>CM072515.1:23435693-23958193 GCA_036898135.1 Oncomelania hupensis | reverse complement strand
AAATCTCTCCATTGAAGACTAGGAAAGCAGGAACAGTTAAAACTCTATTCAATAAGTTAGCCACGGCCTGTCATTGTCAAAAAGGTAAATGAACATACTTTTGTTTCATCGTGATGTATTGATATTATTGTTGAATTATGTTTGTGAAATTTGCTATGCTTAGAATTGAATTGTTAGTCCAACTTTGCGTGACCATGTGGCAAACACGACCGGTCGACGCCATGATGAATTCCATACGGACTCACTGTTGTTTAACCTATATGTATTCTTGCAGACCAGTGGCTGTACCAGAGAGTGTGTATAATATTAATTAATTCTCTATGTGTATGATTTATATTTATATATGTATAGGAAATTAGAGTGGAGATTCCAGTGGAATTAGCAGAATGTTCGTCGCTTAAATAGAGAGATGTGGAGCTAATCACTGAGGGCTACTTCGGCCTTCAGTGAGACGCTCTGTACACACCTCGTGTACATGGTGGTGCAGAATTTCGTCTCATATGTTACAGACGAGCAGGCATCGTATCGTGAGCCCAGCCAGGCGAAAGACAAGAAAAAGTCTTCACTGAAAGTTGGCCTACCTCGGCTGCTCAAGCAATGCACGACGAGAACCCACCAGTCTAGCAACAAGGAGAAGAAGCCACAACAACACAGCTCATCAAGGAATCAACCACAACACAGCTCTTCTAACATTAAGTTAAGTGCAACGTACTCAGTGCACCAAACCTGTATCTAAGGACCACAGTAGTCCACTCTTCCAGAACTCTGACCATTAGAGCAGAAAGCATCCAGTGCCCGATGATGATACAGTAGCTGCATAGAACTATCAAGGAGCGAACCATTTGAATTGACATTTGAACTTTTAAGTTAGTATCGTGCTTAGCAGATCGTGTATAGAGTAGAGGAAATAAATGTGTGATATTTACTGTTAACAAGTGGCTGGACAACCTATGTTTCATAGCCGTGTGAGAGCTAGTGTGACTGTGATCTTTTACCATTTTTCTTTCTATCTCTGTACCCCAGCCTAAACACAGACCGAGCTAAACAAATGTATTAAGTTGAGTCACAGGGAGATTTACTAGCGATCCCCATCGACAATAGACGAATTGGTAATAGCATTCCATTGTGCAGAGCCCAGAAAAAGAGACCCACCGTCACAATGGTACCCCTACGAACTTCAAGTTACGGGATAGGATTGGATAGGATAGGCGGTAAACTTAGTCTAACTAAACAACATAAAAATATTATGGAAAGACCGTTTAACATCAGCGAAAGTATTGAAACTTACATATATTTACAGTGTGATGATAATGATGGTGGTGATGATGATGATGATGATGATGATGATGATGATGATGATGATGAGTAGTAGTAATAATAATAGTAGTAGTAGTAGTAGTAGTAGTAGTAGTAGTAGTAGTAGTAGTAGTAGTAGTAGTAGTAGATGATGATGATGAGTAGTAGTAATAATAGTAGTAGTAGTAGTAGTAGTAGTAGTAGTAGTAGTAGTAGTAGTAGTAGTAGTAGTAGTAGTAGTAGTAGTAGTAGAACAGATGGACGGGACACGTGTCTCCTGCAAAAATCAGTCAACTGTCATCATCATCATCATCATCATCATCATCATAATCATCATCATCTTTAACATCATCAGCAGCAGCATTACCACCACCACCATCATCATATTGTTGTTATTTTTTTAAGTAGTAG
Source organism: Oncomelania hupensis (assembly GCA_036898135.1). Taxonomy (NCBI): domain Eukaryota; kingdom Metazoa; phylum Mollusca; class Gastropoda; order Littorinimorpha; family Pomatiopsidae; genus Oncomelania; species Oncomelania hupensis. The sequence goes on along the minus strand of CM072515.1, from coordinate 23,956,486 downwards.
TAATAGAAGTAGTAGTAGTATTAGTAGTAACAATAGTAGTAGTACTAGAGCAGTATTAGTAGCAGTAGTAGTAGCAGCACAATAGTAATAGTAGTAGTAGTAGTAGTAGTAGTAGTAGTAGTAGTAGTAGTAGTAGTAGTAGTAGTAGTAGTAGTTATATTAAAAGAGGACCCAATGATTCTTTTATGTGTTTACATGCCTATCAGAGAGCTTTCACCTCAATAAAGCGTATTCATAAACCTTTAATGATTATATTTTGTAGCATAAGACAGGGAACATAAAAACCCAACCAATCGTATAAAAGTCTCAAAATGTTCGCTTTTAATACATTAAAGACTTCCTCGGGATAAAACGTTGCAACATCACACAGTTCAAATTCATACTTTGTAGTGAAAACGTTTGGAGAGAGAGAGACAGATAAAAATGACCTCACACTCAGGTTAAGCCTAAAGTGGTTTTATATACTGGTCTGCTTGTACCAAATTCATTGAATTGAAATTACCTCATACGGTGGGAAAAAAATCTATTGTGTGCCGTGTAACAAGTACTGTTGTTTGTTTTTTTTTCCGCGTCCCCTCAAATGATAAAGACAACAAGATGGCAAGCCATTCAAGTGTATTTCCACAAACGCACGCACGCACGAACGCACACTCACATGCACGAGCTCACACACACACACACACACACACACACACACACACACACACACACACACACACGCACACACACACAATTTTACATTTATAGATGTTGTTAGTGATCAACAAGTAATTAATTGCATGTTTAGTTAATTTTTAATGCGTTTCAAAAGTTATTTTTTGAATGGCAGAAAATATATTCCACAAAGTGGAACCAGGATACGCTAGACTATTTTTGAAGATAACAATGCTTGGAATACGAATATTGGTGGAGGATTTCGCCGTTTTCTTCAGAAAAATAAGAAATAATAATAATAATGGATGCTATATATGTGGCTTTCCCCAAATCAATCAGGCTCAAAGAGCGGCGATCTGTACCAACATACACGCTCACCTGTCTCATCCACCCTCACACACACACACACACAACAACAAATACACATCCATCACTCAAACAGGTTGTGTAAAGGCATGGAGATCGCTATTGGAAGAGGGAAAGAAAATCGAATTTTTTATTTTTAAATTTTTTATTTCACTGCGTCTAGCACCATTGTTGAAGGGATGGAGGAAACCGGAGTGCCCGGAGAAAACCCTCGGTGACCTCAATAGTCTCGTACCTAAGTCACATACGTTCGCCCCTTGCGGGATTCGAACCCGCGATTTTCGGCATAGGAAACCGGCGACTAATCCACTGCGACACGAGGCCACCCCCATGTAGGCAGGTGCACTGCCAGAAAGTATCTTGTGCATAAAAACCCCTTTATTAAACGTAATCTGTCGGCAAGAGGTATTATATATTCATCTGTGTATAGTCATCAATATATATATATATTTTTGTTTTGTTTAATAATAACTTGTTTAATTGCATGTTTATAAATTCTAAGTAAAGCCTTCATGGTATTGGCACTAGCAGAATCCCAAATAGTACAGGAATAAACGATATATGTTTGAATATGACCCGAATAGAATATTTACGAGAATGTAAATTTAAGAAATTTTTAATTCTCAAAAGTTGATAGGTCCTTTTAAAAATAGTTTTACTAATGTTTAAAATATAAGCTATTGAACTTCAAATATTTTATTGCAAATTTCTCATGGAAGAAGTTTCAGAAATACATGTTGTCTTTTCTGTCTATTTGTAAGCATGGATTTTGTTTGTTAATGTGATTTCAAATGGTTGAATTCAGTCCATTCTTGTAGTTCATGAGCCCCTTTTGTAATCAAGTGTAATTTGAGAGTGGAATATAGTTATCAGCAAAGAGTTCACAATCATTAGAAATATTTTGATTTTGTTTGATTTTTTTTTTCTTGGGACATTTTATTGTCCCTTTTTATCGCGAAATTCTGGGCCGCCTTCCCTGGGAAAGGCGTAGTCGCAGCCTGTGGCGCGTATTCTTACGTAGCCTCACTCATTAGACCAACATGCACACGCCCATCCACACACAAACTCACAACGCACGTGCGCTTTTTAATACTTAAAGCAGAAATGCAATTATGGGTATAAACAATACAACAATGTGCCAGCATCATACATTTTAGACCCAACCAAGCCATAAACACTACATGAATATGTAAAACAAGATTGCAAGTGATTCGAATGTATATTTCTATACGCTAACTCACATTGCTGCAGATCGTTATTTTCAAAAGTGCTGTTGCGATATTGCGACTCGGCTTTATCCTAAGGAAGCAAAATGAAAGCATGGGATGATAGGCCACTATCTCAACTATCTGCAAGAGAAACTATAGACACACACACACACGCACACACACACACGCACACACACACACGCACACACGTACACCCATACACACACACCCGCACACACACACACACACACATATATATATATATATATATATATATATATATATATATATATATATATATATATATATATATATATATATATATATATATATATATATATAATGTTATTTTTATATTTATCGTTATTTTATAACGGGCGCCTGTGGTAGAGAGAGAGAGAGGAGCATGGAAAGTCGGCGAGGACATTCTTGTAGTAGTAGTAGTCATCGTCATCATCATCATCATCATAATGCTGTTTACATTGCCCTTGATGTGATTAGAAGTTAAAATATATAACATAAATAACCCTTGATCTTGTACGGGCGTTTACGATTTCATCAGGCAATTTCCTCTAACCTAAATTGTGAATAATTGATGGTACTGGTAGAATTGTCGTGTTTCCATATGCTGGTTTCCCCTTTGGCATTTAGAACAGCAGGCTGCAGGTCAGAATGAAAACCTCCCGAGCGGGGGTGTCACTAAATGGCAGCTAATCTCCTAATTCATTGAAATGTCAACCACTCGGATCCTGGCACTGCTGCTTCTTATTATGCACAATATCAGCTGAAATACGCAATAGTACTGTGGACAGCCTGATATTAACCAATTTGGGTGCTCTCCTTTTCGCCCAATACGAGATCATTCGAGACTAGGAAACTCGAAATGTACTTTAACATAAAACATCGGAAATACACGTACATACGCTGGCTTACATCCCAAAGTCCCAAAGAATGATTCGGGAACATTTGGATTTAACCCTCAAACTACACACCTCCAAGCTCCAGTTCAACAAAAAGAATCAAACCAAGGGCCGAGCGCACCTTCAAGTTGGTTATTAACGGGGCAGGCAAATAAAACATACAGTGCGCTTTCAGTCGTACAGTTCAATGTTTCACCGCCCCGCCTTCTGTATTTATTACTGCTTAATTTATCTAGAAACGTGTCAAAAACACGTCATAAGTAAAGCTGTGAAATATAACATTATACATAATGGTTGTCCATTTTCATATCAAAATAACAATTTCTCCTTGTTAATAATATTAAATTAAAACAAAAAGAATTTGGATAGCGTAGAACTTCAAAAAGCAGAACACTACGTGCATGACAGCTTCACACGCTTTTAACGTCATGCACCACATAGCAAGGCAAAATATCAGTTTAATTGAGAAGGAACAAACACAATGGTACAATGCTTACACAAACACAATGACCAAAGATATCCTATCCTATCCTATCCTGTCCCGTAACCCGAAGGTCGTAGGGGCACCACAGATGATCGTTTAACCAGCATACTTCATCTTTCTCTGTCCTCAGCAGCCCTGATGGCTTCGCTCAGTGTCAAACCAGTCCATTCACGAATGTTGTCCTCCCACCTCTTTTTCGGTCTCCCTCTTCTTCTACCTCCTTGCATTGTGCCTTGCAGAATAGTCTTTGCAAGGCCTGATGATCTGGTGACGTGGCCATACCATCGGAGTTTCTGTTTCTTCACCACTGTTAACAGGTCATCGTGTTGTCCAATGGCTTGTGTGATGGTCTGTCGGACTTCGTTGTTGGTGATGTGTTGGGTATAGGAAATGCCCAGAAGTCTTCTGTAGCACCTCAGCTCCATGCTTTGTATTCTTCGTTGGAGATCTGCTGTGAGGGTCCATGCTTCGCAAGCATATAGGAAGATGGAGATGACAAGGGAGCGCAGCAGTCTTACTTTGGAATGTAGACTGATGGTCCTGTCTTTCCAAATGGGCTTCAAACCAAAGATAACCAAATATAAAAATAACAGAAATTGACTCTCCAGTAACAAAATAGTTGCTGGTTTTTTTGTGTTAGTATTTTCGCATGTTTAAAAATTATGTTTTTAAAGTTCACTTACCACTTATATCGTTCATATAATTTAGTGCTTTTCGAGCTCAAAAACTGAGCTAACTGCTCCCCACTGTTTACATGTTGTTATGAAGTGCCTGTGTGTGTGTGGGGGGGGGGTGTGGTGTGTGTGTTTTGTAAATGTGAGTATATTTAACCAGTAGGTTTAATACATCTCTTGTTGTTGATGTAATTAAATTAGATATCTATGCACTTGATACGCTCGCTCTCCTCTCCTCTCTCTCTCTCTCTCTCTCTCTCTCTCTCTCTCTCTCTCTCTCTTTCTCTCTCTCTCGCGATCGCTCTCTTTCTCTTCCTCTCTCGCCCTCCCTCTCCTCCGGACACCTCCACCACCACTCCTTTGCCACGCCACCAGTTAGACGCTTGCACGAGCGCTCGCCATATATACTTTGGAAAATCAAAATTTCGAATGATCGATTGAGCAAACATCTGTGCAAACGTCCCAAGTCATTTACGCGCAGTCGTTTTTCGGACCCGTTAACTTTCTTTCAAATTAATAGTCACAAACACAAAATGACGAAAACTACGATTACCTGACCGAAGTAACTTTTACCCTTCTCAGTGTCGTGCGCATTTCAGGTATCTAAGCAAACATTTATTTTTATATTGGAAACAGACACACAGATTGGCTAGTGGAAAAACAAGATTAACAAGCGAACACATTCGCCTTTGACTTACCGTCCCTACATTTTACAAGGCTCGTAATGACTGACGAGCAAATTATACAAATAATATGAAAAATGTTTTGATAAATACTCACATGTACAGATGTAAAAAGTGACAATAAACAGCAATTAGTAGGCTATTATTGGACATCTGTTACCTGTCAACAATGTCACAATATATAACAACAAATGAAATCCATACAGTTGAAGAACAGACCATTGCATGTATTATTATTAACACTATAAATTACAACACAGATTTATGAGTACTTAAAAGGTCACTGTCGCAGAAAACATACAATACCATACTACTATTAATAATGGGTCTCCACACCAATCGCTGGCTGCCCAAACAGTTTCACATTTTTCACATTCTCTTTCAAGCATCTATGAATTAAAACGTTTTAGCCGTTTGGGATAGTGGCGGCATTTGCACGGACTGTAAAGATCCTGACGCTCAAGTCCTATGCGGGTGAGTGCCAGGTACATAAACACACTCAGCAAGCACGTGCAAGGTTCTATCCCACCCATCCAAACCCTTCACCTCCCACCCCATTCCAGTGCATTCGGCTTGGTTTAGTCGTCTACGGCAGTAGACAATGCCGCAAGTTGATGCCTTCAGCGGTTTGCGTTGTTGGAACCTTGAACAGTTCTTTGAGCCGTGAATGAACATTGAGAAAGGGTTTAACATAGGGACGCTTTCAGTTCTAACAAATGGTCTCCTGTAGATTGGCCAGTAAACTGTCAATCTGTCACGCTTTTCCAATTGCTATATAAACCCTGTCCTTTGTACGATACACAGTAGCGGATCCGACTCCCAAATACTTTCATACCAAGGTTTTTTTTTTTGGTAAGTTTCGTTGTTCGTGATGCTATTCCTGTTATAAGTTTTGTATTTCCAGACTTACCTGAAAATACTTTGAAATAGTCGGGAATCAGAACGAGCCAAATGTCAATCTGTCGGTCATCCTTTTGTCGGTTCGTTGCTATATCTCAAGAACCACTGAACAGATTTTGACTAATCTTCCTAGGAACATTACCTAGGTTAGTGGTCAGCCTCCAGTTGCATTATGTCCTCTATCTCAAAAGTCAAGGGCGCTGGAGGCAATTCTTTGCGAAATACGTTTTGCTGTTTCTCAAATACCGCGAACCGATTGTATGATTTCTGTACTCGTGGCCAATAATTATATAACAGTCCCTTTATCGGTCGCAACGTGTGTTTGAATTTCCCTTTTATATTGAAACCATCTTTATTTTGCATTATCTCAAAAATACTTTACCGATTTTGATTACTTTTATAATGCATATACTTTAACTACTAATCAGCGTTTTGGTTCATTCATATTTACGCTTTCTCTAAGGTGAATGTCGCTGAGGCCTGCCAACTTGTATGATTTCTTTATTATTCAAGATAACAAAAGTGTATAAAAGTCTTCTTGTTTTCCTCTACCACCCCTTCAAAGGTACACAACATCCAAACATCATGGCCAACCTGTTGCTGATCAGTGCGGCAGTCTTGCTGTGTGGCCACGTGGTCACAGCAACGTCAGATCCAGTCGCAGCTATGTGTGGGCGGCTGTGCACAGAGTTCGATAATGTTGGTACGCAGTGCGGCGAACTCAGGAATTGCTACAGGTGAGTGCCACGACTATCTGTGCTCTGCAGCTGCTTATAATACACTGCATATTATACAAACAGGACTATGTGTTGTATTGATTATGCGCACTATAATTCTCCATAATAATCATAATCATCCTCATCATCTTCTAAACTATGTTTGGAAAAAAAAAGTAAAATGGGCAAGAAAATAATATGTCAACCTGTATGTTGTATAACTGTCCATGTACAGAAAAAAATTCCATTCATTTACGACTCGGGCGGCAATATTTTGTTACCCAAGCATTGATTGCCGTGGCGAGTTCCACCCTTGCCATTGTGCCACAGCCATTAGACTCAATGATACAATAGGCTGGAAAGTGGTCTCAGCAGTAGCCAACAGGGGTCGAAGTCGCGCCCCTTGGAACTCGGCAACTGAGCTCGTGTTCAGATGTCGCGGGTTCGATTTAATGTAAATGATATAGGTACTCTTTGTTGTAATACAGCTGCAACTTTGTTGTATTGTTATCATGGTGGTTTGCAGCTACATGCCTGACGACTTCCAAACATTCACAGCATGCATTGAACCATGCTGGCAACTGGTGGGGACCTGTCGAAGCCTGTGTGCCACAAACTTCAACAGCTACTTTGACCAATGCCAAACGGGGCAGTGCGCCAACAGCAACAACTACAGATGCGCCTACGACTGTTTTGACCGTTCTTTCATGGCCGACAGAGACAGGTAGGCTACATCAACGCTGATAGTGAATAATAATGCCAGTTTCTTTCTTCTTATTAGTTTATTTTTTATGAAATCAACTTCTGCTTTCTCTGGTGTTGTTGTTTGTGTTGTTGTTGCTTTCGTGGTTGCTGTAGTTGGTATTGTTTTTGTTGTAGATGTTGTTTCTGTTGTTGTTGTAGTTGTTGCTGTAGTTGTTGCTGTGTGAAGAAAGTGTTGGTGCGTTCGTAGTAGCTGACGATCAATTACGTGTAAGAATTTTTCCCCCGTTTTTGATTGCAGCCAACTGACTTTTCCTGATCCCAACATCGGACCTTTCCAGCCGACCCCATAGGAATGATGTGGGTGCAGATGATTGACGGCAATGATCCATACTGTTGTCGATGAATAAAGGCTCTTTAGTCCAAACTTGATGTTTTCAACCATTTAATCTATTTAACGTCTATATTGAGATTAATCATCTGAGACAATTTCAACATAATTTAGCAAAATTATCTTAATTTTTTTAATGGTATAATTAATTCTCTCTCTCTCTCTCTCTCTCTCTCTCTCTCTCTCTCTCTCTCTCTCTTTCTGTTTGTCTATCTGTCTCTCTTTCTCTCTTTTCTTCTCTCTCTCTTACTCACTCAAATTACAAATTTTTTGTCCGATTTGAAAATTATGTAGTACAAGAACACATAAAAACGCATTTCCGTCTTCTAATAGCGATTTCCCTGCCTTTACACCACATGTTTGAGTGATAGATGTGTTTGTTGTGTGTGTGAATAGGTGAAACATGTGAGCGTGCATGTTGGTACAGATCGCCGCGCTTTGAACCTGATAGGTGGAAAGCGCGTATATAGCATCCATTATTATTAATTTTTTTACATTATCATTATTATTATTATTATTATTATTATTATTATTATTATTATTATTATTATTATTATTATTATTAGGGACAGCTCAGTGGTCAGAGCGCACGACTTGTGTGAGTGCGTCTTTGGCGACGTGGGTTCGAATCCTGACTTCAGCAAACTATTTTGTGATTGCTGGATATTACGGGCCAGCGCCTTGAGAAGCTCTCTGAGCTTGTAAGTGCGCTATATAAGAGAAAGCTCTTTATTATCATTATTATTATTATTTTTATTATTATATTTAATCACTGAAAAGATTCGTATTTAGAACTTCTCTCTCTCTCTCTCTCTCTCTCTCTCTCTCTCTCTCTCTCTCTCTGTCTCTCTCTCTCTCTCTCTCTCTCTCTCTCTCTCTCTCTCTCTCTCTCTCTCTCTTACAACACATCTATTTTGTCTGATTAAAAACAACAGAAAAATACATTTTCAATTCAATCTCTGACATAAAACGCGGTTTCTTACCGTTGCACACACACACCTACCCACACACAACTGTGTATACAATCATGAGGCTTAAGCAAGATATTATTATTAATATTAATATATAACATTATAAGTTATAACGTAATATATAATATTATTATTAATATTAATATTAATAATATATATTAATATATTATCTGAACACGAATATCAGTACAACTTATGTTAATCTGATGAATAAAAATTGATGCAACAACAACAACCCACACACACACACAAACACACACAATTGCACACGCACAACACACAACACACAATTCTAACATATTGAACAATAGGAAATAATCAAATTGATCTCAGTCTGTTTTGAATACCTCCGTATTTACTGTACTGAATACGGACGTTAAGTGAAATTAATCTACTGACCCAACTGAACAACGTTGCCCAGGAGTAATTTACGCTCTTCAAGCGATCAATATAAAACACTCAATAAACTCATATTTTTTAAATTTAAAATAAACCATTTTGTTTAAAGTTTGCTTTTTCAGCTATTTGCATTTCTAGATATTAACAGGACTGCAGCTAAACCTGAAATTCTACGATCAGATCAACATTGACTGAACATGGAAGTTTAACGTCTACGCCCACCACCATTGGCGATACGGCAGTAGGGAATAACCATCCCAGGAAAGATAGGAGGTAGAGACCTAAATCAACACTGAACCACCAGAGCAGTAATGCTGCTCCGGTAGACAATGAGAAATAGCTCCCTTAATCTTGCCCACCACGCGATTCTAACCTGGGTCATCGATGTTGCCAGGCGAACGCTCCCACACTGAACTACGACCTGCAATGCGCAATAGAGATTAACGGGGAGGTGAACGCTCCAATACTGAACTACGACCTGCAATGCTCAACAGAGATTAACGGGGAGGCGAACGCTCCAATACCGAACTACGACCTGCAATGCTCAACAGAGATTAACGGGGAGGCGAACGCTCCAATACTGAACTACGACCTGCAATGCTCAACAGAGATTAACGGGGAGGCGAACGCTCCAATACTGAACTACGACCTGCAATGCTCAACAGAGATTAACGGGGAGGCGAACGCTCCAATACTGAACTACGACCTGCAATGCTCAACAGAGATTAACGGGGAGGCGAACGCTCCAATCCTGAACTACGACCTGCAATGCTCAACAGAGATTAACGGGGAGGCGAACGCTCCAATACTGAACTACGACCTGCAATGCTCAACAGAGATTAACGGGGAGGCGAACGCTCCAATCCTGAACTACGACCTGCAATGCTCAACAGAGATTAACGGGGAGGCGAACGCTCCAATCCTGAACTACGACCTGCAATGCTCAACAGAGATTAACGGGGAGGCGAACGCTCCAATACTGAACTACGACCTGCAATGCTCAACAGAGATTAACGGGGAGGCGAACGCTCCAATCCTGAACTACGACCTGCAATGCTCAACAGAGATTAACGGGGAGGCGAACGCTCCAATACTGAACTACGACCTGCAATGCTCAACAGAGATTAACGGGGAGGCGAACGCTCCAATACTAAACTACGACCTGCAATGCTCAACAGAGATTAACGGGGAGGCGAACGCTCCAATACTGAACTACGACCTGCAATGCTCAACAGAGATTAACGGGGAGGCGAACGCTCCAATACTGAACTACGACCTGCAATGCTCAACAGAGATTAACGGGGAGGCGAACGCTCCAATACTGAACTACGACCTGCAATGCTCAACAGAGATTAACGGGGAGGCGAACGCTCCAATACTGAACTACGACCTGCAATGCTCAACAGAGATTTACGGGGAGGCGAACGCTCCAATACTGAACTACGACCTGCAATGCTCAACAGAGATTAACGGGGAGGCGAACGCTCCAATACTGAACTACGACCTGCAATGCTCAACAGAGATTAACGGGGAGGCGAACGCTCCAATACTGAACTACGACCTGCAATGCTCAACAGAGATTAACGGGGAGGCGAACGCTCCAATCCTGAACTACGACCAGCAATGCTCAACAGAGATTTACGGGGAGGCGAACGCTCCAATACTGAACTACGACCTGCAATGCTCAACAGAGATTAACGGGGAGGCGAACGCTCCAATACTGAACTACGACCTGCAATGCTCAACAGAGATTAACGGGGAGGCGAACGTAAACCTCGGCTAGTCTCAGCTATGCAGTGTGATATTTTTTTGTTGTTGTTTTAAAGAAATGAATTTTTCATCTTTCTTCCAAAATAATTCCCTGTACAATTCGTACGATCTTGTAGACCGAAACAACCCTTTACCGACAAATGCGTCTTTAGTCACATGTAAGTCTGAGAACCTAGAGATTCACACCTATCTTTCCAGGCTCTCATATCTCTTCTTTTCAATTCAAACAACGTTGCAAGCTAATTCAAACTGAGATTGAGTTTCCTCGTGGCATCTCACCTTAAAAAAAGGTAAAGCCTTTCTGAAAGTTTTTTTTAAATAATTTTCCCGTCGTAATAATAGTGCTCAAACAACACCTAAAGAGTTGGCATTGTTTGTGATTGAATGTCATAACGATACCACGGTTCTAGGTTTGGGATCTCTGTCGAGTTTTACTTCAAGACTGTGTTTCCCAGTTTCATTTCCAGTTTAGATAACTTTGCTTAAGCCTCATGATTGTCTACCTTGTTAAACGGGTTAAGTTTCAATGTTCATGGTTTTATTGAGGTTTTAGCCCTGAGGACGTTTTAACCAAAGAAAGGGTTTGAGTAGCCGGAGAAAGGAGAATAAATGAAACTAGAGAAGGAAAAAAAAAGAACATGAACGGTATCAAATTGTAAGTACACAGTAACAAAGCTTAACTTTAATCCAAACACTCATTTTTTGCAGTGTGATAAAAGCATGAACAAAACAAGAAATAATTGTTTTTTTGAAAAATAACCTATCTGCCAAAGAAAGATAACTTAAACGAATAGACCTGCACCAACATTCACAATTTAACGACCATGACCATTGCAGCTTAACAGTGCACAGCTGCCATGCAGAAAAACATTGAACAACAAGAAGTCTGCACATAAATACAGAAGAAGAGAATACAAATTCACTATTTTTAAAAAAACAAAAAAATAGAAGTTATCAATTTATGATAGAAAAGGCAAGTAGCTAAGCGATCTCAAACAGAATGTGGTTAATTGCAACATCTTAAATAAGCTTACACTTGCCAAAATTGTCTACATTGGTAACGAGTATCACATTTTACTGATGCTCCTTGGGAATTCAATAATTCTCAGAAATATTCGAAGTATTTATAGCAATCCATCAGTATCGCAATCAACGAAGCTTGAAAGTAGATGCAATAAAATGTTGTTGTTGTTGTTGTTGTTGTTGTTGTTGTTGTTAATAGGAAAAAGGGAAGGAGAATACAAAGAGGTACATTTCTTACAAAGGGTGCAATTTTCTGTGACATAGTAAAGGGAAGTAAACTGAACATATCTGTGTTCAATTTCAGTGAACGTATAGATCTCTTTTTTTCTGTACTTTTGCATGCAGATGCACGTTCTTCTGCATGTGCGTTCTACTTAAACAAAATAACAAAATGGCTTCCGTTGTTTTTGATTTTTTTTTAAATAGCTGCAGCAGCTGCAGTTTCCGTTTTTCTTGCTAAAACAGTAGGGTTTTATTCCCAAACCGTCACTAATTCCACAGCAACCATTACCTAAAGGAAAGGAGTCAAAAGAGTAAATGGACCGACTAACTCAGCAAGTGAAACTGGCATCGTTTTTCATTGGCCTCCTACTGGGGATGTTTTGCATCTGAGCACTCCGATTGCTCACAGCAGACACACCTAATCAAAGTTATTTAATCTTGAAATGCAACTGGGAAACACAGTCGTGGAGTAAACCTCGACACAGATCCCAAACCTAGAACCTGGGTATTGTCATGACATTCAATCACAAGCAATGCCAACACTTTAGGTGCTGTTTGGGCACTATTAATGCGACAGTGTTCTAACACAAAACACGACGTGAAACTACCTTTTAGAAAGGCCTTTCCTGTTTCAAAGGCGAGATGCCACGAGGAAAGTCAATCTCAGTTGAATTATCTTGCAGGGTTGGCTGCTCCCAAAAGATGAGATAGATGGGAGCTGTAACCGATGGGTGTGAATCTAATTCACAGTCTTACATGTGACTAGCAACACGTCCTTCTGTAAAGGTTTCTCTCGGTTTATAACACGGTACTATTTGTACCGGGAGCTATACTTGAAGAGCAAGCAAAACAATAGCTTGAAAAGCCTGTGAGTTGGTAAAAGGGCTTGACGAACGTGTATAACGCCTTCGGAGAAAACTCCTTCAGTGGGCTAACATGTTGACAGTTGAAGGGTTTACAGGCGAATGATGGACTGAAAGGGAAATTAAGAAGGAACACAGGTGAGTACACCTTATTACCAGAAAAAAAAAGTTAAATGCAATTTTTAAAAAAAAATAGAACACACATGTGGCGGAATGGGCGCGACTAGTTCACGCTTGGGAGAGAGGTTGTCTACCTTCCATTTGTTGGTTAGTCTAGCCGTAGGTGGCTCCTGCAGTGCAGAATCCTTTGATGTGGCCAGTTTATTGGTATTAGCAACGCAATAAGCCAAATCCAGATCCCGTTAGGCATGACATCAATATCAAACAATCATGCATTTGACAGCACAAAACTCCATCGACGGAAAGCAGCATCGAGCCGTAAGATAGGTCTTTACAGCAGGCACCGTCAGACTTCCAGCGTGGACCCGATGGTGGAGGATGTGCAAGAGGCCTTTACTCCAGCAAAGGAGGAAAAAACAAGATTGATGACCTTCTACACATACACCCTGCAAGCACACCTGACGCTCATGTCTTAGACACATATACACCCTGCAAGCACACCTGACGCTCATGTCTTAGACACATATGCACCCTGCAAGCACACCTGACGCTCATGTCTTAGACACATATACACCCTGCAAGCACCCCTGACGCTCATGTCTTAGACACATATACACCCTGCAAGCACACCTGACGCTCATGTCTTAGACACATATGCACCCTGCAAGCACACCTGACGATCATGTCTTAGACACATATGCACCCTGCAAGCACACCTGACGCTCATGTCTTAGACACATATACACCCTGCAAGCACCCCTGACGCTCATGTCTTAGACACATATGCACCCTGCAAGCACCCCGGACGCTCATGTCTTAGACACATATGCACCCTGCAAGCACACCTGACGATCATGTCTTAGACACATATGCACCCTGCAAGCACCCCTGACGCTCATGTCTTAGACACATATACACCCTGCAAGCACCCCTGACGCTCATGTCTTAGACACATATGCACCCTGCAAGCACCCCTGACGCTCATGTCTTAGACACATATGCACCCTGCAAGCACACCTGACGCTCATGTCTTAGACACATATGCACCCTGCAAGCACACCTGACGCTCATGTCTTAGACACATATGTACCCTGCAAGCACACCTGACGCTCATGTCTTAGACACATATACACCCTGCAAGCACACCTGACGCTCATGTCTTAGACACATATGCACCCTGCAAGCACACCTGACGCTCATGTCTTAGACACATATGTACCCTGCAAGCACACCTGACGCTCACGTCTTAGACACATATACAAAAAATACACCCTGCAAGCACACCTGACGCTCACGTCTTAGACAAATATACAAAAAATACACCCTGCAAGCACACCTGACGCTCACGTCTTAGACACATATACAAATAATACACCCTGCAAGCACACCTGACGCTCATTAATTCCCCCGTTGGGGTGCCGGGGGTTTCAGTATAAATAGTATCCCCACTTTCTGGAAATTTAGTGCTTTAAATTCCCACTGTCGCTGTCTTTCTCATTTGCTCTTTCTCATTCCTGCTCTGTTCTATCAATCGGCTATACTATCGTCTTCTTCGCTAGACCAGTCTCCTACCTTTTTTCTTGAAAACTCTTCCGGGACAAGACTCCTTGTTTGTGTATGAGGTCTGTTGGATCAGCTTGGGAATATTGGACGCTTTCTGCCAGGTGGTCACTAGGGCTTCCTATGATGTTATTACAGTACTCCTCTTTTAACGTCACTACCGTTTAAGGTCACAACGCGGATAAGATCAATCAGGTTGTTGGTCCCGGCCAAACACCTTCTTTGTACCATTTAGAATTCCTCGCTTAGCGTCACCTCGCATTAGGAAAACCTCGGATAAGGTCAACCCCGTTTTGGTTCCCAAATGGAGGAGACTACTGCTTAAGAGAAATTGATGTCACAGATGACGTCATTTATGAGGTCAAGATGATGTCATATATTCCTTAGGATGTCATTTCCTGTTCACATAGGGTGGGACCAAAGTGAACAATTCGTTAAACTTGTGTAAGGTTTTCTGCAAATACACGCAGTAACTGTCTTGGTGCATACTATTTTTTTCATTCTCATTTGCGTGCGTGCGCGTCACTGTGCTTGTGTGTGTGTGTGTGTGTGTGTGTGAGTGTGTGTATGTGTATGTGTCACGTGGGGTTTATGGGCTCTGCACAATGGAATTATGGACCCTCACGTTTATTCGGTGGGAACTGCTAGTAAGTCACCCTAGGAATTACTTTAATAAATTTATTTGTTTAGCTCGTTCTGTGTTAAGGTTGGGGTACAGAAATAGATAGAAAAATGGTAAAAGATACTGTCACACTAGCTTTCACACGGCTATGAATCATATGTAGTCCAGCCACTTGATAACAGTTAAAATCACACATTTATTTCTTCTACTCTATACAAGATTCTCTAAGTACTACTCTAACTTAAAAAGTCTCAGTCACTGCTAATAGTTCGATCGCTGATAGTCTAGGCAGCTGTTATATCTTCCTCGGGCACTTGCTATAATATTTCATGTAGATTTGGACTACTGTGGTCCGTTTTACAGTTTCTGAAGAGTTGGACTACTGTGGTCCTGTTATGATCAGTTTAAGTGCACCTTCGTTTTTGCACTTAACTTTCTGATGGTGCGGTCGAAGTCCTTCTGTGAGGTAGCTTCTGGTACACCTTTGTAGTTGTGTAGTTGGGTTCCCTTGCCACGCTGTGGGGTCTGACAGGGTGTTTCTTCGGGTAGCTCCTTCCGTCTTGTGCGGTAGAGTCTCCTCGACCAACTAGTCGTTTCTGTGGAGTGGGGCACACAGGATAGCTCGGGATAGCTCGGGATAGCTCGCCTGCTCGTCTGTTTGACAAGTTCAGGCCCGTGATGACTTGAGAGAATTCTAAGATTTCAAAGTCCTGCTTCCTGGTCTATGAGTGTAGAGATTTCTCTAGCTGTGGAGATGTTGACTCTACCTCGTCTCACACACGACTGATTCAAACTGTGTTAGGTTTTGACACATTCAAAACTGCTCTACCCACTGAGCCTGCTCTGATTGGTTAAAACGGTCCGATTCAAAGCTCAAGTGCTGACTCACTGTGCTAGCGTGGGTCGGGCTCGCGGTGTGTGGTTTACTGTGTAATTTAATTGCTGCTGTGTAATAGTCTAACTTCTCTACTGTTACAAAGACTACACATGGCTAAATAGTCAATGGGCAGGGTTAAAACTAGCCAATTCATGACAGGCTCCCTCAACTGAAAAAAGGCGATGACTACTGGATTCGACCTTTTTCTACTACAGAGCCTAGTTTAACACTGCACTATCCTGGGGTCCTATTTACAAACTAATTAAGTTGCTCTACCTGAGCTGCAATGCTGTGCCAGGTAGCTATGGACACTAGTGACAGGGTATTACTGGGCGGGGACGAATTCTGGTGCTGTGGCCCTTAGTTGTGTGGGCGACAGCTGCTGTGTCCTCCACGAGATGGCGACTGAGGTAGTCGGCTCCGTGGTTTTCCTTGCCGGGGATGTACTCGATTTGGAATGAGTATGCCTGAAGGGTGAGTGCCCATCGCATCAGGCGAGAGTTCAAAGACTTGGAGGCTGCCAGGAACGATAGTGGTTGGTGGTCCACCTGAACTGTGAAGTGGGTCCCATACAGGTAGAGTTGAAACTTCTGTATGGCCCAGACTAGTCCAAGACATTCTTTCTCCGACGTGGCGTAGTGGGTCTCGGCGGGTCTCAATTTTCTGCTGGCGTAGGCGACAGGGAATAGCGTCTCTGCCTTCTTGGGGTCGCGCTGTAGCAGTACTGCTCCGAGGCCTAAGTCGCTTGCGTCGGTGCGAAGAACGAATGGCTGAGTCAAATCGGGTAGGTGGAGTACTGGCGCCGATGTCATTCTGTCCTTGAGTGTTTGGAATGCTGTCTCGCATTCGGCTGTCCATACAACTTTGTCCGGGGCGATTTTCCGGGTTCCATTTGTCAGTGGTACGGCGATGCTGTTGTAGTTGGGGCTGAACTTCTTCCGCGATGGCGATGGCGATGGCCATCCATGTGTGTGTGCTGGGGGTCGCTGGTCTGTAGGTGTACTTCTTGAGGAGATTGATGTGGTGGTATCGGGCTCTCCCGTTCCTCTCTACTTGGTAGACTGTCTTGGATTTCTTTGCAGTCACCCGGTACGGTCCTCTCCAAGCGATGTCCAGCTTGTTGGTTCCACTTGGAAGTAAGAGTAGCACTTGATCGCCGACTTGCAGTTCTCTGTCCTTCGCGTGGCGGTTGTAGTACTTCGCCTGACGGGCTCTTGCCTTCTTCAGTGCTTCACCAGCTTTCTTCCACGTTGCTTTGAGGGTTTCCTGCAGGTCTGCGACGTACTTGGTGGCACCTCTTGGTGTGTCGTCTATCTTGGCTTCCGTCCAACTTCTGCGTAGGGCTTCTAGCGGTCCTGCTAGAGGTCTGCCGAATAGCAATGTTGACGGGGTGTAGCCTGTGGCTGCATGGGGTGTTTCTCGGTATGCGAACAGTGCCGCATTCACGTAGGTGTCCCACGCTTCTGGATTGTCGTCGGCGACTTTCCTGAGTATGGTGAGAAGGGTTCCATTCAGTCTTTCTACTTGTCCGTTGCTGGCTGGGTGGTATGGTGGTGTGCGAATGTGATGAACTTGTATCAACTTGAACACGTCTTGCATCAGGCGGCCGGTGAACTGAGATCCGTTGTCCGTTCTAATGCTGTCCGGGAATCCGACTCTGGTAAAGATGGCGATGAGTGCATCTGCGATCTTCTTGGTGTCGATCGCTGGCAACGGGACTGCTTCGCACCACATCGTACATGCGTCGACGAGTGTGAGTAGAAATCTGTTCCGCTTCTTGGTCATGGGCAGTGGTCCTACTATGTCTACTGAGACTTGCTGGAATGGCACGCCGACTACTACCGATGGTCCTAAGGTAACTGGTACGGTGTGATGTCGCGGGGAATATCGTTGACATTGGTGGCAAGATTTCACGTAGCGCTTGACATCCTCCGTGATTCCTGGCCAATAGTAGTGTGCGCTGATTCTCTGCACTGTGGCTCCAATTCCCATGTGTCCGCTGAGTGGCATGCTGTGGCCTAGTTCTAGTACTTGGGCTCGAAGGGTGGCTGGTAGTACTAGTTGGGTGTGATCTCCATCTCCTTGTCGATGTAGAACTCCCTCTTCCATGTAGAAGTCTCCCTTGTGCGGGGGTGTGTGCGCCTTGGGTAGCTTCTGGAAGCACTTCGCTATCGAGGTGTCTTCTTTCTGTGCTGTTTTGATCTCTTCGAGTCCTGGATTCGGAGCGAACTCGGGCTGGGGTGGTTGGGTTTTAGCTTGGGCCCTGGTTTGCACTGCAGCTATCTCTACAGTTTTTGGGGGCGTGCCTAAGAACACATACCTACAACCTAGCACTAGATCATACAGGGGTTTCTGTAAAACAGCTGCTTGGATTCTTCCTGTGACGTACCTACTCTCTACTTCTATCCAAGCTATTGGGCAAGTAGTCGTCGGTTTCGTCAAGTCTGCTCCTTGTAAGTCGACTGTCTTGTCCGTCAAGTCCGCGCGCGATACGAGAGATTCGCTAACTATCGCGTCGTATGATAGACCTGTGTCATACAGACAGTTCGCTTCTTTTCCGTTGACCTTGACCGTGTCTGTCACCGAGGGGTGATCTCCGATCGTGTGTGGCTTGTTACCGCTGCTTTGCGTTAGAACTCTGTGCGCTGGCCGGCTTTCGCGCTCTTCCCTACGTTGTGCGGCCAACTTGAAACATTCTGCGGTGGAGTGATTGTTTCTGTTGCAGAACGAACAATACCGTCTCTGTTCTGCGGGACCTCTTTTCCCGAATTCCGTGTTGGGTCCTTTATTTTGCCCAGGTCTGGGGTTATTCGGCTTATTCGCGGTGCGCTCTTCCCGGTTAGGGCTTCGTTTCTGTGCCTCTTTCCCGTTAGGCTTTAGGTCTCGCCTGAAGCTCTTGGCTTCTCCGTGGGCGGCCACGTACCTATCTGCGACCTTGACCAGATCCTCCAGTCTTTCCGCGCCCTGCTCTACTGAGAATGTCCTCAGCTCGGGGGTCATGGTTTCCCGTAGCTGTTCCCATACTAACAGTTCTGTCAGTCCATCATACGTCTTAGCCGTGGCTGACTGGCTAATCCACTTATCCAGCGTTGTGGACAACCGATCCGCGAACTGCGCATAGCTCTCTCCTTTCACTCTCCGATTGGTGCGGAACTTTTGCCGGTAGCATTCTCCTGTCAGTTCGAATCCCGTTAGGAGTGCCTCTTTTACTTTGTGATAGTCAGTCACTCTGTCCGTCGGTAGCTTACTGTAGATGTCATAAGCCTTTCCTCTAAGCCCTTGACTAAGCTTAAAAGACCAATGGGGGGGATCTAGTTTGTACTCTGTTGCTAGACGCTCAAACCTAGTCAAATAGAGATCTAGACCTTCTTCTCTCTCATTGAATGTTCCCAGTGGAAATGACATTCCTTGTACAGGGTTGGATGCTACCTCTAGCTGATCTGAGTGAGAAGGGGTTGAGGAAGAACTTGAAGCTCCTGATCCCAATCTTCTTAGCTCTAACTCATGCTGTCTTTCTTTTTCCTTTTCTTCCCTCTCTTTTTCTTTTTCTGCCCTCTCTTTTTCTTTTTCTGCCCGCTCATAATCCCACCTCCTAATTTCTGCGTCTCTCTCTGCTGCTACCTTCTTCTGTTCTGCTTCTAGCTCTAATTTCCTCGTTTCTCTCTCTGCCTCTAATTTCTTCTGCTCTAGTTCTAATTTCTTTTGCTCTGCTTCTAGTTCCGCTTTTCTCTGTTCTGCTTCGAGTTTCTTCGCCTCTCTCTCTGCTGCTCTCTCTGCCTTAGCTTCCTGTTTCTCTACCTCTGCATTGATATACGCAATTAGGTCTCCCCCTGCTAAGTGTAAAGCTTCTCCTAGTTCCTTGAAACGCAATCTCAAGGCCACTGGGTCCGACATTGCCAACCGTGTCTATGAACAACCTCTGACTCAAGTGGAATACCAAAACACTAGCAATATTGCAATTCAATAAAAACAATGCAAAGACAATCAAATTCGTAATCAATAATAGAATAAAACCAGAGTCAAATGGCATACAACAGTTACTTAAGCAAAACCTGCAAAAGAACAATGCAACATACAGGCACAAAAATATTTGAAGCAAAAAAGTTTTTAACTAAAGAATAGTGCACCACAACTGATCAGTCCTTGTTACCACTATTCTAAGTTATTCTACTTCTACTGTTATCTAATTTTATTGTACTTAGGTCCGGTTATACCCAATTCCTATTACACAGATCCTAGCTAGGCTCGCCAATTAAAGTGTCACGTGGGGTTTATGGGCTCTGCACAATGGAATTATGGACTCTCACGTTTATTCGGTGGGAACTGCTAGTAAGTCACCCTAGGAATTACTTTAATAAATTTATTTGTTTAGCTCGTTCTGTGTTAAGGTTGGGGTACAGAAATAGATAGAAAAATGGTAAAAGATACTGTCACACTAGCTTTCACACGGCTATGAATCATATGTAGTCCAGCCACTTGATAACAGTTAAAATCACACATTTATTTCTTCTACTCTATACAAGATTCTCTAAGTACTACTCTAACTTAAAAAGTCTCAGTCACTGCTAATAGTTCGATCGCTGATAGTCTAGGCAGCTGTTATATCTTCCTCGGGCACTTGCTATAATATTTCATGTAGATTTGGACTACTGTGGTCCGTTTTACAGTTTCTGAAGAGTTGGACTACTGTGGTCCTGTTATGATCAGTTTAAGTGCACCTTCGTTTTTGCACTTAACTTTCTGATGGTGCGGTCGAAGTCCTTCTGTGAGGTAGCTTCTGGTACACCTTTGTAGTTGTGTAGTTGGGTTCCCTTGCCACGCTGTGGGGTCTGACAGGGTGTTTCTTCGGGTAGCTCCTTCCGTCTTGTGCGGTAGAGTCTCCTCGACCAACTAGTCGTTTCTGTGGAGTGGGGCACACAGGATAGCTCGGGATAGCTCGCCTGCTCGTCTGTTTGACAAGTTCAGGCCCGTGATGACTTGAGAGAATTCTAAGATTTCAAAGTCCTGCTTCCTGGTCTATGAGTGTAGAGATTTCTCTAGCTGTGGAGATGTTGACTCTACCTCGTCTCACACACGACTGATTCAAACTGTGTTAGGTTTTGACACATTCAAAACTGCTCTACCCACTGAGCCTGCTCTGATTGGTTAAAACGGTCCGATTCAAAGCTCAAGTGCTGACTCACTGTGCTAGCGTGGGTCGGGCTCGCGGTGTGTGGTTTACTGTGTAATTTAATTGCTGCTGTGTAATAGTCTAACTTCTCTACTGTTACAAAGACTACACATGGCTAAATAGTCAATGGGCAGGGTTAAAACTAGCCAATTCATGACAGTATGCATGCTTGCATCCGTTCGTTTGAGACAATGAGTGTTTGAGTGTGTGCTTATGCATCATACACACCCACAAATAATACATATACAGTAATGCATACATGCATACGCGCGCACCAACGTGCACACATGTACACACACACAAACGTGAATACGATCAAAACCAGGGTTTCTTTAGAATGTAGGAATCGGAAAGTGATTTTTTGACGGAAAGAACGCAAACTTCATCTAAAAATGTAAGAATCTGATGCAAAATTGGCTCTTTCCGTCTAAAAAGTTGACTTAGTTCGTCTCCTATAGGCGACGCCCTAGAAAAAAGTGGGGTCCGAGCAAAAGACCTCATTTATGACTAAAAAAAACAAGGTCGGGCTACCACTTTGACATGAATACACCTGCACACGCACACACACACACTGTCACACGACACAAAAATTTAGCACCTCGAATAAGATCAAGTTTTTTACTGGTAGTTGATCTTATCAGAGGACTGTTTAGGGTGCTCCTCGGATAAGATCAAACAAAAATTTGGCCCCGTGGGGGGTCACCTTAAGAGAGGAGTACTGTAGCAATGTAGGCATTTTATATGTATGTGTTTTGTTGATAATTTATAATGATGTTTGTATTCTATTTTGTTTTTGTAAACGGGGGTTCGATAAGTTGGGGTGAAGCCTCAGCCGTCCCCTGCGTGGAATGTCTTTATTGTAAAGTGACTGGCTGGTGGAGAGCTTTCGGTTTTACCAGTAGGGTTGTTTCAGCAGATCTTTTATGCGGATCGGGGGTTGTCCGGTCCTGATTTGGCTCGGAAGAGTCCGCTGGACCTAAAGCAATAATAATGTAATGTAATGTAATGACTCTCATGTCTTAGACACATATACACCCTGCAAGCACAAGGTCCCTTCTCGCCCATACCTGGTCGCTCAAGATTGTGCTCAGTTGTCTGAATGTCAGACGATGCTCCCAAAGGCTTCAAGTGGGCGCCTAGGTGGCGGCTTGAGTTAGATCCTGTATCGGCCAGCGCCTTGAGCAGCTGTGGAGGTGGAAATGCGCTAAAATAAATAAATTAATACATAAAACAGGAAATAAATAAGAGCAAAGTGTACTTTATAACGATCGACAGCCGGAAATAAATGCACACTGATTTGACATTTTAGGGCAAACAACAGAAATAAACCCGAATGGTCAATTTGTTGAATTATAATTATATACATTTTATAACTGAATATTTGATTAACACTAAATCCAAGAATAATAACGAGCACTAAGAAAACATCTTTTTTTCCAAATGCATTCCTGTAATCCAATTTTATTTTAAAAGTCTAATAATATCAGGTACTAAAATATCCACACCAATCTCGCTATCCCTGTATTTCCCTCCCCCACCCCACCTCATCCCCAATTCTCAACACCCAACCCTACCTCCACCATCCCCCCCCCCTCCCCCACATACACACACCTCTCCCCGCCCGTTTGTTTTCCATTTCTTAGCATCCTCCTTATGCCCACTGAGCATTCGTATGAGATGGACACAGGGACAACACTAGTGAACATCATCATCATCATCATTAATATCATCATCATCAACATCTTCTTCTTCGTCATCATTATCTTTCTACAACAGCTAGGCCTTATGTCCAGTTCTCGGTCCTTCGCGTGGCGGTTGTAGTATTTCGCCTGACGGGCTCTAGCCTTCTTCAGTGCTTCACCAGCTTTCTTCCACGTGGCTTTGAGTGTTTCCTGCAGGTCTGCGACATACTTGGTTGCACCTTTGGGTGTGTCGTTTACTTTGACTTCAGTCCAACTTCTGCGTAGTGCTTCTAACGGTCCTGCTAGTGGTCTACCGAAAAGTAATGTTGACGGGGTGTAACCTGTGGCTGCATGGGGTGTTTCTCGGTATGCGAACAGTGCCGCATTCACATAGGTGTCCCACGCTTCTGGGTTGTCGTCGGCGAATTTCCTGAGGATGGTGAGAAGTGTACCATTCAGTCTTTCTACCTGTCCGTTGCTGGCTGGGTGGTACAATGGTGTGCGAAAGTGATGAACTTGTATCAACTCAAACACCAGCTCTTGCATCAGGCGGAGGGTGAATTGAGATCCGTTGTCCGTTCTAATGCTGTCAGGGAATCCCACTCTGGTAAAGATAGCGATGAGTGCATTTGCAATCTTCCTGGTGTCGATCACTGGCAAAGGGACTGCTTCGCACCACATCAAACAGGCGAATGCTATTACCCACTCGTTTTTTGTCTGTGGAGATTGGCTAATTAATCGCCCGATGACTAATCTTAATACATTTATAAGTTTAGCTCGGTCTGTGTTAGGAGGGGGTTACAGAGATTGGGAGAAAATGGTAAAGGATTCACTGACACACTAGCTCTCACATGGCTATGAAACATAGGTAGTCCAGCCACTTGTTAACAGTAGTACTAAATATCACACATTTATTTCCTCTACTCTATACAAAATCTTCTCATCACTATACTAAATTAAATGTCCAAATATCATTTCGAATAGTTCGCTCCTTGATGGTTCTATTCTGCTACTGTCTCATCATTGGGCTAAAACTGTTCAGTTTTCTGGAAGAGTGGACTATCGCACAGTCCGTCTAGAGCAGTTTCGGTGCACAGTCTCTATGGACTTAGCTTTCTAGTCATGAGCGGTGTTGTGGTGGTGTCTTCTCCTGGATGGCAGACTGTTGGGCTATCGTAGCTCAGTGCTCGATGCTCCACTGCAGGCCGAATGTCAAAGGGGACTCTTAATGGTCTTCCTTCTGCTTCGGGCCAACGATGCCTGCTCGCCTGCAAAATATTAGATGAATTTCTGCAACACCGTGTACATTAAAGGTGTGCAGAGCGTCCCACTTACTTCTAGTCTCTGGGAATCGTGAAACCGTCTCTAGTCTATCACTCTGTTGGTGATGGCTGAGGATTTTCGATCACTTCAGTTCGCTCCTTGTTTTGACCCCCTTGGTTCAAATCTTCGCGTGTGACTACCCGGTAAATGTGGGGTGTACAAGGAATATGCAGGAATCTACGTCATCTCCGGCCAATCATCTCGTTCTCGCGACAACGTGACTCTTTTCTCAGCCGACTTTGTTCTCCTGTCCTGCTTCTGGGGCACTACGTCTCAACTTCAGGTGTCAGAGGAGAAACGCAGGGTAGATCTACAAGTGATATGATTCACGTGGCTACTTAGCGGTCAAGTGACACCTGTCAGATGTCCAAGTAGGCTAACTTACATTCTTCGTAGTGAGTTCTGCTTGATGGTATCGGGAATGAACGTCTTAAGGAGGTTAATTTAATAACTGCCAACATTCCTGTAGAGGGCTTGTAACTTAACGTCAAGTTTTGTTCAATACTATCTGTTTATTTCTAAGCTGAATTACCACATCTTTGTCAACATTTCTGATATTACAGCTAGACATGCTACCAGGCAGTTTTATGACAATGTGTTGAGAAAACAGCAAACCCATAATTATAATATCGTAAAATAAGATACGACACCTGAAATAAGGCCATTTTTACGTCATGCCATCAAAGGGTTCATTCACTTACTGTTATAAATTACATCAGGACAAACATATTATTTCAGCCTTCATCACAACTACGAGTTCATTCCTTAAAATCCTTTTCCTTTCTCACTTCCAGTCCCTTCCAATCTGATACTGGCAAACACGCTAGGTCATCACAACCAGATTGACTACATCATGGTCAATAAACGTATAAAATCAAACGCAAACATTGGCAGGACACGCACTATTCCAGGAGCAGACATCGGAACTGGAAGTGACCATGATCTCGTGATGATGTCTTTCCCACTTGAAGAGAGAAAACACAGCAAAGTGCATCAGACTGAAGTTCGACCTGGACAAACTGCAAGACCCGGAGTTGGCAGAAATATTCCAAGCTACAATTGAAGGGAAATTTGCACCTCTGCTCATTTTGGGAGCTGCTGGAGTAGATGTCAAAACCATGATCACCACCTTCAACTCAGCTGCGACAGATGCCACCACTGAGATCCTTGGCAAGCACCGCCCAAATAAGAAACCGTGGATCACACCTCATCTTTTGGACCTGTGTGACAAAAGAAGAAAGAGGGGGAAAAAAAACTCACAGGAAGCTGTTGTCTAACAAAAAATCAACAATGGCATCCGAAAAGGCATGTGCACAGCAAAGGAGAACTGGATAGAAGATCAGTGCCAATGGTGGTGTGCATGAACGCCCGTATCTCTTGCCCATACGTAAATTTTAACCATAAAGTTACGAATGGGCAAATTGGCCAAAAAAACATGTGCATGAGCGGTCGTAAGTCTCCAGTCGTTCGTAAATTCGGTCGTAACTTTACGGGTGCTATCTCCTTGTTGTAACTCTGTCCCACAGGCGCTTGTATCTGGACACGCGAGCGCCTATGCCTGTGACGCGCCTCCCTTTGGTTATCTATAATACTAGATAACCAAAGGGAGACGCGTCACAGGCATAGGCGCTCGCGTGTCCAGATACAAGCGCCTGTGCTCTGTCCGTAAGTAAGAATGCCCATAACTTCGTTCAAAAGCGCATGCGCGAGAGCAAACATGGCTTCCAACAGTCTTGTTTAGCAAGTCATGTTTCAAAGAACATTTTTACGAGAACGCGTGTTTAGGGATCGTTTGAAACCTTTTAATTATTGTGATGATCTAGAAATTCGATCGAAGTTTTGGTTTCAACGTGCCGACATCATAGATTTATGTGAAATTATTGAAGACGACCTAGAATTTGTCATAGTTGTTCGCTAGAAACTACATTAAACAACGAAGCTCTATGCCTATGGCGTTTATTTATCGGTATCATAGCATCAAATGTAGCTGAATCACTTTTCCTCGAGCTAGAAGACGGGAGATCGACGTACTAAAATTACAGCCGCGCTGGTCTAATAAATGAAACTAGCGCTGCTTTTCTTCCACATTGCGAATCTGAGACTGACAGAGGCCTACGTCGTCTCTCTTTGCTGCTATTACGCGGGCGGTGATATAAGCTTCAGCAAACTATTGTGCGATTGCTGGATATTACGGGCCAGCGCCTTGAGAAGCTCTCTGAGCTTGTAAGTGCGCTATATATGAGAAAACTCTTTTATAAGGTTGCTGGCCCTACAATAAAGCCTACAGTCTCATGGTCGGAAGGTGACGTGCGTACGTATTTTCAAAGCTCTGATTGGTTAAAATCAAATGCAGAGGGTAATCCTCGATGCGGGCTAAAAATATCACGCTCTGTCACATTTATCTATCGCTCATAGCTATGGGCACTCGTGCACACGAGTTTCTAGCTGGTTTAAGACCGCCCATTGCTATGGCCGATTTTGAACATATGGGCAAAATTTGTGTACGACTTTTATGTAAGCTTCATGCACACCACCCCAGGAAATAGAGAACAGTCTGAACAAGAACAACAGTAAGACTGTGAAGCGGCTGACAAGTGTTAAAACAGCCCAAGATCTCTACGATGCAAACAAATCTGGCATGTGCCTTACAGAAGAACAAGAAGTCTTGGAGAGATGGACGGAATACTGCTTTTACCTTTACAACCACATACCAAACGGAGACCCATCAGTTTTAGCATGCTCCCAGAACAGAGACGAAATCCTCCCAAATCTCTGAGAAGTTGGGCAGCAGTGCCATCGCCGAAGAAGGTGAAGTCAGTGGGAGTGGACAACATACAGAATGAGCCAAAAAACTCCACCTTCGGGGAAGACAATCCGATAGAGTGCGCCTAGGGTAGCGTACTTCGGGTAGTAAATAAGCCTACGTGATCGAGCCCCATGTAATAACTGTATACCGTGTTGCGTCACGCCATGGCCGGGTAGCTCAGTTGGTAAGAGCGTCTTGCTAGTAACCGAAAGGTCGCTGGTTCAAATCCCGGATTGGTCAACGTGTGATCATATTATTTTCCCCTTTACCAACAACTGGCCCGCTGGTGTCAGTATAAATCGGTCCAGTAGTCACCTATATGCGAAAGTGTCGTGTGACTATAATCTACAAACAACAACAACGTCACGCCATCTGCTGGAGTACAGAACTCTATAAAAATTTGTTATTATTAATATATATTATATGACTAGACTATTAAAAAAAATTATGTATGGGGCCTTCTGCACACTGTAAGCATGTAAGATGTATCTTGCTCGGCCTGACAGACTTTTCACAAAATAAATCGTTTGTAGTACTGACAACATGTACATAATCACTCCAAACAAACATTTCACCAAGCAAAAAAACATTTGGGGTCGCCTATGAAAGCTGAAGATATATACCGACATCAAAAAAGACTTAAAACTGTAGATTTTGATCCACGACCTGAACATGGAAGTACGCGACTATTGGCGCACCTATCGGCTGAACATTTGCATATTCAAGGGAAATAATTTTAATATTTTGGCCCATTGCTTCAAGCAGGAGGAGAAGCGATGATTGATGCCCTCACCATTATCTGATACAAGATCTGGCAGAGTGGGGAGTGGCCTACACCATGGACCCAGTCGCTCGTCATCACTCTTTACAAAAAGGGCTACCTTCAGTAGTGTAAACATTACCGCACCATCAGCCATCCCAGCAAAGTCCTCCTGAAAATAATACTCAACAGGTTGAAACCCCAAGCTGAACAAATCATAGCTGAAGAACAAGCAGGATTCAGTGCAGGGCGAAGTACCACTGAGCAGATATTCAACCTCAGAATAATCTGAGATAAATACCTACAGCATCAACTTCATCTATATCTTGTGTTTGTAGACTTCAAGAAAGCGTTTCACCGAGCCTGGCATGCAGCTCTGTGGGCAACTATGAGAATGTACTACATCACAGCCAAAGCCCTGGAACAGTTACATTGCTGGAGGATTAGAAATTTGAACAGCACATACTTCAGCATTAAAAAACGTCTGGAAAACCCAATTACCTCACAATGACTTTGTTTCGATCAACTATGCAAAGATTCCCCCCCCCCCCATTTCTTTCATATCGTTTTTATGACCTTTTTTATATATGTGCCAAGTGGACAATCACTGTCAATAATCACTTATTTTGGGGTGAAAGATCCTAAAAGTACAGTCCAAGCACAATAATTAAAATAATTACATTAAAATAAAAAGCAACATGGGATTATTGCAGTATTTATTGCAGGTAATAGCAGACCTGCCGATGTAGTCATGTTAAATATGAAAGGCATAGAAAGAAAAGCGATTCATAGCACACTCACGCATATCATAGTATACTCAAAAGAATTTTTTTTAATTATATTTTTTATTTAACAGACTATCCGATGGGCTTTCAATAGCTGAGGCTGGTGACGACTTCCTACTATTTCTGGACCTTGATTAAATAAAAAATTTAAACTATTTAAAGCAACATTGCATGATTGCATTATTTATTGCAGGCAATAGCAGATCTGCCGAGGTAATCATGTTAAGAATGAAAGAAGAAAGGTATAAAAATAAAGTAAAGTGACTCGTAGCACACTCACGCACATCATAGTATGTTCAAGAGAAACATTTTTTGGAACTGTTTTTTTTTTATTTCACAGACAATCCGATGGGCTTTCAATAGCCGAGGCTGGTGATGACTTCCTGGTATTTCTGGACCTTTGGGGCAGCGTTCTTTTTGGCCTGTTCACGGAGGGCCTGAAAACACAATACAATTTTATTTAAATTAAAATGAAGTAGATTTTACTGCACTGCACATAAAATTATCTATGCGAACATAACACCCTTACCATTTTATCAAAGCTTTTAGTCAAGTATCAAGCGTTTTCCCTCAGAACAAAAAAATTCTATCAGTAACATTCAGACAATGTAGGTAAGTTGATTAGCATCATTGGGAAAACCAGAACAATTATACATGACAAGCCTGTGGCAATAATTACAGAATCTATAGAAAAGCCTAAATGTACTTCTTTACTAAATCAACACCACAATTCTATTATGCACGGAGTACAATTCAACACAACATAAAATCCAGTCCATTGCTTAATATTATGAGCTATCATGCAGATAAAAAATAAAAGGAAATTGGTGCTTACCAGGAGCTTGCGTTTGCGTTCGTAGAACTGCTTGGACTTGACCTTCCTGCGGGCCTCCAGAGTGCCAACCACCTTCTGGTACTTCCAGCCAACCTCGTGAGACAGCCTGTTCAGCTCACAGTACTGCCCACATAACAAAATACACATTCCATTTGAATATGATGGAACAAAGGAGAGAATTCAAAGATTTACCAACAAAATAATGCAGATGAAAAATAAAGATACAAAGAGGCCAGTAAAGAATATAACTGCAGAACAAAACTATCACAGTGCAAGGACACAAAAAAATAATTAGCACCTAACCTTGTCCCCAGCACACAGAACACATGCGGTAGCATTAAAGTACTACTATTTCATTTTAAAATCTTCATTGATATGGCCAGTATTTGCATCAGATAATAGTGCATGTAATGTACTTTCATCCACAATTGTCAACAACTGTGATAACAATCATCATTAGCAAGTTGACTGGCTCATGTACTTCACTAAATAGTAAATAACCATCTCTTACAACCACCTTGCAAAGTGGCAAATACTAGGGAAATATCTCTCTCATGCTCAGAATGTGCTGTATTTTCTTCAATCTTTGGACTGTCATTTACAACACAACTATCTAGTCAGTTCAAGATTCATACAAAACCCTAACCATTTCAACTGCTTCATTGTACTTCCATTCGTGCATTATTCTGGAGATTATTATTTTATAAAACCGAAATAAGCATGACCGAAAAGGGAAGAAAATCTGTTTGCACAAGATACCAAATGATCGCCAGCCTCACACAAGTTAAACTAAAATACAACTATAACTCTACAAACAGATTTAAATCTGTGCTAAGAAAAGTCGCTGAAAGTAGGTACTCCAAAGCCTTCATTGGATCTTGTTCGCTCTGCAGTTTTGACTTCACTTTCAACACTTATTATTAATGTAAACAAACAGTGGCTGTATTCAAATAAAAATTGAAAGCTTTATCTTTACATCTATGTTGTTTTTAATGCATGTTTATGCGAAAGATTCCGAGAAAACAGCTTTTGAATACGCCCCTATCCGAGCGCTGAATGCGGCTGCGAAACAATTGTCAGCGCCGTCTGCGAGGTGGCTCGTTTCAAACTTAAGCGCTTTAAGATATTTCATTGGATGGCCTAAAAAAAAAAAAGAACCAATGAGAAGTTAGGATACTTAGCTTCATTCACATATCAAATATGGCGGGCTATGATGTGTGAAAGAGTTGTTTAAGAGCCGAACAAAGTGGTTAAAGCGATTTTGATGCAAGTCCGACTATAGCTAGAATTTTAAAAATTAGCAAGAAATAAAGAGCAGACTTTCCTTTATAAAACTAGGGTATTTATTAATTTGTGCATTACTCTATCGCGGTGCGCTTTGTGCTAGAAAAGTGTACACAAACAGTGTTTGGGTTATCTTGCTGCCATGGCGAAACGAGTGCCGAGCGTAGTAGTACACTAGTACGCCTATAATTTGCCAGCACGCACTGCGAATTTGATGATTTCCCAACTGTGAAGCACCAAAACAGCTGAACATTACATGGGATAGGCCTGAAGAAAATTGGGCTTGGAGTATAACATATGAATGGGTTACCTGACAAAAATCAGCTTTCTGGTATCAATATGGGCTTCACTTTGAGACTCCAAAGTTGTCAATTTCTTCAATTCCAAAAAGTTGCGAATAAAACCACCAACATTCGCCATTTTCAAACATTAACAACTTTTTACCTATTTGTCCTATGGGGAAAAAATATAACTCTGTGTTCAGAACAAAAAGATCTATGTAAATACTTTAGTGTCCAAACTGAGTTAAAGAAAATCAAAATCACTTTGGAGTACCTACTGAAAAGTAGTGAGAAAAAAAATCATCTAAACCAAAGCTAATATTGCGCTATGTAAACATATTACACAGATTTACATTTATCATGAAGTGCAACAGTATACCTCAGATGGTAGTGCATGTAAAGTATTTTCATATTTCTTTCAACATGTGTGTTACATTCATCACAGATATACTGAGCAGACTTCAATGACTATATAACAGCAAAAAGAAATGTTCTAATTTATTCAATTTTTGCAAGTACTGAGTCCTCAAGTGAAACTAACAAATCAGGACTTGCTATGGTCTGGAGTCATAAAAGAGGAATTTGGCCAGAGTCCGCCTAGGCTCTGGTAGAGGATAAAGGGGAATGACGCCCTCCCCCTTTGCCAAACACGTATTTTAATCATGCATTTTTGATAAGCAAAGATAGACTAGTTTGCTTAAGCTTTACACACAGCTAACTTTTGAAGTAGCCCGTATTTAAAGATATATAGCATACAGTTATTACTAAGTGTTGTGTTGTCTTTCAAGCTTGCCTTAGCTGTCTTTTGTTAGAGCTCTTGGTATGCTCTTCCAAAGCCACACAACCACACGGCCAGTATTTGATTTACGATTTGCACACAAGCTAAAACCGGAAAATAAATTTCAACTAATGTCGTCCAAACTGAACTTTGAACAAGGTTCCAAGCCCAAGAAAAATATTATAACACTTGTAACGCAAACAAACTTTAACAACAAAACACAAATTTACCAACTCTGTTGACAAAACAAAAATATGATGCAGCAACGAAAAGTGGTCAAACAATAGTTTATAAATCTTTCACCACAATCAGAAATGAAAAAACAACAACAAAATCTGATAATAATTTCATACACATGGATTTCACAATGGACATCAGATGCAGCCTCAGACAAAAATTCATATCATGAGCTTTCAATTCGCTGTGAGATTTAGGGTCATCATCAACTGCCATCTGATAATATAAAATTAAAACTGCAGGAGGAATATATTACCCATTACCTAAATTGTGGAAATAATGCATTATGGAGCTGTATGGTATTATCGAATGTACCTTGCGAGTGACTCCCAGGCGCAGCACCTTGAGAGCAGCAGGTACCACTTGGCGCTGCTGCTTGTCATAAGGAGGTGGGATGCCCTCAAAAGTCTTTAGGCGCTCCATTGCCTCCTGACCACGAGAGGTCTTGTGGTTCAGCATACCTGAAACCAAGTTTCCCTATCACACCGAACTCTAGGCAACCAAAAGACCAAAGTAATGGATACTTACAAGTCATAAAGAAATGTATTCGTGTACTAGTACTTAAGATGGCGCATTAAAAAAGTTATCCTTTCATTAGGCTTGTCACTGTATACAGCAGTGTTTCAGAGCAAAATTGATTTCATGTTGATTCAATGTAGGTAAGGAAAACTCATCATTAACAACACCAAGCTGGATACAGATTACAAGCCAGGGCTACACGTTGTGCAGCCCATAGTTTGGATTATTACATCGAACAGTTCAATGCTCGTTATAAACACTTATGTCAAAGAATCCCCAAATTGCTTACAAACCACTGAGAAAAGCTGAGATTGGTTCGTGATACATCGCTTACAGGGTCCAGCGGACTGCAAAAGAGCCGAATCAAGACCACAACTTTGCTGAAAGAGGACCCACCCCTGATCCGCACAAAAGATCCGCCGAAACAACCCTAGTGGTAACACTGAAGGTACTCCACCAGCCAGTCACTTTACAATAAAGACATCCCACGCAGGGGACGCTGAGGATATACTAATTTATCGAACCCCCGTTTACAAAAACAAAATAGAATACAAACATCTTATAAAATATCAACAAAACACATACATATTAATTGTCTACATTGCCAAATAATATCATAGGAAGCCCCAGTGACCACCTGGCAGAAAGCGTCCAATATTCCCAAGCTGATCCAAAAGATCTCGCACACAAATGAGGAGTTTTGTCCCGGAAGAGTTTTCCAGAAAAAAGGTAGGTTACTGATCTAGCGAAGAAGATAGTATAGTAGATTGATAAAAAAAATAGTAGGAATGAGAAAAAAACAAAGGAGAAAGAAAGCGGCAGTGGGAATTTAAAGCACTACATTTTTAAGAAAGCGGGGACACTATTTATACTGAAACCCACAACACACCCACGGGGGTGTCGCAAAGCTGAGAAAACTATCAAAACAAACCTCTGACTGTGTGTGTGAAGATCTTGCTTGGGGCCCTGAAGTGGTAAGGTCCACGAGAGGGCTTCACATTGCAACGCTTTTTCAAGTACTCCAGAAACTTCACTGCAAAAACGTATAAAAACATCACATAATTTCTTAGTGTCTACAGAATTCCTCTACAGTGGTTTTCATCAGTACTACGGGTTGACGTCAGAGCAATGTCAGACAATGTAGGTAAAAGCATCATAGAAAACCTTTTTTCCAATAACAAAAAGAGCAGTTTTAACTAACTACAAAGGCTAGTAGAAAAATGTCAGACATTTTTCTAGCCTTTGTAGTTAGTTAAAACTGTCTGTAATTGAACACTCAAGCACAGTGCACTACCCTGCCAGCTATACCAGACTTGCCTTCTAGTAAAAAAATAAAAATTGAAGAACAAAACTATTACAAAGCAAGGACACCAAAATATTATTAGCACCTTAGCGTGTCCCCAGCACACAGAACACATGTGGTAGCAATAAAGTACTACTATTTCATTTCAAAATCTTCATTGATATGACCCTGAGGCTATACTCCAATTTATCTAACCCCCGTTTACAAAAACAAAATAGAATACAAACATCATTAAAAAATACTAACAATTTTTACAAAACACATACAAATAAAATGCTACATAGTACATTGTTAAATAATATCATAGGAAACCCTAGCGACCATTTGGCATAAAGCGTCCAACATCACCAAACTGACACAACAGACCCCATATAAAAATGAGGAGTTTGGGGAGAATTTTCAAAAACAAAGGTAGTTGACTGGTCTAGTGAAGAAGATAGATTGATAGAACAGATTAGGAACGAGAAAAAAAAAAGGAGAAAGAAAGCGACAGTGGGAATTTAAATTAATGCACTAAATTTCCAAAACGTCAAGATACTATTTATACAGAAATCCTCGGCATGCCTAAGAGGGGGCCAAGCCAAGGTGTTTCAACGGGATTAGCATGGCTTCACTTGGTACTGATTACTTCTCCAATAAGGCGTGGACGACTTCAGCAATATTTACTCAGTGGGCTCAGAGACTGAACAACAAAATGAAAATTCAAAACAGAAACAATTCTTGTGTTTGTAGATAAATGTTCAGCCCATCCCCCAATTGTGCTCTCACATGTAACATTCAGATTGTTGCCTACAAACACAACCTCAAGACTGCAACCAATGGATGCTGGCGTTATTCAAGATCCTTTTGCTCCATCTTCTCTTTGAAATGGAAAAGGATGGAACAAGCACTGGACCAGAGCTGATGAAATTTGTAGACCTGAATGCAATGTTCTGGCTGAAGACAGGAGTGAGATTTAGCGGTCGCCCGAGGCGACTTAAAACTGGCTCGGGCGACCTCACTTTATAATTGAGCCAGCCCGCCTGGCGACTTACAAAAAAATATACTACTTGCAGACTTTTAGAAGCTCGGTCCGAAGCGAGAGCATTCTTAGGTCACTGTTCATCTGCTACGAGTATGAAGCATTCGCGAGCGTTATTTCCCTTTGCCTACTTCCCTTTCGCGCCAAGTGCGCTGTGTGCTTTGTTTGTGAAAAAGACACTCGCAACAAATTACGTGTATTGTCAAAATTTTTGTTTTATATGTGAACGATTGTCTGGCTGCCTAAAAACCATGCAGGCTTCATCACTTTACTTACTAGCTAGCCCGGCGGGCTAGTTAGTCTCCTGGGTTAAATCTCACCCCTGTGAAGAGATCCAGGAACAAGCTTTTGGCATCTACAATCTCAAAGTGTGTCGCTCATTTTGTACAGGCTAGTTGCCTATTTTCTACTTCGCTCTCTCTATCTCACCCTCTTAAATATGGCTTGTGACCAGTTTATTCAAATTCTTTGGTTTTTTTTTCTTGTTTTTTTTTGTATGTAACTGTGTCCATATTTCAAACACTCCCCTCAACTGAAATTGTATACACACAAGTACATGTCTAAAATCTAGCGTAGCCAATCCAATGTTTCTATTTTAGGAACAGTACACCGTGTAGAAGACCATGAGGAGGAATTCCTTCCTGGATCAGCCACTCTCCTGAATGGTGTATCCATGGCAGAATTTGCTGATTGTGATGCAGATTGTGATATACCCTCACCCAAGTTTGGAGATGAGCAAGATTGACTCTGGCCCTGAACCATGTCATGTCCAACTGAACTGGCAAGATATTCTCTAGTTAACCTTCCAGAGGCTGCAGAGTTCCTGTCCAGTTTTCAGTCAGATATTCAGCAAAGTTTTAAAATCAAAGTTGTAATCCGCAGGGGAAAATGTCTTCCTTTTTGAAACCATGTGATGAGTTCAGAAAGTGTTCTTGTTTTATTCGTCTATTTTAAAAAAATACTTTATGTGTGTTGTGTATACAGTTTAAAAAAATTACATTTTAAACAATTTGATTAGTTTTGTGTAATAAAGTGTAAAAAACGTGTAACACTATACATTGGGTTTTGTGCATTTGGAGTGTTAGTGAAGGAAAGGCAGTCTGAAATCTACCCCCGTTTTAAGATCCCCCTCATTTAAGACCGAATGCTCAAAGTTTAAAAGTGGGATTGCACTGTATTGCGCTATGTAAACATATTACACGGATTTACCTTTATCATGAAGTGCCACAGTATACCTCAGATGGTAGTGCATGTAAAGTATTTTCATATTTCTTTCAACATGTGTGTTACATTCATCACAGATATACTGAGCAGACTTCAATGACAATAACAGCAAAATGATTAAAAAAGAGGAAATTTGCCTGGATTCCAGGGGCCGCTCAGGCGATGATGGAGGGTAAAGAGGAATGATGCACTTTCCCCTTCGCCAAACACGAATTGTATTTTAATCGTGCATTTTTGATTAACAAAAAACACATCTTAGTAGGTAGTCAAAAGCCATTTTTTAAAAATGATTTCCTCATCACAAAACTGACATAGATTTAAAGAGCTTTTCATTCTGAACACAGTGGTATATTTTTTTTCCCCATAGGACAAATAGGTAAAAAGTTATTAATGTTTGAAAATGCCGAATGTTGGTGTTTTTTTGGCAACGTTTTGGAATTGAAGAAATTGACAACTTTGGAGTCTCAAAGTGAAGCCAATATTGATACCAGAAAGCTGATTTTTGACAGGTAACCCCTTCATATGTTATACTCCAAGCCCAATTTTCTTCAGGCCTATCCCATGTAATGTTCAGCCGTTTTGGTGCTTCAAAGTTGGGAAATCATCAAATGCGCAGTGCGTGCCGGCAAATGGTGTGCTACTACGCTCAGCACTCATGTCGCTGAATAGGCCTACGACTTGGCCATGGCCGGAAGAAAACCCGAACACCGTTTGGGTAGACTTTTCTACGGCAAAGCGCTCCGCGATACAGTAATGCACAAATTAATAAATACCCTAGTTTTATAAAGGAAAGTCTGCTCTTTATTTCTTGCTAAGTTTTAAACTTCTAGTTAAAACAGGGTGGGGAACAACTCATCGAGAAAAACTCTGAAAAGGCCGGGGTCCAGGGGCCGCCTAGGCCCCGGCGGGGTCAAGGGGCAGGGCCCTTGTAGGGGGTCCAGGGGGGCAAAGGCCCCCGGAAAATGTGCACGTTTTTAAGCCATACCAAGAGTGGCATAGTAACAGTGCAGTAAATGTATAGTGAACTGAACCAACCAAATATGAAAGAAAAGTAATAATTATTAGAAAAAGCTTGAACAAACACAGGAGCACACACACACACTTGTGTTTTATGACAATAAAATTTCGTATTCGTATTCACACACACACACACACCCACACACACAAGCAAATACCACTAACCTTTACATTTTGGATGTCTGTTTCTTCTTGCACATTTCAGTCTTTCACAAGTTCAATTTTAATAGAAACAATCTTCTTAACAAATTTTCAAATAATTTTAGTTAAATTAAAGAGGTTTCATTTCAGCACATTGTCTAATTTTAGCTTCCACAAGTTCACTGTTGTTTTACTTCCTAAAAAAGCTGACAATTAAGCTTTGCTTCATTAATTTTGCTGGTGATGGACACGGATGGATACTTGTAATAATAGGTCTACTGGATTCGGAAACGGACAAATTTTTTTTCCTCTGAACTTTTTTTTTTCCCTCTGAAATGGCTGCCGATTTCCTCTGAAATCAGCGGATCCGAGGAGAGTTCCCCACCCTGTTAAAATCAAACTTACATCAAAACCGCTTTATCCACTTTGTTCGGCTCGTAACAAAACGTTTACACACGAGAGCCCACCATACTTATATTAGCTACCGGCAGGCCTGGCCGATTGGCGCATGAAAACTCGCATAATATTGATATTTTGCTCTTTTTCCCACAGCCCATAAATCAAATCTACTGCATCTATATAGATATAAAACATGTCAAAATAAAGATCGATCTGTCTACTTTTGTCTTGTGTTTTTCGTTTGTGTGTGAGAATAAAATGGAGCAATTAAATATGAGGTGGAAATAACCTACTGTTAGCGTTTTTGGGTAGCCATGGCTGAAGCAAATGGCGTTCGCGGTGTGGTCTACAACACACATGGTTCACGAAAATGACTCGCGCTACACACCGGTAGCGTGTATTGACCTAGCTTTACATTCAAATTGTAAAGCATTGATTTACCTTTAGTTTCGTATACGAAAGCCTGTAGAAGCACCGATTACAGATAGTACAATTTAACGTTAAAAAATAAGGCTATTTTAAGCCTTAAAATAAAGCATATAAAATTTGGGGAATAATACTGTTTTTTATGCAGATAAAAAGCTGATTTTATGCAGTTTTTAATGATATGCAAATTATATGGGTCAGTCTTGGCGCCACTGAGCGACTACCAATCAAATGAGAGTACCCTATTTTAACACGTTCATTCATTGACGCAAACGTGAAGCGCCGATTTTCTGACATACGCATTCGCGATGGCCGATCAAATGTTTCCGATTGCTGGCTACCAAGGGTATATTGGTAAATTATCTGTCTTTCCTCAGCATGTATTGTTATAGTATTTAGTTAAGTTAATAAAGAGGATGGTTTAAGGAAATTATTGTAGTTGAAAAGTGAGGGAAAGGATGAGGGTGCGATCACACAACGATGTCATCATTAGCATTAGTGTGTAAGCCAAAACTGACTGAACGCCATACGATAATCTGTCCACTATTTGCATCAAATATTTATATCGATGCTTGATGTTGAAACATTACGCATTTTTCTAGTGAGTTATTTTTTTTCTGACGCTATTTTTGATGATAAAGAGTAGTATTCTTACATTCTAAACAACAGCTGCTTGACCGGAAGTTGAAATTTATCGTCTGCTGCAAGTAGGCTATTACTCGGGTCATCGTTTAGTACTAAATTCCCTACTGTGTGAATGATTACAAGTAAATTTTATTTCGATCCTTAAAAAAAGATAATTAAGATATATTGTTTAATTATTCATTATAAAATAAATACGTCCGACGATAATAAATTCAGAACCGATATTTATGATGTAAACAGTAAAAATAACAGATCATGTAGTTTTAATAGGCCTATTCTGCCAGTGCATTCTACTTCTATTTCTAACTTAAATAATTAAAGAAATTAACAAATTATCAATGAAAGATAAAGGACAATCACAATGATAATATTTACATGATCACTGACCAACAATTAAGCATTTACATGCAGAGATCTGTCATATGATTTACTTCATAAGCTGAATTTTTTTTTTTTGATTCCTACTTTCACTGTTAATTAGATCCTTAAATTATTAAATATAATACAAATATAAAATGATAAAGCATTGCATTAGACTAGTTTAGTATATATGATATCAATCAGGTTAAATAATGTTTAAAGTGAAAATTTACGGTTTTGATAGCAATTTGACTGCTATTGCTAAACTGAACTTTTAAATTAATAAATTATCTAAATTTTCCTGCTTTGCAAATAATTTTGTATTCAAACTACTTTGATTTTGAAGTAGTAGATAAGTACAAGTACCCATTCCATGCAATATCTGAAAATTTCATGTGATTATGTGCAGTAGTTTCCAAGATATGGTAGTTTAAAGTTGATAAAGTAATCTGCTTATTTGCCTCCCTTTTTCCGTGGCCCAAATTGCATAATTTGTCGTTTTTGAATGCAATTATCTCTTAATCTAGTATTTCTGCTTATCCACAAAAAAATAGCATTAAATTAGGTAGTATACAGATGATAAAAACCACAATTATAAGGGTATTGATGCCATATTCTGGTCATTGTTCGTCTTCAAATATGCCCTATTGTGCAGTTACGACCATCGTAAAATTGAAGAATCTTTCAAGTTTACAGCTACCTAATTTTTTGTACATGTTACCTACAGACCCAGCAATTTTTTTATCAATAGTGTTTACTACAAACATCTAACCTAGTGCAATTTGGAGTTGTTACATGTGTTTGTGTTTATGAAGCAAGAGCTCAAAGTTGGCATATCTGTGCGAAAATCAAACTCGACCGGCAAAACGACTTTAAAATGGCAATATCTCGGGAATGGATTGAGATATTGACTTACTTTTTTCAGTTTTATTCTAATGTTGTATAGATCTTTATAACTAGACACTGCGATTTAGTACATCTATTATTTAAAATTTTGCTTGCCGGTAGCTACTTATATGTAAATGAAGCTAAGTATCCGAACTTCTCATTGGTTCTTATTTTTAGGCCATCCAATGAAGTATCGCAAAGCGCTTAGACTTTGAAACGAGTCACTCTCAGCAAAACGACGGTGACAATTTTTTCGCAGCGGCATTCAGCGTTCGGATAGGGGCGTATTCAAAAGCTGTTTTCTCGGAATCTTTCGCATAAACATGCATTAAAAACAACACAGATGTAAAGATAAAGCTTTCAATTTTTATTTGAATACAGCCACTGTTCGTTTTGATGCAGTTTTACATTAATAATAAGTGTTGAAAGTGAAGTGAAAACGGAGTCAAAACTGCCGTGCGGACAAGAGCCAATGAAGGGCTTGGAGTACCTAATCTTAGTAAAGGAAACGCATGCATCACGGCTTCGCTTTACTTTTCACACTAGTACACAGCACTGACCAGAATGGAGGAAACCGGAACACAATAGCAGCCAACTTACGATATGTGCTCATGCTCCACCTCAGTAAGGGAGGTAACTACAATGTCCCTCTTTTTATCCTAAAATAATATATATAAAACGTGACCATATTTTTAGCTAGCTGACCAGATTACCATACTCCAAGGCTAAATTGCATACAATTGCAAACACACGGTAGGAAGTCTGCTATACTCACATTTGTTTCTGTAGAAGTTTCCAGAAATCAAGATTCCTTCGCATCTAACAATCACCACTCTCTGACCTAGAAAATAAAAAAGTATAAACTGAATTTTTTTCAGTATACCATAACCAGGTACAATTAAAGTTCTTGTTTGATTTCTATCGACTCCAAAGTCATCCAGTCAAGGACTCAAGGCACAGTTAAGATAAGATAAGATAAGATAAGATATTACTTTATTAATCCAAAAGCATGGAAATTACATTGTCTGTCAATTAAACATGTCCATTCATTCTTCTTTTACACACACATAAATATTTATACATTATTAATGATCTTCAAACACTTGGACATATTTTCATAATGCAGATATTTCAATTAAGCAGTTTTAAAAATAAATAAATAAATAAAGAAAAAATAAAAAAATAAACTAACTAAGCTGCATGAGAGTTGTAGAGTATGTTTAGTAAGACCTACCGACTTGTTTGTTATGTGCTTGAATGGCAAGTGGTATGAATGAGTTCCTGTACCTATTTGATGTTCCCGCTGGTGCCCTAAAACGTCCACTCCTGTCTATCCGTCGAGAGTCAAATTCCAAGAAAAGTGGATGGTTACTGCCAGCCAAAATTGCAGTCAGCTTTTTTGTCACTTGTCTGCTATGTATCGTCGCCATGTCATCCTGTTCCCTCCCAATCACCCCACTAGCCCTTTTTATCTGTTTGTCCAATCTTCGTTTTTCTGTTTGTGATACGTTTCCTCCCCAACAGCACCATGTACTATTAAATTATTATTATAGGTGCAAAAAAAAATTATTGTGAAACTTTCACTTCAAATAAATCAACAATAATTTTTTTTTAAAGCGAATCCATCAGCATCATAAAACAGTATGATGCTATGTAAGTTTTGGAGTGTGCATTATTGCATGAAAGGTACATGAAAATGGAAAATGACGCATAAACCAATCCAGTCAGTGTGACAATACCAATTTCTATTTTTTGCAATGAACATTACGCTCTTCACTGCTGAATCATCCTGCAGGGACAAAGTGCAGCTTACATTCCTGTTAAGACACCTTATCAAAGCTTTTAGTCAAGTATCGAACGTTTTCCCTCAGAACAAAAAAATTCTATCAGTGACATTCAGACAATGTAGGTAAGTTGATTAGCATCATTGGGAAAACCAGAACAAGTATACATGACAAGCCTGTGGCAATAATTACAGAATATATAGAAAAGCCTAAATGTACTTCTTTACTAAATCAACACCACAATTCTATTGTGCACGGAGTACAATTCAACACAACATAAAATCCAGTCCATTGCTTAATACAGTGGAACCTCCGGTATCCGTCTCTCTGGTATACGACTCCCTCCGTTATATTTATTATTTGAAGGTGTACCAAATTAACTTGTATAAATCTGGTAAATTTTTCGTATGATCAATCTCAAGGTTAGATTCTCTCTGCTAAAGGGTTTAAATAGATTTTAAAAAATGATGCAGGATCAACAATTATGTACAGAACTGGCACTCTGAAATTAATACAAATGCATTATATACAGAGGTGCCAACCCCTGAAATGACTTTTCAGTACTATTTATTTGAAAAATCATGAGTTTAACAAAACTTTCAAGAGCATTAACCACGTCCTTTTAATTCAATGAATCACAGTGACAGTTTTTTTTTAAAACTTACGCAAGATATATTTAATGATCTATATAAGAAAAAGAATGTCAGGCAAACCAACTATTTGACATTGATCTATGTCCACATTTATCCAGTTATCTTTACATGTCCCCATATTGGTGATCAAAAAGGGCTGCAAAAAAATGTTTTTCTAAGTTTGACCCCAAACAATTAAATTGTGTAATTTATTTTCAACAAATAAGGCTACTCTGTTTAAACTGGCTAAGTTAATGAAAATAATAAAGGATTGCTTCAGAAAGTAACAAACGATTATGTAAGAGTTATAATAATAATAACAGTAACAATAATTTTAATTAATGTAGACAAAGTAAATATGTATAACCTCCAACATCTGATGTCAATTGCTACCCCTTCCATGTATATCCCTCCTCCCAACCTCTAATCTTGCAAGAGAGTGCGTGAAATTTGTGGTCATGTTGCGTGGAAACATGTATTGTACTTGTGTGGAATAATAAGGAAATTTTTGTATTGCAAATATTAGAATGCAAGAATGTGAGACTAATTTTTTTAAATATATATGTTTGATATTACATTTCGTTTATTCCATTATTTTTGTATGTTTCACTTTTATTCATTTTTTAATGTGTCCATGTGCCCATTTTATGGAAATAATGAGCTTTTTACTTGTCCCTCTGCACCATACTAACCCATTTATCACCCAATGACTACTTTATCTTCAATGGATGGGCAAGCTGGCCCATAGATCTTGAAAGCTATGGACACATTCAAACAAATGTTTGTGAACGCTTACCCATTTGCAGTTCCTTGGACACGATCGCTGCCAATCGGCCGAGCAAATGGCCTCGGCCATCTATAATGCGGGGCTGAAATATGGCAAAAGAACACTTAAAAGGTAAAAACACCAACACCACTTATTTACTATACACTCTTATAAAAAGCAATCATTTAGCCTTTAAAATTTAGAATAAGCACTAGTTGTCAAAATTGTTTGGGTCACAATTTGGTTGTGACTGTCTTGACGTGTACAACAACCTACTAGCACCAAAATCGAGTTACCAGTATCACGAGATAACTAAAATTAAATATCAATGTTTGTTACACCTTCCTAGCGCCATAATCTCATAATTACAAATTTTTAATAATTAATAATTATCGTGAGATAGTTACAATTATTATAACATAAATACAGCAATTACTAAAAATTACAAATATCTTGGCGTGATCATGTTTACTTTTTATAAATTGATGCTTGCAATCCGTCTGGAAATGCGCAAAACCAAATATTGTACTCAAGTGAAAATTACAATTTTTACGTGTTAACTCTTAGCGTCCTATAGCGCGGTAATGCGCACCTCGCCCGTAATCCTGAAGCGCGGTAATACGCGCCTCGTTAGTGCACCTTTTAGTCATGAAATCACAGGAAATAGGAACTCTCTAGTGCGTGAGAGAAGGTTTAGTCAACTTCCGGAAAGGTTCCTGTGTGTTTTCGGCTATCGTTTTCGCAAGTTTGACGTGGTCTTGTGTACTTTTTTAACGATTTTGTTTGAGGTTTGAGTTTGCGAAATTTTCGGCCATGATGGCAGGGGATAGCTCCGACAGTAATAGCGAGTTTGGTAACCTTATCGATGAGCTTATTGCTGAAAGAGCACAAGGACTTGGTGTAGACAACCAGAGTGAGTTTTCTTGTCTGTGTTGACTGTCTGTGCACACATTCACATGCAATCCACACTATCTAGTTGTTTTATTAACATCGTCCATAAAATACCTGTAATTATGAATTAATTACAAGATTCCAACAGGTAAAAATAGTACTAAAGTCAAAATGGTTCTTTGGGTACATAGAATAACCATTGTTTTGTAAACATATCCTAAAATATGAAGTGAATGTGACCAAAAAAAAATTTTTTTGCATTTTTTTCAAATTCATAAGTCATAACTCAATTTATTGCAATAAACTTGAAATCCTTACAGGATATAGGCGCAAATGTACAGAAAACCTAATAGGTCACCAAGAGCTAACTGTAAATATGTCATTGATATTTGTAATTATCTAATGATATTTGTAATTATCAGGTTTTGGCGCTATGAATTACATAGAACGCTTGTTTATTAACATTATTACTGAAAACCTGGTTTTGGCGCTAGTAAGCAGCCTTAGCCAGAATCAAGCCTGATCATGTAAAAATTGTAATTTTTAAGTGAAAATTGTAATTATTATATGATATTATAATTAAAACTTTCGGCTTTTGCACATTTTCAG
This sequence comes from Oncomelania hupensis, assembly GCA_036898135.1. Classification (NCBI taxonomy): domain Eukaryota; kingdom Metazoa; phylum Mollusca; class Gastropoda; order Littorinimorpha; family Pomatiopsidae; genus Oncomelania; species Oncomelania hupensis. The sequence continues at coordinate 23,911,795 of CM072515.1, read as the reverse complement.
GCAGGCTGCTAAAGCCCAAACTGAAAATTAAACTTTACAGGATCACGCGAAAATATTTGTTCAATTATATTTGTAACTTTTCAATAATAATTGTAATTATCCCTTAATACTTGTAATTATCCCATTATATCTGTAATTATCCTATATTTAGGCCTATAATTATCAGGCGCTAGTATGCCGTCATAGATGTGAATATGCAGCGTATTACAGTATTATAATTAGGCCTACTATTTGTCACATTCTCATTTTACTACGGCCGTACTGGTAAAAAAATTTCACTTCTCAGAAACATCGGAATTCGGGAATTCGACTATTCTCGGAAGCTTGTAATTACCTGTAAATCAAAGGAATTTGTTTATATTTATCTGAAATACTTTGTTTTCCAAACTATTGTGTATCACTATCAGTATCAATATCAACACGCGATGTATTAAAATGGAAGACGTTCTCACGTGTTGAGATATTAAGTGAAAATAAACAAATATTCCACAAAATCAAAATCACAGAGCATCAAAGTTTAGTTCTAATATGTTTGGAATGCCATATTATACATCTTTGAACAACTTGTTTGTGTGAAATACTATTAATTTTGACAAAATCTACAGAGCACCATACCTTTGTCAAGAAACCCATGGCTAAGCTTGAAAGAAAAGGGGGCTACCCGCTTCCGCTTCTTCCGGCAGGGAGTTATTTAATAAGGGACGTAACTAACAATCCTATCCTCTCCACTGATCTAAAAGTTTTAGTTCAGTGTATTCTCTCCCATACGCCAGGTGTTCGGGGACGTAAAACTTTACTAATCCTTATATGCATCCGACTATTGAAAATAATAATAATAATAATAATAATAATAATAATAATAATAATAATAATAATAATAATCCTATCCTATCATGTAACTCAAAGGTATTTGGAGCAACCCCACAGAGCGTACTCCATCTTTCTCTGTCCTCAGCAAACCTCATTGCTTCGCCCAGTGTCAAGGCAGTCCATTCTTAAATAACATAAAACACTATCTAACAAAACCCAAAGCAAAAAGCCCCATTTTCCAGAATCAAATGTCATAAAATTAATTTCACTATTATTACTAGTAAAAAGCCAAGAATAAACTTTCTTTGTAAAAAGAGAAGCTCGTGTTGATAATATAAAATAAAATAATACTTCAGTAAGAAATGACGCACACACACACACAAAACACAGAAATATTACTTATCTCTTTCAGTTTCTCCCCCTCTTATGCTTAGTTTTTTTTTACTTTTAAATACTTGTAAAAATAAAATTTAGAATAAACCACACACACAAAATAAAATAAATAAAAACACATAAATATATAGAGATCAAAATTGTGCAAAAACTTATAAACATAAGTTCAAACATTTAAAATTAAAATCTAATATTTGCAAAATTTCAAGCTAAACTTCAACCGTTCTAAAGGTCGTCTGCTCTGCGCAGTAAAAGGCTTATCTCCATTACAATAGAGGCACAGTCGTCCAACGGATTACCACATGGGCGCTTGATGAATATGCTTTAAGGCGTTGTTGTGAATTAACCATTGCCAAGCAGAGTTCGAGTTTATTATTATTGTGTTTATTGTGTATATGTGGTATTGAGTGAATGATTGATTTATTGTTGCTTTAGGTCCAGCGGACTCTTCCGAGCCAAATCAGGACCGGACAACCCCCGATCCGCATAAAAGATCTGCTGAAACAACCCCAGTGGGAAAATTGAATGCCCTCCACCGGCCAGTCACTTTACAATAAAGACATCCCACGCGGAGGTCGGCTGAGGGTTGACCTCAACTACGCGAACACCCCGGTTACAAAAACAAAATAGAATACAAACATCATTATAAATCATCAACCAAACACATACATATAAAATGCCTATAGTGCTAAATAGTACATTCATAGGAAGCCCTAGTGACCACCCGGCAGAAAGCGTCCAACACTCCCAAGCTGATCCAACAGACCTCATACACAAACAAGGAGTCTTGTCCAGGAAGAGTTTTCAAGAAAAAAGGTAGGTCATTGATCTAGCGAAGAAGAAGATAGTATAGCAGAGTGAAGGACAGAGCAAGAATAGGAAAGAGTAAATGAGGAAGACAGCGACAGTGGGAATTTAAAGCACTAAATTTCCATAAAGTGGGGATACTATTTATACTGAAAACCCCCGGCACTCCAACGGGGGTACTGTTGCCGCAGTGAAGCGTCTTGCCTATAAAGGAAAGACAGGTTTTCAACTGTGGCATTCACTGTTCCCTTTATAGGTTTGAACAATCTACAGTGGCAAGATTGCTCATGACCCCAAGGGGTTATTGAGTGAAGAAGAAGAAGATACAACCTGTACACACATGAGGAAAGTTACAGACAAACGAGAAAATTACAAAAGAAAAGGCTATGCATTTTGTTTCTTTCTTTTTTTTATTCCATTAAACACGGTGAATGTAAAAAAAATTTGTTTTTTTTCCCCCCTTAAATACATACAAAGCACAAATGAGAATAAGTGCAGCACACTGAGCTTGCTTGAGAATACTGTGTTCAGTATATCTGTCTGTGCTTTCTACCTACCTCCAGTCCTCACACAGGTAAACATTTCACAAGTAATAAGTTCACACATAACATTTATGGAAAACTTTTTTTGCAATTTTGAAATCTAAAAACATGTTTCTTTCTTTATATTATACAATGCTGAAATCTAAGACCAATTTCTTTCTTTATATGACATACCACCTATGTTTGTTTTTATCTTGCTCAGCTGTAAACACAAATACATTTTTTATAAATAAAATTTATTATTGCTATTACTTTTGTTATTATTACAAAGCAAATGTATTATTGTTGTTATTGCTTTTTTTAATTAAGAAACAGTCCCTAACACAAAAGACTGAAACAGGGTTAGTATCTTCGACCTAGATAAAATTATATTTTCAAAATACCTACTTTGATTCCAAAAGTTAAATAACTCCCTTATGGACATATTTTCTGAGTAAAAATTATTAACGCAAGTATTAACACTCAAACAAAATCTATACAAAGCATCCAAATGTTATGTTTAGAAGAATAAATTTGGAACAGTGCCCCCGAAAGTCCTGTAAACCCTGAATAACAACAAAGCAACTTAAGTAGGGTTTTGTGGGGTTTTTTGGGGAAAGATAAAAGCATTGCAGACACATTCCACTTACACACCAGCTCAATGCCTATGTGAGCAACACTCTTTGGTTCCCCCACATTTTATTGGCTGCGGGCTATTTATAGCTTGCCTACACCCTCCATTTCAGTGAAAGGAAAGGAAAGAAGTACCGGCGAAGCTATCGGAGAAGCTATTTATAGCTAGCCTGGCTGAACTAACCTTAAAACCTAAAAGCTTTGGTTGAGTCGGTGTGCTTATATGATAAAGTTTGTATAATCAAACTATTACAATATTCCTTCCATTGAAATTGCAGAATGAATAGTGGGACAGATCTGCAGCTAACCAAGAACAGTTACATGAACTCCATGCAAGTCAAAAAATGTGACTACCTAGACTTTTTTTTTGGTGGAGGGTATCAAACTCAAGGCGATGCTTTAAAATTGGTTATCTTCTTTCTGCTTCCAACTAATAGAATAAAAAGTTTCTTCCAAATAAACACTGTTTTAGTTGATAAAGCACAGACACCCTCTTTGTCCCAGATAAGGAATCAACATAACATAAAAAATCTCTAATGGGTGATAGGGCTACAAGCAACGCATAAAGACATTCCATTAGTTATGAAATATTATGTACATGTAATATCACCGAGTAAACAGCATTAGCCAGTGAGTACTGAATGTTTCTTTACTTTAAGCAAACATTCGCCAACTACAAAATCTTTGTATCATGTGCACCTTCAACCTACCCTAACTTTCTTTTCATTCTTCCTACCCACCCCCTACCCCCCCTCTATTCCCTCCCATACTCACCTCTCCTCCCTATACATCTGGCATGATATCAACCACAAATCACGCAACGGAGGAAAGGATGCTGCCCCCCCCCCCCCCTCCCTCCCCTCCCCCAAAAAGTGATAGAAAATTCCAGATCTTTGCAAATGTTGCTACATCTCTACAGAAGAAAAGTCTGGAGGCAAAAATATACTTGATGGCATCTTTTTTTATTTTTGTCCAATCCACACCAACAGCTTTTTTTAAATCTTATCCTTACAGGCAATGAACACTAGAAACGTGATCACTGATGCTTCCTACAGCTTACCACTACAACTAGTGGCTACTCACAAAAGCTCAAGCTAGAAAAAAAGTTCATTACCTGTTACCTCTGGGTTTTTTTCTGTACATAATGACAATTCTGGCTCAACGCTGGAAACATACCTCTCACATGATTTTCAACTCAAAACCACTTTAACGCTCTAGCTTCCAGTCTTACTATGTACAGCCACTTTATCACCCATACATAAACACACACTCCATCACAGTCAACTTTCAATATTAGTTGGAAGCTTCTGCTTTGGCATCCTTCTTGTTTTTGATCTTGTAATCATTGAGAGCAGCTCTGATCGCATCTTCAGCCAGCACTGCAACAACAAACAAAGAAACAAAAATGAACAATAATAACTAAACAAATGCCTTACAAAAAACTTGGAATTTGGTAATAAAAATAATAATAATAATAATTATTATTATTATTATTATTATTATAACAACAATAATATTAATAATAATAATAATAATAATAATAATAATAATAATAATAATAATAATAATAATAACAACACAGTAAAATAAATAATCTCCCAAAAGTAAAAAGTAAATCTTTAGGTGAAGCCCAATGAAAACTATTGTCACTTTTTACCCAAATCAAAATATTAGTCATGGCACTAAATTTGCTAAGAGAACATTATGCTGGCTAAGATGGCATTGTAAACTGTACAATACAAAATTACTTACTAGAACAATGCAACTTGACAGGTGGCAATGACAGTTCTTTAGCAATGTCGGTGTTCTTGATTTTCAAGGCTTCATCCATCTGAAATAATAATAGTAGTATTAATAATAATAATAATAATAATAATAATAATAATAATAATAATAATAATAATAATAATAATAATAATAATACGCTTTTATATAGCATGATTCTTCAATAAATAAGCTCAAAGCGCATATCCTGAAACCTGAAAAAACAATGTAAATAAAAAAAAAGGTATCACAATATAAACATTTCCTAGTTCTGTGAGTTGGTATGAAGCTAAGACCTGCTCATTAGTGAGGTAGAAGAAACCAGGACCAGGTTAATTATTTTCAACCTATTGTGTACACAAACAATTAATTTACAATCAAATGATTAATGCTTGGTGAAAAGTATACTTCATTTCCCTCCCTCCTCTTTGAAATCCATATATGTGAAATAAAAATTAAAACTAAACCAAAGTCAATTTAACATACAAAAACAGTTCAAAGGCATTTGTTCCTTTTATTACTACTAATATTTTTTAAAAGGTCTTACCGTTTTCCCTTTGACCCACTCAGTAGCAAGAGAACTGGAAGCGATAGCTGACCCGCAGCCAAAGGTCTTGAACTTGGCATCGGTAATCTTGCCATTTTCATCTACTTTGATCTAAAACAGGAATATGAATCAATAAATGAGTATGTAAGTTACTAAAATGTGATATAACAACTACATGTATTCCCTATTCTATCCTATACCGTAACTCGGAGGTCGTAGGGCCACCACAGATGATCGTTTGACCAGCGTACTCCATCTTTCTCTGTCATCAGCAACCCTGATGGTTTCGCTCAGTGTCAAACCAGTCCAGTCTCGAATGTTGTCCTCCCACCTCTTTTTCGGTCTCCCTCTTCTTCTACCTCCTTGCGCTGTGCCTTGCAGGATGGTCTTTGCAAGACCTGATGATCTGGTGACGTGGCCATACCATCGAAGTTTACGTTTTTTCACCATTGTGAGCAGGTCATCGTGTTGTCCAATGGCTTGTGTGATAGTCTGTCGGACTTCGTCGTTGGTGATGTGCTGGGTATAGGAAATGCCCAGAATTCTTCTGTAGCACCTCATCTCCATGCTTTGTATTCTTCGTTGGAGATCTGCTGTGAGGGTCCATGTTTCGCAAGCATATAGGAAGATGGAGACGACAAGGGAGCGCAGCAGCCTTACCTTGGAATGTTAACTGATGGTCCTGTCTTTCCAAATTGGCTTCAACCTCGCCAGGGCAGCAGTTGTTTGTGCGATCCTGGAGAGGACTTCCTGTCGGGAACCATTGTCTGATACAATGGCTCCTAAATATTATATATATTACTATATATGGTCTTTGCAAGGCCTGATGATCTGGTGACGTGGCCATACCATCGGAGTTTCCGTTTCTTCACCACTGTGAGCAGGTCATCGTGTTGTCCAATGGTTTGTGTGATGGTCTGTCGGATTTCGTTGTTGATGTGCTGGGTATAGGAAATGGCCAGAAGTCTTCTGTAGCACCTCATCTCCATGCTTTGTATTCTTCGTCGTAGGTCTGCTGTGAGAGTCCATGTTTCGCAAGCGTATAGGAAAATGGAGATGACAAGGAAGTGCAGCAGCTTTACCTTGGAATGTAGACTAATGGTCCTGCCTTTCCAAATGGGCTTCAATCTTGTCAGGGCAGCAGTTGATTGTGCAATCCTGGAGAGGACTTCCTATCGAGACCCATTTTCTGATACAATGGCTCCTAAATATTTGAAGCTACGCATTGCATTGAAAGATTGGCCTTGAATGTTGATGTCCATGTTGATGCCATTGGTGTTGTTGGTCATCATTTTGGTTTTCTCTGCACTTATTTCCATTCCATAGGCTCTGGAGGTGGTGTCAAGCCTCTGTACCAGCTGTTCAAGTTCTTGTTCCAGCCAATCCATCAATGTCATCCGCAAAACGGAGGTTGGAGATTGATCTACCCCCTATGCTGACTGTGTCTTCGTGATCTGTAAGGGCATCTGACATGATGCGCTCTATGAAGATGTTAAAGAGTGTTGGAGAGAGTAGGCAACCTTGAAGCATACCAATTGTTGTTCTGAACCAGTTTCCGATGGCACTGTTGTGGAGGACTGCACTGATAGCCTTGTCATACAGGCTTTTGATGACTTCAATAATTTTAGGGTTGATGATGTACATTCTCATGGTTGCCCACAGAGCTGCATGCCAGACTCGGTCAGTATGTTCACAGTGATTTTTTTTATCTCAAAAAGTAGGAGTAGGTATAAAAAATGCCCTAAAGGTTCACTTCATCTGTCACACAAATCTATTACTAGTATTAAAAAAAACACATTAATTTCTAGAAACTAATACAGTAATAGAAATAGAGTGTTGCTAATTTCTATGTAGCTTTTTCATGGTCAATGGAATGATCAAATTTCATGTGAACCTGAGTACTACAGCTGGATGGGTACAACAGAAATTCTGTGCGCAACCAAAGAAATTATCGCATTAAAGGAACTGTCTCAAATTAATCAACTCATCAAATTTTATTATCAAGCATTATATATGTTGTACATTTTGTAAGCCTCTTTCTTCAAGGCGATTTTCTTCACCTACTATTGAGTAACTGACTATAACAGTGGATTGTCTTGTAGTGTAGAAATGTATCATTAATTTGTATCAAACCTGCAGTTTCATGACATCACCACAAGCTGGAGCACCAACAAGACCTGTGCCCACTTGTTTGTCTTCTTTATCCATAGAACCAACATTGCGTGGGTTCTCATAATGGTCGATCACCTGTAGCATGCAAATTACAAAGATACATTATAAACATAATGATTTAATTATTTAAATGATAATGATTTGGCAAAATTTCAAGGCCATGCCCAGCAACCGTAGTCAGTAAAGGCCAAGCATATTCTCAACCTCCTGGCTCCTATTAGTATTATCATGCTTACAACTACCTTCACCAGTGGAAATATTGACGTTAACTTCAACAAATTGAAAAACATTCCGTGTTATATAAGGCCTGGTAAACAACATCGAAAGTTGTGCAACAGTGCAACTGCAAGGACATGTGCGTAGATTCAACAAATCAAAGTTTAACTTCAAAACAAAATAATGTACTATGTGTTAAGGAGTTAAAACCGTACTCGCGGCAAGTACTTACATTCTTGTGGTAAAATGCTGAAGAAGTGCAAGCAATACTGTTATCAACGGCTGTTGTGACTGCTTTTCCGACCGCTCTGGCTCCTCGAAACATCGCCATGTTTACAGCTAGATGATTATATCCTTGACCTTTTTAACTTGTGTAACTCGTGGAAGAGTTTGCAGGAAGGGAAACTACTCACCTAATATGGCCTATTGAAAACGAAAGCTGCCTGGATTGAGCCATGATCAAGGGCAAGGAAGAGTTTTCCCTTAGTTTTTTGTTGATTGATAATGATCATCGTTTGTGTATTTGTTTTGTGTTATTGTTATACTGCTTCATTTTTTAAACCAAATGAGCAGTTTACACACAGATGAGGCCGGCTGCATGTTTTATTGTTTATGAATGATAGTGCACTTGTAGTTAACTAGTTTACAAAGTCTACAAACATACACCTGAAGTATTAATTAAACAAGTTCTGTACAAAGTCAACTAGCGCTGGCTCTTGGCTCTTACAAGAAATTGTCATAATGAGAATTCCTTGTTAAAGTTTGATTACTTTAAAAAAAAAAACTCTTTACAGTTGTGATTGTACAATGTCAATGACAGCCATGTCATGTTCACACATTAAGCTTACCACCTGATGGCAAGCAGACGCACACAGGGCTTGTCCCTGCCGAACAGCATCATGGTGAACGTGATGTTCCAGTCCACTCAGCAAATGTACGAGCTTGATCCTCACAGCACTGTGTCAGAGCTCCGACAGCAAGTGGCTATCAGTCACAATGTACCAGTGTCTGAAGTGAAGATCTTGCTTGGTGGCAGTGTTCTGGCTGATGGACTTACTATTGAGGTAATGATATAATTAAAAAAGACATATTGTTTTGAAACTCTATGTATGCTGTATGTAATGTGGAAAACTTTGCCTCCCTATACTGAATAAGCATGGCTATCGGCAGAAATATGTCAGACTCCATCCATCTATTCATTTTTTAAAATCACTTTTTACAATGCCAATGTCATGCTTTGTTCATACATTCCTAATTGTGGAATATACTTCTGCTTACAATTAATAATCATGACTACAGATATCGCAATGTTATTTATAAAACATTGATAATTCACTATAGTATAGTGGTGAGGGAATATGTTGATTGTATTTATGCTGCTGGTCATAAGAAAATCAACTGGTATTGATATATTCATTGGTGACAGTGTATGCTGAGCTTGTCTTCTAACTTTTTTTTTTCTTGGGGGGGGGGGGGAGGGGGGAGGCTCCCATCTCCCCAATTGTATAATATGTTATTTATTTTTTACATGTTATTTTACCTTATTGTATTTATTTATATACAGTATTTCTTTCTTTTTTATTTATTGATTTCCTTATTTATTTACTTATTTCTACAAACCATCAGGGCAGCGGAGTTGGCATGGAAAGCACCCTGTTTGCCATACAAAGAAAGCCGTCAGCTGTGACTGATACAGGGACATCAAGATATCCTTCAGCACCCACACTCGCACTCCCCCAACCACTGACAGCAGAAATAACATCAGCCGATGTGTCCAACAACTCAAGAAGAGAGCAAGAGAGAGAGGCTCAAACTGGACAAGGGGATTCTCATGCCTCACATGCAGGTGCAGCTGCTGTGAAGAAGAACGGTAACTTTTCCACATGATCATTGTTCAAATTAATATTGCAGACCTATCACCAACTCAGGATGAATACAAGATTCCAAAACACACATCTATGTAGATCCTACAGGTTGGCACATGCTGACAACTTGCCACATTTGACACTGTAACCAGAAATGTGGACCACACACTTGGTTCATTGAGACCTCATGTTGTTAGGGTTTCTTTCAATTGAATATTGACTACCATTCAACGAATATTTTTTGAAACCACGGTTTAATTTTAAAAACAATCTTCAAAATTTTCATGAATGTAAGCACTAGCTTCCGGAAACAAATCCAGTAGCACATGAATTACATCCCTTGATGCCCAGAGAACATTAGCTCATACTCGCCTACTGACATGCTGGATCAGTATTTTGTGTATTGCAAGCATCGTGGAGAAGTGCAACCTGCAATAAGACTAGAGCATATATCCATACATTTTACTGGTTTCAGTTTACTTTGTACCTGTTTGTGGTTATAAAACTGCATGTTCTGGATGGGTGTTTATATCTTGTAAATTAACAGCAGACACATGGTAGATGTGTTTGCTTATTGCAAGCTGCATGCATAAGTATGGACATTTGTATGATCACATCATATCGTCATCTTAAATATATAGAGCAAAGTGCTCTCTTTCTCTGTCTCTCTCTCTTCCCCCCCCCCTATCTCTCTCTTCCTCCCCCACCCACCTCCTACTCCCTCCTCTCAAGTTGATATGTATGCTATCTTTAAAGTCAAAAGGGAACAAGTATTTAGACTTGAGCCAGTAGCTTTTAGTTTTCTGTGTTTGCCTTTTGAATTTCTTTCCTGCCATTCACAGATAATAATAGACACATGCTGGATCAGTATTTTGTGTACTGCAAGCTTTGTGGAGAAGTGCGACCGGGAAGGCTGCGTGTCAAATGCAGCATCTGTAAAGATGGAGCGGTGCTGGTTGACAGGGTAATTGTAAAATTAATTATAATACTATTATAATAATAATATTATTAATTAATAAATAATAATAATAAATAAACAAATAAAAAAAATGTTTTGAATTAAAAAGGCATCTCAATCACTTGGTCCAAAAAAAAGTAATCATACAAAAAAACAAAATCTAAAATAATAAAGAAACACTGTGCATTTGAATTTGAAAACAATGTCTCTGAATCCAAAATAAAAAGTTTGAATAAATTAAAATATAAATTAAAGCTGAATTTTAAGGGACGTCCTGTTGTTTGGCTCAAATAGCGGAGGGATGCATTACTATGAGAGTAAACCTTTAGCAAGTGGACACATTGAAAACTGTGGCAATATGACTTGTCAGACGGTTAAGTTAATATGGAATCATGATCGTTTCAGGGACCTGGAAGCTGGGAGGATGTGCTGGTGCCTGGAAGAGTGACAGGGACATGTGAATCCTTACACTGTGAAAACTGTGTTCCTGTAAGTGACAGGTAGTAGTAGTAGTAGTAGTAATAGTATAGTAGCAGTAAGTAAGAAGATGAGACAGAGCACAGGCGCAACACGCTAGATTAAAAAATCTCTATAAATGTCTATCACTAAAAGCTTCTTCTTTACCTTACCCCAACTAATCGGTGACAGGCAAATTCTTTGGACAACTGATACTTGAAAGCTTTCTGTGGGGACAGTTCACAAGTGTGCTTTCTGAAATCAGTTAGTGGGCAAAAGGCTGACAGCCTAAGATACCATCTCTACTAGACTATACTAGGACTTAAAAGCCAACTGCAGTAAGTAGTAGTAGTAGTACGCAGTAATAGTAGTAGTGTAGTAGTACAGAACCCTTTAATGTCCTCGTAAATATTCACAAGGAGAATTGTATGCAGTGTCCATTTACATGTAAAACATCAAAATTTGTTCAAAAATACAAAATATTTAAATGGAATTGAATTATTAAATTACTGAAATACAATTGAAAATGAGTAATAATACATTGATTAAAATGTGTCAACAATTTGTAGTACTGTAGTAAGTAGTAATAGTAGTCAGTTGGAAAAAGAAAGTTCAGCAAAAGTCCAGACAGATCTTTCTTATTGTTCTCTGGATACCTGTCATGAAGTGTTCATGTTTTTGTCATATACAGCTGTTCTATTTCAAATGTGTGGAGCAGCACCAAGGGGAGGTCAGCGGAACAGTCGTTGCTCTCCAGCATATTCGACCCAACAGAAATGCTGTTCTTTGCATCACCTGTGAAGACATTTTGTAAGTCTAGTCCAATGCATGTGTGTGTTTGTGGTGTATGTGGGTGAGGGTGTGGGTGTAGCATGCTGTTCTGTGGATTTGGGTAACTTTCTAGAACACATCATCATCATGTACATTTAAGCAGACTTATGATGTTTCCGCTTTTTGCAAAATATTTTGTTAAGTTTGTTGTTGAGCATCTAAATCTAGGTTTTGGGCTGTGAGCAAAATGCAGTGGCTTGTAATTTGTGATATGCATTTGTGTGCAGGAGTCCTGTGGTGGTATTTCCATGCCAGTCTTCGCATGTAATGTGCCTTCACTGTTTCATGACGTACTGCACAGTACGGCTGCAAGAGAGAAATTTCGTACACAGCCAGCAGTTTGGATACACCCTGCCCTGTCCAGGTTGGCTTCTAAAACACTTCCTTTATCCTTTCATCATACAAAGTATATAAACACCGTACAATTGTGTGCCTGGAATCACTTTTTTTTTGCTATGTGCTTTTCCATGTATTATTATTAACATTACAAAATCAGTAACAGAAAATGGTAATTTGCGAGAAGGAATAAGAACACAGAAGCATCCAAGTCAGTGTAAAACACTGGAAGTGCAGTTTCTTTAAAACTTTTGAGACTGTAAAAACTTACAACAGCCGAGTCAACAGTAACAGAAAATATTGCTGAATAGTATTACATTTAACATGCTCTCTCCACCCAATTCATATGGGAGAAAAAGTGAAACCTTATCAGTGAACGTAACAACCCTTAGGAGAGGGATTGTGAAGTGTGTTTTCTTATGTTTCATTGTGATGTTGTGTACAAAGTGGACTGCCCCGGCTCGCTGATTCAAGAGCAGCATCACTTTTGCATCATGGGGAAGCAAGAATACGACCGCTACAAGGATTTTGCTGCGGAAGAGTGTTTGCTAGCGGAAGGGGGTTTGTACTGCCCGCGACAGGAGTGTGGCTCTGGATTTCTGGTAGAGGCTGGTGTCGATACTCGAGTCATCTGTCCTCACTGCCAGGTAGGTACCATTTTTAAACCTATGTATTTATTTGTTCAAATCAATATTTATTTATTTATTTGTAACTGACAATTTATTTATCATGACTAAAACTGGTTTAGATCAAATCTATGATTGAAAACTTGAGAGGTAAAATGGAATCCATTCCAAGCTGTTGATTCCATGCTAATTGTTTATCGAAGTAAGTAATGATAGACATTTAGCTGTTAACCCTCCATTAACCTGGTTGTGTGGGGTATTTCTGTGGTAGTTTTTTTTTAATTTTGTGTTTGCATTTTTGGCTTTGGGTTGCAGTTCCTGTTCTGTCGGTGGTGTCGAGAGGCTGCTCATCCAGGAGAGTGCAATGCTTCATCCCACACAACAGGCCCTGCACAGGTCACAAAACTATAAAAACAGTTGGCCAAATTTTTTTCTAGGTGTTGTAGAATAAACTTCTACTGGTGTGGGTGTGTGTGTATGTATGTGCAAGCATGCGTTTGACTGAAAATCACAGAACTGTGTCAAGATTAAAAATGACTTTGACATTTTTGGTGGGCAGGGCTTCAGTGACCCAGAGCGTGCAGAGAGGGCGCAATGGGAACGTCAGTCTTCAAACACGATCAAAGAGACTACCAAGGCCTGTCCTGGCTGCAGCACCCGTACTGAAAGAGACGGTTAGTTAGTTAGTTAGTTATTCATTGCTTACAGGGTCCAGCAGACTGCAAAGAGCTGAATCAGGACCACAAAATCAAGACCACAACTTTGCTGAAAAATGACTCACCCCTGATCTGCATTGAAGATCTGCCGAAACAACCCTAGTGGTAACACTGAAGGCACTACACCAGCCGGTCACTTTACAATAAAGACATCCCAAGCAGGGGACGCTGAGGCTATACTCTAATTTATCGAACCCCCGTTTACAAGAACAAAATAGAATACAAACATCATTATAAAATATCAACAAAACACATACATATAAAATGCCTACATTGCCAGATAACAACATCATAGGAAGCCCCAGTAACCATTTGGCAGAAAGTGTCCAATATTCCCAAGCTGATCCAACAGACCTCACACACAAATTAGGAGTTTTGTCCCGGAAGTTTTCAAGAAAAAAGGTAGGTGACTGGTCTAGCGAAGAAGAAGATAGTATAGTAGATTAATAGAACAGAGTAGGAATGAGAAAGAACAAAGGAGAAAGACAGCGACAGTGGGAATTTAAAGCACTAAATTTCCAGAAAGTGGGGATACTATTTATACTGAAACCCCCGGCACCCCAACGGGGGTCCCCCATGGAGGGGAAAGAGACAGTAATCTCAGTAGTAGTTTATTCACAGAAGGAGCTGCATGAGCAAAACGTAGTAATGTATTAGCAGAATACAAAACCCCAAACATACATTATGATAGGTTCCTTAATAGCGCCTTAGTATTTGATTACATTTTTCAACAATTTTGTGTTTATGATCTATACCTTTATCAGTTTTTTCTTCTGGGTAATAGAGATTAAATGTGTTGTTTTTATATTTTTAATAAACAGCCAAAATCATTTATTTGGTTTAAATTTATGTTAGAATGAATTTTGAGGCTAAATGTGTTCCATCCCTTGATTTGGGCAAAGTTTAAAGGCAAAAGATCTATTGTTTGGGTTTGTTTTTTACTGGCTTTATATTGTTATTATTGTCTGGCTTTTCTACTTTTATTTTGGGATTTTGCACTCTCTTGGGATGTTCTACTTTATTCGTGTATGCCCATATGATGTGTTGTACGTGTGACAGGGGGCTGCATGCACATGAAGTGTTCACGCTGTGGGGAGGAGTGGTGCTGGCTGTGCGTCAAGCCATGGGACAGGGACTGCCAGGGTGCACACTGGTTTGGTTAGCATACACAATCTTTCTTGACCATGCCAGATATTTGCTGCCTCTCTTGTTGGAGTTCCATGTCTGTCCTTGGATTAAAAAGCTGCTGATAGCAGCCATCATCTAAGAAGAAACCTATATAAAAGCACGTGTTAATTTGTGTTTTTGTTTTTGTGGTTTGTAGTATTTTTCAACTTGACAGTATTCCCCTCTCTCCAGCTCTTCTCAACTAGGTTTGAGCAGTTTGACATGGGGTTTTATACGACATTTTGGATGAATTTATTTCTTTATGTATTACGTGCTACGACTACGAGCTATAATTCACACTGCGTCAGCATGAGATTTAATTGCCATTATGTGTTGGACTATAACATCTGTATAGTATTACATTACAGGCAGACTGAGGTGGTTAAAGTCAAGGTGCTTTGAACAATTAGTAATCGACGGCGGCTTTGTTGATGACAGAGAGCGAGGGTAAAGTGTTTGTAATGGATGCAAGAAGTTAGTTAGCCAGCGGACTGCCAAGAGCCCAAGCAGGATGACAATGGATGCAAGAAATTTGCAATTTAAATTGTAAATTTGAATGCACATGGGCTGAAGTACTTTAGACAGATTAACACTACCAGTAATCAGATTATTTTATTACACACATTTAAGGGTTTATACACTACTTTAATATCGCTTCCAGGGTTAAGGGGTTTTCTTGCAACCGTTTTATTCAAAACTTTACAAACGATGACTTGTTGTGCAAGTAATTATTTTTGCAAGTAATTATTTGAAGTGCCCAAATAATGCAAAATGTGATAAGTTTTAAAAATATGAATGTGTTCACAATGCAGATTTACATTTAGAGTTCCACATGGATAGCTATGTAAATAGTCTTTATTTTTTTTAATGGTACAGTTATGAAGCACAACATTATATACCACAGAATGGTAGTTTGAGAGGTTTAACATTTTTGTTTTTGTTTTGTTTTAACCAGAATTTGTGAATATATATTTATTAGTAATGAAAACCCTTGTAAAAGAAGTCTTGACTTTGAATTTGCCAGTTTATCATTTCCATACCTCTTTGCAAGATTCTACGTTACATGATATACTGCAGGGCTCAAGATACACGGTTGTGTAGAGGTTATAGTGATCCAGTGAATATCAGTTTTCTGTTCAACTATTTTAGACTGTGATGTGTGACAAAGACTAGACAATTATTGATAAGTATACTTTGGCATACCTTTTTTTTTTAAACAGCCATTTTTATTACCTTAATCTTTATTTCTCCTAGATTGCCTTTGTATAAAATTGTGAACATACATCAATAAAGAGTGTACAAAAATAAAACGGATCTAAAAAATGCACAGAAGATTTATGGCATGCTTAATTATTTTCTAACTCGTGTATTCATTATGGAGTCTACAATTCAGCACAAAAAAATAATAAAGACTTGTAACATGGGCACATTCACAAACCAAAGCCAATCACAAAATTTCAGCAAACCAATCGCACAAAAAATTTTCATCAAATGTATTTTCTTCTTACAAAATACGAACAACACAACATCTTCTTGTACAAACTTATACATTAACTAGTGGTTTTTGTACCCTGGCAAGCCAGGGTACACATGATGCTGTTTAAAATGTATACAGAGAGAACTTTTGTCTGCGAGTTTCATTTGGACGATGATACCTCCCCATACCCCCCCCCCTGATATCTCCCCGTTTCCCCCCCATGATGCCTCACATACCCCCTTGATACCTCCCCGAACCCACTTGATACCTCCCCATACCCCCTTGATACCTTCCATACCCCCTTGGTTCCTACCTGTACCCTCCTTGATACTTCCCCGTTGATCGTTTCGCAGGTATGGATGAAAGGAATCGACCATCACCATACCCCCTTATATATACCCGTATCCCCGTTATGCCTACCCATGCCCCTTTAAACCTACCCGTATCCCCCTTTTACCTACACGTACCACCCCATCCCAATCCTTGGTAGTAATAATAATAATAATAATAATAATAATAATAATATTGAATATAGAATAATACAAATAGAAATCAGAAAAAAACACCAAGGTTTTAAAATAAAATTTGATATAAGATATTATAATTGTTATAATAATAATAATTATTATTATTATTATTAGTTTATAAGTAGTAGTAGTGGTAGTAGTAGTAGTAATAGTAATAATAATAATAATAATAATAATAATATTGAATATAGAATAATACAAATAGAAATCATAAAAAACACCAAGGTTTTAAAAGCAAATTTGATATAAGATATAATAATAATAATAATAATAATAATAATAATAATAGTAATAATAATAATAGTAATAATAATAATAATAATAATAATTATTATTATTATTATTATTAGTTTATAAATAATAATAATTAATAATAATAATACTAATAATAATAAATTAAAGGTAAAAAGCCTAAATTAAAAAGAAAAATATCCATATTTTGGTGTACTAAAAAAAAAAAAATAAGGGTCCGGTTGAGCTTTGAACTTGCGTCGCCCTGCACGGTAGGCGAATGGTTTTACTAACTGAGCTACCAACGCTTCCTAGACAGATCATCAATTTTTTGGTCTATATGGGAAAACATGCTGAAACCTCAATTTGATTTTTAATGGAAGCGCGCGGAATGAGGCTATTGCAGTTTGTGGACATTTTGTTTATTTATTTATCTCAGAAACGGTTAAACGTTCGGTAAGGAAATGTCGGCTATAACGATTTGGCTGGTTTTGAGCACACAGCAGGCCGATCAGCAGCTCTCAGCACCTGCCCAGATCAGCGTCCATAGGAGACAAACTTTATAGTAGTGGCGAAGAAGGACTTCCGGCTAAGCAATTTATATATATAGATGTTACGTAAACATTACATTACATGATTATTGCTTTAGGTCCAGCGGACTCTTCCGAGCCAAATCAGGACCGGACAACCCCCGATCCGCATAAAAGATCTGCTGAAACAATCCTAGTGGTAAAACTGAATGCTCTCCACCAGCGAGTCACTTTACTATAAAGACATCCCACGCAGTGGACACTGAGGCTATACTCTAATTTATCGAACCCCCATTTACAAAAACAAAATAGAATACAAACAATATAAATTATCAACAAAACACATACATATAAAATGCCTACATTGCTAAATAATAACATCATAGGAAGCCCTAGTGACCACCTGGCAGAAAGCGTCCAATATTCCCAAGCTGATCCAACAGATCTCACACACAAATAAGGAATCTTGTCCCAGAAGAGTTTTCAAGAAAAAGGGTAGAAGACTGTTCTAGTGAAGAAGATAGTAAAGCAGATTACATTACATTACATGATTATTGCTTTAGGTCCAGCGGACTCTTCCGAGCCAAATCAGGACCGGACAACACCTAATCCGAATAAGATCTGCTGAAACAACCCTAGTGGTAAAACTGAAAGCTCTCCACCAGCCAGTCACTTTACAATAAAGACATCCCATGCAGGGGATGCTGAGGCTGTACTCCAATTTATCGAACCCCCGTTTAAAAAAACAAAATAGAATACAAACATCATTATAAAATATCAACAAAACACATACATATAAAATGCCTACATTGCTAAATAATAACATCATAGGAAGCCATAGTGACCACCTGGCAGAAAGCGTCCAATATTCCCAAGCTGTTCCAACAAACCTCACACACAAATAAGGAGTCTTGTCCCGGAAGAGTTTTAAAGAAAAAAGGTAGGTGATTGGTCTAGCGAAGAAAAAGATAGTATAGCAGATTGATAGAACAGAGCAGGAATGAGAAAGAGCAAATGAGAAATACATTCTTACATTTTAAAGTCAACATTGCTTTAAAACCAAAATTAACCAAACTTCTGAGATAAAGCTTTGGATTTCATCCAAAACTGAAGCAAAACATCATTACATTACATGATTATTGCTTTAGGTCCAGCGGACTCTTCCGAGCCAAATCAGGACCGGACAACCCCTGATCCGCATAAAAGATCTGCTGAAAAAACCCTAGTGGTAAAACTGAAAGCTCTCCACCAGCCAGTCACTTTACAATAAAGACATCCCACGCAGGGGACGCTGAGGCTGTACTCTAATTTATCGATTCATTGATTGATTGATTGTTGCTTTAGGTCCAGCGGACTCTTCCGAGCCAAATCAGGACCGGACAACCCCCGATCCGCATAAAAGATCTGCTGAAACAACCCTAGTGGTAAAACTGAAAGCTCTCCACCAGCTAGTCACTTTACAATAAAGACATCCCACGCAGGGGGCGCTGAGGCTGTACTCTAATTTATTGAAAGCGTCCAATATTCCCAAGCTGATCCAACAGACCTCACACACAAATAAGGAGTCTTGTCCCGAAAGAGTTTTCAAGAAAAAAGGTAGGTGATTGGTCTAGCGAAGAAGAAGATAGTAAAGCAGATCGATAGAACAGAGCAGGAATGAGAAAGAACAAATTAGAAAGACAGCGACAGTGGGAATTTAAAGCACTAAATTTCCAGAAAGTGGGGATACTATTTATACCGAAACCCCCGGCACCCCTACGGGGAAAATGTTACGTAAAAAAAAAAACAATACAAATTTAAAGAATTTTTTCAAAATAATAATAATATATTCTAACATTTTAAATTCAACATTGCTTTTAAACCAAAATTAACCAAACTTCTGAGATAAAGCTTTGGATTTCATCCAAAACTGAAGCAAAACATCAGTGTTTGTTTTAAAATGTATAGCAGCCCAATGCCAAGTTACATTACATTACATTATTATTGCTTTAGGTCCAGCGGACTCTTCCGAGCCAAATCAGGACCGGACAACCCCCGATCCGCATAAAAGATCTGCTGAAACAACCCTAGTGGTAAAACCGAAAGCTCTCCACCAGCTAGTCACTTTACAAAAAAGACATCCCACGCAGGGGACGGCTGAGGCTTCACCCCAACTTATCGACACCCCGTTTACAAAAACAAAATAGAATACAAACATCATTATAAATTATCAACAAAACACATAAATATAAAATGCATACATTGCTAAATAATAACATCATAGGAAGCCCTAGTGACCACCTGGCAGAAAGCGTCCAATATTCCCGAGCTGATCCAACAGACCTCATACACAAACAAGGAGTCTTGTCCCGGAAGAGTTTTCAAGAAAAAAGATAGGAGACTGGTCTAGCGAAGAAGACGATAGTATAGCAGATTGATAGAAAAGAGCAGGAATGAGAAAGAGCAAATGAGAAAGACAGCGACAGTGGGAATTTAAAGCACTAAATTTCCAGAAAGTGGGGATACTATTTATACTGAAACCCCCGGCACCCCAACGGGGGTAATGCCAAGTACATACATAAAAACATAAGTAATAAATCCAATGCATATGAATACATAAAACATGACTGATTGTCAAGACATTTTGGTTGGAAATAATGTATACAAGTGATATATCACACCAATTCATCCTACATTTATTCTGGGTTGCACACAAATTCATGTTCAATTAGAAATTAACAACCAAAAGTACAATCAAGTGTCCATTCAAAAATTAATATATACAGTTACCTAGTATTCTTGTTCTTTTTTTATCAAAACAATTATTAATTTTATTGGCTGTACAATCTTTTGTTCAGTTCTACATGTATGCATTCTCATTAAGTACAATGGGAATCTGGATCTGGATTCCAGTCGCAGTTGTTTGTCCAGCAGATCCACAGGAGTCCAAGACTGGATATTTGAACAGATTATAATTAACCACTTTCCATCAATCGTTACTGACAGTGCACTCACTACAAAAAAATTTTTTTAAAAGATGGAAGCCCCAAGGGATTAGTGAAAAGAGCAACGAACAATCTCACAATATACTTATTATATTGGTATACAACACTTTAGAAACCCTGCACAATGAAAACAAATTAGCATTGTTTGAGCATTTGCAACACAAGCAATAACTGCCAACAAGAAAAAATAAATATTAATTTAAAAAATTTAAGATATAATGTTAACACTTATTTTAAAAGTTTCATTATTATATCATGGTGCCATGTTTAAAGTACAAGGCCCATCATGAACTATTACACTCGCTATTACACTTGCAATGAAAAACAAAACCAAATGTAAAAGGACACTCTTTCCTAATTGTCTACTAGATACTCACAATTTTAGATTGAATAAAAACTCACCTTGATTGCAAATACATCTTTGTTGGGTAATGTGTTATTTTAAATCCCCGTCGAGCCAGGGAAATAATTTAAAGAGGGGAGATAGGTAGGAATGCATTAAACCTCTCACTCATCAATTCATCAAATATGTGTAAGATTTGATCATTTCATTGGCACAGACAATTTGCCTACAGACTTTGTCATCAGCATCATCAATGAAGATGTCCTGATAACAACAACCAAGAAACACACAAAACATACTATACATCATTCAACATAACTTTTTATCAGGCTGATTTAATTATGAAAGACTAAATATTCATTTAATATGTATGCAAAATGCAACATTTTTTGTGTGTGGTAGCAGTAACAAAATACAAAATGATGAATATGGATACACAGTAAATTAAGTGTTAATTCTCTGTGCCATGTCTTGATTATATATTAAATATATAATATGTGGCGGAGTCTGAGAAAAACTAACCTTTGTCAGGCGAAACATTTTCAAGTTGTAGACCAAAAACAAACAATACCCTTCAAACTAACAATTTTCAGATTTTGATAGATTTAGAATCTACAATATCTAAACTGTTGATGTGTGCAATTTCATACCAGACTTTATCACTGTAACCCCCACAGTGCAGACCTATCTATAGGCATCAGATCTGCAGTGTGACACTACTGGGAAGTTATTTGCTGGAACAAATCAAAATTTGGCTGATCGAATCGATGTCTTCTTATAAGAACTTCACCATTTTAAGCTACTGGCTAATATAATTTCAAAGTAAAGGTCAACAAAATAATATTTATTCTTCTTATAGTGCCTAATCAAAATAGTAAGTACTTCACAGTTGTTTCTTACCTAAATTATTGATCTTGGACCTACAATTTTTGTACCTATATATATGATATATATATGTTACCGGCAATCTGCGTATTCTGTCAATATGCGTATTGTCTAAAAAAAATTCGGTCAATTCGCGTTTTGTCTGTGACCACTAGGCAATACATGTAATGACTAAAATTTCCAGTCAATACGTGTATTGTCTTAAAAAATGCTCTGGTCAATACACGAATTGACTAAATTGTCATTCAGCATTTAAATTGCAATTGGTTGTAAACATGAATGAATGAATTACTACACAATCATTTGTTGTTAATTTAGTTCAATGTACGTACACTCACAGTGACACATTCACACAACTAAACCATGTTAAGTATACGATAATAAATATTTAAAAATAAGCTTTAAATGAACACACCTAACTTTCAAACTCTCTCATGCAAAGTAAATATTTAAAATATGTTTAAAATGTACATATAAAATTTTAAAACTTTTTGTCCCTCTCGGTCTCTGTCTTTTTGTTTCACCATCAGTTACATCTACTTCTTGAATACAATCGGTGAGGCCATACCATTATTGACGAGAGAGAGAGAGAGAGAGAGAGAGAGAGAGAGAGAGAGAGAGATTGACGAGAGAGAGAGAGAGAGAGAGAGAGAGAGAGAGAGAGAGAGAGAGAGAGAGAGAGAGAGAGAGACGTTGTTACGATTGAGATGCGCACGATAGTTCCGAACGTCTATTTTGAATAGCAAGCAATGACGGCGTGTATTTACCTTTGATTTGATTCTGCGCTGTTGCTAGAAAAAATCTTTGTATTTGATTGATTGATTGATTGATTGATTGTTGCTTTAGGTCCAGCGGACTCTTCCGAGCCAAATCAGGACCGGACAACCCCTGATCCGCATAAAAGATCTGCTGAAACAACCCTAATGGGAAAATTGAATGCCCTCCACCGGCCAGTCACTTTACAATAAAGACATCCCACGCAGGGGACGGCTGAGGCTTTACCCCAACTACTCGAACCCCCGGTTACAAAAACAAAATAGAATACAAACATCATTATAGATTATCAACAAAACACATACATATAAAATGCCTACATTGCGAAATAATATCATCTTAGGAAGCCCTAGTGACCACCCGGCAGAAAGCGTCCAACACTCCCAAGCTGATCCAACAGACCCCATACACAAACAAGGAGTCTTGTCCAGGAAGAGTTTTCAAGAAAAAAGGTAGGTCATTGATCTAGCGAAGAAGAGCAAATGAGGAAGACAGCGACAGTGGAAATTTAAAGCACTAAATTTCCAGAAAGTGGGGATACTATTTATACTGAAACCCCCGGCACTCCAACGGGGGAAACTGTTGCTGCAGTGAATCAGTCTTGCCTATAAAGGAAAGACAGGTTTTCAACTGGGGCTTTCACTTTTCCCTTTCTACAGTGGCAAGATTGCTCATGACCCCAAGGGGTGAATCTTTGTATAATATTGATAATTTTCGTCTGTCGATATTGTTGTAGTATCGTTGAGAATTTTCTGGAATTACTTGTTTATTATTGATCGAAAGTAAAGTTCCAGACCTATCTCGTAATAGTTAGGCAATTCTTCTAAACTAAGGAATGTTCTATGTCAGACAGTTCCGGTGATGAGTTTTATTATGATTGGGTGTTATCGCGTTGTTCTGGAATGTTCTAAGCTTTACTGGATTGCAGATTGTTGTTGTTGTTGTTTGTAGATTATAGTCACACGACACTTTCGCATATAGGTGACTACTGGACCGATTTATACTGACACCAGCGGGCCAGTTGTTGGTAAAGGGGAAAATAATATGATCACACGTTGACCAATCCGGGATTTGAACTAGCGACCTTTCGGTTACTAGCAAGACGCTCTTACCAACTGAGCTACCCGGTCCCAAAAGGATTGCAGAGATTGCAAAGGTTGCTTATAAGTAATGCCATGTCTGCTTGAAAAAGTGATTTTGGAGTTATTTTCGGAAAGCGATCTTGTGTGCAATTTTTGGTGTTTGCTGAATAAAGCTGAAAAACTGTATACTACGACAACTCCCGCCTTGTTGCTGAGTGAACATGTTGCGTGGATAAACGAATTCGAGTTACACATATCAAGGTTCAAGCATCGGGGCTGAATTAACTATTGATAAATACGTGTAACAGTCGTAATACTTCGCATTTGTCAACAGGCAACTGGAGTCGTTCATCGCTAGAATTTCGGGCCAGCTTGTTTATAAACTTTTGTTCTTTTTCGTTCATATCCATCATTTGTGGTGAGGAGCCGGCAAAGCAAGTCTGAAATGAATGATCGACTGTGGTTTTGTCGCTGTTTGAAATCGCAATCGTCATCACGAGATTAGTGATTTATTTTTAAACAAGACACAGGACTTTATTAGTTACGTGTCGATTAACATATCTCAAGGTTTAATTATTATCTGAGCTCATCACATTTCTGTGTAATATAAATAATACTCTACGCTAGCATGTGCTCTGAAACATTGTCAGAAGGCTTGACTGAGCGAAACACACATTGACTAAAATGAACAGTCAGTCAATGTGTGTTTTGAAGTGGGTCAAAATTAAGACAATGCACGTATTGACTGGAAATTTTAGTCATTACATGTATTGCCTAGTGGTCACAGACAAAACACGAATTGACTGCTTTTTTTAGACAATACACTTATTGACTGAAAACACAGATTGCCGGTAACATATATATATATATATATACGAGGGCAGTCCGATAAGTACTTAGCCTCACCGCCCGATGGCGCCAGTATCGCAAGAGCAATTTACTATCGTGTAGTACATTCTCCTAGACGGCTACTGTCGAAATTTCAGCCGAATCGGACTCGTAGTTTTATTTTGACTTCGTGTGGAAGCTGGCGTGTCCGCGGATTTTAGAAAAAAGTGCTCTTCCACCATGATAACGCACTCGCTCACACCTCCTCCCTCGCCACGGCCAAATTGGGCTACGAACTGCTGCCCCATCCACCGTATTCTCCAGATTTGGCACCGTGCGACTTCTTTTTGTTTCCAAACTTGAAAAAGTCTTTCGCCGGGCAGAAATTTGAGTTGAATGAGGAGGTCATCGACGCCAAGGAGGCCTACTTTGCAGACCTTGAGAAAACATATTTTTCAGATGGGTTAAAGAAGTTGGAGCATCGCTGGGTCAAGTGTATCGAACTAAAAGGAGACTATATTGAAAAATAAATCGCCACTTTTTCAAAATTTTCGTTTTTCTTTTGTAGGCTAAGTACTTATTGGACCACCCTCATATATATATATATATTTATTTGTATACCAATGTGAAATACCATATACATTGTACGCTGATTAAACAATCATCTGTGGTGCCCCAACGCCTTTCAAGTTATAGGATAGGACATACCATGCCAGTTATGGCAAAATCACACCAAGGTCAAGGTCACAAGAGACCGTCATTTTGATACCCAAAAGGTGTATGTAGAAATTCTAGTTCCAAAATTAAGAGTTAAAATTACTTTGTGGTCTTTATCTTCAACTGCCTGAAATCATCCTCTGTCGTGTTTATAAATTCAAACATGTGTAACTTGAAATTTTATAAAGACATCTTAGTTCTTACTTCTGTCTTTTGATTCTCTATGTTTAGAAACACTAACTCCCCGAATTTTGTACAACAATGTCCAAAAGGATTAAAAATAATGGACGTTGGTACATATATTAAGACAAGTAACATAAATAAATAAATTGTCGCCCCGAGTTACAAAATTTAATATAACATAATAATAAGATCCAACAATTATACTGAATAGTATTTTCTGGCCGTTATGTAATCCTGACATTTGTTGTTATTGCTGCCTTCAAAGCACAAATATTACTATAATATTCTATCTTAAAAAACAATACCTACATTGGAACAAACCAAATTGTAAAATACAATTTTTTTATTTGAATCCTGCACCTTCTATTTGACCCCACTTTCTAGCACAAACAACACAAATTACTGCACAGCCATGGTAATATACACAATTGCAAATTTGAGTCATAAACTTACAAAGATGTACACACAACAGATTAAAATAAGTGAATGCTGCCCCAGTATTGCAATAAACACTGAATGTCCATTGTTCAGTCCATGAAGTCAGTATTTGATTTCTATCATAATCCAGTTCTGCCCATCACTGTGATGCAAATGTTTATTTTCGCAGAGGTTCACAGTTCAATCCATGGCGTTTCAAAGCTGATGTTAAACTAATATATTACTATTATTAGTGTTTAATGCTTTCAATGGTTCCTCAAAACGATACAAATGGGTTTTTAGCATGCATGTTCAACAGATTACCTGCATTGATATTCAGTCAGTACACAATGATTTTGTTAATGCTTCTTGAAAATCATGAAGGGAACATTTAAAAAAAAAAATTTAACATGAAATGAAGGTGGAATTTGCATAAAAATGTAAAGTGTTCATTTTCACACACTCCTAATGTGTGTTTCTGTGTTAGGTCAAGGGATTAAATGGACAATAGCTGTAGAACTAGCAGCATATGTGTAGCTGGGATCTAATGTCATCAGACCTGGACAGCAATACTGCTTTTAATGGCATGATGCTGGAAATCAGGACATACATGAGACAAATTCAGCCACAACAGATCAACTGGCACGAGACTCGAGGTCTCTGCTCTGTCTCCCATGGCAGCTAACTGGTCTTCATGCATTGGTTCCAGCTTGGGAAAACACATCTGATCCACTTCTTCTTCCAGGTCTGCCTCTCCATTAGCAGCCTGCTGCTCATCTGCTTCCTGTTCTTCACCTGGTTCCTGATGATCATTTGGTTCCTGGTGATCATCTGATTCCTGATAAACATCTGGTTGCTGATATTATGTGGTTTATTGTCATTGGGTCCTAATGACCCTCTTTTCCTGATGAAAATCTGGCTCATGTCCCTCCACCGGTTACTGATGATAATCAGGTTCATGATAATCCTCAGGTTCAAGTTCTTCCTCTGATTCCTGCTTGAGATTTTGGATTTCTGATTCCGCTTCACCCTGTTTTTCTGGTGCCCATTCAGCAGCTCCTGGGTAAGTGGGACTAACTCCATTTTCAATTTCCTCTGACTCTTGGTCATCCCCTACTGGTTCTTTGTCTTCTGCAGGCTCTCTATTGTTTTCTTCTGGTTCCCAAACAGCTGGTTCTCCAAGCTCTGATTCTGGATCAGCTGGTTCATGCTCTGATTCTGGATCAGCTGGTTCTCCATGCTCTGGTTCCCAATCAGCTACTTCTTGCTCTGGCTCTTCTGGTTCCCAGTCTGCTGGTTCTGATTTGGTCAGGAGATTCAAACCTGTTTGATTGGTCTCTCTGTAGACTGCTTCTTGTTCCTGTTCAACTGGTTCTTCAGATGTCACCTTTTCTTGTGCTTCACCTTGTGTCTCTTGTTCTTTATCCAAGTCTCCTGGGGCTGGTATTACACTTCTTCGTTGCACAGATTCTTCTGCTTTTTGTTCCTTCGTTTCTTTGCATGCTGGTTCTTCTTGCTCTGTTTCTGCAGACTTTGCCTTCTCTGCCTCCTCTTGCTGCGAGTATGCAGATGCTTGTGATTCACTTTCCATAGGAATGGAGTCTGCATAGTCTGCATGTGACAGGGAAATGACCCTCTGGGTTTCTCCACACTCGTATTCTACCTCTTCAACTTCAGATTGCTCATGACTAACTTCATCGTTTTCATCAATCTGTTCTGTAGAGTCACGACATTTCCGCCTAATTTCTGGGGATTTCTCATAATTTTCTCTTGATTTTTCATCTGAGAGAGTGGAAGATTCCTCTGTATTATCTCGAGACTCTTCTGATTGTTTTACAGAAGGCTGGTGACTTAGTTGTTCGACAGAAGAGTGTCGGTCAGCAGAATTATGCCCAGACATTTCCATGCAGTCCTCATCCCCGTGTTGGTCTGGGAATGGTTGAAGGGCTTCTTGGGGTGCCTGCATGGGTGATTTGCCTGTCTGGCTGTTGCAGTTGACACGAATCATCTCACACACGATGTGCTCAATGTCGTCCTGGCTGCCCAAGTCAATGTCGGGCACGATAAAGGACAGAAGTTTGTGCACGTTGCACTGCAGGTTGTTGAAGCGCTGTGTGAGAAGGCGGTACTTGTGTCGCAAGCGGCCTAGCTTGGTGTCCTTCTCAGCCTTCCTGCTCTCCCCATCAGATGGCTCCAGCTTCACCAGCAGCTCATCCTCTGCACACCCACCTTCGTCGCTCCTTAGGCTGGCTTCAACTGTACTGGAGGCAGCCCTGGCTTTCTTGCCTTTCTTGCCTTTCTCAGCTCGCTTCTCTTTCTCTGTCCCTTTCCCTTGTTGTTGTCTTTCTTGCTCGTCCTGCATCTGTTGGTCTAGTTCAATCACGTTGGGCTTCACATCCTGCAGCTCTGCAGCCGCAGCTGCAATTCGCATGCCATCGTCATCATCGTCAATAGTGAGGTCCACAACAACCTCTGGCAGTTTCTGCCTTTTGCGGTTCTTGCTACAGGCTTGGGCAGAGCGTGAGACAGCAGTGGAGGTCCTGGCAGCAGCGCGTGGTGGAGGGGCCTGAGTGGGAGCTCTGCCTGTATCATTGATGTCCACATCCTCTGTGCAATCTGTAACAAAAAACATTGGCCACTGTAACCCTTTTTCTTGCAGAGCCATTCTCAAACTTTATTCTGTTTCCCTGGGATTGTTGTAGCTTGCTTACCATTAACTCATTGCCTGCCAATCGACGATATATCGTCGATCTGAGCCGCCATGTTTTTGCCAATCTACGATATATCGTCGATTTCAGTATTCCGTTTCGTTCCGTTTTTTTGCGCAGTCCAATCCAAGGTTTATTTTAACCAAAGAGAGATAACTCTTTCTACTTTCATTCTCGATTGACACGCACGTGGTTTCTTCAAATTGATTCATTTTTATAGTGTTTTTTGTGCATTTTACTAAGCATCGTGATGGGCACAATCGACAGTGTGTTAAACTCTGCTAATAATCAATATAATTTCAAACTGTAAAGTGTATTTTGATCCTAAATAAATTTTCTTTTTGGTGTGTGAAGCTGATTCAGTGATTGGAATTATTCCTCCAGATTTTGTTCATCACTGTGGTATGTAGAAATATTTTTATTTTATTTTATCATTTCAAAAAGATTTACATGCTTTCAAAACACATATTTCAATAATAACATAATCAAATTAACATTTCTGTGGGTTTTTTCTAGTTCTTCACTCTTTTACCTTTAATTTGATATGAAATATGTCTAACAACTATTATTGAAAGAACAGTAGCTGAAATACCTAAGGTACTGAACTTTCTTTCCGGTGCCAGAGAAATGTCTGGCACAAACGTGGAAACATGCCTGGCAGGCAAAGAGTTAAATTGAGGAGGAGGAGAAGAACAATCTAATTTGAAATAGAGGAGAAAGACAAGAACAATCAAACTTACAATAACACATCAGTTAAACCAAAAAAAAGTGAAATATATATTTTTTAAAATAAGGTGTGAAAGGAGAACTACTGATGTTTCAATGTCACCCACTAGATCCCAACATTTAATAAGGATTAGGGCAGAGCAACTGTAGTAGCCTCAGGTAGCTTGAGCTGTATCCTATATTGGCCAGCGCCTTGAGCAGCTCTTGAGCTGAAAAAAGCACTGTATCAGAAGTAATAAAAAAATAAAATGGACAACTTTCTGCAGCAGCACAGCATAACTTTCAGGGGATACAAAGGTGAAAGAGAGGGAAAAACTACTAAACAGTATCTCTTACGATACACAATACTGAAAACACACTACAAGAGAAACATAAACCACAATTTCATACCTGCCAAGGGTTCTGCATCGTCTGCTGTGTCATCGTCAGAGTCTGCTCTCTCAATGGTGAGCATGTCTCCCATTTCTGTCGTGATGTTCATCACTTTACGATCACTCCCACCACCAGGGCTGTCTGATCGCCGTTTCCTGCCCATGTCATTGCTGAAGCAACACCACAATCTTACGTCATGCAAGCAAAATTGAAATTAGGCTTAGAAGAGCATGGAATCTATCTATCAAACCCCTCAGCCTGTCAATGTTTTTGAGCATAGAATAAGTGAATCAAATTAAAATGACCAAAAAAAAGGATGGTGAGTTTAACAGTACATTATTTTATTAGTAGTGAAAAGAGGAGGAAAACAATTATCAAATTTAATGCTGCAGACCAACAGATAAATCAATTACACATTTTACAAAAGAATCAGAACCACACACTTATAAATTATAATTTTTAAAAATATTTCATAGCAAAATGTAGTACAAAGCTGATCTATAAATACATATAAATTAACAATGAATGACAAATAATAATATAAGCATATACAGTTCTTCTTCCCCTACATATTTTAATGTAATTTACAATAATCACACCTATACCTTGTGGAAGAAACAGGACTGTCACCAGCAAGGGCAGAAGCCACCTCCAACAGCTCCTGTGCAGAATTGGTATCAAAATTACACACTCATGCATACACATAAACACACACACTGCAGGAGGTAGGTCCAGTAAAAATACACCGCATCAGCTAATCAACTGAGACAGTATTTTTTTTATTTAGTTCATTTTCTTACTTCCTTTTCATTTCAGTAAATTATGTAAACTACATCCAGTTGTAGAATCAGTGTCCCGAGCATTCCTGTAACATGGGAGTTGTTCACTACACGGGAGTTGTTCGCTACACAAGTGAACACTGGAGTGGAGTGGGTGGACGTTAGCTGCATATTCAGAGCCCCCCAGAAATCACAGAACACCCCACACTAAACTAAATTCTTATTTTAAAAAAAACAACAACTAAAAGCTTTTTTTAATTGTATAGAGTACCTTATGTGTGTGTTTGTTTGAGTATATGTATGAATATGAGTAAAAGTATAAAATCATTGCAAAAAAGGAAGACTTAAAATAAAAAGACGTTAATCTCTTTATTGTCCATCCTATGGTGCCAAACTAGAAGAGTGTGTACACTCACGCTGGAAGAAGTAGTGGTCGCCTGAAGACTGTGAGCCACACTGACCAGGGAATTGCGCTGGTCTTCGATCTGCCGTTTCTGGTGCTGGATTTTGACAATCAGCTGCTTCTGGTACTCCTCCCTCTTCTTGGCTTCCAGCAGCTCCTTCTGCAGCTTGGCAATGTCACGCTGGCTTTGAGGATGAGTACTGCTCACCTGCATGGTGAAAGAAAACAAAATCAGCTTGCCTAAGATTTTTTTCGGGTATTCAGGTTTTAATAATGGTACTGAATGCAGTCCATCAAATAATGTCAAAACATTCAGTTTCCTTTATTTCTGTCTTCAAATAGAGATTTCAAAAATTTCATTTCTTTCTTCTAATAGCAATCTCCCTGCCTGTAAACCACATGTTTGAGTTATAAATGTGTTAGTTTTTTAAATTCTTTTAAATACTTTTTGTTAGTGAATTAAATTTTTTAAAATACTTTTTGTTAGTGAATGTAAGTGAGTGCAACATGCGAGCATGTATGCTTTAGTACAGATTGCTGAGCTATGACCCTGATAAGGGATTTAGGGAAAAGCATGTATACAGCATCCATTATTAGTAGTAGTAGTAGTAATAGTAGTAGCGGCAGTAAAAATATTGAGTTAAGCTCGATATTTAGGCAGATCGACTAACATATTTCTCTCTCTCCTTTTTTCACAGGAGAGAACGGAGGTGAGAGATGTAGAAAATAATCCCTAGGGCTCCAATACCTCATTGAGCTGTTTCTGGTGTCTCTGGGCTTCCAACAGAGCTGCCTCCCTTTCCTGCAGTTCCTTTTCTTTGGCTTCAATCTCAGCAACCCTCCGTCTCTTCTTCTCCTCCCTGAAGCCAATAACAATTCCTTGCCAGCTCATCCTTGGTGAAAAAGCATGTTTGTCAACAGATAATCTGCCATAAACAATTTAAAATGGGTGCGAAACAGTTTCACTGACACACTTGTATGCTTAGCACAGTCCAGTACACACAAACACACCCAGAAATAAATGTGTAGAAAAGGATTAATAGCTCAGTGTTCCCAATGAACATTTCCTGTCAACAATGAACATTTCCTGTCAACAATGAACATTTCCTGTCAACAATGAACATCTCCTGTCAACAATGAACATTTCCTGTCAACAATGAACATTTCCTGTCAACAATGAACATCTCCTGTCAAAGTTTGGGCACACAGAGTTATCAGTCCCTTTTCTATGTGGCTATCCAGTGTTTGGAAACGCTAACCTTTCCGACAGAGATCTTTTGTACAAAAATATATTTTTAAACATGATTAATTGGTACATTTTAACACATTATTTTTTTCCATTTACACGTTACATTTTTTCTAATAAACAGAAAAGAATAAGAGAATATTAAAAAATACATCAAGGCGTCAAATTACAATTTTAAACAAGAGCTCGCACACATGCATTCACAGACCCACATCCCGATACTTGAGAGAGAGAGAGAGAGAGAGAGAGAGAGAGAGAGAGAGAGAGAGAGAGAGAGCGATCCTTGGTAGCAGGTACATCCTGATCACTTCCTGCATGTTTCCAGGCATGCTACTCTGAAAATTTAGTTTTCCCGGAAAATTTTGCAAGGATTAGCAGAGCCCCGAGAGCGAGCCTGAAAAGCAGGCGAGCCCTCTAGAGGGATCCGGGGGCATGCTCCCCCGGAAAATTTTTTTTAAAAAAAAGAAAAAAAAAAGTTAAAATCTGTGCAATCTGGCACATTCTGAGCACTTTTTGAGAGACAAAAAATCAATCAACAAAGACGAAAAAAAACCAACACATTTTAGTTTAAACTATATACAAGAAATGACACTGGTAGGCCTACATGTCTGTTAACATTATTTTATTATAGTCCGTCATTTAGTTTAGTTTTTGACACCTTTGTCCCAGTCTCCTACCGTGCTTCTTATCACAATTTTGGTTCGAAACATTTTGATGCTATGCTACCATTAGTAGTATTTATCATTACAAAAACGCTTCCATACATTATCAAACTTAAAAAAAACAGAGAATCGTGCACAAAACGTGGTGAAGACAGTCAAAAATCAAACGGAAACAACTGGCCGCCTATGCTAAAACACAGCGAATTACGTAAGAGAGAAGCAATCTGATTGGTGAGATAAATTTAGCTAGCCAATCACAAGCCCCTTTGATATGATCGTTAAAATTGATTGTCATGGCGGTCTAGCAGACGAATCCTGCTGATATCGCCTACCGTGATAAGAACGCTGGTAATTCTTTCTTTTCGACACAGATTTTTTTAATTCTCCCGGAAATTTTTCAAACACCCGGAAAGCCACCGGGACCCAAAAATTGATCTCCCGGAATTCCGGGAATTCCCGGAAAAGTAGCATGCCTGCATGATGACAGCAAGCAAGCGCAAGGTCCGTCCTTCTCCATGGCCCAGGTTTGTGCTCAGTTGTTTGGGCTGTAACTCTATGCACCAAAGACAGCATCTGGGCGCCCCTGATGGCTACAGTTAGATACCAGTTGTTGAGCCATTCACATCTCTATGCGTATGAATAAAAAAAAATTGAACGGAAGTCTGTGGCCCATTTAGTAGAATCAAAGCGAGTTCCTAAAGTACGAGCGAACAATTACAACGGCTCGAAAATATAATGAGTTTTAGTATTGGTCCAACGGGTGAAGTAAAAACAACTTACTGTTTCTTTTTGAAAGTTTTGGTGTAGGTTGGTTTCTGGACAGCTTCATCTTCATCCTCGGGCTCTTCAGGAATATCACAACGACTGGCAACACAACAAACACTCTGTGCAAATTAATTAGATGGCGAAAGATAGAAAATGGTACATTACACATACACATGCAATCTCCAATTTTGTTTTGGCAAACACTTTAAACGCTTCAAGTACATTAAAACTTGTGAATCTGAACTTAACTTACTTGTGTGTGGGGTCTGGATTCATATGGCAGAACCACTGGTCAGGGAGTTTGCTCATGGGTACATCTGGCAAGCGACGCCACTTCAAACATCGCTCACACTGCACCCATAGCCAGTCGGGCATTTGACTGCAATCATCAAATTTAAAACAAAAAATTATTTATTTATTTAAATATTTATATCTAACTACCTAACTTGTGTCTTTCCATTAGAGAAAACAAAGTTCTGTAAATAATGTTCCAAATGACTTTTTTTTCTTAATACCTAAATTGTGCTTGAAAGCGAATTGTGAGACATCATATTCATGCTTTCTCTTTAAGATACATATTTTCCCACACCATTAACCTACATATAAAATAAAATCTGAAATGTTCAGTTCACTATGAATCATTTTGGAATGTAATTTTGTAGGAAGCTAGGGATATCTCCTTCTTTTGGTGATATGGATACTATATTTTAAGGGCATAATGCCACTTTATATAGGCAAGGTAATACAAGCAAGTGTTTGCATTTTAAAGAGATTTCTTTATTTCAAACAGTTAAACAAAAAATAAATCAAAATGAAATGTACATAGGTGTAGGATTTGCTGGTCCTGGCTGTCCATTTCGTTTTTCGTTCCAGTAATCGTTCAGCTTCAAACCAATGGCTGACATGATAGCACTGCAACAAGCAATGCATTGATAATTGATACAGCGTTATACAAGTCAGCCTCATAATTATCATCATCATCAACAGCAACGAAATATACATGTCAAAAACATCAAACAGTAAGCTAGAGCCAAAAATACAAAAACTGGAATGACTTCAGTATTATACACATAATTTACTGCAAAATATTTGTAAACTTTATAAATCATCAGACCACACTCAAGGAGTATGACACTGACGTAATACTGGCCAATTAAACAACCAGGGTGGAGAACAACTGAATCAAGAAATCTCTTAAATCCGGCCGGGGCCCAGGGGCCGCCTTAGGCCCCAGTGGGATCCAGGGGCCAAGCCCCTGTAGGGAGTCCATGGGGGCTTTCGCCCCCTGGAAGAAAATGAATGTATGCAATTTTGAAAGTAATTTAGGGCCTCTCCTGAAAGCAAAAAGCACAAAGTAAACATGAATAGAAATAACAACAACAAAACAAGAATGTTTTATGCACATGCCTTTCAAAAAAGTTAAGAATCTTGATTTGTAGGCCTAACAAAGTTTGAGGTCCACCACTGTTACACACAAACTCCACATTTCCAATGCAATAGGCTTCTTCAGTTTTTGTCACTTAAGCAGCACCTCAGCTTCTCACAATTACAGGAAAGTTATAATTTTAAAACCACATATCTGATATCAATTCCAAGTTTGTCATCTGATTTCAAAAGACTGCTAAGACATTGAAAAGAATTGCTGAAGCGTAACACAAAGGAAGGAGGACGCGCGCGCTTTATAGGCTACTGTTCCCAGTCGTGGTCGCCCGATTTTGTTTTCTTGCTAATACAGTAGTAGGCCTATATAGTACGCCTTATAGCATAGCTCTGTATAACAGTCGCGGGCGGGCGCTTTCTCTGAACGCATTGAATGATCGACAAAATAACTTGGATGCGGCACGGAGGTGTTCTGCGAAAAATATATCGGACGAAAAATAAAAATCTCGGAACTCAATATTTTTTTCTCGGAAATGCAAATGCCTTTTGTGGAAATCCGCGAATCCGAGGAAAATTCTCCACACTGAACAACATATGGCCTGTGGCCGCAGGCAATACAAGCGCCCAAAGGGATTTAATCATTGTAGATAATAAAAGTTAATGAAATCACAGTAACGATGTTTGTCTATATACAATACATAGACCATTCTTCTCCAGTCTAATATCACTATAGTTAAAATATTAACTTTTGAAGAACTGAACCATTCTTCTCTAGGTCTGAATTTCCATATATTATCGGACATACAACCCAAACTTACTTGTATTTTTCATCCTTTTCAAAGTCCTGTTTGTTGTGGATGGGTTTTAGAAAGTCCACCTGCACTACTCCAACCACCCCTATACCTAAATCATTGGGCTGCAAATCAAAACAAGCACAAACCATTTTGCATTAGAATAAGATTTGAAACAATGAATAAGTTTACTATCTTGAAACAGTGAATAAATTCAATAGATTTGTTTGAAACAGAGAATAAATTCAACCAAAATAAAAACAGAAAGACAAATGCTGAGGAAGTCAGTCTCTTGTCCCAAATACAGGCACACTTACTGATGCAAAAGCACCCTGAAAATATACAACAAATACACATACATGTATATACATACAAACCCACACTGTATCATCTGCTCCTCATCAGTAGAACAGCCTCTTGCTTTGCACACGTGTGATTCAAAGGCAGTCTTCAAAGGGCAAGTCACTGCTATCTTTTCAACCGCTAGCTAGCTGCTGTTATAATTGTATTCTTTTCCAAATATTTTGGGGGGGTAATATTTCTTCTCTCACTTTGTGCACTGAGCATGCCACATTGCTAGCCTGGAACGATTGATGCATATCATCATCTATCATCACCTTAAAAACACACACACACACAAAAAATTTCTGTCCAACCTCTTACCATTGTTCTTCTACCATAGACTCACCTGTTTCTGGTAGCCCAGCTTTTCATATGCCTTGATGAGTCTATTGCGGTTGTAGAACATGACACCGTAATCTTCCTTCAGGGGCACTTTGGTGGAAAAGCCAAATGTGATGCGCAGTGGCTTGTTCTATTGACAGCAACATCCAAAATAAAGTGGGTGTTTCTCTTTTGTCGTTTAATTTAAATCGTTAAAACACATTGATCAATAAAAAAGAATGACGAGCACAGTGGCGTGAACACATCAGTACACTGTTTAGAATGCAAAAACGTTTAAAAGGCAATGTCCAATTTTTTTTAAACTCTTAGTCTCATATAGCAAAACAGCACGTTGATCTTCTCCTCCATGTAAGGATTTGATAAAAACAAGCCAAAAATAGGTGCATGTGTTTAAAATGCTATATCTACTGAACGGTTGGTCAGAGCTTCATGGGACTTAGTCAGTGTGTAGATAATTGGTAACTATGCAAGTATTGAGTAAGCTTTAGTTCTGTCAGTGCCATCTGTCTGTGTTACCTGCTATTTTACCTGTGATTATAGGTAATTTCACAACCAATTCTTCGGATGATGAAAGGTCCGATCTGTAGTCGGAAAGATCGCTAGTGTGCACGCTAGACACTGACAAATCTCTCTGATTTTCATTCCCTAACTGATCAGCCCTTTCATCTACTAATTGCTGCCACAACTGCTCATATCATGTAGACTCATTGTCGGAATCAGATTCTGCCATTTTTAGAGTATCCCCGCTCTCAAAAACGCGACCAAAAACTAAACAAAAAATTTGATTAAAACGTGTTGTTGACACAACTGCAGTTGACAGGAAGGAAGTACACTGCTTTTAGTATCAGCTAGTGCGCATGCGCAATTGGAACTGGTTTCCGTTAAGCGGGAGAGAGGTGCTAAAAGTAGACGGTAACTAGGCGCGCTTTACCGCGCTTCATGAGACTAAGAGTT
Organism: Oncomelania hupensis; assembly: GCA_036898135.1. Classification (NCBI taxonomy): domain Eukaryota; kingdom Metazoa; phylum Mollusca; class Gastropoda; order Littorinimorpha; family Pomatiopsidae; genus Oncomelania; species Oncomelania hupensis. Next base: position 23,874,529 of record CM072515.1, on the reverse strand, counting down.
AAAATATACAATGTCTAAGAGGCAATGTCAAAATTTTGTTGAAATATTATTGTATTTATTTTGTCATTGTTATACAGCACGTTTTGAGCTGGCGAGCTGTTGAAGGCGCTGGCCAATACGGGATCTAACTCAAGCCGCACAAGGAGCCCACTTGGTCACATAGTTTGATGACTGAGCACAATCCTGGACGACCGGGGATGGGGAAAAGGGACCTAGTGTTTGTTGGGTGTATTTGTGTAGCTGACACTTACCCATCTAGGACAGAAGCGTCAGGATCGTTACATTCCAAGCGATGGAATGCCTGCATGCACAGACTAGACATGCCATCTGAACAAGTAAAAGAATATTGAAGCACTGGAACCTAAGCAAAGTGACCAACTCACAAGAACTGCTAAACAAGCTCCAGTTTATTATATTTATACTGAAACGATAATACAATTCCAAATCATACCAGCCAAGTGGGTTTATAAACATCAATTTCTGTGTTGGAGAGAGACTTGGTGATCAGTTGTGTTTTGACTTTAATGCCTCGAAGATAGATCTTCATGCGGGGGTGGAGAAACAGAATACTGCAGTAAATCTGAAACACGAAAGAACATAAATCAACAAAATTACAATATTCACGTTCAGCATAAAGCCTTTGCCACTAATAATAATAATAATAATAATAATAATAATAATAATAATAAAAATAATAATAATAATGGATGCTATGTACTCACTTTCTTAAATGATCAATCAGGCTCAAAGCTTGGCTATCTGTACCAACATATACCCTAACATGTTTCACCCACTTTCACACACACAGTAAACACACCTCTCACTCAAACATGCAGTGTAAAAGTGGGAAGATTGCTATTAGAAGACAGAATTATTTTAATGAAATTTTATTTTCAAATTTTAGACTGCATCCAACAGCATTAATGAAGAGCAAACCTGTGAGTAAATTGCTAACATGAGTGCGAATCAAGCACATTCTGTCGTTCAACCAACATTCTTAGATTCTCATACAGTTTGCAAGTAATACTGTCCTGAAGAGAGACCATTATCACCCTTGTATTAGCTCCCCACATACACAAAATGCACAATTCATCTTGTTTGGGATATCCAAGCTCGAAGTGCCCCTGACTGCAGCCGCTGAGAGGTGGATTTAGCATAAGTCATAAGTAATCTAAGCTGGTAGGCAAAACTCATAAGACAACTGATGCCAGTGTGATGAGTAATATGTCAGACTGCTAAGTTGGTGGAAATCATCACCGTACAGCAATTGTCCAATGTCTCCGTGGAACTTGGCTTATCTGACTGGCGGAGCTCCCTCAAAGTTGGTACACTCTCCACGCTGATGCTTATCAGCCTGGAGGGACCAACAGTGAAAGAGTATGACACTGCCAGGGTACTTGACAGATGGTAGAAGGGCTAGAAGGGCTGTGCCACGAACAAAGCAGGGATTGGCTGCTAACTTCTAGTTTCCACTTGTTTTTGTTTATGTCACTTCACCCCAAAAAAAGTGTTTGAATGTGCTGGAATACAAAAATGCTGCGATACAATTGGCTTGAATATCTTACTTTTTGTGTTTCTTCATTAAAATTGTAAGGAAAAATCAGACAGGCTGGAAATGTTGTGGGACAGGTAAAATATTTGACAACTTGTTCAACAGGACAGGTTAAAAAAAAAAAGTTGCTGTGGAGCCCTGTATACTATAATGAAAGGCAGAGGAAGACTAAAGCCTGTACTTTAATACTCCACAAATTATCCACAGAAACTTTGCAGTCATTGCAAAAGGTCAGTCACTTAAAAGATGTCGCTATAACACTTGCCCTGAGGGAGCGCAGGTATTCAGAGGTCTCCACTTGGCTGGTCCTGTGGTACACAGAGGTCAAGTCCACTTCATGGGCTTCAGGATTTCTGATGTCAGTGTTGTCACTCTCAAAGTCCAGCTCAAGCTTCCCATTATTATGTCTGTACAGTAAAACAACAGCACAAACCTTTAAACAAAACTATACCCCATTATTTGCAGCTTTGTAAAAAAAAAAAGGTAAGGTAAAGGTAGTCCCATAGCCTGTGGCCGTAGGGGAGCATGATGTTGGAGATCACACTTATCTTGGGCCAGCGTAATAAGGGTGATGCCCATCTCTCTCCCTCGCTGCTTTACCTTCCCCACCCTTAAGAGAGTAGGTGCTCAGTCATAGTTGAGTCAACTGGGGGCATTGTTATTTGTCGCTTCACGTTTTGCGGTCACCCATCCAAGTGCTAACCGCACTGGACGATGCTTAACTTGCGACACAGTAGGGAGTGCTCCAACCACTGCGCTATCCGACACCCCTCAGCTGTGTAAATCCCATAAAAGTAAACTATATACATCAACAGAATAAAAACGTTATTTACATGAACCTAAAACATATGCCTCCAACAGCAGCTGTGTAAAGTCCCACTGGGTGGTACAGTAGCACAGTGGTTTAGGCACATCTTACACATGTTTTGTTAAGCAACATTGAGCGCGGTTAGTACTTGGATGGGTGACCATACTTGGAAGGCAACCACTAACCGATGCAAAGAATGAAACAAGCTCACTACACACCCCAGTCCACCCAGCTGTAAATGGGTACCTGGTTTTATTTAGAACAGGGAACCGGTAACGCAGCAAGGGTGAGGAGACCAGCACCACCCTCATAAAGATGGTCCAGAGAAAAAGGGGTACCGAATGCCTCTTTCCCCAACAATCCAACGATTCTGGGAACACATTTACCTTTTCAAGTCCCACACGTATGCAGGCACTATGGCTGCTTGACAAAAAATGTGTCATACTTGATGTTGATTCCTAGGCACACACACACACACACAAAAATGTTTACGGTATCCCAACCGACTCTAATTTTTTGGCCCAACCCTACACATTTTTTTGGTATCGTCTGGAAAAAAATAGAAAAAAGCAAAAAAAAATCGCGCTCAAAGTGAAAAAGGCTTAGAAAAAAAATAAAAAAAATAATGAAGCCTACCTACCGACCCCATTTTTTTCCCTATGTTACTGTATACAGACGTTTTGGGGGGGCCTTATCTATCAATAAAAATATGTACATATCAGGTGATTACAATAGTACACCCAGCAGCTTATATATTTATCAACAACAACTTTTTTGAGTCACAGCCACTTCACAGGCTAACTCAAATTATTTTTCAAACAGAGTTCAGACCCAGGAAGATAGCTGGACAGTTGCACATTTTATGATTCACTAGCAGTTATTACCCGTGCAAATAAATTTTTGATGACCCAATTGCTGGGCCTGATGTTATATGCTCATTTCAAAAATTTTCCTGGAAGTGACTTTTTTGTGCATTCTGCAGCATTTTGTCATTTTATGTTTGTTTTTAATCTGAAGAAGAGCAAAGCACGAAAATTCTTGTATTGTTGTATAATTAAAAGTATCTATTATATTTCTTTGTTGTGTTGCTGATTTTATGCCCGTTATAGGTTATCTTTGGGTGTCCAAGCTGTCAGCCACTGAGTGAAGTCAAATTTATTTGAGACTATAATGTTCCATTGTAGCCTACATAGTGTATAGTTTATGTTGTGGTGTTGGTACAATAACTACATGTAGGAAATATATCAATTGCCTGAAAGTGGAAGAAATTGTAAACACAACAGGAACTGCTAAGTATTTTGAAAGTAAAATACAATTATAAGTTTATCTTTAATCTATGTCTCTTTTTAGTGATTCACCACTGACAGTGCACTTCAGCCTTCCACTTCCAGAATCATAAACACAACTAAGATATACAGTATATCAAAGATACTTTTAATTAACATTAGCTCAAAAATTAATTCACATTGTATAAAAGTATCTTTGATATAATAATATTTGTTGTGTTTATGATTCTGGAAGTGGAAGGCTGAAGTGCACTGTCAGTGGTGAATCACTAAAAAGAGACATAGATTAAAAATAAACTTATAATTGTAATAAAACACAATAACCATTTATTTGAGGAGAACAGCATTACTGATTTATTGCACATGCATATGATTAAAACAATAAGGCAATGCTATCACTGCATGCACAGAACTTTTTTCCTTATAATACATACCAATGAAATACCAAATTGAGGCAATCATAAAAAAAGCACCAAGCCATGTAAATGTAAATATGGACCTTTAGTCCCTACAGATATTTATTTTGGAACAATTCAGTTTTAATTTAGATTCTAAATATTTATTTTAAATGTAAAGTTTGCTGTTAATTTAATATTTTTTTCTGATGAATCGAATGACAATTAATTATGCTATGAAATTTACAATAAAACTATAAAAAAAAGTATAATGTTATTTTCTAATTTTTTTTTTTTTTAACAGACCTACCTATACCTAATTTTTTTTTTAAAAGCATAAGATGTTAAGTGTTCTAAGAAGTACATGCATCATGGATAAATGAAAAAAAATGAATATGAAGCAGTTATTAATACCCGTGCTATGATTTTATTTTTATTTATATATATATATATATATATTTTTTTTTTTTTTTTTTGCATTTTACTTGCACCAAAGACCTTAATGATAGAAAGAGGGGGAACTTGGTACAGAACCGCGAGACGAAATGTACGAGTTATGCTCCCTTGTCGACATGCTAAAAATGGCTCGTGGCAGAAAGTCAAAAGGCGACCGAGTGTTACACTCAGTTTGATGATGGTGTGTTTCTTTATCAGTATCTGATTCAGCCCCAATGCTGAATTCCTGATAAGGTGTAACTCAGATTCGTTTATCCACGCAACCCGTCCAAACATCATACAAGTCACAAAGTCGACGTTTGAAGTTTTCCACTTTTATTCAGCACACACCAACAACTGCATACAATTCTCAACTCAACTCAACAACTTTCACAGCAACTCACTATCAACAACTTTACTATCTCTCAACAGCAACTCGGCACACGATTAAATAACCTCTCTCTCTTCTCGAACAATTTGGTACACGGTAGAAATGACGCACTGCCACCAATCGAACTAAAGATCGTCATCACTGGCTTACGTCATACACATTTCCTCTACTTCCGGGAACATTCACGACCTTCGATATCCATCGGGAAATTTCTATCGACAGTAATAAACATGCAAATCCCGAACATTCTCCAACAATATCGACTAACGCAAATCATCAACGTTATACAAAGCCTCTCCTAACAACAATGCAAACTCAAATCAAAGGTAAATAAACTCCATTATTGAATACTTTGCAAAACGAAACGATTAGATCTATCGTGCGCGCTTCCGACATACTTTCGTACGCGTTTCAACGTAACATAACCCCCCACTCAAGAAGAAATTTACCTAATTTCTTTCAACAACGTTGAAACGTAATGCACAAACAAAGTTCAGAATTAAAACTTACTTCAGACTGTCTCATTTACTGTCAATGTTCTCAGTTTATATACACAAAGTCCATGTTTTTCATCCGCAAGTCTTTCTGGATACTGTCAATGTTCACAGTTCATTCACACAAGGTCAATGTTTCTCATCTGCAAATCTTTCTGGATACTGTCAATGTTCACATATCATTTACCCAGTCAACGTTTTTCATTTTCAAGTCTGTCATTACCAATATTCTTAGTTCATCCACACAGTCAATGCTCTTTCATTCGCAAGGAAACGACGCCCTCGTCAGTTGCAGTCGTCATCGGCCCAGGGTCAAAGACTATGATCACGTGGGCTTCCCCGGAATCAGTGCGTCCTCTGTTGTCTCCTTCTTCCATCGGATGTCCGACGCAGTCGACGTTGTCAGCTCCCAGAATGCATTCGCTGGGTCTCACGGTCAGGTTGGCTTCTGCGAGACGGTGGAACGGCTCCCTCAAGGTCTGCAGATGCTCCGTCCAGGTCTGGGTGTGGACTTCATGTTCGACCAAAGTTGTAGAGCCAGGGACATCGCTGAAGTTGTGGGGAAACTCGCCCATAAGGTCCTTGAGCTCCATCTTTTGACCTTCCGTCAAGCTTGGTCCTAGCTTAACATCATCGATGCCTTCTTTGCTGTGGAAGTCTCCCAGTTCCAACAGTTCTTCGCTGTCAAAGCTGTCGTCGGTCACAGCTGCTGTTGCTGCATGTACAGTCTCTGGCGGCCTCTCCACGTACAGCTTAAGGAGGTTGGCGTGGTATATTTTGGAATGCTGACCGACCTTCACCTTATAGTCGTTGATCCCCACCACGGCCTCCACTTCGTACGGGCCTTTCCACTGCATCAGCAACTTATTGTGATCAGTAGGTAGCAGCACCAGCACTTTGTTGCCAGGTTTAAACTTCCTGTTCACAGCCCTACGATCATAGTAGTGCTTTCCACAGTCCTGGGACTTCTTCAGGTTTTCTCTGGCTATCTCGAGAGTCTGCTCCAGCTTCTCCCGTAGCTCAAACACGTACTGGTAGCTGTTCTTCACCTCTGGGGTGTCTACTTCTTTCGTCCACAGTTCTTTTAGGATGTGCATCGGCCCTCGGATGGTTCTTCCGTACAGCAGCTCGAACGGAGAGAAGCCGGTGGACTCCTGCGGTACTTCTCTGTAGGCGAAAAGTAAGGCGTTGATGTAGCGATGCCATTGTCTGGGCTGCTCGCTGCACAGTTTCTTCAGGGTGGACTTCAGTGTAGCATTGAACTTTTCGACAAGCCCGTTGCACATCGGATGGTAGGGTGTCGTAGTCAAATGCCGGATGCTCAGCAGTCTGTTGACCTCCTTCATGCAGTCAGAGACGAACTGCGTCCCGAGGTCTGTCAGAATTTCTTCAGGCACTCCAAGTCTACTGAACATGTCCACTAGTGCCTCTGCTACAGTTTCAGTGTCGATCTTCTTCAGTGGCACTGCTTCTGGGTACCGAGTCGCATAGTCCACTAAAGTCAGTACCCACCGATGACCTTCTTCACTCGGAGGTCTTATTTCGCCGATTAAGTCTAAGGCCACCCTCTTGAAAGGTCGGTTGATCAGAGGCATCCTCTGCATAGGCACTTTCGGGACCCTTCCTCGAGGTATGGTCTTCTGGCAAATGTCACACGATCGGCAGAAACGGCTGACGTCCGCATGAAGTCCTGGCCAGTAGAATACCGCCTGTATTCTATCCGACGTCTTCTTGATACCCAGGTGACCTCCCATGATTGAGTCATGCGCTACTTCCATCACCTGGCGCCTTAGGGGTAATGGTACCAATACTTGACGTAGTGGTTTCCCTCCGTTGACCCTCGGGTGCTGGAAGATTCGATACAGGATCTTGGCCTTCACCTCAAAATAGACCGTGCCACTGCCCTTGGTCACGTGGTCTTGGCGGTTCCTGTACTTGTTTAAAGTACTGTCAGCTTCCTGGAGCTGGATCAGCTTATCTCTGTCCACGATGGCAGCTTTGGAGTTGTCGGCGACCTTCAGTGGCGTAGACGTCTTGTCTCTCTTGGCCTGGGCCCTGGTAGTGACAGCACCGACGATCTCTGGTCGGCAGGGCTGAGCCGGAGTAGCCACATTATCCCGTAGCAGCTCTGTAAGGTCTCCATCGGGAAATGGCAATGGATCCTCCTCCACAACTTCGACGTGTTGAGTTGAGGCAGGACTCCACTCTGGATCGGGGTCGTCGGGTCGTCTCGCGCCGTAGATATTCCCGATCATCAAATCATACAGCGGCTTCTTCAGGCAAACCACTTCGACTTCGCCTATGTAGAAAGGGGTGTTGACATGAATTTTCGCAACTGGCGCTTTCAAACATTTGCTGTCGGCCATAAGTGTCCATTTTGAATCGCCAGTGAACTGTTCTTTAGCGATTAGGTCTTCTCTGACGATGACCCCACTACAGCCAGAGTCTCTTTCTTAAGACAGTCACTTCATGATTTCCGACGCGTCCCTTTGAAACAGGCATGTTCTGGACGGTCACAGCTGCGCTGGCGACGACGGGGATGGATTTTCCGTTGGCAAGGAGAAGTTGGCCATCAGTCATGCACTCTTGCACGTCCGCAGGGGTAGCTGTGCGCTCGGTCTCACTCGGAAGAATGACGCTCCCGCCGCACACCTGATGGTCAGATCTACTGGTTTGCCGTTGATTGGAGAACCGCCTCTGCCGGTTGCCCGCCGCTGCGTTGTCCGTACTGCTCCGCTGTCCGCTACTTTTGTTTTGAGGACAATTAGCCGCTCTGTGGTCTGTAGCGTTGCAGGTGAAATAGCCTCTTGAATGCCCTTCCCTGGGAGGTGGCGTGGAGTCAGTGTGTCTCTGGCTCGTCTGGCTCCCCTGGATCCGGTTCCCATGGTTTGCAGTCTTCTGAAAATGTTTCGTCGCGCTGGGTGGCCCCAGGGTTTTCCCATGAGCGATAAGATATCTTTCAGCAGCCTCAGTCACATCTTTAAGCGTCTGCAGCTTTTGTTCTTCTAAGTGGGTCGCTAGATCCTTGTGACAGGCATTGAGAAATTGTTCTTTCACGATCAGGTCATGGAGACTGTCGTAAGATTTCCTTTCGCCTGATAACTCCACCCACTTGTGTAGATATGACGACAGGCGCTCCACAAACTGCTTTGGCGTCTCGTCTGACTTAGGCCGGCATTCACGAAAGCGTTTACGGTAGCCCTTCTCTGTAAAGTTGTAGCACTGCAATAGGGCCTCTTTCAAGACGTCGTAGTCTTTAGCGTCATCGTCCGACAATCTGGTGTAGACGTCGAGTGCTTGCCCCGTCAGAAGTGCACTTAGTCGGATCGCCCAGTCTTGAGGTTGCCAGTTAGAGCTTTTGGCAAACCTTTCAAATCTCGCCAAATAACTGTCGATCTGGTCCTTCCCGTCGACAAACGCTGGCAACTTTGGAGCTTTGTTGTCACTGATAACTTGTGGCGCATGCTGATTGTTTTGGATACGCGCCAACTCTAGCTGGTACTGACGCTCAGCCTCTCTTTCCTCTCTTTCTTCTCGGCGTCGCTGTTCTTCTACTTCTCTTTCTTCTCGACGACGTTGCTCTTCTTTTTCTTCCCGTTGACGCTGTTCTTCCTTATCTTCTCGGCGTCGCTGCTCCTCTAATTCTAGACGCTTCTGTTCTAATTCTATTTCTTTTTCTAGACGCTTCTCTTCCAATTCTCTTTCTCGTATTCTCTCCTGAGACTTGACGTACTCCGTCAGTTGCTTGCCTTTTAGATTCAGTTCAACCCCTTTCTGCCAGAAGTCAGCCATCTTGATGCTTCTGGAAAGTTCTTTTCAAGAAAGTTCTTTTCTGGAAAGTTCTTGACTGTGCTGTACCTTTCTAGACTGTTCTAGAACAGCACGCTTTCTGCAGTAGCGCTGATGCTTGCCACTAGTCGCCTTCGCTGACGCAGGCCCCGCTGTCCTCGTCGTATGCGACGCTGCACCACGCTGGTGTTGATGTATACGCTCCTGTGCCGAAGTAGACGCGACGTCCGCTCGCCGCTCTCTGTAACACTGGCGATGTAGCTCCGAGACTGTCCCTCGACGTAGTCCTGCGGCAGCCACGTAGTCCCGATCTGTTGTTCGCTCACGAAGCAACTCTTCAGCGACTACACGCCCTTGCAGTCAACCCGAACCTATCGGTGATGTAGTCCCAGTATGTTGGCCCCTCTCGACGCAACTCGTTGGCGGCTACCCTCGATGACTGCCTCTCGTAACGTTGACTCGCTTGTTGTAGCAGTTGAACCCTTGGCTATGGCGTGAATCGCGGCTTGACCCCCAAAATGTTACACTCAGTTTGATGATGGTGTGTTTCTTTATCAGTATCTGATTCAGCCCCAATGCTGAATTCCTGATAAGGTGTAACTCAGATTCGTTTATCCACGCAACCCGTCCAAACAGCATACAAGTCACAAAGTCGACGTATGAAGTTTTCCACTTTTATTCAGCACACACCAACAACTGCATACAATTCTCAACTCAACTCAACAACTTTCACAGCAACTCACTATCAACAACTTTACTATCTCTCAACAGCAACTCGGCACACGATTAAATAACCTCTCTCTCTTCTCGAACAATTTGGTACACGGTAGAAATGACGCACTGCCACCAATCGAACTAAAGATCGTCATCACTGGCTTACGTCATACACATTTCCTCTACTTCCGGGAACATTCACGACCTTCGATATCCATCGGGAAATTTCTATCGACAGTAATAAACATGCAAATCCCGAACATTCTCCAACAATATCGACTAACGCAAATCATCAACGTTATACAAAGCCTCTCCTAACAACAATGCAAACTCAAATCAAAGGTAAATAAACTCCATTATTGAATACTTTGCAAAACGAAACGATTAGATCTATCGTGCGCGCTTCCGACATACTTTCGTACGCGTTTCAACGTAACACCGAGTGAAACAGGGCGGTGACTTTTGCACAGCCATCAATTGCCATAATGCCAGATACAAGAAAAGTTGTGTTGGCAAGTCCTTTTTCAAATTTCCAAGAGACAAAGAAATGTAAATTGCAATTGAAAAACTTCATTTTTTTGTGTTTATCAGTTGATAGAGCGGCGAGCTCGTGTTACAAAGGTTGCGGGTTCGACTCCCGGTGTCCCGGACATAAACTTTGGCTGTAAGCATTGGCCATCTTACTATTGCTATTAGTCTGATGGTTGTTTCAATGTATAGTTTTCTATTCTCCCCCTTCCCCGGTCGCCTAGGATTGTGCTCAGTCGTCTGAACGTCAGACTGTGCGCCCAAGGCAGCACGTGGGCTCTTCGGGCGGCTTGAGTTAGATCCTATATCGACCAGCGCCTTGAGCAGCTATTGAGCTGAAAAAGCGCTATATAAAAATGATAAATAATAATAATAATAATAATAGTTTATGTAGGCCTAAACTAAGACCGCTGCAGTGTTGTTAGTGTTAATACAATCGGAGAGCGGCTTGAATGATTCATGTTATACCTATGTGCTAAATCCAAAACAGTTTGCTTGCTGACAGTTTATGTTCAACAGGTCGCTCACTGTTTACGTTATTGCTAGGTTGTTTGACTATATTTGTGCTTATATTTCAAAAGTAGATGTCAGATTGGCAGTTTGGCTTCGTCAAACTGCTTATGTTAACAAGTTAAATTAGACCAAGTCTGTTTTCTCCTCGTGATCAAATACTGTGCAAGATAACCCCTTACCTAGGCACAAAAATGGTCCTTGATCTGTTGTAATCCCTTTTCGTTTGAGTGTAAACAGGAAAAAAAACTGTAATGTAGAAACTCAGTCCTTGTTCTGATCTGTGAATTTCTGCGCATTAAATCTATATTGCGTGGAATGTTGTAGTCTAGGTTCTGATTGTTCTGTCTGATTAATTAATTATTTTCCATGAAGTGAATGATGTTATTAAGCCAGTGATGTGGGAGGTGAGAGGGTTGGGGGTAGGGGGACACCTGATATAAAATAAATTCACACTATTAGTGAAACATTTTGTTATTGTGCTTTATTGTGATTAATTGATTGAATGACAGAGCTCTCTCTTCCCCCAACCCCCCCCCCCCCTCTCTCTCTCTCTCTCTCTCTCTCTCTCTCTCTCTCTCTCTCTCTCTCTCTCTCTCTCTCTCTCACGATTACGGATTTACACAGATTCGGATAAATGAAACAGTCTGTCATTCATATTTTAATTTTAAAATATCTGTCGTTGATTAAAAAATAATAAATTCCAGGGCAGAAAACGAACCTATGACATACACACATAAGCAGCATAAAAGCACCTAATAAATGTCAATAAGTAAACATAAAAGAAAAAGACAGCAGTAGCGGAATGTTAATAATAATAATGATGGTTAAAAGTTTGGTTTTTGCAAACGTTGCCATAAAAATGTTCTTTTGCAATGGCATAGGCTCAATAAGTTACCACGCACAGATCATTCAAATAGCAGATGATGAAATATAGCCAGCCTGAGCAAAAGGAAATAATCCGTGAGAGCGTCTCGCATTTTTGTATATGACATAATGGAAGTTCCCCCTCTTTCCGTAATAAGTTCTTTGCTTGCACCCTGTTTTGTTTTTCAATTGCCTCTCCTCCTCTCTTTTTCTTTATTATCTATATCTCTCTTTTATCTCTCTCCCCCTGTATTATTAAATTTAAAAAAAAAAAAAAAGTATCCCCAGCGGGATTCGAACCCGGGTTGCCTTACTGAAGGTCAAACACCTTATCCATTGATCCACGGGCTGCTATAATTCTCAAGCCTTATTTTAGGTCCCATATCGTAAAACATGTTGAACCCTCGATTTTATTAGTGTTATAAACTTGAAACTGCATTAAACAACAATATAACGAATGCCGATCGATTACAAGCAATTTGGAATAAAAATACGAAATCCTTGGTAGAAATGGTATCCGGAAATGATGGCGGGGCGAAGGACAAAAATGATTGGTTGGTCTATTCTAAAAATACCATCTCACACATGTGTTTTGCAGTGTTTTTCGAGGCAGTAACATGCAAACTAAAGCCGTTGTGCGATTGAAAATAATGTTAAGTTTCGTTGTATCGACAGCGCGTGATCGAGCGGCGAATGGCAAAACTCGCGTGGAAGCAATTATACAGACAGTTCAGCTGTAATCTGCACAAATTCGAGCAAAGTGAAGCTCAATTTGAGCTTCACAACAAAGCCGCTGGTTGGCTAAAACGGCCCCTCGTGATCTAAAACGGCTTGTCGATTAATATATAGAAGTCAAAGTCAAATAATTTTATTGCTAAGTTAAGAACAAAGGAATATTTCTCGGAATTTAGATAAAACATACACACTCACATTCCTTAACATGTGAAGACAGGTAATGGCTACACAAATACTATGTGTCTTCAATTACTGTTCACATTATTACCGTTTCAAGTTGTAGAGGGTGATCTTTGTGCCGGTGCCAGTGCCAGTGCGATTTCCGCAGATTGCCAGCAGCTCAGCTTTCAACTCCTGCTCCGTATTGTAAGGAGAGAACTTCAGCACCGCGTCAAGGTTGTTCCGCGACTCCTGGGACTTGAAACGTTCCAGTAGAAAAAGTCAAGATAAATAACTTAATAAGATACAAAATGTATTCTTTTAAAAAAACATATGTTAAATGTTGGCTAATCAGCTATTCTTTCATGTATTTTTATATGCAAACAACGTCTTCACATTAAGCCAGAAACTACTGCAACATTAACTGATCAAATGGTGACAATGGTGACTGAACAAAAGCACACACACAGACGCACACACACTAAATTCAACCACATCAACAACATTAAACATCAAATAATTATAATAATTATTCATCATGAATTATTAAGAATTAGTATTAGTTTCTGTAATTTATTAGTACTAGTAGCAGTCAAGGATATGGTGAGGCAGTCTGTACTCTATGAGAGGCACAAACACACAGTCTGCTCCAATGGACTCCAGGTAGGTCTGTGAGAGAAACCCTACGCTGGCACTTTTCTTGCACACTGTGAACACCAAAGCGTCTTTACCGAGTCGCATGGACCCAGATTTGAACCCGTTGCCATAGTGACCAATGGGCAAATAACTGGAGGAATTCTCAAAAGCATCCTTCTCACAGTAGCCAAAGCTGAAAACCAAACAGAAGTAAATATTAAAAAAGCTGCCTAATTTATCCAAAGCATCAACTCCAGAATCAAGCCATATTTAAAATAAAACTTAAATTGTCTATCAGCAAAGGGGGAAAAAAATCACTGAAAACACATTAACTGATGGCCTTATCATAATAATATTAATAATTGTAACCATTGCCAAAATTTCTTTAATCAATTATCAACTAGTTGAACTTTCTCAGATTCAGAGCAAGAATAATCATCGTCCTCTCATCATCATCATCACTGCAGTCGTCATCCTCATTTATGTTTTTATTTTGTTAATTTATATTCTTTCATGTTTCATATTTCTGTTTTTCATCCACGCATGAAGATCTACCTTCAAGGCATAAAAGCCAAAACACAGCAGATCACCCCATCATTATCATCATAGGGCATATGCACGTAAAAATGTCATTTACCTCAACATTTGCAGCAGGTGTTGAAAGTCCATGCCATTGCCATTGTCTCCAACCACCAGACAAGGCTTGCCATGAACAACGCATTTGTCAATCCTCACTTCACTGGCATTCACATCCGGATCATAAGCATTGTCTAAAAGTTAAACACACAAAAACGTGTACATTGATAGGCTTCAAATATCAAACCACCACCCTTGAATTTTTTATTTATTAACTAATTTATTTCATCGTTCTTATTTAGCGCTTTTCAAACTCACGACCTGCTCATAGCACTGACCAAAACAGGATCTAACTTAAGACACCCTAATCACTCTTTAGAACAAAATCATGGTATTTATTTGTTTTAATTAAGTCTATGATTACATAATGAAAATTGTTCATATTACATGAAATTATTACACATCAATATATGTACTCTAAATGAATGTTTGTAAGCAAGAACTTGAACAGCTGGTACAGAGGCTTGACACCACCTCCAGAATGGAAAAAAGTGCAGAAGAGGGAAGACCAAAATGATGACCAACAACACCAATGGAATCAACATGGACATCAAAGTCCAAGGCCAATCCCTCAACACAGTGCATAGTTTCAAATATTTAGGAGCCATTGTATTAGACAATGGGTCCCGACAGGAAGTCCTCTCCAGGATCTCACAAACAACTGCTGTTCTGACAAGGTTAAAGCCCATTTGGAAAGACAGGAACATCAGTCTACATTCCAAGGTAAAGTTGCTGCGCTCCCTTTTATCTCCATCTTCCTATACACTTGCGAAACAAGGACCCTCACAGCAGATCTACAATGAAGAATACAAAGCATGGAGATGAGGTGCTACAGAAGACTCTGGGCATTTCCTATATTTTGCACATCACCAACAATGAAATTCGACAGACCATCATACAAGCCATTGGACAACACAATGACATGCTCATGATAATGATGAAGAATGGGAACTCCGATGGTATGGCCACATCACCAGAGCATCAGGCCTTGCAAAGACCATCCTGCAAGGCATGGTGCAAGGAGGCAGAAGAAGAGGGAGACAGAAAAAAGAGGTGGGAGGACACCATCTAAGAATGAACTGGCTTGACACTGAGCTAAGTCATGGATGGTTGCTGAGGACAGAGAAAGATGGAGTATGCTGGTTAAACGATCATCTGTGGTGCCCCTTTGACTTTTGAGTTACGGGATAGGATAGGATAGGATAGGATAGGAAGCATGTATTCATGTACTCTATACAAATAAAAACTATGCATAATAGGTGTATGTGTATAATCCAGTCCAAATACACACAGTCAAATCAAAGTGCTTTAAATTGAACATCAGAAAACATACTCCATGAGCAGGGGTGAGATTTAGCGGT
Source organism: Oncomelania hupensis (assembly GCA_036898135.1). Lineage (NCBI taxonomy): Eukaryota > Metazoa > Mollusca > Gastropoda > Littorinimorpha > Pomatiopsidae > Oncomelania > Oncomelania hupensis. The sequence continues at coordinate 23,859,233 of CM072515.1, read as the reverse complement.
CGCCCGGTCGCCCGAGGCGACTTAAAACCGGCTCGGGCGACCTCACTTTATAGTTGAGCCAGCCCGCCTGGCGACCTAAAAAAAAAAAAATACTACTTGCAGACTTTTAGAAGCTCGGTCCGAAGCGAGAGCGTTTTTAGGTCACTGTTCGTCTGCTACGAGTATGAAGCATACGCGAGGGTTATTTCCCTTTGCCTACTTCCCTTTTGCGCCAAGCGCGCTGTCTGCTTTGTTTGTGAAAAAAAAAACACTGCTACAAATTACGTGTATTGTCAAGGTGACGGTTGTTGATCCGAAAATGTGGAACTTTATTTCTGGGTCAACGAACCCCCGCCAAAGAAGGCGAATTCTAGTTCGGAGAAGAAAGAGCGTCACAAAGAGTATGAATCGAAGAGAAAAAGACATTTTCAGACTGCATGGCTGAAACGTTCAGATGGCGAAGATCGATCTTGGCTCATTTTCGATAAAGAAGTTGGTCTAATGCACTGTACACATTGCCGTAAATACGCGATTGTCGGGCTGCCTAAAAACCATGCGGGCTACCTCACTTTACTTCCTAGCTAGCCCGGCGGGCTAGTTAGTCTCCTGGGTTAAATCTCACCCCTGCATGAGGATGACAACAGGAAGCAACTAGTAACAACCTACAGCAGCAAATGAATTAAAATACTGAATACACCTGCTCAAGAAGAAGAAAATAACGTAATGAAGTTAACAGATAAGAGTTACTTCTCTTCCCTTTTGCCTGAAAACTGGAAATGTAACTGTCAGCCACCAAGTTCACTCCTCTGCCGACATTTAGACATTGTTAGCGACAGACAACTCATCTGCCATCAGTAAATCCTATACTATCCTATTCTATCCAGTAACTCGGAAGTCGTTGGGGCACCACATATGATCGTTTAACCAGCGTACTCCATCTTTTTCTTTCCTCAGCAACCTTCATGGCTTCGCTCAGTGTCAAGCCAGTCCATTCTTGAAGGCCTGCTTCTATAATGACGTGGCCATACAATCGGAGTTTTTGTTTCTGCACCACTGTGAGCATGTCATCATGTTGTCCAATGGCTTGTGTGATGAACTGTCGGACTTTGTCGTTGGTGATTTAATTTTATGTAATCACTTTTTATATAGCGCTTTACCAACTCATGAGCCGCTTAAAGCGCTGGCCGATACAGGATCTAACTCAAACCGCCCGAAACGGCCACCCGCAGCCTTTGGGGGCATGGTCTGACGCCCGGACTACTGAGCACAATCCTGGACAGCCAGGGATGGGGGAGAAGGACCAAATGCATGCTGGGTGTGTTCTTGTTACCGGCACTCACCCATCTAGGACATGAGCTTCAGGATCTTTAAAGTCCGTTATGATGGAATGTATGCGACACACACACTAGATCTCGGTTTATAGTATACTCTCATCCGAAGGAGTAGGAAACAGGAGTAAAGTGTCTTTCCCAGGGACACAACACAATTGCTCGGCCAGGGCTCGAACCCGGGACCTTTAGATCCGCAAGCCAAAGCACTACCATTAGACCATCGTGCCTCCAAATTATGTGGGTATAGGAAATGCCCAGAAGTCTTCTGTAGCACCTCATCTCCATGTTTTGTATTCTGTGCTGCTGTGAGAGTACATGTTTCGCAAGCATCCGTAAATGGTTAATTTTAAATGTAAGTAAGATTCATGGTAAACATCATATAAGACTTACCAATTAATTCTGCTATTGCAGAGAAAGCCCAAGTGTGCGAGGTAGAATTGGAATGCAAAAACTTTGGTGAAATCTGCAGAAACAAAATGCAAAACAGCATGCCTTATAATTACTCAAAATGAAACTATCTTCAAGCAAAAACAGTTTATATATTACGTACTAAGACAGTGTTAGTTAACCCTTGTTACTGCAACTTTAGTCTTTACTAATACTATGACTCATGAGTATGATGATTTAAACACAGGAACTGAAGGCTGCAGGAATCTTGTTAATATTTATGCAATTCTTATTATTATTATTTTGATTAGCAACCACGATCTAACGATGAGATCGCTGTATTTGCGTACTGTGTCAGACGTCATAATGGAAAATAAAGTTCAAGGCAAGGAGAGGCATGGGCCGTGGGGGATATTTTGGCAATTCAATTGAATGGAGATTTCAGTTTCGTGTCCTGTTCATATTACTGTTGAGCAAAGTCCTCCACAATGAATGTGTTAAAAAATGTTGACTGTAAACTTATAAACTGGTCGTCAAAGTTTTTTTTTTTTTTTTTTTTTTTAACAAGCATACAAACCTTTGACAGGGGTATACCCTTAGTGAGAGCAGCCATTTTGCCGCAACTAACCTCTCCTTTGATTGGAGTAGGAAAGCTATTGCCAAGGGCCGATACCCTGCAATCTTTTTTTTTTAGAGGACTATCAAAACCAAAAGTAAATCGTACAATTTTCTTTAAAATGTTTTTTTGGGTTTTGTCAAGTAACAATTCTGCGGTTTTAGGACCGGCTGCACGCATAGATTGGTTTGATTGTTTTACTGGGTCTAGTAGATCTGTTTAGGAATGCAGATCATAGGCATTGCTGTACTAGTACATTGTATAGTCTTATAAGTTATATGATTATAGTATACTATTAGTATTAATATAGTCATATGAACCATGAACTTTTGCTTTTAATTTTCAACCTGTTTCCCCTGTTTTATTTTATCATTATTTTACGTAAATCTAGTATTACTAATAAAATACTTAGTTATTGTTGGATGTTATCCATATATCATACTTGTAGTATTGATTGTAACATTATTTTGGTTATGTTTGTCAACAGCTGCTATGAAGAAACTAGGAAGAGCTGGAAGACGAAAAAAACAACAGCAGCATCGGCAAGGCCTGAACACCACTAGTGGTAGAGGTAAGGCTGATGCTTGTGCTGACTTGAAAAAATGGATGGTTTCCTGCTCATCAAAGAAAGATCTTAGAGACACATTCAGCCTTGTACCATTTAATTTCCCAGGTAAGTGAATGATATTACTCCATCCCCCTGAAAATTGTACTCCCGCTATCTTCCTCTTTGTCGTAGTACTGTAGTATTTCCTCTTTGCCGCTAGTACTGTAGTACACCTATTGACAGTTCATAATTAGTAAAAACCTCTATGATACTATATATACAAGTACTTCTTCAGTATTTGGGTATTGTCCAATGCACTTCTCCTGACAAGCTGTTCTTTGACCTGAGAAGTGCTTGCTATAGGACTATGAGAAACAAGATCAGAGATGTAAATTCTACTGGCATTGTTAGTTTTCTTTTTTGCACCCACCGTTGTAGCTCAGTGGTAGAGCACACAGTTGACTCAGGTTTGAATCACGCAGTGGGCAAAATAATTAGAAGCGGACATTTTTTGCTCTTTAGCAGTATGGTTGCTCTGGTGTTTCAAAGTTGATTTTAGTCCCTACCCAATCTTCCCTAAAATGGTCATCCCCATCTGCCCTATTGCCAGTGGTGAGTGTGGACATTAAACCTCAGTGTTCATGCATTTATTCTGTGCTTTTAGAGACAGGACGGGGTCTGAAAACAAAGAAAGCAATCTTGCCAGGAAGCGTCATTGTTTCAATACCGCAGTGTCTGATGGTGACGCCTAAGTCAGTTCTGGACAGTCATCTTGGGCCAGCGATTAAAAGGTAAAGAGCATGATTTTACGTTACATTTGTTGTTTCTAGATCTACGCCATGATCATGCAATATTTGGATTGATTGATTGATTTATTGTTGCTTTAGGTCCAGCGGACTCTTCCGAGCCAAATCAGGACCGGACAACCCCCGATCCGCATAAAAGATCTGCCGAAACAACCCTAGTGGGAAAATTGAATGCCCTCCACCGGCCAGTCACTTTACAATAAAGACATCCCACGCGGGGGACGGCTGAGGGTTGACCTCAACTACGCGAACACCCCGGTTACAAAAACAAAATAGAATACAACCATCATTATAAATCATCAACAAAACACATACATATAAAATGCCTATAGTGCGAAATAATACAATCATAGGAAGCCCTAGTGACCACCCGGCAGAAAGCGTCCAACACTCCCAAGCTAATCCAACAGACCTCATACACAAACAAGGAGTCTTGTCCAGGAAGAGTTTTCAAGAAAAAAGGTAGGTCATTGATCTAGCGAAGAAGAAGAAAGTACAGCAGAGTGATAGGACAGTTCAGGAATGGGAAAGAGCAAATGATGAAGACAGCGACAGTGGGAATTTAAAGCACTAAATTTCCAGAAAGTGGGGATACTATTTATACTGAAACCCCCGGCACTCCAACGGGGGGAACTGTTGCCGCAGTGAATTAGTCATGCCTACAAAGGCAAGACAGGTTTTCAACTGGGGCTTTCACTGTTCCCTTTATAGGTTAGAACAATCTACAGTGACAAGATTGCTCATGACCCCAAGGGGTGCAATATTTGGAGCTGTCAAGTTTTTGGGTACAGATAATGATATTAATTAATATGTAAAGTAGTACTGTTAGAAATGTTCATTAAAATACTTATGTGTTCCTTCATAAATACCATTATGTATTCATGCAAACAATGAAACACAGTGCTCATCAGGACTTCGGGTATCTAAAATAAACTGACAATTTTTCTGTTCATGATCTTTGATACAATGCATTTATAAAGTACTGTTGCTTTTTGGGCTGCTGGTTGTGGCTTTACATGTTACAGTGAAGGAAGAACTCGAAAAAGAAGAGCCTAGTGAGCATAGTTATGCAGCAGAGATTGGATAAAAGGATAGTAATAGCCTATGATATCATATATCCTATCATGCCATGCCATGTCATATCATATCATATCATATCATATAGCATGTCCACATGCTTTTTTGTTTATTAAATTCTACTTGAGTATTTGTATTTTCTGTATAGATCTCAGAAAATCATATCATATCATATCATATCATATCATATCATATCATATCATATCATATCATATCATATTATACCATATCATATCATATATCATATCATATCCTATCCTATCCTATCCTGTGCGTAACCCGGAGGTCGTAGGGGCACCACAGATGATCGTTTAACCAGCATACTCCATCTTTCTCTGTTCTCAGCAGCCCTGATGGCTTCCTCAGTGTCAAACCAGTCCATTCTCGAATGTTGTCATCCCACCTCTTTTTCGGTCTCCCTCTGCTTCCACCTCCTTGCACTGTGCCTTGCAGAATGGTCTTTGCAAGGCCTGATGATCTGGTGACATGGCCATACCATCGGAGTTTCCGTTTCTTCACCACTGTGAGCAGGTCATCGTGTTGTCCAATGGCTTGTGTGATGGTCTGTCGGACTTCGTCGTTGGTGATGTGTTGGGTATAGGAAATGCCCAGAAGTCTTCTGTAGCACCTCATCTCCATGCTTTGTATTCTTCGTTGTAGATCTGCCGTGAGGGTCCATGTTTCGCAAGAATATAGGAAGATGGAGATGACAAGGAAGCGCAGCAGTCTTACTTTGGAATGTAGACTGATGGTCCTGTCTTTCCAAATGGGCTTCAACCTTGTCAGGGCAGCAGTTGTTTGTGCGATCCTGGAGAGGACTTCGTGTCGGGACCCATTGTCTGATACAATGGCTCCTAAATATTTGAAGCTATGCACTGTGTTGAGGGATTGGCCTTGGACTTTAATGTCCGTGTTGATGCCATTGATGTTGTTGGTCATCATTTTGGTCTTCTCTGCACTTATTTCCATTCCATAAGCTCTGGAGGTGGTGTCAAGCCTCTGTACCAGCTGTTCAAGTTCTTGTTCCTCTCCAGCCAATCCATCAATGTCCACGGCAAAACGAAGATTGGAGATTGCTCTACCCCCTATGCTGACTGTGCCTTCGTGATCTGCAAGAGCATCTGACATGATGCGCTCTAGGAAGATGTTGAAGAGTGTTGGAGAGAGTAGGCATCCTTGACGCACACCGATTGTTGTTCTGAACCAGTTCCAGATGACGCTGTTATGGAGGACTGCACTGGTAACCTTGTCATTCAGGCTTTTGATGACTTCAATAATTTTTGGGGCTGATGTTGTACACTTTCATTGTTGCCCATAGAACTGCATGCCAGACTCGGTCAAACGCCTTCTTGAAGTTTATGAACACATGATATAGATGTTGTTGGTGCTGTAGGTATTTCTCACAGATTATTCTGAGGTTGAAAATCTGTTCAGTGGTACTTCGCCCTGCCCTGAATCCTGCTTGTTCTTCAGCTATGATTTGTTCAGCTTGGGGTTTCAACCTGTTGAGTATTATTTTCAGGAGGACCTTGCTGGGATGGCTGATGAGGCTGATGGTGCGGTAATTTTCACACTCCTGAAGGTTACCTTTTTTGGGAAGAGCGATGACAAGCGACTGGGTCCATGGTGTAGGCCACTCCCCACTCTGCCAGAGCTTGTTACAGATAATGGTGAGGGCATCAATCATTGCTTCTCCTCCTGCTTGTAGCAGTTCCGCAGGTATGTTGTCCACTCCTGCTTCCCTTTCTTCAGCGATTGCACTGCTGCCTCAACTTCTTCCCGGAGAATTGGGAGGATTTCTTCTTCTTCTCTGTTCTCAGGACATGCTAGAACTGATGGGTCTCCATTTGGTGTATGGTTGTAAAGGTCAGAGCAGTACTCTGTCCATCTGTCCAAGACTTCTTGTTCTTCTGTAAGGCATATGCCAGACTTGCTTTGGATCGTGGAGACTTTGGGCTGTTTAACACTTGTCAGCCGCTTCACACTGGTAGGCCTTCTTGCTGTTGTTCTTGTTCAGACTTTTCTATATTTCCTGGCATTGATCTTCTATCCAGTTCTCCTTTGCTGTGCACATGCCATATTACATAATGCTTTCACATAGCCTTCACAGAGCTTACAAGAACGCAGTCCCAAAGCTTTAAGTTCCTCTGCCGGCATTTCAGAAGAATACTGAACCTCCTGTAGTTTTTTTTTAAAATACTGAAGATCCATCTTTTTGCCTTAGATTGAATCAAATTTTGCCAAGAACTATTCTTATTCTCTGTCTATTCTATTACCCTTGCTCAGGGGTGAGATTTAACCCAGGAGACTAACTAGCCCGCCGGGCTAGCTAGTAAGTAAAGTGAGGTAGCCCGCATGGTTTTTAGGCAGCCCGACAATCGTTCACATATAAAACACAAATTTTGACAATACACGTAATTTGTTGCAAGTGTCTTTTTCACAAACAAAGCACACAGCGCGCTTGGCGCGAAAGGGAAGTAGGCAAAGGGAAATAACGGTCGCGAATGCTTCATACTCGTAGCAGACAAACAGTGACCTAAGAACGCTCTCGCTTCGGACCAAGCTTCTATAAGTCTGCAAGTAGTATATTTTTATTTAGGTCGCCAGGCGGGCTGGCTCAATTATAAGTGAGGTCGCCCGAGCCAGTTTTAAGTCGCCTCTGCCGACCAGGCGACTGCTTGCTCCACCAGACTTTCACTATCCTATCATTCCTGTTTCCCTGTACTCTCCTTGTGCACAACGAGATGGATACCAACACGTTCGAAGAGGATATCATCATCAACATATTATACCAGATCAGATCATGTCAAGAAGAAGAAAAAACACAAGTTATTTTTATTTTGCAGCTGGGGTAGGCAGTTTACACCTCACCAGCTGCTTGCTCTGTTCCTTGTGGTTGAGAGACACAGGGGCAGTGTGTCTGAATGGCAGCTGTTCATTCAGTCACTGCCAGTGGATTACTCACTGCCTCATTACTTCAGTGCTGATGAAGTAAGCCTGCTACCTCAGCACATAGCGTTAAGAGCAGAAAGGCTGAAACAGCGCACACATGATGCTCATAAACAGGTGGGGAAATAGCAAATAATTTATAATGGTAATACTAATAGTCACAAGAGACAACTACAATACTTGGCTAAAAAGAATAATTTTATAAAAGAAGGATTACAGTTTTGTCATAATGTATAGGCCCATTTACAATAGACCTTGAAGGATGAATACATACATGTGTGAGTATGAGTGTCTGTATATGTATGTGGGTTTAATTATGTGAGTATGTGTTTTTTCATGGATAGCTAAGAATTGGAAAGCAAGATATATGCATTTTGAGGACAAACTGCCAACTCATCTAAGTATTTCTAATATAAAAATAAATTTCAGATAATATGCAATGTGTTGTTGTCACTTGTTCAATGACCACACCATTTTGTAAATGTTTTCTGTAGATGATAACGTTAACAACAAGATTTATTTTGTTTTATCCTGTGACAGGTGCTACAGTTCTGTTTATCCCATTGGGAGAATGCAGAGGAGTGGGCCTCCTGGGAGATATTCCGTTGGGCGTGGTGTTCTGCCAACAGTCGAGGCGTTTTTCTGGACACAGAAGCTGGGATTGAAGAGCATGTTGATTTGAGAGAGAAGGAAGAGAACTTTCTGGCTTTGTGTCCTTACCTGGATCTCCTGAACCATTCTATAACAGCAAGGGTGAGATGTCTTATTTAGTTAGAGATTCAAGGGTGATATGTTTTATTTAGTTATTCAAGGGTGACATGTTTTATTTAGTTGGTGATTCAAGGGTGAGCTAGCCTTATAGTACAGTTGATAGGGTGCTACTTCGAACCCTGCATGGGATGAACTTAGTGACTTAGTCACAAGACGTGTCTCCGAGGCGTATACTTAATTCAAACAGTAACTAAACCAACCAGACATAGGGAAGGCCAAAGGTCTACAGTTGATGATTTAACACTTGTTAGTGAGGACAAATTAACCTCTTGAACCCGAAAGACCGATATATCGGTCTAGCCCGAAAGACCGATATATCGGTCTAGCCCTTAAACAGCTGTGCCCCGATAGACCGACTTACCGTTAATCTTGCGGTCCGTACAAAGCTTACTGTTCTTTCTAGTACTTGCTGTTTGGAATAGGGTTATTAAGGGTTATTGGGAATAAGGTAAAGCAAATGTCTGCGCTCTAGTGCGAGCACAGTGCGTGTTGTTGTGACGGTTTTTTCTCAATTTTGCGTCATGAAACGAAGGTCTACAAATCAAGGAAGCGTCGCTAAGCGACTGTACACAACTCAGGAAGTAATCGATCAATTGTGGGATGATAATGAAGATGAAGAGATGACATTTGAAGTACTTTGGGTTGTCTAACACTTTGGTTATGTTTTGGTTGTTTTACTAAAAGCATGCTAAAAATGCCATTTTTCTCCGGGGAGCCCAGGGGATGGGCTCAGAATTGGTGGGGCATCCAGGGTTCAAAGGGTTAATATCTGATATTTTACATTTTGATCCCTTGGGAAAAAGTGACCATGACGTACTGGTTTTTGATTTATATATTCCATTAGAAAAACCAGTACAAAATCAAAAATACAGATATAAATTAGATAAAGGGGATTACGATAAATTTAGACAATAAAGAGAAAAAACCTTTAATGTTAATGGAGATGTGGAGAAAGTATGGAGGGATATTAAGGATGCAGTTTTACAAGGAATGAATAAATATATTCCAAAGATAAAAATAAATGATAATAAGAAAATAAAGCCACTCTGGATGACACAGGAATGTGTTAAAATTGTTAAAAAGAAATATAATTTATATTAAAAGTTTTTAAAAACTAAAAATGGTAAAGATTTTGAGAAATATAAAAGTATACGCAATAAATGTGGTTGTGTTATTAAAAAAGCTAAAAAAAAATTATGAAAGAAATATAGCAGCAAATTGCAAAAAAAGCCCAAAGCAAGTTTGGAAATATGTTCAAGAACGGAATAAAAGCAATATAGGTGTAAGTGCACTTAATGACGGTCATGGTGGTCTTGCTGTATCAGACATTGAGAAAGCTGAGTTACTAAATAACTTCTTCTCTAGTGTATTTACAAAAGAAAATTTAAACAATATTCCTGAAATGGAGCGCTGTTCAAAGTCAAATGGTACAGCTATATCAGATATTAGAATTACAGCGGAAGCAGTTCAAATAAAGCTTATGGCACTGGATTCTTCTAAGGCCCAAGGACCAGATGGAATACCACCAAGGGTGTTGAAGGAATTAGCAGAAGAACTGTCTATTCCATTGGCAAATTTATTTAATAAATCTTTAGAAACTGGTTTTGTTCCTACAGACTGGAAAAATGCAGAGGTGACTGCTATCTTTAAGAAAGGAACTAGGTCAGAACCTGGCAACTATAGACCTGTGAGCCTTACATGCATTGCGTGTAAAGTTCTTGAATCTTTTTTTTAGAGACAGTATAAATTCCCATTTTATTGACAATGATTTATTTTCAAACTGTCAGCATGGTTTTCGTGCAAAAAGATCCTGTGCAACTCAATTAATGGAAGTTATGGAAGACCTGACTGCATTCCTAGATGATAAGTCCCCAGTTGATGTGATATATCTTGATTTTCGTAAAGCATTTGATAGTGTTCCCCATGAACGACTGTTATTGAAAATGGAGGCCTATGGCATAGTTGGCTCAGTATTAAGATGGGTAAGAAAATTTTTTCATTGGGAGGATGCAGAAAGTAAGAATAGGAGATGCAAGATCATCTATTTTAGATGTAGTAAGCGGAATTCCGCAAGGATCAATCTTAGGCCCGATACTTTTCTTAATTTGTATTAATGATTTACCAGAGGACATTCAATCGTTATGTAAAATATTTGTAGATGATACAAAAATCTATGGGGGGGGGGGGGGGGGGGGGGGTAGATGACAGTGATGTTAAACAGAACGATATTAATAAGTTTCAACTCTGGACTGACAAATGGAATCTTTATTTTAACGTAGAAAAATGTAAAGTAATGCACATTGGAAAAAATAATCAAAAAAAAATAACTATTACATGAAAATAGGAGCAGAAAGCATGATAATTAAAACAAGTACAGAGGAGAAAGATTTAGGGGTTATATTTGATACATCATTGTCGTTCGATCCTCACATAGAAAATTGTATTAATAAAGCTAATAGAATGATTGGATTAATAAAAAGGACATTTGTATTAATTGATAAAGATATGTTTATACAACTATATAAGACCTTAGTGAGACCCCATTTAGAGTATGGGAATATTATTTGGTCACCACTATTAAAGAGGCAGTCAGTAGCCATAGAAAAGGTGCAGCGAAGAGCTACAAATATTCTAACTGAATGTAAAGGGTTATCATACTGTGAAAGGTTATTATATTTAAACTTACATTCTCTCAAGGGAAGCCGTTTAAGAGGAGATTTAATTGAAACTTATAAAATATTTAACCATATAAATGACCTCTCATGGAACTATTTCTTTACATCACCTGACTGTAATATAACACGACTTAGTGAGGGCAAAATTTTTATCCAGTATGCAAGAACTAACCTTCGGAAAAATGTTTTTAGTAACAGAGTTGCAAATCTTTGGAACAATCTTCCTACTAATCTAAAATACCTTAATAGTACTAATTCATTCAAAAATCAAATAGATAAACTACCAAAATTTGAAGTATTATTTAGAAGCTTTGATGAATAATTTAGGTAAATTTATTACATGCTTAAAAACCTGACCTGTAATCGATATCAAATGATAACTACGATGGGACGTATAAAGGCTTCACGGCCTATTCTAGTCCTACTACTACTACTACTACTAAGACTTTTCCGGACACCGAGGGCTTTTGTCCGGGTACTCCGGTTTCCTCCCTCGCTTCAATAATGTTTCTGGATTCATTCAATCTGAATTTCAAAAATAAAAAAAATTGATTTCTCTTCCTCCTTCTGTACTAACGATCTCTTTAGATCGCCTCGCTTTGAGTTTGATTGAAAAAAAGCAAGTGATAGCATCCTGTATTATTATTATATGTTTTGTTTAGTTAGGGATATATTGGTGATATGTTGTATTTAGTGAATGAATGCTTGAAGAAAGAACTGTATGCATGGATTTGCTGTAATCCCTGTTGAAGTAAATACTGTATGTAAATAATAAATCAAAGGATAATTAAATAAATCAGTTTATTGTTGGAGGTTAAATGGCAGTTTGTTTTGGTGTCACATTAATATGAATATTTTATAGTGTAATAATCAGCCAAAACATTTTTGCTTGTTTGTTTTGTTTTCTCGTTGATGTTATTTTTGTCGTGGTTTTTGTTGCGTTTTTTTTTCTTTTCTCCTATTTTTCCCAATAGGTATTTATATTTTTAATAAGTTTAAAATCGTTGCTTTGGTTTTCAGGTTCATGCAGGCATGAATTATGCCAAAGGATGTTATGAAATTACCACAGATGACGCCTATGCAGCCCATGACCAAATTTTTATCAGTTATGGAGTGCATGATAACGTAATGCTGTTTCTACATTATGGCTTCACGCTGCCAAACAATCCTTATAATAAAGTGTCTTTTTCTCTGGGTAAGCATCAGCTACACCTTTGCTTTGTGATAATATGGCATAATGATGATGCCTTTGCTTTGTGATAATATGGCATAACGATGATGCCTTTTTAAAGTTTTTGTGGTCGTGTGTGTGTGGGGGAGGAGAATACATATGTCGAGGTTAAGATATATGTTTGTGTGTGTTTTCATTGTTTTCCTTTTGTTTTGCCTAATATCTATTCATTCATTATTTTATGTTTATTGCAGAGAATTTTATCGTTCTACAAGACCCGTTTCAACTTACAAACTGGGACCAGAAGATGGAAACTTTACACAAACACGAGTTGCATAGGTATTCAGTGCATACCCTTTGTGCTTATTAGAAGAAAAAAAACATTGCAACAATGAAATTATATTATATATTATATAATTTTATTTAAAATTTTCCATAAAGGGATAACATTAAAGACTTTAATTGCTTTGGGTTGTTGTGACCAAATTGAGTTGAAGTGGATGGTTTTTTCCGCTCTAAATTTTGTATGGGGGAAAAAAAAGAGGAAAAGAAATTCATTCATTCTTCTTTTTGCAACAGAGGGCTGAACTGCACAATAGAAGGCCTGTCATGGAACTTGCAGTCAGCATTTAAAATTCTGGCCATGAATTGGGTACAGTTGTAAGTTGAACTTGTTTTCTACTTTGATTTTACTATTATTTCAAATGTTATTGTATACTTTGCACCTTAATTATTTTCCAGTGAACACTTACTTGTTTTTATTTTTATTTATTTACTTGTATTTTTGTGCTGTTTTTTTTATATTATTTTTTTCCCTCTGTTAATTTTAGACAGCATTCAGAGAGAGCAGTGACAGGGGAACAATTAACCCCTGATATAGAGACATCCGCTAAAAGATTGGCACAATATTTCATCCACCATTTCCTGCAAAAAAGCCAAGCGGCACTGAACAAGGTGAACTTGCACAATTTTTGTTTCAGTCAGTAGAACAAACCTCCTTAGGTACAGAGGGGGTCCCAAAGGTCTGCCTGAACCTTTCTCATAGTAATACTATATCAAATGTCTGTTCCCAGACCTTTATTTTGCTCCACCATTGTGTGTGCTGGAATGTATGTTAAAACGCTGGAATTCTGGCTTCTGGCATATACCCATGAACTACTGTTTTTTCTATCAAACTTTGAAAGGGTTAGTTGGAAAAAATAAAACAGTATTTGGAAATGAGATTTGTATGTGTGATTGCATGTGTATTTAACTCCTTTGTAACTAATATTATCCATAATCATTCAGTTTTTTTTAGATTGGACTTTTCTTTTCATTTATGTGGGGAGTGGGTGTGATAGATCACTTTTATCTTTAAATTCTCATTTCAGAACACTTTTTTTGAAAATTTTAATTTTTGTTGTTTTTTTCTCCAAAATGTTTGTCCGTTTTTTTTTTTTATTCCAGTGTCAAGCTGGTGCTGGCCAGTCATTACACAAAGCCATGGCAGAGAGACTGATATTGGATGAAGTTGACATCCTGTCTGCTACATTGCGAGATGTTGGTTGACTGCCATAGCGACCGAGAATTCTACTTAAATTCTGCAATAAAGTGATGCATATACACAGTGATACCCTCTTCAGCAGTGGTGAAATGTGCAATGAAAAAACATGGTGGTGTCTGTAGGTAGATTGATCTTGATCATAGTGGTGCAAGGTTGCACTTGTTCTAGTAACATTACAGTTCATGCTTCACCATCAAAATGTACATGGTCATAGAAAGGATAAGAGTTGACATGATTCATATTATTACTGTCTCTGTCATTACTAAAGCATTGCTGCTGTGATATTATATTTTCTGTTATATTAGAATACAAGGCATTTTTGTACAATGAAGCTTTCTGTTTCTGATTTTATGAGGTTGCCATTTAATGTTGCAATACCATTAAAAAGGAAGTGTCAGTGATGTTTGCAAAGACATAAACACAGTCTAACCACAGGAAACACGATTTAGAAAGACTTCTGATGCTCATTATTTATGTCATACCAAATAAACTGGCATATCGCATACAAGTCACAATGTCACAACACTACACAAAATGTATAAAAATTCTGCTAATATACAAGATATACAATGACTATAAATATTATTCTGAAAGATGAGAACAAAAAAATGCCAATAGTGGTAGACCCCAAACCTGCAAATCAAAGCCAGCTGTACAATAATAAAGTTTACATAAGCAATACAGAATATAAAATACATAATACATACACAGCAACATGTTTCATAAATTCTTCTTCTCTAGTTCAACAGTCAAATTCTTCCCCAAACTATCCGAGGTAAGGGTCTCTTAATTCTCATCTACAACATTCCATACTTTCATACTTTAAGACTTGTATAAATGTTATTTTATAATGTCGGTTACTGGAAGCAGTACCCACAAATATACTGAAACTTTTAAAGCAATTCAAGAGACATAATTAAAGTAATGGCATGATAGTTTGTAAAATTAATGGAAAAATTAATACGCACATCCACACTTTGGTAAGAGCAGCTTATTCATGCCAGACAGGAAAGTATACGGACTAGTTTTCTCCCTTTAGCAAATATTATGACGAAGAAACATTATGTACATGCGATAGGGGATGCTAGTGTAGCACTGCTGCCCACTGACATGATTAGGATTAAAAATTCAATACATCTGTAAACATCTACAACTTAAACCATCACTAACCACAGTAAACAAATAAAATATAATAGCAACATCAACAATAATAATCACTCATACAACATAAAAACCAACATATCAAGTAATTTATGCCAAATTGACTTTGAACTGAGGTATTGGTGTTCACGTTTTATGTTTATGCCACTTGCTGTGATCTGAACACTGAAATCACCACAGTTTTTAAAAAAAAGTCATATTACTATCCAAACTAAGTACTCATAAATTATCTGAAAAAGGTACCGTTTCTCTTTATTCTCTATGTCTCTTTATGGTACACACAAAAATCAAGTTCAACGTACATCGACCTAAATGCACTGTTATAGACCTAACTTCAATGCTATCAGATAAACTTATTGCAATTCTCAATAGTAACTTTTGCAATTTTGAATTATTAAAAGGCAACATAAATCAGTAATTGGAAACCAAAGGAAGCACATAGATATGTTTGCAGAAGCCCTCTAATCCCTATCAAGAGAAAAGTCACCCACCTCCAAGCCAAAAAAATAAAAAAATTATTTTCAAAGTTCACACAGAACATTATTATTATTATTATGATAATATTCATATAGCACCAACAACATAAACCCCTGAATTCAATAATATGGCCTGTAGTTGCAACACAAAACACTGAAACTATGATTGTAAAATAAAATAAACAATAAAAATTATTTGAAAAGACAAACTATCTTGCAGTTCAAAATAAGATGTCATGGGAGGGGTGGGTGGGGGGTGGTTGAGGTCACAAATTATTGAAGAAATTAATCAGAACAGCAATATCACACTAAATGAGCAAAATGTACATGCCACGCCAAGGACATCCTCTACATTATCATACTACTAACTGCAAGGTTTGTTCAACATACCACACACCATTTCTTGTTGTGCTGTGGCAAGAATGCAATGCTGCTATCTTTTCTCTGCTAATGCTAAGCACAGCCTGTCAACACACTACCAGTCATTCCTTCCCCAAATTACCTCATCATCAAAATTCACAGATCAGAAAATTGCAAAAAAAAAGAAATGTTTCTGCACTGTGAGATTAGCTCCTTCCAAAATCACCGGCCACTTTGACTTTTATTTCTAACATATTGCTGGTAAAGCTATCGTAATTATTATCAATGAACCCAAAAAATGTTATATTGATCAACATGATGTAAAATAAGTGTTCATCAACAATTTTGATTATGGAGGGAAAAAAAAATCAATTATTTTAAAATACTTTTAAAAAAAATGTTAACAGATGGGGAAAATAAATATAGGTATAAAAATCTTCTAAAACGATGTATAATGCAAAATGTACATATGTAAATTTCTAGCACGATTTTTTTCATTAAAAAATAAATGTTACACAGTACGACTAATCAACAACATCAGCGGGAGCTTTCTCCTCTACATTGTCTTGGACTCTTTTATATAAACCAGTCACCTACAACAACAAAAAAGACATATGATCAACTTCGTTAATTAAAAACTTTGATTTAAAAAGACTAGTTTTCATTATGAAATGGAGAACAAAAAAAAATAGAAATACTATTGGTTGTGCAGCACCAAAATAGATTGGGAGGGAAAAAAAGATACAAAAAGCATAGATTATGCTGTACTAGACAGTTCATAATCCCATACATAAATAAATGTCTGATGAAAAAAAAAAAATTATTCACAATAGTAGTCACACAAACTCTTCACAGTTTTAGACAAATGCTTAGATTATGCTTGTATTCTTAATACAAAAAACAAGGACGATTCAAAACGATTCAAACAAAATGATATGCTTAGAAAATTCACGTCACTGAGACTGCAAGAAAAACCAGACATGTCAAAGTGTTGATAAAAATCCAGAGAGAAAAATATTGTGCTATCTATTGTTTATTTTACACAAGCACAGTCAATGTAAGAAATCCTGTGACATCATTCATCCCAAGTATTCATATTAAAAAATAAAATCAAAAAATTTAAACCAAGAATAAAGCCTGGAACAACAACACTGAGTTAAAACCCCAGCAGTGTAGTACCACTCAGAACTTCTTTTTAAACAACAATTGAAAAGTGTCAAGGTCTGTCCATTCCCAGAACTTTGATGTAGTTTTCAAGAAAATGAAATGTGTGTGATTAACAAAAAAATGGCAACATGCTGTATTTACTCTATTTACACTGTATTTAGTTTAATACAAAGTTTGAGATCCATCAATATATATATAAATTTATATTATTTGTTCACCCAACACAAACAGATTATACGTAACTTTTTTCCCACCAAGAAAAAATGTTTCTTAACATTAAATCAGAATTGAAGTCAAAACTTTGCAAATAAAATTTCTGCGTTTTCTTTCATTTTTTGTGAGGAACACAAGCCTATATTATTTACCCGAATAACGATAATTATTCAATGAAAATGGTAACTATAAAAAAAGAATAGTTCTATGCACAAATAAAGGTAAGGGACTTGTATACGATTTCTATCCATTTCGAGGGAGGCTGGGAAAATGTTTGTCATGACACAACCATTTAGCCAGGTGTGGCTGTATTTGTTAATTTCAGATTGGCCAAATAAGCACAATGCAGACACAGCCTTGAGCACTTGCTGACCGCTCAAAGTCTACACATTCTGATGAGGAAGGAAAACTATGTTGTGTTATGATAATTCAGACAGTGGAGTGGAGAATTAAGCCTAGCCATTCCTAGGCATGGGTAAATAGTGAGATCACAGTTAAAAGAATACATCAGAAACGTTGCCGCCAACCAAACACCACTTTGGGGCCATGCACAAACGCCTCCTTTTTGTTCATTGTCCAGGATTGTCAAATAATCTTTAAATCGCTCGAAACTGAAACATTTACAACTTGAGTTATGGTAATAATGCAGGTTACATACTCCCCAATTTATGCTATAGATAGACATCTCAATAATGAAATAAAATCACCCACTCATTAGAATTATGCTATAAATCAGCCTCTTCTTATTATAATATATATAATTAATAATAATAATAATAATAATAATAATCATTATTATTATTATTATATGCCACGTTTCCAATCTGAGGGCAGAAGCAAAATTGTGACAATTTAAATACAAATAATATTCTTGCACTAGATATGCAACAAAATAAAGGTCATTTTATACACACTCTCCCCCCATTACCCCAAAAAGTTGTTTTCTGGCTTGGATTTTTCTTCAAAGTTCAGTTTTAATACAAAATCAACACATATAGTCCAGAAACAGTATCATGTTTGAAACAAAATTTTTAATCAATTTTTTATCAACAAGCAAACGATTTCTGTAAATAACACAAAGGGGATTCAACAACAACAACACACATACACTCTCTCCTCTCTGGATCCTATGAAAATAAAAAAGTTCTTCATTTATTTGGTTTTCGGTATTGAAATTGAAATCAGTGGTTTTGTTATCTGTTGTTAGAAATAAACTATCTAAACAAATCATAACTATAATCAGTATTTCATTATCAATAAACTCACTATCACAAAATTGTAAACGGCAAGCGTCAACAAAATTAGGATCATCTTATAATTTTATCAAATCTTGAAAGCTAGCCAAAAATAATGCGAAACTTGAGACAAACATTCCTGATTTGTACAAGACCAAGGCTTAAAATTTCAGAAAAAGAAACCTACAGATCAACGATCGGTTTGTTCAATGGTTTTGTGGTTTTATTGTTTTTCCTGGGGTTCACAATAAAATGATAACTTCTTCACATCTTGAGGGCAAGTCACCTCTGTAGTGTTACGTCCCAATTTAGTCGATGTTTAGCACATTGTAAGTCAAGACTTACAATAAGTGAAAGTCAAATTGTTGCAAAGACAAAGTCAAAAAGTCAAATCCGCCTTCTCCAAAGCCTCTCTGGCCTGGTTAGCGCGTGTGAGATCACAGGTGGCCAAGTGTCTGCGGAAAAGGATGGGACAGTCCAGCGACATGCAAGGCTGGGTCTGGTCTTGGGCACCCATGCATGTTCCACACACCTGAAAAAGTACAAACGACTTATAGATATTATCAAAACTGTAGTGAGCAACATGCAAAACAGCATTTTTAGGATTATTATATATTTTCAACTCATTGGCATACAGCTCTGTGGGCAACCATGATAGTGTACAACATCAGCCCTAAAATTATTGAAGTCATCAAAAGCCTGTATGACAAGGCTACCAGTGCAGTCCTCCATAACAGCGCCATCGGAAACTGGTTCAGAACAACAAACTGTGTGGGTCAAAGATGCCTACTCTCTCCAACATTCTTCAACATCTTCCTAGAGCGCATCATGTCAGATGCCCTTGCAGATCACAAAGGCACATTCAGCATAGGGGGTAGAGCAATCTCCAACCTTCGTATTTCGGATAATATCGATGGATTGGCTGGAACAAGAACTTGAACAGCTGGTACAGAGGCTTGGCACTACCTCCAAAGCCTATGGAATTCAAATAAGAGCAGAGAAGACCAAGATGATGACCAACAATAACAATGGCATCAACACGGACATCAAAGTCCAAGGCCAATCCCTCAACACCGTGCATAGCTTCAAGTATTTAGGAGCCACAGTATCAGACAATGGGTCCCGACACGAAGTCCTCTCCAGGATTGCACAAACAACTGCTGCCCTGGTAAGGTTGAAGCCCATTTGGAAAGACAGGACCATCAGTCTACATTCCAAGGTAAGACTGCTGTGCTCCCTTGTCATCTCTATCTTCCTATATGCTTGCAGAGGTGCCAACCTCCTAACCTTCTTGTCAGTATTTTCGGACCCGTTTGTCAGTATTTTTTAACACTTGTCAGTATTTTTTTTTTCGCAAAACCCAGCCTATGACATTATAACGACAGGCTTACCTCTGAAATAGCAGGCTATTTTCAGTCCTCTAAAATCACCATGAAAATCAGCTTGTTGAACACCACACTTGCTTTACTCTAAAATCATCATGAAGATCAGCTTGTTGAACACTACACTTGTTTTACTTAAAATGAATGATACTGATAGTCTTTTCAATAAAAGCAATGTCAGCAACAAAACAGTTCTATTGTTTCAAGGATTTAGCAGTTGCATTTTTCAGAAGTGTTGGAGAGAGTTTTGTTTTGTAGCAGTCAGTATTTGAATTTCTTGATTTCAACTGCAGCATGGCATTCAGTGTCTTATTTCCCATAGTCCCTCTAAAGTCAGTTTTATTTTTTCTAATCAGAGAAAAGACCCTTTTACATGAACAGTTGGACACAGGGATCAGGAAAATGCTCAGTATGATCGTGGACAGTAAGTAAGCTTTGTGTCTAGCAGATGCAACATGCCTGGCAACATCGTCAAAGCCACCATGACTTATAAAAAAAAATTGAAGCCACAGACAGTACAGCGTGCGTACTTTGTTGACAGTTTCGACGCAATGATGCATGGATGTGCTTCTGTGTATGAATGCAGAAAATCTTGCAGATGCTTAGTTGCAGGCTTTGTTTTCTTTGACGAGGAATCAGCTTCGTCATCAGACTTAGCAGCTTTTCTTTTTCTGGGTCTACCACGTCCTGCCATTTTCGCGATTTTGAAATACTCTGAAAGGCGGTGAAGACTATTATGGAGGGAACTCGTACAGGTCTATTTTTAGACTAGGGGTAGGGTACGGGTAGGGTAGGGTTGAGTTGGGTAGGGTAACCCTAACCCAACCCTACCCTAACCCCAGCTGACGTCGGTCTAAAAATACATCTGTACGAGTTATAGTCTTCACCTCGAAAGGGTCGCGCGTGCTCAAAAAATCCCGCTGACACACAGTGACGTTCAGTGAATGCACGAGTACTATTCTGAGACCAGAAACAGGTACAGAAGCACCGCTGGCAAAGATAAACGATAGGCAATTTCTCCTCCGTATTCTTATAAAAGCTACCGTATTTCCGTATTTAATTCAATTCTCCGGAATTAAATATGGTCAATCCGTACTGGTTGGCACATCTGTGCTTGCGAAACATGGACTCTCACAACAGATCTACAACGAAGAATACAAAGCATGGAGATGAGGTGCTACAGAAGACTTCTGGGCATTTCCTATACCCAGCACATCACCAACAACGAAGTCCGGCAAACCATCACACAATCCATTAAACAACACGATGACCTGCTAATAGTGGTGAAGAAACAGAAACTCTGATGGTATGGCCACGTCACCAGATCATCAGGCCTTGCAAAGACCATCCTGCAAGGCACAGTGCAATGAGGTAGAAAAAGAGGGAGACCAAAAAAGAGGTGAAAGGACAACATTCGAGAATGGACTGGTTTGACACTGAGTGAAGCCATCAGGGTTGCTGAGGACAGAGAAAGATGGAGTACGCTGGTTCAATGATCATCTGTGGTGCCCATACGACCTCTGAGTTACGAGATAGGATAGGGATAGTGAGGATTCAACTCATTGAGTAATACTCAAGCTCAATATACAATTAGGTAATCTCAAAATATAATTCAATCTACAGGCAGAACCGCAAAACAAGTCTTTATAGGCAAAAAACAAAGACAATTCACAAGCTCATTTTATTTAACTTCTAGCGCCCTATGACGTGGTAATGCGCGCCTCGCCCGTAGTCATGAAGCGCAGTGATGCGCGCCTCTTTAGCGCACCTTTTAATCATGACATCACAGGAAATAGGAACTCTCCAGTGCATGAGAGAAGGTTTAGTTAACTTCCGGAAAGGTTCACGTGTGTTTTCCGCTATTGTTTTCGCAAGTTTCACGTGGTTTTGTGTACTTTTTTAATGATTTTGTTTGAGGTTTGAGTTCGCTACATTTTCGGCCATGATGGCAGGGGATAGTGATAGTGAGTTTGGTAACCTTATCGATCAGCTTATTGCTGAAAGAGCACAAGGACTTGGTGTAGACAACCAGAGTGATATTTCAGTCTCATCTGTACACATAAGTGATTTGAGCGATCGTGAAAGTGTATCTTCCGACAATGTTGATGGCGATGCCGAGTGGTAAAATACCTGTCATTTTGAATTAATTACAAGATTCCAACAGGTAAAAATAGTACTAAAGTCAAAATGGTTCTTTGGGTACATAGAATAAAAATTTTGTAAACATATCCTAAAATATGAAGTCAATGTGACAATAAATAAATTTTTTGCATTTTTTTTCAAATTCATAACCCAATTTATTGCTATAAACTTCAAATCCTTACAGAATATAGGCACAAATGTACAGAAAACCTTATAGGTCACCAAGAGTTAAAGCAAGTCTTAAAACTGGTTCATCATCATTCTGGCTACAACACCCAACACAACTTCTTGTGTAGCACTGCATACATCAAATTCACAACAAACCATCGGAAAGGCAAAATGAAATGACTGATTTTGATGGACCACATCAACCAACCTTTGAGAGCTTGTCGTGCACAGATTCCCATGCAGCAGCCCTAGAGGCCAGAGTGCAGGCCACAAGCTGGGGGTCTTTAAGGCAGTCGCTGCACACTGCTTGCTTGGTCTGTTTCTCACACACCAGGCAGTCAGACGTCACAAAGTACTGGGATATGGTGCCCTGCATATCAACATACCACAACACCTGTCAATGATGAGTAGCAATAATTAAACTAGTAGTCTACTGGTGAAATCATAATCATCAAAACAAACTTCTTGCCACTTCCACACAAAACACTCATTCTCCACTACCCACCTGTTTTGTTTCCGGTGCACAAGCTAGGTGAGGAGCAATGCGCACCACTTTGGGCATGTCAGCGTACCACTGGAACACACTGACACCTGCCAAGCCAAGCAGACGATCCAGTGGAGGCAGCACCTGCTTGGCGATGTAGTAGGTCACGTTGATGCGCAAGGCAGTGTCTCGCAGAAGCTCACGAGGCTGACGCACAAGCTGGATCAGAGGCAGTCCCGGAGATCCATGGACTATGACGTAAGGCACTCGCTCTCCGACGCGTGGCTCTGAACGCCTGTCCTCTTTCAAACGTCTCCTGTAATACCAATTTCTTATTTTGGCTACACTTATTTTGATCAACATATCTACCCACAAGTTTCCAGCAACATTACTTTGAACTCCCACAGCAACTCTCAATTTGGTCTCTGCTGCTTATCCACCACTAGTGAAAATCTTGTCAGTGAATGCAGTCTTGGTTCTCTTGATTTATAAAAAAGATACAGAAATATTCCAAAAATATTATTCACAAACCTAAATACACAATCACCTTTGCCTTTGCTGAAGTCAAAATTATTCAACAATACACGGCTGAAACGTCCTTCACTGAAAGTAAACTTTCAGTCACCAGCTGTAAGCTATTTTTAACTACGCCATCAGGCCATGCCGTCCGAAACACATGCACAGCCAGCGTCTCGGATCTGGCTACAAGCAGTTTAGCCAGCGAAAAGAGACAGCACAAGGATTATTTTTAGCCATTGCCTGAAAGCACCGCTTATGAAGAGCCGTGAATACCAAGTATATTTCATTGATACACTTCTCAATGGAATGGCAAAATCTAACAAAACAACATGCAGAAACCAACAAAGCTTTAAATGTCCACCAACCTGGCAATCTCCAGAGCAGGCACACAGGAACCAGGCTTGTAACCCATCATGCCCCGGTACTCCTTGGCAAAGACAAAGTCCTGCAGCCCCACACGCCCAGACAGCATCTTGCCCACCTGTCGCTGCAAGTAGCCTCTGACCTGGGACAAGTTGCGGGAGGTGAATAGGATCTTGATGCAACGTTCAAGGATTTTAGACACCACCCCACAGTTGTCACGGCGCACAGTCTCAATGCCTTTGGCGTCGAACACTGGCTCTTTCTGGTCGCGTGTCTCGTACATGAAGCCCACATAGCGCTTCTTGGTCTGCAGGGCACATGGCAAGTACACCTGCAGGCAGAGACAATCACAACCATTACCGCATTGTTTTCACCACAAAATCCATCAAATTCAAATGTAATACCTAAATTCATTCGTTGTAAATCCTTCAGTTTGTATCAAATTTCCCCTCCTCCTCTTCCCCCCACCCTCCCCCCACCCAAAAAAACCCAAAAAAAACCCACCCCCCCCCCCAAAAAAAAAAATAAATAAAATAAAATAAAAAATAAAATAAAATTTATATATATATATATCATAATAATCTACTTGCTTTTTTTATAAGACCAAGCAAATGCATTGCACTTGCCTTTTCAAATCTGAGCTTCATGGGCTTGGGGAACATGCTGGTGACAGTATCAGCAATCTCCTGTCCAATGACAAAGGCTTCATCTTTGGAGCGGCCAGGCAGCTTGATAAAAAGACTGTCTGTATCACCGTAGACCACTTGGGCTCGCCAACGAGGAGTGTCTTCTACCAGATGAATGGCTCTCTCCAAACTCTCGCGTGCCTTCCTCACAATGCTGTCAGCCACCTAGTAAAACGCAAAACGTTGCACTTTCAAACAGAATAATGGAAACCACCCACTCTCTTGAAATTCTCGAGATTTGTCTTTTCTCAAAATTGCAAGGTTTATTACCTGCTAACTTACCTCAATACAAGGCATGCGGCCAGAAAAACTGGCGTTAGTGTAGCCAAAGGTGACGTTGGCAATCAGCTTCAGGCCAAGCTGTCTTGCGTCCAACATTCGTTGGAGAGTCTGCAAAAAACACTTTCTATCAATACTTTATCACTTTTTATCAATGTTTTATCACTTTCTATCAATGTTTTATAAGGCGAGAGATTTCTACAATCACAAAACTTCATGTGGTTGTTAATATGAAGGCACAATGTGCATAACATTGGATTTTTTTAAAAGCAGATTTTATCAAAAGATCACTTGCTTTTGCTATAAAGGTGATGCAATTCACTTGCTTCATTATAAGTATAATGAAATGTAAGGCCATCAGAAGATTGTATGGGCATGGTATGTTTTGTGTTGGCTCTTGCTTGCTGTATGCATGGGCACGTTCTTTCATTTCACCCCTAACCTTGTCATCCTTGTAATCTTTCATGGATTTTTTCACCATCAGACGAGTCTTCAGGATCTCCTCCACCATCCTTACAACACACAAAAATAGGAAAATCAAAATCGTCTTTCTTTCCACGAAACATCCTGTTTTCAAATACTTTAAATGTTTAATCAACAGAACTTGTCACATTAGATTTTGGCTGTCTTTCAAATGTGAATATCAATAATAATAATAATAATAATAATAATAATAATAATAATAATAATAAATGTTATTTCTAAATTTATTATTAATAAGTATACTTACCATGACTCCACATGTGCAACAATTCTATCGTTGCGTAGTAACTGCCCTTATAATGAGGTTACAATAAAACACAAAAAAAACACACAGTGGCTTCCCTTTCATGTCGCTATTCATGCTATTCCGTGCCAAGCATGCACACTAGCCACTAACAACTCACAGCCAGCACTGATAGATCATATCTTAAATGGCTTTAAGCGGGGATGGAGGGAGGGAAATTAGAGTATGCTTATTCATAATAAATTTAGAGATAAAATTTGAATATTAATTTTACTTAGTGACCAATATGTGCAGAATAGCACAACAAGGAAGGAGGGAAGCACTCACCCATTTATATGGAAGACTATGACATCGTATGTTGTGCCACCACCACTGATAACACTCCAAATAAGCCGTCCTTACAAGTCCGATGAGTGTCCCTCAGGGAAGGACTCATAAACACGTTAGAAGATCGCCAAAATGCGGCCTCCTATAAAGCTTCCATTTGGACTAATCTAATGTCAGAGACAGCCCAAGCCCTAATCTCAATGGATTCTCTGGATGCAGACAGAAGCATAACGTTCATCCCCCTCCTCCTTTCTTGCTTCCTCAGAAGCCATTTTATGCTCCAATAATGACCTTAGTAAGCCACATGGCCAACGTTGGTTTGGCTATATCCCTCAAGTACTCAGGGTTGAGAGAGATAAATAATCTTCTCTTTGCAGGTAAGCTTTAGTGCGCTTAAGGTATTCGCGCAATGCTCCGACAGGGCAATTAACTATGTCGGGGTCATTCGAGGGCAAAATGATAGCGAGGGGCTGAATGGAAACCAATGTGACCAGGAATGTGATTCTTTGCTAGGAACTCTGGGAGGAACTTCAAAGACAGAGAGCCATCGATCTCGAAGGCATCATCCAACCTTAGACCTGGACCAGGAGGTTTTTGCAGCTTGAATCCCAACCGCACCACCTTTTCCACCCAGCCGCTCACGGCAGGCAGATCCAACCAAGCAAGGAGTCTTGATGCCAGACCTCCTACTTGCAGGAAACCTGTAGCTGGGGGGTGGCGGGTCGGAAAAAGTCACAAAGTCCTCCTCTATCCCGACCCCGAGTAGATGGAGTGCCATAGCCTCTCCTGCCATGATAGGAATGGCAGCGAGAAGCCTCGCTGAGCCTTGCTGTGAGAGCACGAAGCTTAAACAG
Source organism: Oncomelania hupensis (assembly GCA_036898135.1). Lineage (NCBI taxonomy): Eukaryota > Metazoa > Mollusca > Gastropoda > Littorinimorpha > Pomatiopsidae > Oncomelania > Oncomelania hupensis. The sequence continues at coordinate 23,832,838 of CM072515.1, read as the reverse complement.
CCCTGGGTTGAAGTTCTGAGCCAGAAAAGTAAACGTATCACATTTTGCTCTCTCAGACTTCCTCTTGTACCACAGTTCGCACGCAAGTGCCAAAGAGGGAGCCCTCCACAATTGGTCCTGCCCGAAGGGAAGAAGCCAAATGCGGGGGAATGTGAGGAGCTGCTTCTAGTATTGCATCACACTGGACCAACAGCGAGTTCACATAGGAAGAAGCCTGCGCTCTACAAGCAAAGACTGCCAAGTTGATGGCACCAAAAATGATATGCACTGTCTTAGGCGAGATATCCCTGAAATAATCATCTCTGATGAAAAGAGCAGGTGACAAAGCCCCTAGCAAAGCAGCGGCGTTGGAGGAACTCTCCAAGGAACGCAATGGCGCCGTTTAAAAACCTAAAATAGCTTTGACAGTCATTGAAATGGAAGAGGGAGCGGAAGGTTGTGGGTATTCCCAAGTCAGCAATGAAAAGTATGCAGCCTGCCACCCTGTACTTTGGGAATTCCAAACCTCTTCTGGGGCCGGAAGAGGAAAGGATCAGAAGTTGACCGAGGGAAGTCATTGCAGTACCGGAAGTGAGGTTAGCCAGCAAGCCCATACCGGAAACTGCTCCTCCAGAAACAACCAGACCCAATGCTTTTAGCAGTGCACGAAGGGTTGCCACTTCTTCTAACGCCAAGAGATGGATTCCCTCAACATGGGTCGGAGTAACACGAGAGACACAAACGCTCTAACAATGACTGCAAGAAGAGAACTCGGAAGGGTCACTCTCCCGTTTCCAGTCCAAATCCCCCTGATCCGCGAGACTAGGGCATACCTGAGTTCCGGCAGCTGGCCAGAAGATGATTAGGAAACAGGCCTCGAACCAGCTCCACCAGTCGCATAATCTCTCTAGCACTGAGCACTGGCATTGGGACCGCTTGGCGAGGGCTGGGACACCAGAACCAAAAGCTCACACCCGTCTGGAAAGCTCACAGCTAATAAAGGAGGCCCAGGCAGTAGAGCACGAGGCACAAGAGGCTCCGAAACCACCACAGCGGGTGACATCTTATGGGGCTTAGCACTGGAAGTCGAACGAGAACTAGCGCAACTGCTAGAAGAAACAAGTACCGTAGACCCCGGCGCAGAAGAAGACTTAAACTCTCATTTTTTTTAAATTATAACTTCCGTTATGAGGGAGGTTACTAAGCCACAATAGAATTGTTGCACATGTTGAATCATGGGCAGTATGTGAAATTAATAATAATAATAATAATAATAATAATAATAATAAGTTTAATAAAATAATTATAACTCACATTGAAAGGACCCCCTTGCGTACTTTGGATTTCACGAACACACACCCATTTGGAGAGACTGTCACATGCTTCCGCAGTTTCTGGAATGTTAAGGTTAAAAAAATATTTACTCCTTAACATTTGAAGAAATAAAACACGCCGTTACAGCATAAAAAGAAAATACTGTGAAGAAAATACATTGCTTTAATCATATTTGTACATGTATCATAATATTTATCCAATCAAATACTAAACAATCATACTGCAAGCTTGCCAAAGCAAATCCACCACCGAGGACTAAACAAAGCGAGGGTACATACCTTCAATGTATCTGGAGATATGCTGAGAGATGTACAGCCAAACTCAAAAGAACCTTCACTGTAACACAACATCACCATTTTTGTTTTTAATGTGGAGTGTGTGAAAAGAGAAGAGGGTACTTATCAAATCATCATAAATTTGCTACCGATAGAACAAGTCACAAGATCTACTCCACATAAAAGTAAATCACCAACACAAAAAAAACCACAATTTCATAGTCATTATAAGCCAAGAGAATAAAAAACATGTATCAGTTGGCAAGCAGCTGCAAAATAATAAATAAGAGGATAAACTGTAGTTCACAAATAGGAACCACAATATATTAACAGACTTCTGAATAGTTACAAACAAGAAGTGTAATAAACTAATAGATATTCTGTGTAGTTACAAAACAGGATTTAAACAGTGCCATCACCAAATCATAATGCTACTGAGCAAACATACTGTGCTTTGGCTAGATGGTCCAGTCGTCCCAGACAGGTAGAGAAGCAGTAGTTGTAGGCAATCATGATGGACGGGTACAGCGACTGGAAGTCCAGCACTACCACTGGGTCTGTGTAGAAGCGGGACTGGGGCTCCAGGACCAGCTGAATGCACTCGGCTGCTTTTTGTCTGGCCCGCTGCTGTACACTTGGAGTCACTGCGATAAAGTTCAGAGGCTTGGCTATTCTCAGCATCATCGACTCCACCCGATACTGTTAAGGAGAGAAGAACAGAAGCTTCACTCAATATTATGTCTTCTATTCTCATGATGTAGGCATTCTAAATCTTTAACTCTTTTACTACAGTAAAAAATAAATAAAAATAAAAATAAATAAAAATAAAAATTAATGCAATTCCTTCTAAAGCCCCAACACAGCTGCCATACTTCAATATCTATACCTTCTTCTGTGCAATCCAGACATCAGGTAATAGCCTACATTTGAACATCTTTCAAACTTCCAAATAAAATATACAAGTTCAAAGATCTTACTATCTTAGAAATGCCAATTCAGCTAAATAAATTTTTTTTAAAGTTTTTTTTTTGTTTTTTTTTGGTTGCACCGACAATGTAGTAAGGTACCTGCGATCCTCTAGTCAGGACATCATAAAACTCAATGCCGAAGACCCGGGCAAACTCGCTGGTTTTGCCGATGATGTCCAACTGGTCAAGAATGGCCAGTTCACCGCTCACTCTCTCCACATAATGCTGGATCACTCGCCACCGGTGCAGATGAGTGCGGTGACTGTACCATGACGTCAGGCTACGGAAAGTGTAGTTTGGGACCCGGCGGTGGAGGATGTGATAGGCACAGTTCTCATAGCTGTAGACGTTCAATGTCACCTAAACATGAGCAAAAACAGAATTTCTATACAGAGTCAAACAACACAAAGCAAACACAAACTGGTTTTCTTGTTACCTTATCTTTTTTTCACTTCGTTTTTATGAAAGGACCAAAACCTTGACAAGGTTTTAGGACCAATATTAAAAATGCATCCAATTTTGTGTAGGCAATGCTCATCATCCTCACCTCTCCCATTCCTTTAATCACAACAGAAACACACACACATATACACATACACACAAGTGCTACCAGCATAAATTATATATTTCTAAACCAAATTAGTAGACTTGTGTATACTTTCCCTCACCTCATGCTTAAGCACCCTCCACAAGTTCAGCACGATGCGGCCCTCAACATGGATTTCTGATGAGTGGTCTGCTCCCCACTCGTCAGTGTTGGCATTGAAGCGGTTTCCCTGCTTAGAAGCATGGATGCGCGAGATCTGGGAGCACAGGTTGATGCTCAGATGGGCCGCGCGCTGCAGAAGGTAACCCCAAGACAGCTGCTGTATCTCAAACCCCACCAAAATGTCTGGATCTAGTCTGATCAAAGGCAAACAAAGTAATAGTAGTTAGATGTACATTTTATCACTTTTACACAGTGATTCAAGATGTTGCTGCGCTTAAAAATATAGACAATGCTGCATACCAATCAAATGTATTAAAAACTTTAAAAAGCAAAGTTGTTTTTCTCCTAACACCAAAATACTGTTAAATGATTGTACCATCAAATAAAGCACTTTCTCTGACCTACGGCATAATGACAGAACATTTGGTAGTTTACAACAGATGCTGTATTTTTCTGTAACATGTGCATCTTCTTCTCTTTTTTTTTACACCCACTGACCTTCAAATGCCAAATGAATTAATTTTACTAAGTACTTTGGCATAATCAATCTTCAGATACAAATCTATACAAGAAATTGTAGAAGTTTCTTGCATATTATATGAAAGCTGTGGGGTGGGGTATTCAAAAGTTAACAAGAACCACAAATTGGATGAACAGAACCGTTTTTTTGTACAGCCAATTTCCCTGGCTATAAGGGCTTCTGTTCAAGGTGCTAGACTGTGGCTTTGCTTTGAAAAAAACACAAAACCCACTCACTTGTTGACCAGCTGGGTAAACTGTGTGAGCAGCTCCAATTCAGACTCCACGTAAATGACATCCAGGTCTTCCATTAGGCCACACTTGTCAAGCAGTCTGCTCTTCCCTTTCTCATCCTGCGTAGCAACCGGGGAAGAACTTGGTGAGGCTGCAGAGGTTGATGATCTCGGGCTTGAAACTCTGCCTCTTCCTTTACCAGACCCCCGACCCTTCTTAGGCAAGGGTGAAGACGTGACGGCAGAGGCAGCTGCTGGGCCAGAAGGCTCCAGAACTACAGCACCTGTGATGTTCCGTCTGCCTTTTTCTGGGGGAATGTCATCAAAAATTGAGTAGAAGATCATGCGGATAGCATCAACTTCTGGGTCAGGCATGAGGTCACCACGGCTGTCCACATGCAGCTCCATGCTCAGTACTGTCAGGTACTGATGCTGCCAACAAAAACAATCGACACTCACAATCTTTGCGCCAAGTATGCACAAATAGTCACCACTTGCAGACAATCTTAGGGTCAGTCAAACACCTTTACTGACTGGTCCACATTACCTTTAACCCTTTCTTCCTCTTTAATATTATAAAACAAAGTCCTACGCTAATTATTTAAAATATATAAAGCCACAGAGCAACAAGAGACAAGTTTGTACCTTGTGCAGAGCCTTTGCGTCCTGCAACTTCTGCTGTGTGACTTTGAAGCCGTGCGTGTTCTTTGGTGTTGGGCCATCAATCTGGGAAACTTCACCTTCAAATGACTGTTGCTGTAAAAGAAGTTTCTAAACATTTTACTTTGTAGCATACAGTTTGGGGTTTTACTTATGCAAGAAAACAGTTTTTATCATCAACATTCCTAATCAAACAAAAACCATGACACTCGCTAGAATTTTAATAACTAGAAGGGCAAAGCCCATATGACTCGCATGCTTATTATAGAACTCCCAATATTTAACATAACAATGAATACCCAGAAAAAATAAAATAAAATGATGGCTTTAAAATGCAAAATAATACTGACATTGATCTTTTTATGTTCTTGACCTTGATCTGACCTTGAACCCCGGCTCCAAATACACCCATGTACTACAGCAAAAGTTGTATTATGCACACAAAAAGGTGACCTTGAAATGACCTTGACCTTGACCTTAAGATGACCTTGGCCCTCACATGATCGTTTTATGCATGTCTGATCAAATAACCTAATGTTGTTGCATACTATGGGTTAATTAAATGAACAACCATTCCACTGTAAGGCAATCTATTTTTTAAAAATGTTTTTGCAAGGCTTAAAATAATCTTGACCTTCAAGATCAACGCAAAAACTGAACATATATGAAAGATCAAGCTATCATCTCTAAATACAACAAGTATGGACTTCATATTTCATATAGTCAAAGTCACATCAAATTACCTATACTAACCGGCTTTGGACCTTGGAGTGAGGTTGACCAAATTTGTATAGCAAGTGTGTCTCATTAATATCTATCATGCATCAAAGAATCATAAGTTCAATATTAATAACCTAAACAAAAAAGGAGGAAATTTTGTGAAAAAGACCTTGAAGTGAAGTCATTCATTAACTGATCATGTAGGAGGTCTTACCAAGTTTGCTAGTGATAGTTGAAATAGGTTCTAATATATTAACTTATAATGACCCATACCACTCCGTTCCACTTGTTTGTCACAATCCCATACCGTTTGAAATCACTGCTACACAGAGCACTGCAGTAGAAGGAACATAACAGAAAAGCACAGTTCTCTAGGGTGAAAACAACGTTTGGTCTAGTTCCGGCAACGTCTGCTGTAGCAACATGATTTTTATCGGAGTTTATATGACAGTGATTTAGTATTTTTTCTACCTTGTTTTTTTATATGGACTTTGTTCCTCTTGACAGGTTATCGAAAATGGCGGACTCTGATTCAGATAGTGATCGATCTTTTATGGTTTTGAGGCCAATTTCAATGCAGAAACACTCAAACAACTTTGTATTGACTCAGACCAGAGTGATCTTTTTTTGTCTGTTCATACCAATTATCTCAGCAAGTTTAGGTCAGATACTGAAGGTAATTTTCTGACCAATTCATAAACTAACCTCGACTCCAATACTGAATAAACTGATGTGGTAAGTTATTTGAAAATATAAAACTTCAAAGAAAGCTTTGGGCCACAGAAACCACTTGATGTTGATGCCCAGCCATTAGACTATTTTATACAGTTGTTTACTGAATTAATATCTGTTGATTTGTTATGTTTGTCAAATTGAAGGAAGAAACAACATGCTATGCAAGGCAAAAAGGAGACAGGGACTTGGAAACTTTGGTGGAGGAAATAACACTTATATAATTTAAAAAAAAGTTGCAATATAGCAACAAATAATAGGTTATCACAGTATAAAACAATCTTTTAGATATTATAGAGGTTTTTTGCATCCTTTCACCAGTTCCAGAATTAGCTAAAGCAACTCACTTATGAAAAAAATCTGTAATTTTTGTCAACAATACGCTTGCATGTGAGCAAGCAGTTATGTGAGCTGTGACAAGTAGTTGTGTAGTTTATTTCCAGTCATAAACAATAAGTTCATTGCAGTAACATGTGGCAATAAACTGTGGTTGTAGTATAGTGTTGTGCATTGAGTTATCACCTGGGTTACTTACCTGCTAAATAAAGAGCAGTACCAGTAAACAGATGAGTGAAAGTGCATGAATATTGTACTGCACTCATTCTACTTTTCATAACACACATGCTACCACACAGTATTATAATTAACACCTTTTTTCTTTTGCTTTTTCTCCTTAACTCATTGAAGTCGTGCCGTATTACGTATTACATCAGTGTTTAGATTTTTTTGTATAACAGAAAATTAGTACCAAGCGAAGTAAGCAATACACATACTTGAAAGGGGTCTTTTTAGAGTAGATTGCTTCCCTTTGACCATATTTTTGACAAAGATATTATTTTTATTTTATTTTATTTTTCTCTAAGGCTCCAGTTTTGTTCGGAAAATTTTGTTTTACAATATTAACTCTTAGCGTCCTATACAGTTTTCTGTACATTTGCGCCTATATCCTGTAAGGATTTCAAGTTTATTGCAATAAATTGGGTTATGAATTTGAAAAAAATGCAAAAAATTTATTTATTGTCACATTGACTTCATATTTTAGGATATTTTTACAAAATGGTTATTCTATGTACCCAAAGAACCATTTTGACTTTAGTACTATTTTTACCTGTTGGAATCTTGTAATTAATTCATAATTACAGGCATTTTATGGACTATGTTAATAAAACAACAACAAGACAGAGTGGAGTGCATGTGAATGTGTGCACAGTCAACACAGACAAAAAAACTCACTCTAGTTGTCTACACCAAGTCCTTGTGCTCTTTCAGCAATAAGCTCATTGATAAGGTTACCAAACTCGCTATTACTGTCGGAGCTATCCCCTGCCATCATGGCGGAAAATTTCGCAAACTCAAACCTTAAACAAAATCGTTAAAAAAGTACACAAAACCATGTCAAACTTGCGAAAACGATAGCGGAAAACATGCGTGAACCTTTCCGGAAGTTGACTAAACCTTCTCTCACGCACTGGAGAGTTCCTATTTCCTGTGATTTAATGACTAAAAGGTGCACTAACGAGGCACGCATTACCGCGCTTCAGGATTACGGGCGAGGCGCGCATTACCGCGTTATAGGACGCTAAGAGTTAATTAATAGTTATGTGACAAATGCCTCTTCAGATTGTGCTTTCATGATTATTTTTGTGTAAAATTCATTTCTACAGTGGTTTTACATCATAAAAACAAGAGAATCAAATATTTTCATAACAAACATGGGTGCAACATATAGGTATTGTGCTTCTTAACAAATTTTTGTTGTTGCAAAAGTGATGTGTTTTTGGTGCAAAATATCTTTTTTCTGGAGGATTATAGCAGATCGGTGGTAAGTGAAATTAAAAATACATACTTTAAACTTTCATTTGTAATTTATTTTATGTTTCTATGTTGTCTAGTATATTTGGTGTGATTTTTTAAAAATAGTCTAAAATCCTGCGATTTCAATGAGTTAATTCACTTGTACTACCTGTAATTAACAACTAATAAGATTTTTTTAAACAGGTAAAGCATGCACCAAAATCTTCAAACACAAAATACGTGTAAACGGTAATCAATTTAAACTTCCATTTAAAAAATTCAAACAAATCCATTGAAAAATACAGAAGTTGTGATTTTTTGGATAGACATACCCTTTTTGGCAAAACCTTATGGGATTCAGCACAAGGATTCTTGAAAACAACTATCGGTCATTAAAAGTTAATCCACTTGCAAGTTTTTCACAGAGAGTGAACAGTCAGACTGATGGACACATTTTTTTAAATGTTCTAATTTTTTTTTAAATAAATAGGACTCATCTCGCAGATTTGCAAAAATCTGGATTTATTTTGGGAGGAGAAAGGGGGGAATTGTGGGGGTGTCATCAATTATGAACTAGTTGAACTTTCTCAGATTGTGAACAAGAATAATCATCAACCTCATCATTGCCGTCGTCAAAAATTAAACCTCTATTGAAATTTTTTCATTTAAATTATGTTACCTTTACCTATGTCCAGTTTGCTTAGTTATTACTTCTGTTTTTCAAAAAGGATCAACAATTCACAATGGGACAATATCACCAATATATAAATAAATAACCAAATTTTATATTAGCTGTACCCTGGCTTCAGACTGCTGCAACACGTGTCTCAGGGCTGTTTGGGTGTTGGTAGACAGACGACGCAGAGGGGGTCTGATTGGGGTCACAAACTCTCCTTCACCACTCTCCACTCTCCTATCCCCAACAACCTCTCTTGCGCCATCTCCCTCTCCTTCCTCCTTCTGGCCAGGAATGGGTGTGCAACCACTCTCAAACAGCTCCGCAGAAGATCGACGCAAAGGGGTGCTGTGCAAGATTTCTTCAGGTTCCAGTCGTTGCCGTTTAGGCGAGTTGGACATCTGAAGGAACAAAAAATAAAATATAATAAGAAGTCAACATTATTAATAAATATTTGGGAACAAAAATTCCATTCTGATGTTTCCCCCTTTATATCACTAATCTCTAATTTTGCAGAAAGCGCATGAGTGTGTGCATGTGCATCTGATCAGTTTACATGTGATGGCCGATGTTTTTCTGTTGTGTTTTTTTCTTCTTTTTGTCACATCTTCTCAATGAGTGCCAAAGTTCTGAGAAAATCCCATGGCTAGAAAACCAAAATCTCATAATTATTTTCAATTGTCCTCACCTCCCCAATGGCTCTCCTCTCACGCAGTCGTGTAAACATGGAATCTTCCTCATCCTCATCATCGCTATGCTTTCTCCTTTCCTCCATTTCCCTCTCCTCTACAGGAACGTCAATGTCATCAGGCAGGGAGGGGTCCGCTAGCTCGCTATCATCCAGCTCCATGTGCTGGGTAGCCTTGCTGGCTCGTTGCTTGCAAACGGCACGCAACTTGTCCTTCAGCCATGATGAGACCGCAGAAGCTGACGGTGGAGGTGCAGCAGGGGCAATCACACAGGGCAGGTCACCAGTCAGCACGAAGCGTAACTGGGGTTCTGACTGCAGGCATTCTGAGATAGGTGCAACTGCAGCTGTGGACGGGTGTGGTTGCGAAGATAGAAGGGCGCTGTCAGCAGTCATCAGGGATTGCCAATGTCTCAGGCTCCGTCTACCATTCACCTGTGTCCCGCTGTTCCTGGCCTCTGGTGATGGGAACACAACTTCGTCCAGATCCTTCACCTGCCCACAGCAACAAAGGGACACAAATTAGTTTTGATATCGTGAAGTTCTGGAATCTTCTTCTTTCCGGTGAAACATAACTGTAAAACATTTCAAACAAATATATCACTTCAGATCAAATATATCATGGAGAAAGGAAATGTGAGAACAAATAACAAAACATTAAAGCAAAACTTATTGAAAAAAGACGATCCTTTCCACACTATTTGTCAACAATTTAAATATAGCACATATAAAAAAATATTATTTTCTTCTCTTTTTGTAAACTGCAATTTCTCATATATGTGAACTCTACTCAAAAAAAAAATGGAGTTGAACTGACAAAAACTTAATTATTACTATAAATAACTTCAGTGGAGACATTTTTAATAAATATTTTAAGTTTACAAAAACTTCAATATTACAACTATCATTAAATATTATTAAATATTATTATTAAATTATTAAATATACAAAAAGTAAAACACTTTGAACCCAAATGAAAGGTCACATGTAACATTCAGTCGATGTTAACAACAAATTAACACAAGAAAGCTAGAAATTACTGAAGCAAATTAGAATTACATTGAATACAAAAACACATAGGGGAGAAAAATCGAACTAGTGAACCAAATTTGTAAAAATAAGTAAACAACTAAAGGAAAAAAATAGGTTTCATAAATAACTATAATAAATAAAAAAAAGACATGAATTTGATTTCTAATATTACCATTGCAGTGTTAGCCAAACACATTATTTAATTACAAACAGTGAAACGCTATGCAGCAACCACAGTAACTGAAAAGAGAAAAATAAATTATCAACAGGTAGAGTTTGTAGCATTCGATAGCAAACACAAACTAATAAATGCACATTCACTATTCAGTCAAGGAGTTCATAACAGCAAACGGAAGAATAAATAAACATTCTGAGCAAAACGTGATGTAGCAGTCCAACACATAGCAAGCAAAGGGTCCTCACCCTGTTCGTTGCAATTTTCAGTACTCGCCCTCCCAGTTCCCTGCAATAAGAAGAAAATGAAATTCATGCAGCAGCGTAAACAAAACAAAAAATAAATTTTTTTTTAAAATAAAATAAAATAAAATCTACCATCTACAAAGCACAACACAAAATAATGTGAAATTGTGTTACCATTCAGACCTCGATTCCATACATGTTACACAGGCAACTCAAAATCACTACTGTTACACAAAACAAGACACGATAAATTCTAGCAGCAAGAAAGCTACTACTGGCACAAAGAATATATGGGGGATAATAAGTAGCAGCAAAGAAAAGTACTAAAACATGCATGCTAAGCGCTTACCTAGGGCGATCAGGCAGGTCACCAGGATGGCTGCAGAATGCTCGGTCCACTGGCTCCACAGACAGTCCTTCATCCACAGCACTGACTGCCACTGACAAACGGCTGGGTGGAGGGGCTCTAGGACACAAGACACGTGTTGACCTGAAGGCATCACCTTCCAGTTCCAAGCGAGCGCTTTTGCTGGGGTCTCTGCCATCTCTGTACTGCTGTAGCTGGGAGCCTTGGCTGCCTTTGTTGCTGTCGGAAGAGGAGGAGTTTGGTGTTGAATTAGGTGACGGACTGTCTCCCTCTCTCCCTTCCCCTCCTGCCTTCTTTCTCTTTCTGCCTCCTCTATCTCTGGGTTCATCATCGTCACTTCTGCCTGATCCAGCACACTGAAGCACGCGAATGCTGCCGTTAGATGACAGAGACACAGAATTGGCTGCCCTTCTGCTGTCTTCTAGCAAACCTGCTGTTTGACCTTGCCTGTATTGATATGATGCAGCCATGGGCCCTGGAACTGTAGCTTCTGAACCTGGGACTGAAGACCATCTGTTGTATGTGTGGCCAAAAGTATAGCCAGTCTCAGAGCGTGATAAAGACTGTGGGGTAGAGTATGCAGGTAGGCCTGCAACTGATGAAAATACTCCACTGCCACTAACAGGCAGGCCTGCAATTGATGAAGATAATCTACTGCCACAGCCAGGATTTTCTTTCCCTTTGTCCTCTTCTTCCTCGCTGTCTGTGATAGGCTCAAACTGAGATACAGAGGGTGCAGTTGTAGTGGCACTGTGCTGCGTGTCTTTCCACTGTGTGCCAAAACTGGTCACCAAGTCTTCACACTGTTTCTGGCTGGTGTTGAAAGAACTTCTGACCATGCTAGTGTTGTCGCTTTCATCGGTGTTTCTATTTCCAGATTCTGAAGCTTTCACAGATGATTTGAAAGATGGAGAACTGAAGCTTTTGCTGCTGCTGAACTGATAAAGTCTGGACGTGGAGACTGGGGTTGAGGAATAGTTCTTGCTCACCTCAGACTGAACAGTTACTGCCGAGTCGCTTGTAATACCACCAGGCACAGAAGAGTGTCGTGGGAAGAATGAACTGTATACCTCCTTCGGCAGACTGTAGTGCGAGTAAGGGGAAGAGATATTGCTGAGACGCCTGAAGCCAGGGAACCTGTGTACAGCCTTGTTGTGTGCAAAACCCTGAGCTGTAGGTTGATGGTGCATGTCTTGTGATGACATGATTGGTGTCTCCTGAGAGCTTTGGATCACATCTTCATCTTCATCATCAGTGATGTTCTCAAAGTTGTCCGTTTTGATAGACGTCCACGTGGGTCTAGTAACTGGCTGAGCAGCCGATGAATATGGCACCCTGGCTGAAGCAGTGGATAAATATTGCAAGCTGGCTGAGGATGATGAACAGGTCGAAGTTGAGGACATGCTGTACGGGAGACCTACTGAGGCAACAGGTGATCTTGGTACTGCCTCTGATGAAGATCTTATGGGCAAACTGTGGACTTTGGATATTGGAAGAGTTGAATGGTCACCTGTACGAGACCCACCTGTGCTGTCAGTCAGATCCACAGGTGCAGCAGCTGACAAATGAGTCGCCGGCTTTTCTGAGTACCTGTACTGATCAACTGGTGACACAAACCTACTGGAAGGTAATGTGCTGTGACTGAATTGCTTGTTACCATCCACAGTCTTGAGGGCAGTGGATGTATTAGTCTTATTATCAGAGAGAAGCTCAGCAGCATAGGTGGATTCAATGACTTCTTCCAGGTATTCTGCAATGGACCTTTTCCTGTTGGGTCTGGTGCTGTCACTGACAGCCTGGCGAGGAGAGAAGCTGGAAGACTTGCCACTGCCATTAAATGCTGCTCCAGGAGATATTCCTGCTGGGGATTTGGAGCTCGAACTGGACAAACTTCTCTCTAAGCTTATACTTGATCTTGATGGGGTTGCTTTCTGCAAAGAAGCTCCGCATCTCTGAGGTGTTCTTTGTGGGGATGGATCAAAACCCGCTGGTGGTGTTTTCTGAGGAGAGGCACCAATACTCCCTTCAGAACTGAATCCTGACATTTTCTGATTAATACTTCCATAAGGAGTTCTTAGGCTGTATGCTGGGGGCTGATTCTCTGGAGTGGGGTATTCTTGCGAAAACTGCTTATTTTGCACAGAACCAGTGTCCAAAGGATTGACTGATGAATGGTATGGTTTTGACAGAGCAGGGTTATTTTCAGTTGTGCAACTAAGTGATCTGGAGTAACCCAGTGAGGAATATGCCCCGGGTGACTTGTAGGTGCTGTTCAACTTTCCCGTTTGATATGAAGAAGCTGCTGGAGATCTAGATGGGTCATAAGCAGGAGGAGGTCTTGTGACATCAATGGGTGATTTCCATGGGGAACTTTCTCCTCTTGTTTGCACAGGACGACTGCAGGCATTGTCCACAGAGCTATAAGCCGGAGATTTCTCACCAGCATAAGACAGCAAATGGGCAAATGCAGGCTGAGGTTTGTCATCACTGTATCTGTCATCTCTCGTGCCATCATTTGATTTTTTTCTGTAGTTGAAGCTGTTAGAACCAGGAGATTTGTATGAGCCCGGATTAGGTGCTCCACTGTCAAGATTGAACATTTGTGAAATTACCATGTCTGTCCTGCTTATCCCAGAGCCTCTTGGTGAAGCATGAGTAGATGAGTCATTAAGATCTTTCTGTTCATTGACTTTTTCAGGCTGCCTTGCCATGTAACTGTGAGTATCTCTTCTGTCCCCTCTATCAGGTAGATCATGTAACAGTCGGTCTTCCTGAGGGTGTACCTGACTATAGTCAACGTAATTCTTAGAGGTAGTCACATAGTACGAGGGAGCATGTCTCTCGTGACTGTGAACTCTTTCAGTATGTGACTGGGACCTGGCCAATGGAACTCGCTCAAAACTAAACACATTGTGGCCAACAGTTGAAGCAGAAGGTGGTGTTTTGTAACCCACGCTGTGTTCTTTTCTTTGAGAATGATGGTGAGCATTGTCAGAAGATAGTATTTTGTTACTTCTGCTCTGAATTGTCAAGTCCACTGGCCCTTTCTCAGCGCTCTTCTGCATTGTAAAGTCAATTGGGGCGTGCTGAGGAGTCTTTTCTGGATACGGTGGCGGTGGTCTCTCTGATAAATGAGGAAACTTATGGCTACTAAGGTCTGTTGCGCTTCTATTGTGATGCCCACTAAAAGGTGGTGTTTTGGGCACACCAGACAAAGGTTGCGTTCTTAGATCAATGCCTTGGGAGAACAGCCTATTCTTTAAATTCCCTGATGCTGAAAATTCACGATCTTCCTGGGACTGGGAATCTCTACTGTGCTGTGAAGCAGACAAGTAGGGTGAAGTTTTCTCTCCAACGTCCAAACTGCTACTGAAGTTCTCATGCTTCTCAGTCAGTGCATCATGGATTACTCTGTCCTTCCATGCGCTGGCGCCATCCCCTCCCTCAGTGTAGATATGAAGGGGTCGGTTCCAAGGCACAGAGGGGGTGGGTAGTTTACTGGGATCAGGCATAGTTGGGTGGTATGGGGTAGGTAAATAGGGTTTTCTGGAAACTGGAGCTACAGGACTGGGATGGGATGGGTGTGCTTGACCCAAAAATGCCTGCATCTTGCACAAATCAGCGATAGAGAGATTCAATGACTTGTGAGGATCACAGTTTGAAACAGGAGCATAAGGTGGTGAGCCCAGACTGACCACAGACTTGTGCTTGCTGGGAGGTGTTTCTTTTATCACAGAGCCTACCTCACTCTCCTCAGTTCTGCATTTCAAAGGCGTGCGGAGGTCATGCATAGCGGGTCGTGTCCGATCCATTACCTCCTTCACCTTAGCGTTCTCTTCTCTCACCTGGGACATGCAGACAATGCGTGTGCCTCTTGCTGCAGTAACTTTCTCAAGTCTAGGTCGGCAAGGCATAGATTTATTTTTTTTCTCTTTCTCCAACTCCAGCTGATTTTGCACCATTTCTTCAGGGGAAAGAGGCATAGGTGGAGACAGGTCTCCTAAGTCTGAGTGTACAGGGGAAGTGTAGGACATCCTAATGAGGGATTCTTCATACATTTCAGAATGGTCTGTGACGAGGTCACAATACCTGGGTATGGACACATCTGTACCCTCCTTCTGCTCACTGCCTAAGCTAGCTAGGGTAGCAACATGAAGGAAATCAAGACTATTAAACAGTTTGTTAGATTTCACTGGTCTTTTGCACATAGCTTTTCTTCTCACACCCTTCTTTCTGTTCACACCCAGGCTTTTAATCGAGTTCACAGCGTAATCATCTGTTTTTTCACCATCATCAGTGTCATCCTGCGTCAGTGGATTGGGGGCAAATATTTGGCTGTCCAAACTTTCGTCATCGATGTCACCAAAGAGCTGTTGTTCAATGTTCATCATTGCTTTCTCGGCACATTTTCGTCTGTCCGTGTGTTTCTCAGCAGACACAACTTGTTTTATAGTCTTCTTAGATTTTGTGAGCTTTTTCCATTTCTGATCGTCTTCAACTGATTCCGAGTCTTCACGCAGTTTTGACTTTTTATAATTCTTTTGCCTGTTTAGCCCATGAGAATCTACCAGCTTACGGTTCTCAGTTTCAGAGCTCTTCAGTTTATCCAGACAGACACTAGCAAATGTACCAGAAAGCTTCTCATTGACACCATAGTCACTGCTTTTCTCACTTTGATCTTTGCCTGGATTAGAGTTATTATCCAGATACAACACATCATCTAGTTTTACTTTACAAATCTTGTCAGGCTCATAGAATGGGGTGAACTGTTCACAGTCAGGAGGGGTTGGGGCTCTCGTTTGCCACTGACTAACGCATGTTCTCCACTCTTCACTGCGTACAGTGCCGTTAGGGACTGAAAGGTCTGCATCATTTTCTTTCTCTTCCACAGTGTCCTTGGCACCAAGTGTACTATCACTGTACTCCTCTAACGTGGCCAGAGTAACCATGTGCAGCAATGCCAAACTATCAAGCGCACTCCTGCCTTTTGTGGAGCTCTGTGACTTTGGTACCTTTGCTGCAGCAGGCAGCTTTGAAAAGGCAGAAGTCTTGGAAAACTTGAAATTTTTCACAGATGTTGATGTTTTTTCATTGTTTGACACTCGCTCACTGCCGTATGCAGTTGCTTGGGTGGATGCTGTGGCTAATGCAGTAGACTCATCATTAACATTCTGAAAATCATTCCCCATTGTGGGACCTGAGAGGTCCTTGTCTTTATCATCGGACAACGCTTCACATTTGTTGGCAAATTTCAGCTTGTTTCTCTTTTTGCGCCGTTTGGACACAAATGCAACTCCGAGACGCTGGTTTGTTGTTAGTTGTTTCTGTTTCTTAAGCTTCTCTTTGTCATCAGGGGCTTGGACATTGCTAGAGGATGGTGATGGAGAATGTGGTTTCATTTTCCCGCTGCCACCATAGTTTCTGTTGCTGCTGTCAAGCCTGTCATCCTCTCTGCTGTCATCTCTGAAGTCATCTGTCTTGCCGTCTCTGAAGTCATCAGTTTTGTTGTCTCTGCAAGCAGAAGGGATGCTGAAACAAGCATGGGAATCACTGGTATCACTGCTGACATCTCTAAAAGTTGAAGGAGGTTGTTTCTGGTTAGTCACAGGGTACTCTTTCTGGACATCTTCTTCATTCACAAGCATGTTACTTTTCGTTTGGATCTTTTTCTTTTGCTGAAATCTGAAGCGGGGGCCTCCACGTCGCCGCTGACGCCCTCGGCCTTGAAAGTTTACTACCAGGATGCTTGGAGTTGGGGGCACAAGGGAGACTACACAATGGGAGAGAGGTGATGAGGGTGAAGGAGGACGAGAACTGGGGTTGGACGGAGGAATGGAACTACAGTCAGCATCCTGTGAATGTTCAGATACAATGAAAGGCGAAGAGTGGCTGCGGTGCTTACCTTGTTGCCCATTTCCAGACTGCTTCTTTGAATCTGCCAATCCTGTATCTGGCTGCTTGCTTGTAATTGTCTTTTCAGCTCTTTTCTCCTCCCTGTCCACACCATCTGAAACATTCTGGTGGCCCAGATTGGGGTCAGACTTGCCTGGATTTGATTTTAGCTCCGACAAATGTGAAGAACATTTTGCCTCTGTACCTTTACTCCCGGTCATGCAGTTTTTATTTTCATCGTCTTTTTCTTCCGTGTTACTCACAACCTTATTTTTATTAGTCCTGCTGTCTGATGAGCGTTCACTTTTGGTATTTTCACTCTTGTTATCATCAGTGGTCTTAGAGTCGTCAGAACACTTTCCTTCTTTCTTAGAAGCATCACTGCCACCTTTCAATGTTTCACCCTCTTTCTTGTGGTTGTTTGTCACAGAATTGGTTTTATCTCCTGATGAAGTTCCACCTTCATCATCTTCATCTTTCTTGTCATCTTTTCCACTCTTGTTTCCTTTCACTGTTGAGCACTTCTCATCGTTTTCTTTCTTCATATTTTTTAGGGCAGTGGAGTTTTTGTCTCCGTCTTTTACATCAGATGTACTGTTTTCTTCATTTTTATCGTCTTCTGGGTCTAGAGTGTTTTCTGACAATGACTTATTCAAGTTATTCGAAGCCTCGTGATCCTTGGCAGCTGAAGTTTCTGGTTCAGAATCATAACCGTCTCTCGTGTCTGACTCTTGAACAAACGAAGGGTCTGTAGCGGCCGTTCCCTTTGCCATTCTTTTACATCGAGGACCTAGCAGTTTAGCTCTGACCATCACTTGGCCTGGAGTCTTCTCCCCTCTTCTCAGCCATTCACTGACACTGACCCTTTCGTTTAGCTTTACTTGCACACGACTCATCTTGACCAGCATGACCTTGTGACCTTTGAACTTTCCTACCACTATGTAATGAACACCTTCGATTAGAGGTTGCCGCTTGTTTCCTTTCTTGTCATTGTGATTTTTCTTGATTTTTCCCGATTTGCCTTTTGATTTGTGTCCACCATCAGAGTCTGACAGTCTTGAGCTAGTGCGGGTGGCCTGATCCACTGATGATCTTTTGACTCGTTTGCTAGGAGTGGGACTTTTTTGTCTGCCACCTCGCCTCTTGCGGCCAGTCCACTGTACTTTGGTGGCCGGGCGATACTCATCTGACTCTTCACTGCCACCACTGTCATCACCCTCACTGTCACTGTCGCCATCAGACCACAGTTGCACTGAGGAACGTCTGACGCTGGGGGATGGCCCAGGGCTCTTCTTGTTGTTACTTTGGTTTACCTTTTTAGCTTCAGAATGTGATGAGCTCTGTTTTGCTCCTTTGCCTTTCACCGTTTTTTTGCTCACAGAATTGTCATCACTGGTCTCAGACACCGAGTTCATTGCACTTTTTTTCTTCCCAGCTTTGTCATTTGATACTGGTTGAGCATCTTCTTTTGATGATTGAGCAACAGCCTCTGGGTCAGTGGGGTTGCTTTTCTCAACTGAGGGAGTTTTAGAATCTGTTTCTGACGGCCTGCCAGACTGGAGTTTGCCCTTCTGTTCACTGGCCAAACTCGTTGATGCCTGACAGGCCCCCTCCGTTAAAAAAGGCTGGCCTGGCTTAGCTGTGTCTAAAAAAGGAACCTGGTTGCCGCTGCTGGTATTGCTTTGTTGCGATGCATTGCTAACTGGACTCATGCCTCCATTGACTCCCCCTTGCATGGCCTGAGTGCCAGAGAACTGACTTTGACTGGTGAAAGAGTATTGCGCCTGATGGCCAGAGAAAGATGGATAACAGTTTTGTTGTCCTGAACTCTGCTGCTGACTTCCTTGAGGATAAAACTGCTGCTGGTTCGTGTTTGGAGAAAACTGCCCTTGGTAACCCATGTGGGAAAACTGACTTCCTATTTGATCAGCTGCGGAAAACTGGCCACTGTAGGAGGAGGAGGAGGTGAACTGCCCAGGCTGATCAGAGGACGTTGAAAATTGCCCCTGCTGAAACTGGCTTGTTTGTTGTGGACTGGACATGGAATGGAACTGGCTGGGCTGACCAGCTGCCGACTGAAAGTTACTGCTTTGAGTTTGACCAGTTGCTGAGGTAGAAGGATTCGGGAACTGACCAGAGGCGTTGGGTGAAGGGGAAAAATTATGGTGGGGCGATGAGAAGCCGCCATTATGCTGTACATTTCCTGAGTTGCCATTGCCACAGCTCGCAGGTGTACTGGAAGGCGACATAAAGTGACCTTGTTGCTGCGGGTACTGATTATGCACGCATTGTTGATTCACATAGCTCTGTTGATAGCTTGGACTTTGCTCACTATATCCTTGCTGCGGTGACATGCCAGGATACTGGAAGCGTTGAGGACTCATTCCTGGGTAGACATACTTGTTTTGGCTGTAAGCCTGGTTGTACTGACCATATCCCTGATAGTTCTGCTGGTAAGGGTTGGGATAAGGAGACCCCATGCTTTTTTGAGAATCAGTTGGGGATGACGACACTGTGGGCAGGGGGTTAGGTCCGGATGAAGAAAAGGCAGGGGACGAGGTAGGCCAGGTATTGTACCCGTACTGACCTGGACTCTGCTGCTGCTGTTGCTGCACGGTCTCTGCTCCTTCCATCATATGAGGATAGTTGTAGTGCTGACTGCGCTTCATGTTGTTCCAACCTGACTGTCCATACTGACCCCACTGCTGGCTAGGACTCACCATGGGGCTAGAGTCTGAGCCCATCACACTGGGGCTTTGGCCCTGACCCCAACCATCTGGGGGTTGACCACCTGGCCACTGCCCTTGCCTGTTAGCAGGGTATTCCACCTTGACCGATGGTCGGCGGTCTCTATCCATGGTCTGCCATGATTGTCCATTAGGACTCACTGTTCCTGGTCCAGGCATGCTAGTTTGACTTTGCATACTAGGAATACCACTTGGCCCTGCCATACCAGTTTGAACAGGCATAACACTTAGGCCTGACATACCAGTTTGAACAGACATACCACTAGCCCCAGGTATTCCAGCGTGTCCCTGTGTACTGGTCTGACCTGGCATGGCAGCTGGACCAGCCATGCAAACTTGACCTTGACCCATCATTCTATTACCTCCCGAAGGCAAATTTTGTTGTGGGGGGAGCATTTCTTTTATTGGCTGTTCGCTTTCAGCTTTCACAGAGTTCATGTTATTGCCTTGTCCAGCTTCAGGCCAGCTAATGGCAGAGCCAGCCTCCACAACCTCAGTTTTCACTGTTGTGACTGCTGTACCAGCCAACTGCCTGTTAGCAGCCAACTGCCTGTTAGCAGCCTGTATTCTTTTACACTTTGGGCCCAGTAATCTTCGTGGTGAGCCTGGCTTGTTGGGTCTACTGCCAGATTGGATTGCCATCCCCAGTACTGGCCCCATTCCGGAATTAGTAGTCAAGAACTCGCCCGTCGCTGGATCAATGAGTGAATGGTGCTCTTCAGGGCTAGCAGATCTTTTGTTGGATGCCATGGCTGCTCGCAGTTCTTCAGGGGTCATGCGTTTCAAACGAACCAGCTCGCGGCCAATTTTTAGCAAACTGTAGCGGCGAGCATCCATAGGGTGCATGCGGACAACCTTGATGTCCGCACTGTGTCGCAGAGGAAAAAGCACGGTTCCTCGCACTTTGAAGCGTTTGTACACAGGGGTGGGAACATGAAAGGTGAAGGTGTAGGCAGCACATGGTGTAGGGGTTGCTGGGGTGACAGGAGTGGTAGGGGAGCTGGAGGAGGCAGCAACATCATCAGATATCTGCCGGCCAGCTTTATTCAGGCTCAGGCCCAGTTTCTTCACACGATTCTGCTTGCCAATCTTGCCAGAAGTTACTGCTGTTGCTGTTGCTATTGCACCTGACACTGTGGTCTGGCTCCCCGAAGATGTAGACATGACTATATCTGGACCACATCCAACACTAATTTCACTAGTGGAGTTAGAAGACCGATCTCCTGCCTTACAAGTGTCCTGGGCCAATGGAGATGAAACCACAGGCACTTCCCCTCCTTTAGAACTCGTGCTTTCATCCACCGACTTACTTCTTGTTGGTGGCAGTCGCTGCTGAAATGAAGAGGGTTGCTGCTGGGGTTGGGGTTGGGGCTGGGACTGGGGCTGGGGCAGGTGTTGCATTTGCGGCCTAGGCATCCCAAATCGTCCTTCAGCAAATCCTGTTCCATCTTCTTGCATGGGAGAAGGACCCGCAGTGGGAGTTGGAGTGGAGGAAGGTGTAAGGTTGGAGGTAGGTGTGGAGTTGCGTGAGGTGGGTGTGGGTGTGCGGTTGGTGGCAGGATCAACGTTGGAGACAAAATTGTAGAGGTTAGAGAGAGCAGAGGGTGGTCCCCCACCACTTCCTGGCATCATCATGGGTCCTCCCATCATTCCCATACCCATCTGCCCACCAGGTCCCATCATTCCTCCGCTGGGTGCGCTAAAGCTTCCTGACCTCCTCTCTGGGTACTTGAATTCCTGCTTTATGCTTTGTGGGCCACATTGGGGAGGTGGCTGGTTAGTGGGACTGTCCATTAACATGGCTCTATGGTGCTGTCCAGATCCTGCCTGTGCAAGTGTCACTCTGCTGCTCTCTGGAGCTTCAAGCAATGCCTGCAATGTTGAAGGTTGTTGTGGCAGATTTTGTGCATCTTCATGCTTCATTCCACCACAGATATTAATGTCTTTGTTTTGTTCCGAGGTTTTGGTGGTACTACTTGTGGTGGTGCTTGAGACGGATGACTGAGCTTGGTTTCCAGAGTTACTAGATGTTCTGGGTGGGCCTCGGGTGTTCCCACTACTTTTGTGTTCAGTGCCAGGGCCAGAACTGACTCCTGCTTGCTGGCCAGGGTGGTTAAACTGTCCTGTCCCGCCTATTGTTCCACCAGCCTGCTGCTGACCACTGCTGGTATAGAAACTACCACCACCACTGCTAACACCTGACCAAGATTCAGGTGACTGCATGGGTGAGGGTCCTTGTTTGCTGTAGCCCTGGCCATGATACTGCTGCCAGCCCCGACCGGAAAACTGGGATGTCATGCTACCCTCAGAGTGTCTCCTGCCTGCAACGCCTGACCCTTGAGTCATGTAGGGGCTGAACTGCTGAGGGCTAGACCCTGGCTGGGGGCGAGGGAAGTTTCCAGCATGCATCGGCGGCGAGCCAGGTGGAGGGCTGAAGGTCTGTTGAGGGCTGTTCTGAGGACCTCCTGGGCGCATGAAAGGGTAGCGCTGTTGCTGTTGGTATGGGTAGTACCCACCATAGTTTCCACCCGCCCCAGGGTGGGGAGGTCTATACATGCCTGGGTAGCCTGCTCCGGGGAGTGTTGGGGACTGCCCCCACCCTGACACACTTTGGGGGCTGTGGCTGTGGTAAGAGGACATGCATGCTGATTGAGTGGGACTTCCATCAGGCCACTGTTGGTAACCATAACAGCTTTGCTGCTGTTGAGGTTTTGCCATCTGACCTGTTCCTTCCATACCACCAGCCTGCTGGCCATAGTGTGGCATCATTGTTCCTGGAATGTGTTGTGAGCCCGGCATGCCATAGCCATCGCCTTGGCCTGACTGTACAGAGCTTTCCCCACACCTTGATTCATCAGTGGTGGACTTCTTCTTCTTCGACTTCTTTGAGGCTGAAACACAAACAAAACAGATTTGCAAACAAAAGACACAAAGACAAACTTTACACAGAAAACATCATCTCATAATACAAATTCTATTTTCTCCATAAAAAACTAGAAGGGCAAAGCCAAAATGACTCAAATGCTCCTAAGGGAATTTGCAATATTTAACATGCAAATGAATGCCCAGAAAAAAAACAAAATGAAACGGTGGCATTAAAATGCATAGTAATACTGACTCTGATCTTTCTATGCTCTTTACATCTGGCTCCAAATACACTAGATCAAATAAACTAAATCAAAAATTGTATTATGCTTTTTTTTTTTTAAAGTGACCTTGGGATGACCTTGACCTTCAATGACTTGACAATGGGATGACCTTTACCTTCACATGACCTCTCATGTTCATGTATGATCAAATAACCCAATGTTGTTGCATACTATGGGTTAAAAATACAGCCATTCCACTGTATGATTACCTATTTTCTTTTATGTTTGTGCAAGTTCTAAAATGACCTTGATTTTGAAGATCAGCGCAAAAATGGAACATATATGAAAGATCAATCTAACATATCTAAATACAACAAGCTTGGACATTATATTTCTCATAGGTCAAGGTCACTTCAAAATACAAATATGAACCGATTTTGGACAGCTCCACAGACCTTAACCTTGGAGTGAGGTTGATCAAATTTACGTAATATGTGTGTCTCATTGATATTTATTATGCATCAAAGAGTAATAAGTTCAATATCATTTAATTAAAAAACTAGAATGGCAAAGCCCATATGACTCATATGCTCATTATGGAACCAGCAATATTTAAAAAGTAAACGAGTGCCCAGAAAACTCATAAAAACCCAACTACACTCATGTACTATCAAATAAACTACTGCAAAAGTTGTATTACGCAAAACCAACAGTAACCTTGGGATGACCTTGACCTTTAGTGATCTTGACCTTGGGATGACCTTAACCTTCACGTGACCTCTCATGCATGTCTGATCAATAACCCAACCCATACAATGGATTAGATAAACAGCCATTCCACTGTATGGTGACCTTTTGGGGTGGGGGAGGGGGGAGGGTATGTTTCTGCAAAGCCTAAAATGACCTTGACCTTCAAGATCAAAGCAAAACAGAACTTATATGAAAGATCAATCTATAATCTTTAAATGCAAGTTTGAGCATTATGTCTCTCCTATCAGGGTCACTTCAAAGCACCTAAACTGACTTTGGACAGCTCCAGTGACTTTGATCTTGGAGTGAGGTTGACCAACTTTGTATAGGATGTGTGTCTCATTGATATCCATCATGCATCAAGGAATCATAAGTTCAATATTAACTTTCTTTACAGGGGCCTAAAGACTTATCAGCTACTATTTCCTATGTCAAGGCAAGTAACGCCGTCAAAATGCTACACTATGCACATGCACAAATTAATTAAAAATGCACCACCCAAAATTATTCCCCATTCGTCATTATTAATAAATCAACCACATATTTTTCTTCAAAATGAACTGTTACACATACATTTTTACAATGTGTTGAAACTGGGAAAAAATTCTGAATGTCAACATTGCATACTGCACAACATGCAGCAATACGATCACTGCCACAAGTAATAAAGCACAGATTGTTTATCGTTGCTTTTAAACAAATCCGACAGAAACAGATCATCAAAGTGAAAGTCCCAGTGTTCCCTCCACACACAAAAAATGAGAGTCCTTGGGACTCCCAGGTATAAAATTTTAAGAGTCCTTGTGCAAATTTTGAGAGTCCCCAAATCGGTGGATGAACGGGTTTTGGGCCCAGTCAACCAAGTCAGAAGTGACATGATCGTGTATGATAGTTCTATCAAAGAATGGATTAACGAAGATTTCTTCTGTTCAGTGAATGTATTGCTTGGAGGAAGTTTACAATACGCGCGCATGCGATTTTTAAGGACGACAACTCCCGACACAATCTTTAATCGTCTGCAATGGCAGTCTCAGTTGGGTTCTGATTCTGATTATGCCTTGAATTAGTTCGCCACTCGTTGGTCGTATTTTTGACTTCAGCGATTCGAAAAAAATGTGTGCGTCCTCAGGACGCACACATGCAAATTTTCCTGCGTCATTTTTCATATTTTGTGCGTAATTGACGCACTACTGTGCGTAATCGGGAACACCGAGTCCAAATCACTTTCCTCTCCATCATTCACCTGCACCAAACCAGCCTCCTAAAATCCTTCAAATAGGTCATGCTCTTCATAAGATTATGCAAGAATCTGACACCATAATTCTCCGCCTCTCAAAATTCAATCAAACTTTGAAAATTCACTGTGTGCGGTCTACACACTCTAAAAATGCAGTGAAAACTCCCCCGGAAACCGCAGAAAATCACGATCATGTGTGCGAGAGTCTTGCACATTGCTATAAATAGATGTGCACATGGCAGCCGCTGAGCAGACCACGTCATTACCAGCCGACTGTTCCCGGCTGGTAATGACGTGGTCTGCTATTACGTGCAATAGCAATATTTTTGGTCGCTCTATGTCGCTCCGCTTGTAAAAGGGTTAATAATAGGTAGTCAAAAGCCATTTTTAAAAAATGATTTCCTCATCACAAAACTGACATAGATTTAAAGAGCTTTTCATTCTGAACACAGTGGTATATTTTTTTTCCCCATAGGACAAATAGGTAAAAAGTTATTAATGTTTGAAAATGCCGAATGTTGGTGGTTTTTTGGCAACGTTTTGGAATTGAAGAAATTGACAACTTTGGAGTCTCAAAGTGAAGCCAATATTGATACCAGAAAGCTGATTTTTGACAGGTAACCCCTTCATATGTTATACTCCAAGCCCAATTTTCTTCAGGCCTATCCCATGTAATGTTCAGCCGTTTTGGTGCTTCAAAGTTGGGAAATCATCAAATTCGCAGTGCGCGCCGGCAAATTATAGGCCTACTAGTGTGCTACTACGCTCAGCACTCGTGTCGCTGAATAGGCCTACAAGTTCGCCATGACCGCAAGAATTCCCGAACACCGTTTGGTTACACTTTTCTACGGCAAAGCGCTCCGCGATACAGTAATGCACAAATTAATAAATACCCTAGTTTTATAAAGGAAAGTCTGCTCTTTATTCCTTGCTAATTTTTAAACTTCTAGTTAAAATCAAACTTACATCAAAATCGCTTTATCCACTTTGTTCGGCTCGTAACAAAAGATTTACACACGAGAGCCCACCATATTTATATGTAAATGAAGCTAAGTATCCGAACTTCTCATTGGTTCTTATTTTTAGGCCATCCAATGAAGTATCGCAAAGCGCTTAGACTTTGAAATGAGCCCCTCTCAGCAAACGACGCTGACAACTTTTTCCGCACCGCCATTCAGCGCTCGGATAGGGGCGTATTCAAAAGCTGTTTTCTCGGAATCTTTCGCATAAACATGCATTAAAAACAACACAGATGTAAAGATAAAGCTTTCAATTTTTATTTGAATACAGCCACTGTTCGTTTTAATGCAGTTTTACATTAATAATAAGTGTTGAAAGTGAAGTCAAAACTGGGTCAAAACTGGCGAGCGGACAAGAGCCAATGAAGGGCTTTGACTACCTATTAATAACCTAGGGAAAAAGTAAAATTTTGTGAAAAGTTGTCATTTTTGACTAATATTTGTTGACCCTGTGACCTTGACGTGAAGCCATTCATTCATTGATCATTTATGAGGTCTACAGGGCTTGTAATGGTCTGGAGTTAAAAAAGAGGAAAATGGCCGGGGCCACCTAAGTGCTGGAAAGCGGTGCACAGCAATGACGCCCCCCACCGAATACCAATTGTAGCGCTGCATTTTTAATGAGCAAAATACTCAGTCTGACAGTTAAGGAAAGATTACCTTGCTTACACACAGCTGAACTCTTGAAGTAGCCTGTCTTCATAAATGCACATCTTACAGTTATTATTCACCAACAAAATACAAAGTAAATCTAAGTGTAAACACGCACTGATGCTCAGCTGACAGTCATTGTTCACCAATAAAGTCCAAATTTAGTTATATATATTTTGATGCACAGTCCCAATCTTGAAACTGTATTTTCACTGGCAATGGCTTAGTTCATGTATGTTTGAAGAATTTGGAGAGACTGGTTTGTTTGTGGCCGCAGTTTCCCTGAACAGGTTTTTGTGGTGCTGTGCCAACGCTGACAGCTTGCTGGGTGCAGCACCCAGACTTCACAGAGTGTGCATCAGCACTGACTGAAGGATGAGTGCTGCACACTTGCCCTGCAGTTGCATGAAACTGCTTAGCTTTTTTAGCCTCTGACAGCAAGTTCTCCATTGCTTTTCTCTTTGTTGTCACTTTTTGAGGGTTGACACCCAGCTCTTCTGCAGCAGTTCCACTAGCTTGTTTGTTGCTTTGTATTCTATCATTGTCTCTCTTCCATGCTGTTGTCATGTTTTTGACCAGTTCTGGGTCAACTGCTTCTTTCAAGGGGTCTTGCTTCTGGAAGTATTCAACCGCTGACTTACCATGCGCCATCAACCAATATCTCACAGTCTGACTTGCAGAGAATGTCTCCCACCTCCATGCGTTTTTCACGCCAATATCATCAAAGGCTTCGCCACACTGAACAATGCGTCTTCCTTCCATTTTACCGGTTACGATAAAGACACGCGCATGCGCAGTTCCGTGTTTCCGTTTGACTTGAGGGAACGCACAAAACACTTTGTCATTGGAGGAAAATTGTTGTAAAACACTATTTTTTTTTTCGGCGGAAAACCATAAATTTATCGGCGGATTTTTTTTTTAAAAAGCGGAAATTCGCGGAAAAGCGGAAAATTACAAGCCCTGGAATGTCGCTCCACTTGTAAAAGGGTTAATAACCTAGGGAAAAAGTTAAATTTTGTGAAAAATTTTCATTTTTGACTAACATTTGTTGACCCTGTGACCTTGACCTTGAAGTGAAGTCATTCATTCATTGATCATTTATGAGGTCTAATGGTTATATACCATCTTACCAAATGTGGTTGAGATAGTTGAAATAGATTCTGAGATATTAATACCCTTGCAAGTTTTGCACACAGACGGTGGCAATAGCAGACTGACAGATGGATACACCTTGTTTTAAAATGTAATTTTTTGACTTTTTAGTACTCCTCTCACACAGATTTGCAAACTCTATAAAAAAATGTGTTGGGGGGGTGGGGGGGGTGGGGAGGTGGAAGGTGTGAGTACATATACTCACATTGCTATGCAGGTGAGTCAAAAGTGCTCATGACCTTGAAGTGAAGTCATTTATTCACTGATCATTTGTCAGGTCTCGTGGCTATACACCATCTAAACAAGTTAGGTTGTGATAGTTGAAACAGTTTCTGAGATATTAATCCACTTGCAAGTTTTGTAGAGATGGACGGCTGACACTTGACAGTCGAACGAATTAATGGACACATTTCTTTTTTAAAATGTCATTTTTGGCCTATTTAGGAATTTATATCGATACATATACACCGATTTATATATATACAGATTTGCAAAAAATCTAGATTAAAAATGTTGAAGAGGGAAAGGGGAGTGGTGGTGAGGGGAGGGGGGTACATAAGACTCACATTGCTATGTATGCGAGTCAAAACGTGATCACATGCTCCGGGCAAAAACAAAAGTTACCTTTCTTCTCATCAGATGTCCCATCCAGCTGGGGTATGCCATCCGCATCATCGTTGTTTTCATCACTTTCCATCACATAGTCTTCACCATCTGAAGATCCATTCCAAGTAGAATCCAAGCCCTCAAGGTTAAAATTGTCACTGCAAATAAGCGGAAAATGATGTCACTTTGGCATACAATTCTCCTTCTCTATGTTTATGGGAATAGTAAAGTATTCCGATTCTGACTCATGGTCTATCAAAGAGGCGAATTTATTCATTAACTTTTCATGAATGAATGAAGCAATAGCAACTGGTGAGGTAATAACAATAATGATTGAATAAATAAATGAATGAATGAATAACTTATAAAGCCCATAAATATCTCCATGCTGAAGGTCATGATAACTGGTGGGAGGTGGACACACATACAAAACACACATACAATAAACACATACGTATACACACATACACAGGGTAGGGGGTAAAGGCTGTCTAAATTCTACCCCTCTGGACCTTCAACAGAACTTACCCAGCTGCATGAAGTGGCTGTGACATGTGCAAGGTTTCTTCTTCATCCTCTTCCATTGCTGCCTTGTCAGGCGGGAGGCTGATTCCCTGACCTACAACACTGTCCTGATCCTCCAGCAAGCTCATTTGTGCTGCACTGCGCTGGGAAGACGATGGAGAGCTCTCCTGTGCCAACGAGGCCAGAAGGTCTACTAGGGTTCGGTCAGCTACTGCTATATCTTCATCTTCATCTGTTGATGGGGGAAAGACATGTCAATGTAAAATAATACCTAAACCATTTATATTAGGTAGGTCCACACCAATTTTAGAATTGAAATTATTTGAGTTGTTTTAGTTTTATTTTATTATATATGTTAAAATTAATGTGCATGCATAATTTGAGCCCAATATCTTCAATAGTTTTTGAAATATTGACGTTTTTATATAGTGCTGTAACGTCGGCGACGACCAAACGATCACCGTACTCTCATTTTGAGCACCCACTGAGAAACACTCTTGCTTTAGAAACAAATGATCATTCACTCATGCATTCTCCACAACATATAAAACACAAATAATAAACATTTGAATCAAAAGTAGTTTTTAATAATAAAACACAGTCCTCTAAACAACCCAAAAAGAGCAAAATTTTTCTTTCCGAAACAGCTCAGGGGGGTATGTTTGACACCCTAGAAATACTAAACTAGGTGACTGAAGAGTCCAAAAACATTGATTTCTTTTCTTTATTACTTATTTAATATGCCTAATTTTTTTTAACAGATATAAATGATTGCATTTTTAAATATAAGCTTGCAAACATGCTTGTGGAAGCTGTTTTGGGAGAATTAAAAGATGATACGGACCACTACATTTAAAAATGGATGTATGCATTTTTAATATCTCGGCTTCCAATGAAGCTACAAAATTGTATAACATATCAAAATGTTAGAAATTAACTGAATAATTTTAATATGTACATTTCAAATCAATTTAGGCTTAAATTTGATAAATAAATTAAATAAAATAAATTTTGGTAACAAATTATGAAATTTTTACCCCCCCCCCCAAAAAAAAAATCACTAAATGCCACAGAATTGTAAAATATATTAAACTGTTGGGAAAAATCAGAATTATATATATGTATATATACACACACAGTTAAGATGACGTTAAATAAATTAAAACTAAAGTTAAAAAAAAAAAGTTTTAAAACAATTATTTTTTTAAAAATGTTACCAATTAAAAAAAAGTTCAGTCAGAAGAGATAAAAACAAGGAAGAGTGAAAAACTTTGCAAATTGATTTAACTATTCATGTCCACGTCTTTTTTCATTTCTGTATTTGTTGGTAAGAGGTAAAGAAGATGGCAATGAAGGTGGTCGTCCTCGCCCACTTCCCTCACCAGTTGAAAGAACATAGGCTTCAAGTCGGGCATAAGCAGAATCCTCTGCAGAGAAAAAGTATTTATGTATTTTGAATGGTTCATAAAATAATCTTTTACTGTCCAAGTAATTACCTCTTCATAAAGCTCAGCAAAATGTATACCACTGAAAATTACAACAAAATGAAAAGGTCAAGATAAAGCAGGCAAGGTAATATGGAAAATAAAAATCAACTGCAACTGGTATAAACCATTTTAATTCATCTGAAAATGTATTTTTTATTCTTTAACGCATGCATGATGGCTGATAAACCATTTCCATTGCTGATTAACAAAGAATAGCTTGACATTCAACCCTGAGGAAGGTTTTTAATAATAAAACCGAGAAATTTTAATTTATATAGATTGACTTCTGCCAAAGTATAAAAGTATAGGTTCAATTTTTAATTTATAAGATCTAATGAAAACCTGAAAAAAAATATTTATAATGCTACCATTACATCTATTACTACTAATATTAATCATTAGTTAACTTAAATTTTAATAAAACAAATTTCGAACACTTTAGTTGTACTTTCACTTTCCACCGGAAGTACTTAATTATTTTTCCCTACCGAAATAAACGCTTGAAAAAAATGATTTTTCTTTAGCTATTGCAGTAATAAAAAAGATAACATTAATTTCAATGGTATATCATTCATCTTTCCACTTGTTCTTCTTGTTGAATTTCAAAAATAGAACCGTAATTTTACAAAAATCGATCGCTACGAAGGACTCCGTTTCACTACTAGAACAAGTAGAAGCACTTGCTAAGAAATCGATCGTGTGACTGTGAGTCTAAAGCATATGACAACTTAACAAAATAAAAACATTTCAATTATCTTTAAAAGATCAGCGAATGACACACTAAAAACGAAAGAAAAAAGCACGTTACTTACCAAGAATAGGTCTGAGCTCGTCATAAACACAGACGTGTTCCGCGTGGCTATCGCCGGTCACGGCCATGGTTGGAATAAAAATAACTCCCGGTCGAATTTTCTAAACGGGCACGTTTTAAACAAAGCTACAATAATAATTTTCATATCCAATTAAAGGTAATGAACTTATCTATCAAAATATATAAGTTTTGTTAGGATTTTTTTTTTAAAAAGCATCCAATATTTAGATTTTTCTCCAAACATGTACAGTTTTCTTGTAATTGAAGAGAATTAACTATGGAATTTTCCATCGAAACTTACACCGGAAGAAACCTTCGGGTTTTCCCGTTTCATTTGCATAAGCTATTTTTATCCACGAATGAACTAAGCGATCCCATCACGATTTCAACAAACGAGGTAAAATCTTCGTGCCTTCGCCGTTCGCGTAGTGACGCTTCCCGCGACCGATAAAATACCGAAATGTTACCGCATTCAAACCCTTTTAAAACAAATACTATTAACTTATTTACACAAACAAACAATACAGTTTTAAAGATGAAAGTTTGATCTTTATTTTCATATTAATTTTATTGCATAGATTTGCTTTATTGCGACACATTCTCTGTGCAAAAGTTGATGTTTTGTGATGATTTCTTGCATTAGCCAAGCTTACTAGCGGCAGTGGACCTACCTATTTATATATTTTCTCTTCTTCATCCTCTTCATCATGATACCATTTTCCACTCACTCCAACCACTTAGCGCCAGGTATCCCAAGGAACATGTTGTTCCACCCAAAAACAAACCCTTACCACACCTGAACCATGCAAATGTATAAACAGATCATTAAATTAACATGAATGACCAAACAAACCTACTTTATAAAACCATGTACAAGATTTAATTATGACATGATTAGAAAACAAACTAGAAAATGATCTATCTCCAATTTAAAATTTGATTAGTGAAAATCTCAATAACAACACAGCCATTGTAACTTTTATTACAAAAACTACCAACACATTATACTACAGAGGTAAGAATAATACCAACTTTGCTTGGGCTGTGAATTAGGACGAGAGAAACTCTGGCTGAAAGAAACCACTCGTTGTATAGACTCCAGGCTGATCACAGCTCCTTCTTCATCTTCCCCCTCATCCACCTTCTGAGTGTCTTGTGATGCAGAAGTTTTGGAATCTGCAAGCGGATGTTACATGGCTACTTATCAATTACACTACTCATACAAAATGATTGATTTCAAAGCTACTTTGCCAAGTCTAGAAAATGGATATCAAAGGAATAAAAACATTATTCCACATTGCTGAATGCATGTGAATCTCATTGCAGTCACTTTCCCTCTTCCACAAGCTGTAACCATATAACAATGCACTTACCTCGGTGGGCTAAAGAATGGTGGTCCTCCAACTGTGATGCAGGTATGCAAGAAGAATCCTCAGGTGTTAGTGTGACATCCTCCATTGAAGCACCAGATTCCTCAGATTCACTGCGTCTGCATAACCGAGTGACTTACTAATGAAAATATGCACATAAAATTAGCCTTCTATTCTACATCTAACCACATATGCTCCACTAGCTTCATATCCACACACATACCATTAAGTTCATTGTCACATCCAAAAGCATGCAATTCTATTTCAAAGTGCTTCTCTGTCCCACTTCTCTAGCTCAGTGGTAGTGTTTGCCTGGCATACTCACTCCTGTGATGGGCAAAATAAAAGTGGTCATTTGTCAATGTCCATCTTAGCAGTTTGATTGCTCTGGTGGGTCAGTGTTAGGTCCATACCCTTTCTTCCCTGGAATGTTTAGCACCCCATCTGCCATATCGCCAACAGAGGGTGTAGAAATTAAATGTCAATGTTCATTCTTTCCACTGCAATAGGAGTAGCTATCTACAGATTGAACAAATTCACAATGACAAGTAGGCATCGCTCGTAAATAGATAGTTATTCAGTGTTTATAGGGTCCAGCAGACTGCCAAGAGGCGAATCAGGAACTCACAAAACTAAGCAAAATCAGACTAAACTAATTTTTAAATATGATAAAGGGTGTAAATAAAACCAGTCTTACTAAAAATTTAACCAAGAATATAAACAAGAAAATATCACCTATATGCGATAAAACAAACCAACATGTAAAAATTGAAACTGGTGTTTACTATTGCAAACTTTTAAAATGTCATTAAAATGTGTCGAACCAAAATATCTTTCTCTTTCATCTACCAGATCAGCACATTGAGACATAAAATGGTGGATGGAGAAGGCTTTGTCACATGCAAAGCACCACGGAGGTTCTTCTCTTTTTTGAAAGGAAACTATGGGTGACATAAGTATGCCCAATATGAAGGCGAGCCAAAACAGTTTCTTCTTTGCGGGTGGCAGCAAAGTTATTGATTTGATTAGACCATTCGGTTTGTCACAGCCATTTACAATAAGAGCCAGGAGTTTTAGATCTTTTAGAATCCCGAACTTCCGAGTCGTGTCATATGCCTTTTCTAGATCAAACAACACAGAAACAACATGTTCACTGTTAACGAACGCGTTTCTGACGAACGACTCCAAACGAACAAGATGATCTGAAGTGCTCCTGTTTTTTTGCGGAAACCACATTGAGAGAGCGTGGATGGATTCTAACTGCCACATCAAACGCTCATAGATAATTCTTTCCATAGCTTTTCACAAACAGCTTGTAAGGGCAATGGGTCTGTAGTTGTTTGGATCAGAGTGATCCTTACCAGGTTTAGGGATTGGAACAATAACTGCTTCCCGCCAAGGTGGGGGAAAGGAACCAGAAGACCAGACATGACTAAACACAGCCAAGAGAATTTTGAGGGAATCTTTAGGCAGTTGAGAAATTTACTGATAATGAATATTATCAGGGCCGTAAGCAGAATTATTGGATTTCAGGATGGAATCTGTCAAGTCTTTTATAGAAAAGGGAAGGTTATATGGTTCACAATTATCGGATTCATAAAAGCAGGATTCTCGTTCTTTTTTATCTTAAATGTTTTGAAATTTGCGGGAATAATGGGCAGACGACGAATTGTGAGGGATGGTCGAGGTCAACAAATCAGCCGTATGCTTTTTGTCCGTGATAATCTGTCCATGTATTTTTCAGACCTTGGATCACAACCTTGGAGTTTTTCCTTGAGTTCTTTTTATTATTTTCCAGACTGTTTTTGAAGAGGTTTTGGTATGAAGTTTAGAACAGGTTTTCCAGGATTAAAGAGATACCTAGTTTTGGCTCGCAGCTTCTGGTGATTAAGTTTATTTTCAGCAGTAGGATTTTGAAAGAAACATAATTGGGCTTGTTTCCTTTGGTGATGAAGAATGCATTCTTCATCAAACCAAGGGGTCTTTGGAGCACTGCTTTTAACCCTACCAGGCCGAGTTACCGAATAATAGGTAATCGATTTAATTCCTATATACAGAGTTACCGAATTCTAGGTATTTGGGACAGTGCATGGTATTTGGGACAGCACATGAAGAAGTACACAAAATAACAGCCAATCATGGTTAAATCTCGCATTTGGTGCGAGATTAGTCCTTACAAATGGCATCTTTCTTGAAGAAAGCTGTGAGTTAGCGAGTACAGTAGATATTTAACGAAAATTCACCATGAAAAGATCAACGAATGAACCGAACACTTCCACAGGAAAAAGAGCAAGGCCTACACGCTTCACACTGCAGCACTACTGGCTTTAGATGGAAGGTAGGCCTATTTTCTGTTATATCTATAAGTTTGAGCTCATTCTGACTACTGGTTTGCGTGATATTAGCGATTTTCTAACCCTTGTACATTTTCCTTATTTTTCACCGGGGAGGCCAAATATGAGGGCGAGTTAGCGTGGCAGGCTCGGATTTGGTAGGGTTAATAGATGTTTTAGGTATATTTTCAGAAGCACATTCTATTAGGATAATAGGAAACTCCAAAGCTGGAACATTTCTTTGTTGTTTTTAAATGTGATTTTGTCTTGTTTTTGTCTAAATTAGCTCTCTTTGGGTATTTGTCTAAATTAGAACTCTTTGGGCTTATGTATGCATTTGTTTCTCATTATTGTAATGTTTTAAGCCTAGCAGTTTTGCTTTATTCCATTTTTCTAAATGGAATGAAAAACTAACCTGAGAGCACTTTGATGATGAACAATCTCCTCCAATCTTTGCAATAGTTCCCGCTCACTGTCTGAGCTCTGGACATTTTCATGGTCTGCAAAATACCACCACTTAAAACATAACCTGATTATGGAAAGCAAAAACAAAACTCCATCTGATCGTAAAAAATGAAACTCAATTTTTAAAAATGAGCGCATAATGTAGGAAAATTGAATAATTCTACAATAATCAATAAACAAACATCCAATTCAGAAATTGCAATATATTTGAAACAACAAGGAAAACAGGCAAGGCCCAAACACCACAAACAAAACATACTTCAATATAGTGTATAGGCAGGGAAAAAAAATAGGCAAGAGATTAGTTTACTAACATGAACTTAACCATAAAAATAATTCATATCATAAAAACAACAACACAAACGGTGGTGAAACCTGGGAAAAATGAATTGACTGAAATGAGGCAGGAGTCCAGAGGCCGCCCAGGCTCTGCCCCAATAGTGGGCCTAAGAGGAGTAGGGGAAGAAGGGAGGAAAGGGGGGCAACATCTTTTGACTATTTTAGTGCCATTTGGTAGCATCTCCTGGCTTTTTAACACACAAAAAAGGGCTGTGAAACGCTCCTAAACACTGCTCAGTTTGTAGGCCTAAGTGAAATAACGGTCAAATAAGGAAACAAATCCAATTTCTTCAGATCAGTTACCATATACAATGGTAGTTTAATTATGACGAGAAACAAGACAAACCGTAAAGACAAAGAGGAGATAGAACAATTATACTTAACTATTATAAAGAAGAAAGACATTACAAACAGTTATACAAATCCTAATCACATACAATGGACAATCTTGTTGTAAAGGAAATACCTGTTACATATTAGTGAGGGGTGGGATTTGTGGTGAAAAAAGAGAAAGAACAAAAACTTTCCTAGATGAAAGGATGGTGCATTGTAATAGTGCATTATAATGTTCAATTATTCACCCATAATCCAATAGTATGATCCAAGTGATGCCCCAATATGTTGAAGATCAAAATTACTTTTACTTATCTTTGTTCTCTTTTATCTTAACTTCTCTTCATATCATTCAGTCCATAAGTTAAAAATATTGTAATGAAAGTCAAATTGTGTACATATATATATATATTAGTATTTTTGAAGGCTATAATTATGCATTTAAATAATTGTCAGCCACATGCATCTATCTAAAAGCCAAAACAATGTAATTTTTGTTTCCCTGACAGTTCAGTGAGGTAAGATGACACTGTGTGAAATGTTTAAGAACGACATATCCAGTCACCGAATGTATTAATTATCCTTTTAAAAATATTATAATTTATATGTGACCAATACGTATATTAATTTACTACTATTAGCAACAACAACAAAATATAACAACTTGTACTTGTCTGTATTTATATTCAGCAAACAAGCCAACTATGAAATACATTCAACTTACATTAGAAAATAAGTCATAATTATTGTAACAAAACCCCAACACAAACAAAACAACAGCAGAAAAATGAATAAAGGTAAAGATGGCGGAGTGTGGAAGGGTGGTGGGAGGGGTTGGGTGTGGGGTGGAGGGGTGAGAGAAGAGTGGCTGACACAAACTCACATGCATTTTAACTTTGTGCTGTTTGCTTCTAGCATGCCATGGGTATGGAGATTCTTCTTTCCATTGATTCCATATTTAATGACTTCATTGCATGTGGCACACAAAACACTTCCCACGACTATAAAGTTTCTGTAGCCATATGCGCAGAGCACTAACTCGTAGGTCTCACCATAATATTCTTATGAGGGTATTGTAGTGAGGTCTACGAGTGAGTGCTCTGAGCCTGTGATGTAGCAAAGTTCGAAATGGCAAGTAGTTGTCATCTTTCTCCTACAACCATTTCCATCGCCATTTGTTGGCTAGATCAGCCTCGAGCAACTCAGTCTATGTGTTTTCTTTGACAACTGGCATTTTGAATGACTAAACCGTTTCACTGGCTCTGGAGCTCGTCAAAACATGCAAGACAAGAGACGCAGTTAAGTCGATCCAATGGTGTGCAAAACACACTGGAATCCCATGGGGTTTACAGTCCCTGACAGCAAGGGATGATTTTCCGTTTCCAATCAAATAAAAACTAAAACCTGCCACCGGCTCGCAACGAGTTTAAAAATCCCTTATCTCACAAAGAAAGAAATCAAAAAAAATTTAATATAAACTTTGGATTGATGGAATTTTTGTCTTATTTCACCCATGCACAAACTAAAAAAATATCATGCAGAGCGACTACAGAAGTATAAAACACAACAATACCTTGCGACTCTTGAGGAGTGATTTGAGATGCTTGCCCTGCATCTCGCCTGCGCTGCCGTTCATCTTCCCACAATGCTGCAAGTCCAGGGTTACTGCCCATGTTGTCTGCAAATCAAACATCAAATACTGACACATTTTGTTTACAGTAAATTGAACTGCTTCATTCAGCTAAAATATGCAATTTGACTAAGGCTCCATTGTGAACAGAAGAGTTAATAAGCACAAATACTCTACAATATATGTTTAAAGAAGAATTACCTGTGACTTCTTTCCTATTGAGA
The DNA here is from genome assembly GCA_036898135.1 of Oncomelania hupensis. Taxonomy (NCBI): domain Eukaryota; kingdom Metazoa; phylum Mollusca; class Gastropoda; order Littorinimorpha; family Pomatiopsidae; genus Oncomelania; species Oncomelania hupensis. The sequence continues at coordinate 23,795,071 of CM072515.1, read as the reverse complement.
ATGTCAGCAGCAACTATGTCCACCTCCAGTTCACACTGGCTTTGCTTTTCCACAGATGCAGGTAACAGCAGCTCACTGGAATAAACAAGCTCTAAAAGATAAAACACAGTTTCAACACGTCTTCAAACAATGGGCAAATGTAAGGGAACGTTACCGCCGACATTCATGCTACATAGAAACACTCCCACAAAGTTACAACTTCGGACTCTGTTCATGTTGCAAAATAGTCTCACACCTTTGAACTCGGAACCATCCTTCTGCACCAAACATATGCATACAAAAATAAATACATCATTGACTAACTCTAGAGGCAAGCTGAATGGTTATTAAAACAACTTAGAACCAGTCTATGCAGGTTACCAGGGTACATGTCATACCTGGGAATATTGTCCATGTCCCAATGGGTCATGGTAGGTGTGTTGGCCACACTGGTCGCACTACTGGTGGGCGTGCGCATGAAGGAAGGCGTACTACGCCCACCACTTCCCTCCTGACTGCCAGGCGGGCTTTTGTCATCTTTTCTGCCTGGCTCTGTGGACTTGGTGCCTTCTTTATCTGCGACATAACATACTGGTGAACATTCTTTCAAATCACCTAAACGCAATGTAAATTTTAACATCAACATTTCACCTGCATTTGTAATAAAAACAATTGAAAATCACACTATTTATATATATATAATATATATTCATTTAATAAAGTAATCCATAAATCTATGAAGGATAGAATATGTGAATGAGAGAATGAACGTGAAAACATGTGTGCCTTACGATGATAGAAGAAAATGTATGACCTGTGTAAGAAATTCACAATACTCCCAACTCAAAATCTTCAGCACTTCCAACAAAGGAAGAAAAATGTTCCTACCTTCAATTTTTCGCCTCCTGAATTTGACAGCTGCCACATTGATGAGATTCATGCCATAAAGGTTGTAATCCATAAACAGCTGAAATATAAAAATAATATAAAGCTACCAATGGGGCAAGGCATTTAAATAAAGATTAGACATCCAGAATATTCATAAGAAAGTCATTTATTTATTTATTTTATTGTTCAGATACAGCTGCTCAAGGTGCTGGTAGAAACAAGATCTAACTCAGTCACCTAAGGTGTCCACAAACACAAAGTATAAACATGTGAACAAATTCCACTGCTGCATTGAGCATGGAGATTGAAGATATCACTACATAAATTTCTTCCTCATCACCATCACACTGATCGGGCTACCACAGTATAGATCACCATAATATATAATCACAAATCAACCAGTCAAGCAAAACACTGTTGGCGACAACTGATCATGCTCACGTTTACTATTTATTAGAAGTTTCATTGATTAAGGCTCACGCTTAATATAATTTATTTGGTCAACTGTTGTGGCAGCATATAAAACACATCAACCAATGAAAAAAAATACTGTTGATAACAATATCTATCAATGGAATATCATAATCACATTCACAATGAGTTTTGCACATACATGCTTAATATTATGTATTTGGTCAACTGTTTCTCACCTGCAGAGGGTAAGGGATGTGAGCTTCATGAGGCTGGAAAGATTTGTTCATTACTGCCCCACCCAGCAACAAATCTGCTGCCCTGAGAACAAAAATAGCAGTCAAACATTAATTATACTTAATATCAGGTATGTGGTCCAGAATGAAAAAAAGCGCTATACGGTGACATTTATACACCAGCTTAGCTAGCTAATCACAAACAGAACACCACAATTATTTTACGCTAACTATAGTGTGAAGACCGTTTAGTTAATCATACCTGTCTTATAACTGACAAACCCTCATGCAAATATACAACTACACAGGTACAACATAACTAGTACTTACTTTTTGATCGAGTTAGGGTTGTAGAGGTAGATTTTTAAAAACTGCTGTTCATCCCTATGGTAACCATAAATTGGTCTGTAACAAAGGGAGAAAAAATATGTACAAATTAAACGGTGAAAAATATATATTTCACAGACATCACTAAATAAATGTTAAAGGTTAAGGGATAATACATAATGAAGATGGGGGAAATATGAAATATTTGATGAATACATTAATTACCAAAAACTACTCCACAGTAGTATGCCATTGTAAACAAAAATGTTCAGAATGTGACAGTATAACTAAGCTACCATCCAAAATACGATACAGCAGCATCACAGTACTAGTGCCGGTGCCAAGATCACTGACAGCAACAGAGCAATTCACAGCTTACACAGTAACACTCCACGCAAGTGGTACACACTACTGACTGGATTTTTCTCTCATTGAATGAGATCAAAATTCTTTCAGATACAACCACAGTTTCTAGAAAAATTGGGGAGAAATAGGTGGGAGGCTTAAAATAAAGGCCAAAAAGAAAATACAGGAGGGAGAGGGTGGGAGGAGGGGCAAGAAAAGAAAGTGAAGGCAGAATCTAAAGGATACACAGACTAGGGCTGATCACCAAGGCCAATGTCCTGACCTCACTGTCAAGTCATGAATGATGATGCCTATGGGAAACGGGGAGGGAGGGGGGAGGGGGGGTAAATGGGAATGGATAGAGGGAGGGTTAAGTGGCAGTGGAGGAGTGTATGGGGGGGGGAGGGGGGGGGGCAGGGGAGAAAGGAGTGGCTTCAGGCAAGGAGGAATGGGAAAGGGGAATGACCAGTGGCAAGGTGGTACATGGTGTATGTAGAGGAGAAATAGAACTTAAGGAAGAAGGAAGAGTGGCTGAAACCAGTTACTGGGTGGGGGCAGAGAGAAAGGGACTTGAAAACTGTGTGTGCCCTGAGACAGCAAACCAGTGGAAAGTAACAGAGAGAGAGAGAGAGAGAGAGAGAGAGAGAGAGAGAGAGAGAGGATTGGGTTGTGGTGATAAATTTACAGCCATGGTAAAGACCATGAAGAGGACTGTAATGAAGGTGGAATGGGAAGGACTGGCCAGCCTTAAAAAAAGAGTAAAGGAATGGACAAGAAATGGAAAGTAAGAATTTTCTAACACTGAAGAAATGACTTAAGCAGTTTCCCCTACTAAAGGAAAGTCTAACCCACAGATTTTTACTATGGAAGCATGAAGATAATGGCAGATGCATAAACCACCAAGTTATTAATCAATAGTAAGGCTAGACCACTCACAATTGTGTGTACTAGAAGTACAAACCAGTAAACTCTTGTAAACAAAATTGTGAATTACTCAAATAGTTGAGATAAAAGGGGTGAGACAAGTTAATGCAAAGTAAAGCCCTGATGAAAAAGAAGAAGTATGGAGAAGGCTACTGCCATATGCTTATGGATGAGAAAAAGAGGGGATTTGATAGTAAAAACTGGTTGTGTAAGAAGGGAGAAGAAGACTTGCTAACCAGGAAGGAAGTTGAGGAGTAGGTCTACTGCTTACTCAAAGCTATTTCTGTCTACCTAGTCAAATCTGCTGTACACTGGTAGCCCCTTGGAATTTCAGACTAAGGAGCTCTCACAGAACAGGGTAACTCAGACTGATGAACAAAATCCATCTGTAACCATGTAACCACCCAACACCATCCCAGAGAGAGAGAGAGAGAGAGAGAGAGAGAGAAGCAACATCCTGAACAGGTCCAGAGTATGGGGACCAGAGAAAAAAGGGTGAGGATAAGGAAGAAACAAGATTGTATTTGGGGATACAGAAGGAGAGAAAAGGTAAGAAAAAGGATGCAAGAGACTAAACTCTTAAATCTGCCCACAGCATTCCCCCTTTTCAGCCTCTGGCCACCTCTCATCCCCATGTCCCTTGAGATATCTGGCACTAAGCATTGTGGCCTGAAGATCGGTGAAGGAGGAAGGAGACTACAAGAAGTAGTGAATGTGGTAATGCTGGCTAGAACATAAATAGTAACAAGTCTAGCAGTGGAGCCTGGAGGTCGAGGAAAATGTATGGAGGGGGTAGGGCAACAGTTGGGTGGGAGGGAACAAGCTACAGTACTCCCAACAGCTGTGTGTTGCGCAAGCTGAGATATGGAAAGGGTGTTAAGAGTAAACATGATGGAGGTCTGGCAGAGTTCATCTACATATTATGACACAAGAATGAGGGGTAGAATAATGATGTAACAGACCTAAATATACTCTCACTTAAATGACTGAACACAGTGCAAATCTGTCGCAGAAACTTCTCAACAACAGAAAACAGGAAATCAAGCTTCAAACCTTCACAGCAGGAAAGCTTTGAGAGTGCAAACCATTTTACTTTTAGCAGGGCAAGGTTGTCCTGACATGGCGAACAAGAGCACACAGGCAAAAAAAGGCTGCATGAACTAGCAAGATTCAGAGATACAAAGACCAGACAGTGGCACTTCAGAATTAGGACAGTGACAGCATTAATGGGAAGGAGTAGGTCAGTCAAGTGAGAGTTGGACCCAAACAGAGACCTGGTTAGGTGGAATGTCCTGGAGTTTCAAAGTGTACATTGGAGTAGGGAATAAGAATAGAGGGCAAGCAGGCAGCCAAGAAAAGAAACTATTCTCCACAAGGACAGTCTGAGGGAAAGGGTTATGTGGCTGATACTGTGATAGTGAGGTGGAGTGGAAAATGTACAGTAGTACTTAGCAATAGCAAGATCAGTTCTGTGCCAGATGCTAAATCATAGTGCTAGAGAATTAGAATAAGGCACTCGAGTTATTAAAAAAAATAATAAATAATCATAAAAAATCAGGACACATTTAAAATTTTATAACTTTCAAAACTCATGAGTCTAAAATCAAATCTAGACAAATTAAATTAAATAATAAAAGGAAAGATAACTTTGGTGGAAAAGCCTGAGTATTTTCTTGCTGCTAAAATGAAGCAAGATACAGTGAAAGCTTAATACAATGAGGATTTTACACAGATTCCACCTTGCAAGGAAAGAACTGATGATTGACTAGGGGTGAATGTTGTGAAGCTGTTGCCCTAAGCTGAGAACAGCACAGACAAGATACTGCGTGAGTGAGCATTTAAAAGAAGAATTTATTTTGTAGAATTACATCCGGATTCTAGAAGACAGGCGATTCCAGAAAGCTTGTCAGTGCTGGTGGGTGAGTTGGGAGGGTGTGCCCAAGAAGCAGGATAATGGCTGAAGGCAAGGGGTGAGGGGCAAGGTTGATGACAGTGGGCTAAATGACAAGACAGGCAGGCAAGCTGGGTGTGTAGCTCTGGAACCAATCAATAATTGTTGGGGGGAAGCCGGAAATGGAGATGGGAGAGAAAGAGGAGAAGTGGGTGAATGCTAGTCAAAGGCTATGTATTTTTTAATGGTGTGCTTCATACATGTATGTGCGAGGAAGATGAATTGGGTGCCTGTGATGTTCACTAACATCAGAACAAATTCCTTGTACAATGATGGTTGTCGTCGCTTGGAATAAATTTGTGTATTTTGTATTCTGTAATTGGGGTGGCCAGAAATAAGATACACAGGAACTCAGGAAGAGTGAAGGGGGATGGAATGAAAAAAGTACTCTGAAAGGAGTGGTGGGAGGGAGAGTAGAAGTAAATACAATGCGATAAGACAGAGAGATTAAGGCCAAGGCAGGGTCCAAGTACTGCAAACCCTCAGTGTGAAGAATAAGAAGAAAAAAAAATTTCAAAGACTGATTAAGGTTGAACAACAAAAAGTTTTATACCAAAAGCAAATAGTCAAATGACACATATTTAGAGATCTATACAGCTTAAAGTTTTATGAATCGTGGTATAAAAAAACCCAATAAGAATAGTAATAAAATAATAATAATAATAATAATTTTGTATTATTATTATTATTACATTGAGACGAAAATCTGTGTAGGTAACCTAAGCAATAAGGAGAAAGTGAGAAGCGGATTTCTTGTAGTGTCCATCAGCTGGACACAGAAACTAGGCAGCCCCAGACACTGAGACAGGACTGATCAATAAAGTGGCCTGGGAACACCATTATGTGCTCTGAACCACCTCCATCACTTTCTGACTCACAGCCTATCCCTATCCCCAATCTCTTACATTTATCTTCACAGACACTCTTTGAGCTCATTATTCTCATCTTAACCCTCCAACCTAATTCTCACTTCTGACGCTTAGGATCACCTCCACCCTCACCACACCACCCTGCCTGTCATGCAACAACCTCTGAAACACATCACCCTGACAACTTAAAAGCTTTTAACCACTTGTTGTAAGGTCATGCTAAGGTGAGAATTAAAAATAGCTAGGTATTTGTACATAGAACCACACACAAAAGCTCGTCTCCTATTACCTCAAAGTAAAATTATGACCAGTATTTTTCAATATGACACAGCTACTATCACTTAAATCGTTCAGTCTTTTGTTGAAATCCCTGTATATCACAAACGGCTCATCAACTGGGTGGAATTAGTTAATTTTAGCCTACTTCAGTTCAGTGCAATAAAAATCATAATATAAACATTTGAATGGGAAAAGCTGCTTTTACATACTTTTGATGCTTATTTAATTTAATTTATTCATTCTTATACGTTTTTCCAGCTGAAGTCAAGAGGTGTTGACAGATACAGTATGTAACTCAAGCCTCACCTGACACCCAGACAAACTAAGCACAATCTTGGGTGACCAGGGATAGGGAATCTAGTGCTATTTAGGTATATTTATGAGCATCAGGATCTTTAAAGTCCGTTGAGATGAACATGTGCCTGTACAGACTAGACGGTAGACCTCGCTTTATACTTGCATCGAAAAGAGTATTCTATACTATTACATTTGAACTCACAGTCATAAAACAAACATTTTGTGTTCAAACTCTGAGTCTGAACAGATCAATATTCATACTCACATGCCAGAGACAAGGGAGATTTTGAAGACATGTTGAGTATTGGCATTGCTGTTGTTGGCAACATTGATGGCTTTGTCCAAGCTGGCAGCAAATCGTCGCAAGTAACCATCAAGTGGCTGTGTTCCATCATAAGGTACATACAGGTATGGGAACACTCCATGCACGTGCAAGCAAGTTTTCTGGCCTGTAAAAAAAAAAAAAATTAACCAAAAACCTTAGTTGAAAAAAAAGCATAGGAATAAAAAATTGAAAACAACAAACTGAAACTAGATAAACTGGATGTGGACTGAAGTTAAATTTATAGGGCTTATTTATACTATTTGAATGTTTCAATATCATTGATAGAGATATAGTCTTATATAATAAAATACTAAAAATAACAAACGTCTTACCTTACTTTTATATAATTTCAGGTAGGGCAATGCAGCTAGTGTTATGTCAAAGCAGTTATGTGTCATTAAAGAAAAAACTCCAAGGATAACATTTGTTATATAACTAGTATAGTAAAGGAAAGGGGCATAACTCAATCTATTTCTGGAAACAAAAAGCATGAAGAAGATCGTTTTTTTCTCAATAGTTCCAATACAGTTTCTCTGAAGCATATATATATGTCTATCAGTGTTCCCTCCCCCCAAAAAGTAAATTAATAAAAGTCCATGGGACTCTCAGTTATCAAAATTTAAGAGTCCTTTTGCAAATTGTGAGTCCCCTATTGGGTGAGCAGCGTCATGATTACCTAAGAGGAAGAATACAATGAGGGTGCACGCAATTTAACCTTGGGAGACAACTCGCTACACAAAGTGAATCGTCTGCTATGAAAATCTTCATTGAGGGCTTGCCGTGAATTAGTTGGCCGCTCATTTGTCATATTTTAGATAGCAGCGATTTAGGGAAAATGTGTACATCCACAGGACGCACACATGCAAACTTTTTGGAATCATTTTTTGTATTTTGTGTGCAATCGGGAACACTGCCTATCTTCACGTGCAGACAAATTTTAGTTTCATTTTGTGCTAAAGTTGCTAAATGTTAGTCAACATTCAGGCAGACCTCTAGGTTTTGCAGGGATCACTAATCTAGTGAGCAATTTGAAAATTCTTATTTTAAGCACCATTACAAAGTCACTGTAATTTTTTTTTCATTCATAACATCTTGTTTCCTTTTTAACAATATTATGTGACATAATAACTGTATTTTAGAGGCTGAAAAGCACTACACACACAAACGTTTTAAAACAGCATGGATTTCCTCAGCTTACCTGCTGGCGTGGCTCCAAAAATGCGCAGTATTGGAACTTTGTGGACATCACTGGAGCGTAACGAGGAATACAGTACATCCAATTCAGGTATCGGCTCAGCCTGATAATGGCTGGTGCTCACAATACGCAGTGAAAACATCTTCCTCCACTGCACAATATACACCTCCCCAAACAATCCGACCAATCACCACACCAGAGTGCACATGTATCCTCAAATTATTGCCATTCCTCCAGCCTGAAGTTCAGATTAACTGTCAACAAAGATGACGAAACAAAAGTAATTGATGAATGATGTATATTTTCAGAGTGATACAAAACAGTTAATAAATGATTAATTCACATGACAGAAAGCAGTGGGAAAGTTAGCAGTGGCTCCCATAGGCCTAAAAACTGGCAGTCAACATTGATGCACTGATAATTCTGAGGGTCATTTCACAATTTTTAAGGGTCAAATCAAAATTGATCAAACAGACAATTACTTACAAACAGAAATGATGGCAAAACAATAATACAACGCATTCATTCAGTATAACAAAACAATTTTTAGTTTATTCTGGTTTCTATCCATAAGGTAAACAACAGAGAAATTGATTTCAGCGGAAGTATAAAATCGTCATCTGCTGTGCACTGGTGTCTGTGGACGTTAAGCAAAAATAAACAAACAAATACCAATTCAATAGTAATAGTAATACCGATCATTGCTGTAAGGTCACGAAAAATAACTGTCTTCGCTGAGAAAAACAGGTGCGTCATAAAGGCGCACAAATCTCAAATCTCTGCGTCATTTCTGTATTTTTATGCGTAAATTACGCGCTGCAGTGCGTTATGGGGAACTCTGGTTAGAAAGCAGACCATTTAGTATTTACCCTACAATCAAAATGAAATTTACATTGCCAAAAAAAAACAAAAAACTGCACCCAACATGTTTTTTTCCTCCTGCAGTTATATCAGCCATAAGGTTATGCAACACACAATTAACAAGCTTCTTTTTTACTACACAAACACAAAATATTCATAATAACAATAAATTTATGTATACAAAATATTTATTTTAAAAAAATTGTTAAAGGTGCTGCTTGTCTGCGACTGCAAGTCTGTTGTTTTGTCTTTTTTAAAATGTTACAATCTGAATCTGTGCAAGTAGTGAATGAATAAAACACTTACAGTTACAGTAATAAAATTAACAATGTAATTTATTCAAACACCAATTAAAGTAAGGTATACACTGAACTTGTTCATTTGTTCCGTGTTCGTGTGTTAAACTGTTATACATACAGTATACATGTTAGTGCACTTTCTTTCAAAAAGAAAGCTTCAACTGACTAATATGAAACTGCAATGCTGTGCTGTACTTATAATATTCAACAAACTAATGATCACCTTCAAGTCTTTCAAGATTCAGATTCTGTTATCTGTGTATGCGCATAGTTGATGACTTTCGAGTTACCGGATAGGATAGGATAGGATAGGAAAGGATAAGAAAGATGCATAGTTGGGTGTTAGTACCTTGCTCAGGGTGGGTTATTCTTATGTACTATTTCTGAGTCAGAGCTGGGCTTGTGATTGTTGAATTTGTCTTCTTCAAAAAACATTCATTACTCATTAGCACTAGCCCGGGACGTAAAGTCATAAGCTTCCCTGCACCCAGATACATTTCCTTAGATTTGGTGTATTATAATGCATTTCTGATGTACTGCCAGTTTGAGCAGTTAGCCAACTTGTATGGGTTGGTAAGGACTAAGGTTATAATACGTCCATGCTGGATGAATAACACTAAAAAAAATAAAAGTGCGTTGTGTAGTTTAGGCATCTGCGCCCATCGAGAAACAGTCGAAAGATAAATCGAGATAGATCTACATCGAACCTTTTACTTTCGAAAAGACGCCACCAAGGAGCGATAGGAGTCAAATTGAAGTAGTTCCACCTTTGTACAATACGCCATTACAAGACTGGAATGTGCTACTTCCACAGCAGTGAAGAGCGAAGATAGAAAAGAGACGCGTCTTCTCATTCACGAACAAGTTTTACACAGAGCCGAAGCAGAAGACGTGAACAAGAAGCAGTGTGCAGTGCTCTTCCTAGCCTTGGCGCGTACAAAGACAACACGCATCTTCGTCAAGCTACTGACACAAAACCTAGCAAAGGAGTATAAAATACTGCCTACCTGAAAACAAACTGATCAAATACCACTTTCGGAAGTCCAATCGTGTAGTTTTGTATAAAAATCGGCAAAAGCATTTTATTTCACATGCAGGTCAAACAGCGCCCTCTACAAAACAAAGAGAAACGAAGTGGCGGTAACAGCTATAGGTTGAATCGCAGTTGCTTCCCTTGGACCGTAAAGCGTGTTCGTGTACGTTCAGGTAGTAGCATGTTATTTAATTACATCTAGGTTCTTAATATTATTAGATGTTATTTCAGCGTCAATAAAATTGTAGTACTGTATTTCAAAATATCACTAGATGTAGTATTTGTCAAAATGATTGCGAATCATGAATGCAAAAAAAATCCAACTTAGAGGCGACCACTCGTTGAATAAGTTAATATAAGTTCTCTGTCCATGTCACCAGATCATCAGGCCTTGCAAAGACTATTCTGCAAGGCACAGTGCAAGGAGGTAGAAGAAGAGGGAGACCGAAAAAGAGGTGGGAGGACAACATTCGAGAATGGACTGGTTTGACACCGAGCGAAGCCATCAGGGCTGCTGAGGACAGAGAAAGATGGAGTATGCTGGTTAAACGATCATCTGTGGTGCCCCTACGACCTCCGGGTTACGGGACAGGACAGGACAGGACAGGAAGTTCCCTGTCTCAATCAATAATATTTTAAAAGATAAAAAGATGTAAACATTAGACTAGTTATAATAATATAGCGCCTAATGTCCAAAGTCCGTTGCTGTAAATAATTAATTAGTAAAGTTTAATATTAATAGTAAACTTATAAACATCAAAATCTTTATCCAAACTGTAGGATAACTGAAAGGAAATTTTTATTTCTGTTCATTTACTATTTTATGCAAAGTTTGTTCTCAATGCCAAAGGCAATTTTCTGCTTTTATGTATAATGTAAAAGTTGGACAATAAAGATGTATTGTATTGTATTGTATTGTATTGTATTGTATTGTACTGTATTGGACTGTACTGTACTGTTTTGTATTGTATTGTATAAGTATCCCTAATAGCACAACCAGGGCGGCTCGCGTGCGAACTGATAGAGCACTCCTGTGTACTTAAAACACTCTAATGCACTACAACTGCACTCCCATGCACTAAAAGAGCACTCCCGCGCACTTAGAAAAATGTGGGGTCCTGGAAAAGACAAGGTCTGAAACCCATTTGTGCGTTTTTTCACGTACACACGCACCCACACACACACACGCACACACACACACACACGCACGCACACACACGCACACACACACAGAGGCACTGTACATATATGCACGCAGACATCCCAACTGATTTAGTTTCATCAAGTGATAGATACTGTGAAGGGATGGATTTTGGCCACTCCCCTGCCACAGATTCGTTTTAACATTCACAGCGAGTGTTGACCATTAAAAATTATGCTTACCAAAATAAAAATTGTGCTTACCAAAATAAAAATTATGCTTACCAAAATAAAAATTATGCTTACCAAATTAAAAACAAACAAACAACAAACTCAAAGCAAGACGATATGCTAAACTGATAACAGTCCGCTGTAACGTATGATTAGGCGCTGGCCAATATAGGCTATGACTCAAGCTGCCTAAGGCGCTGGCCAATATAGAATATGACTCAAGCAGCCTAAGGTCTATGAACACATGATATAGATGTTGTTGGTGCTGTAGGTATTTCTCACAGATTATTCTGAGCTTGAAAATCTGCTCAGTGGTACTTCGCCCTGCCCTGAATCCTGCTTGTTCTTCAGCTATGATTTGTTCAGCTTGGGGTTTCAACCTGTTGAGTATTATTTTCAGGAGGACCTTGCTGGGATGGCTGATACGAATACGAATACGATCACTTTATTATCTCAATCAAAGAGAAATTCACACGTGGTGCCAGATATAAATGTTACAAGACGATAAAGGACAGTATAACAACAATAAACAGTAAACAGTAAAACAGGATAAAAGTATATCAAGAAGACATTACTGAATTAACCATTTAAAACTGTAATCATAAGAAGTTACATGGGGAAAACAAATACCTATCACATGATTTACGTTCAGTGTCATAATCATGATAGAAGGTATTGCAACATAACAATCACTGTTGGCAAGCAATAATCGCATCAATATACAACAACGTAAGACTTTTAGATAAATATGTTCATAAAAGAATATAAAAATCGCTAAGCACATAGGCCTACACTAAACGGAAATGTAAGATCACAGGGACACATACTCACTATCTCATGCGGATTGGACATTAATTATATAAATCATGCCACGCACACTGTCATAATAGAAGCATCATACGCTCAAATTCTCAATCATTTAATAAAGAGATTCCGGTGGGTATAAAACTATTTTTAGTGCGTACAGTTTTGAACTTTGGTGTCCTGTAGCGCCTACCCGAGGGCAGGAGATTGAAGTGGTGCGCGAGCACGTGACTGCTGTATTGAAGTATGCGACGGGCCTTTTTCGCCACTCGCCTTTCATACATCGCTATCATACTCATTTGTTGCACTCCCACAACCTTCCCACACATTCTCACCACTCTGTCCAACACATTCCTACTGTCCAAAGACAACCTTCCATACCAACATACAAATGAGAAAGTGAGAATGTAGGAGATGAACGAATCATAAAAGGTTTGGAGGATACGGTTTTGAACATGCAAGCGTCGGAGTTTTTGGAGGCAATAAATTCTAGATTGGCATTTTTTGTGAATACCATTGACGTTAGAAGAGAAGTTCAGCTTCTCGTCAATGATGGTGCCAAGGTACTTGTATTCTGTGACCCTCTCTACTGTAGCACCGCCAATGACGAGAGCGGGGATGGGTGCGGGGTTGCGGCGGAAATCAACGATTAGCTCTTTTGTTTTCTTTACGTTTAAGTCGAGGTAGTTTTCCTTGCACCAGGTGCTGAAAACTTCGACAGATGAGAAATACTGAGAATTTGAGTTTGACATGTCCACCAGGGTCGAGTCGTCCGAGTACTTAATGACCGGACAGGTGTCAGAGCCACGGCAGTCGTCGGTATACAACGTAAAAAGTACCGGCGAAATTACAGTGCCCTGGGGTGCACCGACAGAGGTTTGCTTGACAGAGGAAAGAGCAGAGTGAAAGCGGACAGCCTGGGACCTATTGACAAGAAATTGAACTATCCAAAGGACGAGTTTGGAGGGTACAGAGTAAGAAAGGAGCTTCTGGGCCATGATATGAGGTTGTATAGTATTGAAAGCAGAACTGAAATCGATGAAGAGGACGCGGACGAAGGAGCTGGGGGTCTCTAGGTGGGTGTAGGCATTGTGAAGGAGGGTAAGAGTTGCGTCTTCAGTGGTGCGATTGGGTTTGTAGGCAAACTGTAGGGGGTCAGAGAATGGCTGAGTGTGAAAGAGTAGACGAGAGAGAACAATTTTTTCAAAACATTTCATGGCTATGGATGTTAGGGCTACGGGGCGATAGTCATTTAACTGCTTGGGTCGGGCGATCTTGGGGATGGGTGAGATAACAGAGTGCTTCCACATGAGCTGATGAGGCTGATGAGGCTGAGGGTGCGGTAATTTTCACACTCCTGAAGGTTACCTGAAGGTTGCCACAAGAACTATTTATTGATTTAAAAAAAACACTTTACTTTGGAATTAGATTTTTGTTTGTTTGTTTTATTAAAACGTTTTTCAATGGGGCAACACTGACTGTGCATTTTAAAGGGATCTTTCACGGGGAGGTGTCAAAATGGGTCATTTTAAAGTATCTTTCACGTGAGGAAACCAAAGCAGTTTGGATTTTTCCATGACCCAGGTTCCTATTCCGTGGTGGACAAGAGAAAAAGGTGGTCAATGTCACTGTATTTGCAGTATGATTGCTCTGGCGGTTCAGTGTTGATTTAGGTCCTTACCCTCTCTATCCTGGGATGGTTACCCTTGTCTGCCATATCGCCAATGGTGGGTGTAGACGTTAAACCTCAATGTTCATTCATGTGTGTGCGTGTGTGTGGGTGTGTGTGTGGGGGTGTGTAGGTGTGTGTGGGTGTGTGTGTGTGTGTGTTTGTAGATTCCGCTGGACCTAAACCATTAACCATGTCATGTAATGTGTGTGTGGATATTGCTTTCTTTCTCACTCATGATCAGATGCGTGTGAACCAAAAACGAATTCTTTATTTTGCTTTTGAGTCTCACTTGTGACGACCGGCACTTTAGAATAAACTTATTATCCGTTGGTGATAACGCGTTTACGACCACTCTGTTACGTGACTAAACATTTCTGTGCTAGGTGTCAAAACTTAAGTCTTGCATTATATAATACATGCTAGACTAACATCGTCGATTTTTAGTTTTTTTAAATTCTTTTTTTTTTTTTTTTGGATCTACCAGATTATAACTCACTTTTCCAACACAATTACAAATGTGTACATTATAATTTATAGTCCAGAATGCCTTGCTCACATCCTGGCCCAAAAGGGGCATCACGATATTATTCTAAATTATTTTACTACATTTGTTGTTGTTGCTATTATTGTAGTAGCAGTTGTTGTTGTCGTCATTGTTGTTGTCGTCATTGTTGTTGTTTTCGTCGTTGTTGTTGTTGTTGTTGTTGTTGTTGTTGTTGTTGTTGTTGTTCTTCTTCTTCTTCTTCTTCTTCCCCACCCTCTTCCCCCATTCTTCTTCTTCTTTTTTCTCCTTACGTCACCTCGCATTTCTTTTCGAGATTTTGAACTCAGGTCCAAGACCTTGTGTCATTAACGAGGTCGTACCCACGACAAAGAGTTCATGTTCTCCGCGAGGTCATAACCAGTGCAAAGACCTTTCACGTCTGCAGCCACAAAACACCCAAGACTACGTCATTCACAAGATCGTAACTAGGGCAAAATTGTTAACACAATTAATCCAGCAACGATTTATTTTAAACTTTGTAAATAAATCGTTCTTATATCGCGCTTTTTTTTTTTTAGCTCTAGAGCTGCTCAAGGCGCTGGCTGATACAGGAAATTAATCAACCGAGGCGCTTTTGCTGCGGAGCTATCATTAAAATCAACATTGCTGTTATCAATAGGTGCATAAGCCAACGAATGGATCGATTTATATTAAAGAAGGTTATTTTTGTTATAGCGTTTTATCCTTGTAGAACAATAGTGATTGTTAATTTTAAAAGGACCTGTTACTCTTGACTGTGTGTCCTTGGGACAATGCATTTTACAATTGGACTTGACTTAGTCGGATGTCGGATGTGTCGGGGTGTCGGATAGCGCAGTGGTTGGAGCACTCGCTACTGTGTCGCAAGTTAAGCACCGTCCAGTGCGGTTAGCACTTGGATGGGTGACCGCAACGTCAAGCGACAAATAACAACGCCCCCAGTTGCCTCAACTGTGATTGAGTACCTACTCTCTTGAAGGTGGGGAAGGTAAAGCAGCGAGGGAGAGAGATGGGCATTACGCTGGCCCAAGATAAATGTGATCTCCAACATCACACTCCCCTACGGCCACAAGGCTATGGGACTACTGTACCTTTACCTTTTTACCTTTTACTTGACTTTGTGATCTGTTAAACTTCGGAAGAACCTTGGTTCCACTAGGTCTTGCCCTTCACGAGGCTCTCTCTCTCTCTGTTTGGGTGTGTGCGTTTGTGAGTGTGTCTTTCTATCACTCATGATCAAACGTATGTGAATCCAAAAATAAGTAATTATATTGCGCTCGAGAGTCCCCTTCCGTCTAGCAGCACTATGAAATATGCCTACTGATTGCCATTACTTGTGTGCACGTGTTTGCCATCTCTCTGTTATGCGTCTAACGCTAAGGGTGCCTAAACTTAATTCTTGCATTGCAAGGAGTCTTTCATACCATGGTGTCTGAACTTCATTCCGCGGTGTCTGAACTTTCATTCCATGGTATTCCGTGATGTCTAAATTTCATTCCGTGATGTCTAAACTTTCATTCCATGGGGCCTAAACTGTCAGTCCAGTTCAGCTTGGTTCAGTATTTTAATTTTACGTCTGTACACTCTAGGTGCATGACATTAGACAATAAAACTAAAATATAGTAAAATCATAACAATCTACCAACTAAAAATAAAATTATAACAATCTCACAACTGGTGACTTTAATATAACATCAATGTGTGGATGGGAATGACCTGTTAACACTGTTGGTTTCCTATGCCGATGGAAGACTAACCCGGAATGAACGTGCCTATGGGAGACCGGGTAAGTTGAGTTAGACCACAGGATGTCAAGGCCGTGATGGCATACTGTAGCAGACCCCAGAACGAGTTGTATTAAGGATAATTGTTAATGCATGATGATGAAAGTACAACCATTGTAGAAAAGTCAGAAGTTGTTGTTTTTTTAAATTTTACTTTTAATTTTTTAAGTCAGGCGAGTTTACTGATTTTGCAAAAACGTCATTAAAGAATGACAGAAAGAGAGAGAGAGTGACAGTAAGATACACCGTCCAACAGACCGACACACTAACCGACCGACCGACATTTTTGCTCGTTCTCATTCCCGATTATTTCAAAGTATTTTCAGGTAAGTCTGGAAATAGACATTCATTCTAATTCAGTCTAGAGTAATTCAGTTTAACCCCCTGAGGCCCAAGCATATAATTTCACAAATTTTAAAAAATAAACATATGGATATTTCTGTCGAAATGGAGTCTGGAAAAATAAACTCTTTGTGTGAAAACATTTGACAAGTGAGAATTTGGCACTGCCCTCAAATGTGACATTGGGCTTTGGTTGGAATTTGACGTTTCCCATGGGGGACATTGGGCTTTGGCAAGAGTGAGTTCTTAGTACAGAGAGAGAAAAAAAAAGAGACAGAAGCAAAGGCGGAGACAGACAGAGAGAGACAGAAAAAGAGAGAGGCAGAGAGACAGACAAAGAGAGAGAAGACAGACAAAGAGAGAGACAGACAGAGAAAGAGAGGGAGACAGACAGAGAAAGAGATAGGCAGAAGAAGAGAGAGACAGAGAAAGAGAAAGACAGAGAAAGAGAGACAGACAGAGAGACAGACAAATACATACATACACAGCACAGGACTAAAACATCGTCAAAGAGTGTTCCAGATTGTATTTTTTCATCTTCAACATTGTAACTCATTTTTAGAACAAAATTATAAATGTTGACAATTTTATTAATCAACTGTAATGAAACTGTTATATTTCCAGATAAAAGGCTGTAACGTGGGGTTTAGTTGTTGCTGGGCTCTGCACAATGGAATGCTGTAACCCTCACGCTTTATCCTATGGGACCGCTAGTGAGTCACCCTGTGGATTACTTTAATACATTTATTTATTTAGCTCGGTCTGTGTTAAGGCTGGGGTACAGAGATAGATAGAAAAATGGTAAAAGATCACTGTCACACTAGCTTTCACACGGCTATGAATCATATGTAGTCCAGCCACTTGATAACAGTTAAAATCACACATTTATTTCTTCTACTCTATACAAGATTTTCGATGTACTAATCTACCTTAAAACGTCATAAGTCAATGCAAATAATTCGATCGCTGATAGTCTAGGCAGGCTACTTGAGTTCATGAAGATTGGACTACTGTGGTCCGTTTTACTGTTTTCAGAAGAGTGGACTACTGTGGTCCTTTTACTATTAGTTTTAGTGCACGTTTTCCTATGCACTTAACTGTTGTGTAGCGGGTTTGAAGCCCTTCGCTGAGGTAGCTTCTGGTACACGCTGGGTCGTCGTGTAGTTTGGTTCCTTGACAAGCTACAAGTCTTGGAGAGTGTTTTCCAGGGTTGCTCTCTCAGTCCTGTGCTGTAGAGGCTAAACAGCCAACTCGTGTTTTCTGTGGAGTTGGGCGCACGGTATATCTCGCCTGTTCGTCTGTAACATAAGAGACGAAATTCTGCACAACCCTGAATAAAAGGTCTGTGCAGAGCGTCTCACTGAAAGCCAAAGTAGCCCTCAGTGATAGCTCCACATCTCTATACATAAGCGACGAACATTCTGCTACGTCCGTGGTCCACTGGAATCTCAACTCTAATTTCCTCTACATACATAAATATAAATCGTGGCTAATTATACACATAACGAATTAATAATATTATAAACATTCACTGGTACAGCCACTGGTCTGCAAACATACATTATAGGTTAAACAACAGTGGTTCCGTCAGGTATACAACATGGCGTCCAAACCAGTCGTGCTTAACACGTGTTCGGCTTCTCCATGTGGTAAGGCAAATTCGGATTAACAATTCAAATCTATGCATAGCAAATTCCACAAACATACTTTCAACAATAATATAAATATATCACGATGAAACAGAAGTTTGTTCATTTACCCGTTTGACAAAGTCAGGCCCGTGGCTACTTGATTGAATTATAAGATTCTCAAGTCCTGCTTCCTGGTCTATGAGTGGAGAGATATTACTGCTAACTGTGTAGCTGGTTACTGCTCCTCGTCTCAAACTCGACTCCCATTCTATCTCTCTATTTGAATCAGCCAGACCTGGTTGAATCCATTCTACTGTGTTCCCATTGGCGGGTAATCGACTCGCCTAACGTAGCTACGATGATGTCATTGCCTTCGCTCTTACCGTCAGCTACCACTGTGTGTAAACGGCAGTATATCATTGCTACGCCTGATTACTTCCATCGTCTGCTGCAGCCTAACATTAACATTCTAAGATTACAGTGACTAAACAAGGCTAAATAGTAAAGTAAGCAGGGTAAACTGGTCCGTTCGTCACAAAGGCACGACTCATAAGAACCGCCCAAGTTATTCTGATGAATAACATTGATATTTATTTATTTGTTAATTAATTAATTATTTGATATAATTCAAGGTCTTTCCAGCTATGTGAAAAAAAATATTCCCTACACCACCACTCACCCCTTCCCCCCCAAAAAAAAATAAATAAAAAAAGTAAAGAAAAAACACTGTACTGCAAGATTCACGTCTCCTTACAGGTCATAATACCATGTTATTAGTTTTTAATACATTGCAAAAGCACCCCTAGATTACACGTGTAGTTGGCGTCACAAGGTATGGATTCAAAACCAATTCAACCCCTTATTATTAATTCTGACATAAAAATTTTTGAAATATGAAATGAAACTTTAATCATTCCCAAACCTCAATTTTGTGTTTTTTTTCTCTTAATTTTAATGAAACTGACATAATAATGTTTTTTTAAACCACCCCTATTTCCAAAATCAAGAATCCCGGCCACAAAGGGTGATAATACTAAATAGAAAACAAAACCGAAAGTACGCGAGCGTTGGTTGCTTCCCTTATGTTTTAGTGTTATTTTGACCTAGTTGAAGGGGCCATCTCATCCCAGTGGCCAAAGATGATATGTTTAATACATAGTGAGTCATGCAATGTAACAGTCAAACATTCACATTTTTTAAAAATTATCGATCCGTGTCAAACACTTGTGAAAAACACCTTTCGTCAAAATAGACAAGCAGTCCCTCTGGACATGTTTACGTCACTTTGTAATGACATCACCAGAAAAAGAAACAAAATGTCGATAACTTACGACATTAGGAAGCAGTTTACGTATATAATGACGTACAGAATGATCTACGGATCATCTACATAATTCGAATCAGAGTTGTTTTTTTTAGAATTGTCGAAAATAAGAGGAAAAAAAACCGCACAAAACGATAGAATAAAAAATCATGTTCATGAAAATCAAATGGCAAAAGAATTCATTGTCGTAGAATTGTTATAAAAAGTATGCTGTCTGCGTCCACAGGAAAAATAGCTGTCAGAAGGCAACGGGCAATACAACAACTACAGCAACAAAAAGTTCCACGGGTGCCTCCACTAGGGAGAATAAAATGAACTCACATTTTCGTCGATTTAGTACTTCACATTAACTAAAAATATAAATAACAGCCAGCGGATTATCCCAGAGTATTAAGAATTCATAAATTAGGCGAGACACTGTTTTGTTTATGAGGCTTCCAAACATGGCACAGGCGCCCTTCCCCTTCCCTCCCCCCCCCCCCCCAAAAAAAAAGGGCGAGAGAGAGAGAGAGAGAGAGATGTAATCAATCGTACCTATGGCTGTAGTTGCCACATTTATTTTAATGTTTCAGGTTCACCTCCCGGTTCCAATTCATCATTTTAACAACGATGACATACAACAAACATGTAGTCTACATGAAAATGTACGATTTACTGCATAACATCATAATTATTATCTCAAAACAATATGCCTTGGATCGTGAAACACTTAGAAAGTTATGAAAGTTAGATCTACGATCTTCAAAGACAAGTCTTCAAATGGAACAACGCAAACAGACCCGAGAACTCAGCTATGTACGCTCTGAGATCAGGCTTAGCATTGTTGTCGATGATGGTCACTGGGGATTTTGAATTTGAAGTCAATGACTGCTCGCACCTACACCTGGAGACCCACCATCTAAGAAGTTTCGGTGCACTCGCTAAAAAGAATTTCTGTTTGGGTGGACATTTACTATACATGATAATATACTTGATCTTATACATACTGCGGCTCTGACAGGGTTGGGGCCCATTTGGAGGGACGGGCCCATCGGTCTGCATTCCAGGGTAGGGTTGCTGCGCTCCCTTGTCATATCCGTCTTCCTGTGCACGAGATTTTCGCGGGCTTTGGCTGACCGCAAGGCCAGGTAGTCATTCTTTGTCTAACGCTCACCCGAGACGGACACGTGGAAAGATCTCTCTCAAGAAGACAAAGCAGGTGACGGATGAAAGTCATTCATCGCATTATAGCCACATTGTGAAAAAGACGAGCAGGCTAGTTGGTCCGAGGCAGGGATAGACCACTAAGAGCCAACCCTGACATTCGGCCTACAGTGGAGTATCTAGCACTGAGCTACGATAGCCAAATAGTCAACAACCAAGGAGGAGACACCATCACCACACCTCAAAAAAATCAGCTAAGTACACACACTGATCTAGAAGGACTGTGCGGTAGTCCACTCTCCTGAAAAAGAACACATAGACCAACCAGAGGTTGCTGAGGACAGGGAAAAATAGAGTATGCTGGTTAAACGATCATCTGTGGTGCCCCTACGACCTCCGAGTTACGGGACAGGATAGGATAGGATAGGATAGACCAACCAGAACAAATAGCCCAATGATGAGACAGTAGCAAATATCAAGAACAGTTGCAGCATAGACCCATCAAGGAGCGAACTAGTCGAAGTGAATTTGGACATTTAAGTTAATATTAAAAATTTATCTCCAAATTTATTATTAATAAACATACTTACCATGACTCAAAATGCAATGTTATTGGCGTTGCTAGGTAAGTGCCCCTCAAAGCGGAAGCTGATACAAAACAAAACAATCATAGAGTTGCTTCCCCTGCACTAACAAACCTCCGTGCGTCTCGTGCTACAACACGCGTCTCAAACGCTCACGGCAAAAACCGCAAACCTCAGGCCTTATTTGGAACTGCGGGGAGGAGGGAGGGAAATAGAATTGAGTCATGGTAAGTAGGCCTATGTTTTTTAATAATAAATTTAGAGATAAAATTTTAATATTAATTTCACATATTATACCATGACTCAAAATGCAGAGTAGCACGAAAAGGATGGAGGGAAGCAACTTTACCTTAATTAAGCTGAAGAAGTGGACAAGGACTGCTGAGCCGCGACCACGGAACTGACACCAAAAGAGCCACCCTCTCGAGTACGGCGAGTGTCCCTCAGATAGAAAATGATGAAAACATCTGAAGATCGCCAGTAAGCAGCCTCCAACACGGATTTCATCCGGATAGAATGTTGAACTGCCAAGGAGGATGCCCATGCCCTGATCTCATGAGACCTAGCCGAAGAGAGGGGAATAGCAGAACTGCGGTAACTTTCATTTCGCTCAGATAAACGAACGTATGCCCGACGAATTACTGTTGCTATCCACCTGGCTAGAGTAGGAATTGCGATATCTTTAAAAAAAAAACTGGGATGCAAGAGAGAAACAACCTCTTCTTCCCAGCAGAACGGAAACGTTTAGAACGTTTCAAATATTCGCGCAAAGCCCTGACCGGACGGTTAGCCAAATCCTGGTCCGACTGACGCAAGAGATGAGAGAGGGGACGAACAAACACCACTGGGGAAGGATCGCCTGGACATTGGTTCCTAGCAAGAAACGAAGGGACACAAAACCATCATGCTCAAAAGCTACATCCGCCGGGAGGCCGGAAAAAGCATGAACCACACTACAGCGTCTCCGAGAAGCGAGAAAGACCAAAAAAACAGTTTAAGCGTCAAAGTCGAAAAGGAGACGAAACGCAAAGGTTCGAAAGGGGATTCCCTAAGAAAACTCAAAACCAGAAAAAGATCCCAAGCCAGAACCCGCCGCGGCATCCGAGCTTGCCTTAGAGCCACTCCTCTGATAACATGTCCGTGGACCAAAGCCAGGCGGGGTCGGTGCCGGGCCCTCTGCCTCAAAGGGGCCCGCCTTAGCGACTGGCGGCTCTGCTGACCTGCGAACCAGGGGGAGGCAGAGTAGAGCGACTGGTCCACAACCAACAGCTGTGACAGGCCTACGTGTGGTGCAGTGGAATGCGGAAGGCATCCAGAACACGAACTGGTCACTGCCGCCTGCGTTACCACATGCATCGCCTGGGCCTGTCACACACCCCTGACTGCCCGTGTGGAACAGACCTCCAGACCCCAGAGCACATCCTGCAGTCCTGCCCCCAGTACCAGAATGCCAGGACACAACTCTGGCCTGCAGGACAGACGCTGGACGTAAAACTCTGGGGCTCCAAGCAAGACCTCGAAACCACTGCCCGCTTCATAAGTTTGACAAACCTGGACATCTGAGGCCCCATTTGGAGGAACGCAGAAGAAGAAGAAGAATCTCCGACAAAACGGGAAGAACCTCGAGGAGTCCAACCGAGTTGAGCAAGAGTCGTCCGAATTGCGGAATGACGTACCCGAAGCGAGGAAGCACTGAGGCCAAAAAAGCCAGATGGTTGGCTATCTGTATTTCATGACAGAGCCGCTGACATGCTTGGCTACGAGCGGACATTTAAAATCCGCTAACTACAAAAGCAGGCTCTCCACCTTTAGGGAGAGAGAAGGAGAATGGGTACCCCCGAAATGGGTGATGAGAGAGAGACCACCGTGGTACTGTCGGAGCGGACGAGAAAGAGGCCCCGAGGCAGGAAGGGCAGAAAACGACGAATAGCCAGGCAAACGGCTTCCATCTCCAGGCGACTGAAATGCCAAGACAGCTGGTCCTGAGACCAAAATCCGTGGGCTGAAAGGTTGCCGGTATGCGCACCCCAACCGACCAAAGACGCATCCGTGAAGATTTCCGCTACCGGAGGAGGAGGGGAGATTGGAACCCCCGTCGAAAGCCACTCTACATTCTTCCAAGGGAGCAGAGAAGCTCGAAGGTCCTCCGTGACTGGGAGAAGAGCGCCCCAGGAGTCCATGGACTGAATCCAACGGGATGAAAGCCAACGTTGGATCGGCCGCTTGCGAACTCCCGCGAGAGGAACCAGAGGAACCAGAGAATCGAAACGACCCCAAAAGGGAGGCCATAACTCTGGCTGAAACGACATCCTGACTCTCTAAAACTAACAGAAGGGACCGAAGCTTCTGGACCCGACGAGCTAAAGGGCGGACCGACCAATCCCGAGTGTCGAACGACATCCCCAGGTAGTGGAAAACCTGGGACGGAGACAACTCGGACTTGAGAGGGTTCACAGAGAACCCTAAGCGCCGCGTCCAAAGGAGGACCAGCCTGGTATTCACGAGACAGATGTCGTGAGAACTTGCCTTGACCAACCAGTCGTTGAGGTAAGCGGAGAACCGCACCCCGAGTCCGCGCACCACGGCAGCGAGCTCTTTGACAATCCTTGTGAAAACCCAAGGACTGAGGGACAGCCCGAAGGGAAGGGCTTTGAACGGAAAAACCCGACCCCTCCAGACGAAGCGCATCCAACGCCTGTGAAGAGGAAAAAGGCGTCTGAAAGATCGATGTAGGTCGCCCAATCCCCTGGGCGCAGAGACTCTCGCACCGAAGCGGGAGTTTCCATACAAAAACAAATGCGATGAAGAAACTTGTGCAGAGAGGACAGATCGAGCACCGGGCGCCAACCGCCGGATGCTTACGGAACAACGAAGAGACGACCATAAAACCCCGGGGGGTGAGGACAAAGGACCTCCTCTATAGCGCCCTTCTGGAGAAGGGCTGAGACCTCCGAGTCCAGAATCGTCTGAGCTTCTGGAGAACTCAGGGGGCGGAAAAAAGGAGAGAAGCAACGAAGAGGGGGCCGAGAGGAACCCCACTGAAGCTTGAACCCCGACCGAATCACCTCTTGCACCCAGCTGCTTGCGGAGGGAGGGCGAGCCAAGAGTGAAACTGAAACCTCCTCCACCACTTGCGGACAAAAAAAACGCAGCTTGCTGAATGGCCTCCTTAAAAACAGAATCAGGCTAAAGGGACTGTCTGTCTGAACTGTCCAAGCCAAAAGGATCCGGAGATGACACAGATAAATCAAGGTCATCCCGATAAGCACGTGCGCCCCGCCCAATCCGGAAGTCGGCGCACCCAAAGGCACCGAGAAACGTAAGGCCGAATCGGCCCCTGCATGCGATCCGGAAGTAGGCAACGAAAAAATCGTACCATCCGAACCGGAAACTAGAGCCCCCGATCCACAACCGAAACTGGAAGTGGTATAAACAGGAGGGGGAACGGAGAATGCTTGAGCCAAACCGGAAACGGGAGAAGGAAACGAGTGTACCGTACCCCCCGTACCGGAAACCAGAGCCCCCGCCCCACGACCGCAAGCGGAAGTGGTATACAATGGGGGATGGAAGGGAGAGGCTTGGGATGAACCGGAAACTGAGGCCGACAAGGACCCCAGACCGGAAGCCAAGCTCCTTGTCGCAGCTGGACGTAACACTGCGTGCTGTTAAAGTCTCAAGCTCAACATTAGTTAGAAGTCCCGACCCGACCTGAATGCTGACTACGGAAACAGGAGGGAAGGCTTAGGCAGGTAGCTTATCCGGGTTCACCGGGGCGTCCCTGCTGGAAAAACGGAAGTGGTCCTAAACTAGAGCGACCATCCGTGTGTTTCTGGTCATAAACAACTGCGTTTAGACATGATAACGCAAAAAAACCTTAAACTCCGTCGGCGGCAGAAACAACAAACTTCAGGGCTAACGAAACAATAAGCCAGAAAAGCACAGAGCTTAGTGTAGGCACAACCACACTCAACAAGTGCCAAAAAAAGGACTGAGGTTTGCGGTTTTTGCCGTGAGCGTTTGAGACGCGTGTTGGACCTAAAGCAATAACCTTGTATTGTATTGTATTGAGACGCGTGTTGTAGCACGAGACGCACGGAGGTTTGTTAGTGCAGGGGAAGCAACTCTATGATTGTTTTTTTTTGTATCAGCTTCCGCTTTGAGGGGCACTCACCTAGCAACACCAATAACATTCCATTTTGAGTCATGGTATAGTATGTGAAATTAATAGAGTGTTTAGAGAATTATGTATAGAGTAGAGGAAATAAATGTGTGACATTTACTGTTAACAAGTGGCTGGACTACCTATGTTTCATAGCCGTGTGAGAGCTAGTGTGCCAGTGAATCTTTTACCATTTTCTCCCTATCTCTATAACCCTATCTGCACACAGACCGAGCTAAACATATAAATGTATTAAGATTAGTCATAGGGTGATTACACTAGCGAATCTCCGCAGACGATAGACGAGTGGGTAATAGCATTCCATTGTGCAGAGACCAGTAACAATAGGCCCACCGTCACAGGGACTTAAATAACGTTAAACCACCAGAGCAATTAGGCCTATACTGCTAAGTTGAACAGTACAAAATGGCCACTTGTGTCTTATCCACCACGGGATTCGAACCTGGGTCATTGGTGAGCCAGGCGCACGCTCTACCACTAAGCTACGGCTGACTTTTTGTGGCAGTGCCCTGCTAACTTTCCATGATTATATTGTCGTAACCCTTTGTCTAATCATGGACTTAATCACCGTCAATCTGGCAGTCAGTGACAGGATTCTTTAGCTTCTCCAAAATCCTTCAGATGAGAATAGAAACCGAGATCTAGTCTGTGTACGCAAGCATTCCATTGCGCAGACTAGATCCTGACGCTCATGTCTTAGAAGGATGCCAGAAACACCAATTACATCCAACATGCACTAAGGTACTCTTTTTACTCATGACACTGTTTCATTTGACGCGTCTGCTCTTCAACAGCTTCAAACGTTGCTGCTATTTTCAAAGTCATTGCCAGAGTCAGCTCGTCGCCTTTTTCAAGCAGTTTTCGACGGAGTACATCGGATCTTGTGGCCTCGACTACATGCGCAGTATCGGAACTAAACACTTGAAAGTGACACCGAAATGGCCACAGGCGAATGGTGAAGTCGAGAGACAAAATCAGTCACTGCTGAAGCGCATGAAGATATCCCAGGCTGAAGGCAAAGATTGGAAGGAGCAGATCCTGGCATACCTCATGGCCTACCGAGCCAGTCCTCATCCCACGACAGGGAAAAGCCCTACCGAGCCAGTCCTCATCCCACGACAGGGAAAAGCCCAACCGAGCTTCTCTTTGGTCGGAAGATCCGCACCAAGATGCCACAGCTGATTGCCGACACTATTGACCTCGACGTTCGAGATCGTGACGCAGAGCAGAAAGGTTTGTCACAGCTGTATGCAGACCATAGGCGAGGCGCCGCCCAGTCCGACATCGTTCCTGGTGACAAGGTGCCGCTAAAAAGAGACAAGTATCAAGGGAAACTTGATACGTCATTCTTGCCACAACCATTCGAAATCATCGAGAAAACGCAGCAATGTCACTGTACAGGCACCAGACGGGACAACATACTCCCGTAACATGTCACATGTGAAGAAGTTCCTTGAGCGCGGCGAGGCATCCAGTCCTTGTGAAGAAAACAGCACGCCGAACAACCCAGTTTCAAGCGGCGAAGTGGATGTCGGAAACCCCATTGTACACCAACCAACCCCACAACCATCCTGTACCTTTCAACCGCTTCGAGAAACAAACCTTAACCCTCTATCACAACCGCGAGCACAAGAAAGAGGTTCCATCAACCAACCACCAGCATTAACCCTGAGAAAATCGGAGAGAAAGAAAAGGATGCCAACGAAACTTGAAGACTATGTAATCGGTTATGTGAAATGACACTGACGGGCAATTCAAATCAACCCGACACTGTGACTTTAATTTCGTTTCCTTTACAGGTGTTTACAGCGACGTTTTAGTTATTGACTTGATTAAACCAGCAGTACTGGTTGACTTTAAATTGTTTAATTGTATTGGAAAAAAAAAACAAGATGGAAAATATGAAAATAGAACATTGGAATATTGAAAAACATTTGCCAAAATCAGAAAAAAAGACGGACTTATTTAGGGACAACAAAAAGAATGGAAAATCAGAAATTTACCGTTTGTTAATTAAAAGAAACTAAATTGGATTGAATTTCAGTTCATCATTAGAGATTGAAGATGCGAACATTGACTTAGCAGTGGATTATTCGGATTTTAATTAAACTCGGAAAACGTTAATTTATCGTTTAGTTAAGTTACCTAGTTAAAGTGTTTATAAAGTTTACTTCTATTATAGTTTAAAAAAACGCGCTTTTTGAGATTTCGAAGTAATCTCAAAGGAAGATAAAAATCTATTTTATATTACTTTGATGTCCATGGGATAAGTTAAAATCGGATTTTATTTCTAAGTAAAGGAGGGATGTCTTGTCTACAGAAACTATCAATTTAGTGAGGTCACTTTCATAATAAACGTATTGGAATGACGTAGGTTACGTCACTTCCGGAATCAGTTGAGCGAGGAATAAAAGAACAAGAAGCTGCCAACTAAAGTGTGTGAAGACTTGAATATATATACAAACCATACACACGACAAATACTTCATTTACTGCACAGCTTTTTATGGCATTCATATTTGCAGTCTCAGAGGTCAAGCTGGGTCGCTAAGGTTCATTTTCTAAACAGGCTTAATTTGCGCTGTATAAAAACTGGCAGAGTTTGATTTAAAAAAAAAAATTACCTTGCAGATAGTTCAAAGAGTGGCATATTAATCGATCCATGTTTCAGTTTGCTTCTTTAGGGAAAAAACAATTTCCGAGACACACTCACAATTATTATTCTGCTCCATAAAAATGGACACTTTTGAAAATGGTATATTGCTGTTCCGTGTAGGACTGTCTGGCAATAAATTTGAATGGCTTTCCATCTTGATTCCATTTTTATTTTTAAAAAATTAATAAAAGGGTATACGTGCATGGTAGTGTTACTTCAATATAACAACAGCAGCAGCACGACAAAAACAGAAATTATTTTAAAACGACGATGACGATGATGATGCTGGCTGTTGACGATTATAATGATGATGGTTGTGGTGATGATGAAATTAATATATAGAAATACAATAATAAAAATTGTGCGCGTGTGTATGTGAGAGTGTGTGGGTGTGTGTGTGTGTGTGTGAGTTTTATAATTTCCAAGTTAAAGGTTCTTTACTATGTTAATTTGTTAAGGGACAGATTGGAAGATTAGACTGTATCATTAGTCTAAAATCTTTATCCCTATTTTTAAAAAAAAGTTTCTCTCTCTCTCTCTCTCTCTCTCTCTCTCTCTCTCTCTCTCTCTCTCTCTCTCTCTCTCTCTCTCTCTCTCTCTCTCTCTCTCTCTCTCTCTCTTGTGGCAGGATTACCAACAGGAATGTGTTGTGTTTGTGTGTTGGTGCTTACTGAGCTTATAGTTATGATCTGTGAGTGATATGCGCTGCGCTTTACAAGAACTAATACTTAGAGCACACGCACACCCTGAAGGGCAGCGCAAAACCTGTCTGAATATTTACTTAAAGACTTATACAGCAAAATTATACTCGTAATGAAAATGAACAGTGGAAAACTGATCAGAACACACATAAACATAAACGATATAACGTGCAAGGAACAAATAAAATAGATTATAAAACAAGAACAATGGACACAACGGTTTAATTACATCAGAATTATTTATTTCAAGCGAATACTGTATATATATAAATACACATTTGAGGCATGGAAATCGTGTGAATAATTTTGCTTATCATTGCAAAATGATGTCATCAATGACGTGAAAGTGTCTCTCTTGAAGGCCGCGCCTCATCATTTCCTGTTTTATGTAGATCTAACATTAACACTCTTTACTTGGCGTTGTGACGGTAGAGAACAAGTGTCGCTATGATCAACATACACCCTGACGTGTACTATTATGTGCTGGTGCCACTGACTGTGACAAGCTATCTAAGCAGTATTTCCATTATATTCGTGTGGACATGTCAAAGGTTCAAGTTCAACAGAGCTATCTGGACAGCGAATGAAGTCACTAACTGCGTGTTCATGGCTCTGTATCATCTGTGGTTAAACAGTACGGATTGGGGACGCATGATGGAAAGCATCTTGAGTGTTTGTGTTCGGGCGGTGAAATTATACACAGTGTTACTGTACGCCTACCTGATAGTCTTGCAGTGGAGCTGGTTCGTCGGTCTCTTCCCCCGAATTACAGTCGCTTACCCACGAGTTTTCTCCAAAATGCACGTCTACCTGGTCCTATCGCTGGCGAGTCTGCCTTGCCTGGCTCTGACCATCGTGTTGTCGTTGCTCATTGCTTGGGATGTGGTCCCAAAAGGCGAGCTGATGACCATATACGACCTCGCGCAGTTCGTTATTTGTATCGTCGTACAGATGTTGCAGCTGGCATTGATGGTGGAACTCATCAGACAAATCTACTACGCGGATCATTCGGTCATTAAAGCTAAACTGGAAACGGGAGAACTATTCGCAGGCAGTCTTCAAAGGTCCAAACCCAAATCCGCAAGATCGTTGCAGGACAATGTACAAACCATCTCATCCCGTAGCCAAACTTCGCTCTCGCCCTCAGATAAAACTGCGTTTATTTCTGTCCGTCACAGTCGTCTGGACACGACACCCAGTCGCCAGGCCTGTGCGTCCAATTTGTTACCGTCCCTTTCTGTCCCTCTAAGACATCGGACACGACACAGAACCGTCAGGTATTGATACCCAGTGTGTCAAACGTCAGCTTTAATCCTAACGCGTTGGACAGCGGCAGTCTGCACACCAAGTTCATGGCCGACATCGCCAGGGTCGGAGATCTGCAAGGCCTTAGTGGCTGGAAAGGAAACCTAAAACCTACGAGAAGTGACCAGTGGAATATGGACACGTTTCAAAGACAAGTAGCACTGCGTAATTTGAGCTGGGAAGAGAGCATGGCCAAAGCCATCATCTTCATGTGTCTGTCCGCCATGGTCGTCTACATCGCAGACTTTGGGGCCTATGTAGGCCTAAGTGTCCTGGCTTACCAGGTTGACCATTCTTTTATCTTGGACGCCCTGCAGGTGCTGCTTTTCATGAATATGAGCGGTCACTTTGTCGTTCTGTGGATCTTTTTTCCGCATTTTCGGCGCTTGCTGAAGAAACGCTGCTGCAAGCGAATGTTTGGAGGAAGAGTACAGGAAGAATCTCGGCAAGACTTTACTCCTGGAACTTCAAACCACTGACATGTATTCTAATTTGAATACAGGTCAGTGTTCAAACCTTCCAACGCCCTCGACTGTAATGTAAGCCGGCATTTTGGGAACAACCTGAAACAGTTACGTTAGCATTTTTGTTGCACCATTAGCACTCTATACAGTTTATTTGTGGCGACGGTGTATTATGAGGTATGCATGTATGAAGGTTTGTTATCTTACCTTAGAATATTATTAGAACTGTGAAATCATTTCGGTCTCAGAAACAGTAGGAGAAGCAGTAGCAATATGTACTAGCAGCAGTAGATGATGAAGACGACGATGAGGATGACGACGACGACGATAATAATAATGATGAAGATGACGATGATGGTCCACAGTTTGACAGGCAGGATGAAAGCGCCCATTTAATTTATAAACAGAGAGAAAGAGCGAGAAGAAGAAGAAGAAGAAGAAGAAGAAGAAGAAGAAGAAGAAAAAAAAATATCCCTTCCTCGCTTTTCGTGTACAGTTGCAATGTGTGCCATAATGTTTCGCTTGACTGTGCTCACAAGCATGGAAAATCTACGGAAAATGAGACAAACGATGTTTTCCTTGCAATGCAAAGTTTAATGTACACCATCAACATGATTTGCTTTCAACATAACAGAATATCAGGTGAAGACTGCACGTGAGGAAAAACAGGGATGTAGGGCTATATAAAAATCAACATTTAAGAACGGACATCAACCTTAATACACCAAACAAACAACACGCTCACAAATGTATAGGGATCACTATATTATTATCAATGTAACAAAGCCATAGCGTTTTACAGTATCAGCATCTGTTGTATATCAGAGCCACTGTCCGCGTGGAAAACACACCAAAATTGTAAACTCTTGTTTCAGACGTTCTCAAAGACTCAAGTAAAAAAAAAAAAAAAAAAGAAACTGGTATCACATGTAGATCAGTAATATCACGCATAAGATTAATCATTCATGTTAAAAAAAAACATCCGCATTATAATCATACAACTTTGGTCACAGACTGAAGTTAGATCTGCACTTTACAGGGCTCCAAAGATCATACAATTAAACAACAAGATGTTCACAAGTCCTGAAATACATTTAACAATTATTCTAGTAGGACATGGGGCACACTCGGCTGATGCGGAAACACATCACTTGAAATAGACCGACAGTTACACACGAAGAAACTTGTCACAAATGTTAAAGATCTGGACACCAACGTTCATCTTCGTGAAACGAAATACAAACAAAACTATTTTAAAAAATCTCAATCAAATGTTTAACCTGATTTTCTGTGCTGCTAGAGAAATGACAACAAACAGAATAATAATACTGTCTTACAAGTAATTTTTTCTTCTTGTAATCTTCACTTCTTTTTTTTTCCCAAGTTACATTTTTTTTTAAAATCATACAGGTTATAAATATTAATATTAAAGACGTAATCAAACACAGACGACAAAAGACAATAAAATCATCCAGTACACCAATCAAACCATAAGGTGAAAGTGTATAGGTTCTAAATAATACAATGGTATATGAAACATTTGGTCAGGCAGAATCAGTCTGATGTACGTTTGTATGTAGATTATAGTCACACGACACTTTCGCATATAGGTGACTTACTGGACCGATTTATACTGACACCAGCGGGCCAGTTGTTGGTAATGTGGAAAATAATATGATCACACGTTGACCAATCCGGGATTCGAACCAGCGACCTTTCGGTTACTAGCAAGACGCTCTTACCAACAGAGCTACCCGGCCCCTCTGATGTATTGTTTGTATGTAGATTATAGTCACACGACACTTTCGCATATAGGTGACTACTGGACCGATTTATACTGACACCAGCGGGCCAGTTGTTGGTAAAGGGGAAAATAATATGATCACACGTTGACCAATCCGGGATTCGAACCAGTGACCTTTCGGTTACTAGCAAGACGCTCTTACCAACTGAGCTACCCGGCCCCTCCTCTGATGAACTACTAGCAAAGAGCTTATATATTTATAGTCTTTGCTACTAGCCCTATACTTAACGTAAATGTGCACACACTGATTTGGAACTGAAGGGCTGTGGTAGAGTGCGGGAAAAGAGAGGAGATGGGGGTGGGATAGTTTTATGGTTTCAAGTTTGCATAGTATGGAAGGCGTAAAACGTCAAATGCGCTTGGAATTGCACGCCTATCTAGCCGCTAATTGGTCGAAAACTTACACGCCAAACTGCGCAACCGCAAATGCATCCGCAATTGCACGCGCATTTAGCTACGAGTCACATCAAAACTAGGAATGGGACATGTCCGGAAATACGTTCTATGTACCAAAATATTTTTATTCCTATCCTATCCTATCCTATAACTCGAAGGTCGTTGGGGCACCACAGATGATCGTTATCCAGCGTACTCCATCTTTCTCTGTCGTCAGCAACCCTCATGGCTTCGCTCAGTGTCAAGCCAGTCCATTCTCGAATATTGTCCTCCCACCTCTTTTTTCTGGTCTCCATCTTCTTCTGCCTCCTTGCACCGTGTCTTGCAGGATGGTCTTTGCAAGAACTGATGATCTGGTGACTTGGCCATACCATTGGAGTTTTCGTTCATTCACCACTGTGAGCAGGTCATCGTGTTGTCCAATGGATTGTGTGATGGTCTGTTGGACTTCATCGTTGGTGATGTGCTGGATATAAAAAATGCCCAGAAGTCTTTTGTAGTACCTCATATCCATGCTTTGTGTTCGTTGTTGTAGATCTGCTATGAGGGTCCATGTTTTGCAGCATAAAGGAAGATGGAGATGACAAGGGAGCGCAGCAGACTTACCTTGGAATGTAGACTGATGGTCCTGTCTTTCCAAAAGAGGTTCAACCTTGTAAGGGCAGCAGTTGTTTGTGCGATCCTGGAGAGGACTTCCTGTCGGGACCCATTGTCTGATACAATGGCTCCTAAATGTTTGAAGCTATGCACTGTGTTGAGGGATTGGCCTTAGACTTTGATGTCCGTGTTGATGCCATTGGTGTTGTTGGTCATCATTTTTTTACTTATTTCCATTCTACAGGCTCTGGAGGTGGTGTCAAGCCTCTGTACCAGCTGTTCAAGTTCTTGTTCAATGTCATCCGCAAAACGGATGTTGGAGATATAATAATTTTATTATAAATTGACAAATAAATTACAATGTAACACTCGCCACTCTGCCTCAAATCCCCAAATTAAATGTTATAATAATTTATATTTACTATTCTGCCCTTACTTTGTTATCCAATAAAACAACAACAAATGTACAGATAGTGTCACCAAAAGTTTTTGTTATCAGTGATAAAAACTGCGTAGCAATAAAAACTTGGCGTAAAGTAGAGATTGAAAAACTGGAAAAGAAACAAAACAAAGCTGTAGTGAAGATCTAGGCCTAAAGAGTTATAGATGACGAAAGTCACCTATGACCCATTACTCAGTGATGTAAACTAAATCTTAGAAAAATAGATCTAGACTTCCAGATAACTAAATACACAGTCCGACCTACAGTTTTCGTTAGCGTTAAGGACGAATCTAGAGATAACTCCTACGATAGCTACACGGGTTTTCCTATGCTTTTTCCGTTCAAAAATATATAAATAAATTATTACAGCATTTAATTTGGATGGTTGGGGGCATGGGAGAGTGTGGGTGGCGAGGGTTTCATTGTTAATTATTTGTCAATTTCTATAAAAATTATTTTGGTAATGATAGAACGTATTTCCGAACATTTCCCAATCCTAGTTTTAATGTGAGTCGTAAGTAAATGCGCGTGAAATTTCGTGTGCAATTGCGCGTGGGTTTGCGCTTGCGCAATTTGGCGTGTAAGTTTTTGACCAATCAGCTCCTAGATGTACGTGCATGCGCGAGTGCATCTTGTACGCGCATTTGACGCTTTCCGCGTTCCATAGTTACAATTCATTGCACAGTACGCGAATCGTGATGAAAATGATCGCTACAGACAATAAATAAAAACACAGAATAGTCTGTTATAATAATCACCGAGATGATTGTTCGAAGGTCCAGATGGAATATGTATTTAATAAATTAGTTCATATCACCAAGCATGATAACATAACATAAATTTTAAAAAAGTGAATAACAAAAAACACCCACAACATCTCCAAAATAAATAATCCAAACATTTACAAGATTAAAGAAATAAACCCAGACAACGACAAAAAATTAAAGCCAGCAACAGAAGTTATTCATAATAGGCCTAAGTAATTTCAAGTTCCATGAAAACTGTCTGTGTGGTTTATTATTAAACTCATTTAGGAATATTTGAACAATAATATTACAAAGTTCTAGTGAAAGCATGAACAAGGGAGACAAAAAGTTGTGTAGAACACATGTAGTACTGAGTTATTTCGCCTGAGGAAGTTGGCCAGTTAGTTTGACAGCATCTGCAAGCGTCGCCTGATCACATGTTTAAAGAAAATGGTATGTGAAAACCATTAAATCATATTAAGTAAAGAGTTGTTCTTTATAACTAATTAATAATTAATTTGCCTTTAAACCGCTAAAGAAGCTTTTAATAAAATGCATGATGTATAGATAATCTTTTAATCTTGTGTGTTTGATCTTTGGCATTCAACCCTGCGTTTGGTTTTTTTTAAATTAATAATGTGTTTGTGTGTACGCATAAATGTGAATGTGAGTGAGTTTGTGTGTGTGTGTGTGTGTGTGGTTTTGTTTGTGCGTGCATACGTGTGCCGTGAGAACGCAGAGCTGATCAATGCATCGTTTTCAAACGACCCTTTCTCCTCTGCCCCCATTCGCACTGTAGATGGCCCCGCCCTCCCCCAACCCTCCCCCACCCTCTCTCTCTCTTTCTTTCTTTCTCTCTCTCTCTCTCTGTCTCTCTCTCTCTCACTTCTTCTTCTTCTTCTTCCCTCACTGGAGGTGAATCCTGAGTATGAAGAGATAATTGCTGATAACACACACAGACAAATTTGCATAGTCTTTGCTGATAGTACCTCTTCCTCGCACAAGCACTAGTCATTTTAACCTACATGTATTTGGGAAATATGTTCCTTACTGTGAGCATGTTATTTTATGCAATAATGTATTAACAGTTTATTTAACTAGATAGGCAGTATCATTTTTAAGTGGCAATTCTACGAGTCTCACATGCTCGGTGCGGGATCACTGCGGAAGAAAAGGGATCAAAACAACAGGCGTGCAAATCTCACGAACTACCACCTGATATCTACAATATCAACAATTCACAAGTAACCTGTACCATCAAGCGAGCGTTGTGGCCGCGTGGTCTAAGGCCGCTGGCGGGACTACTTTGCCTTATTGTTACACTCGTATTTGTTTTTTTGTAGTTGATTCAGCCCCAATGCTTGAATCCTGATAAGTGTAACTCGGATTCGTTTATCCACGCAACCTGTTCACTCAGCAACAAGGCAGGAGTCGTATGAAGTTTTCCAACTTTATTCAGCGTACATCAACAACTGCCTACAATCGCTCAATCGCTTTTTCCACTTTTTTCCACTTTTCAGACACGGTGCATCAATTTTATCGTCTCTCTCGTTAGAAAATTCCAGCGTGACGCAATTACAACCAATCAAAATAAACTTCGTCATCACTGTCTTACGTCATACAACTTTCTTTATCATAAAAGAATCTCTCAGCTTCTAGTGGATCTATCTAGATGCTTCGATCGATAGTAAACAAGCAACTCTAGAGAATTCTCCAATAATATCGACCAACGAAAATTATCAACATTATACCAAGCTTCTTCTAACAACAATGCAAAATCAAATCAAAGGTAAATACACTCTGTTGTTGAATGCTTTGCAAAACCAAACGATTGGATCTGTCGTGCGCGTTTCACACGTACTATCGTGCGCGTCGCAAACGTAACACTTATCCACAGGCTAGAAACCTATGGCACCTGACAGGTGTGGGATCGTCCCGCCTATGGGCGTTATGTTTCTCCGAATGGTAGTGCTTCGGCTTGCGGATCGGAAGGTCCCGGGTTCGAGCCCTGGCCGGGCCATTGTGTTGTGTCCTTGGGAAAGACACTTTACTCCTGTTTTCCTACTCCTTCGGATGAGAGTATAAACCGAGGTCTAGTCTGTGTCGCAAACATTCCATCATAACGGACTTTAAAGATCCTGACGCTCATGTCCTAGACGGGTGAGTGCCGGTGACAAGAAAACACCCAGCATGCACCTAGGTCCTTCTCCCCCATCCCTGGCTGCCCAGGATTGTGCTCTGTTGTCCGGGCGTCAGACCATGCGCCCAAAGGCTGCGGGTGGGCGTCTCGGGCGGCTTGAGTTAGATCCTGTATCGGCCAGCGCCTTGAGCAGCTCTTGAGCTGGAAAAGCGCTATATAAGAACGATTAAATAAATAAAATAAATAAATAAATAAATGACTGGCTGGTGGAGAGATTTGTTTTACCACTAGGGTTGTTTCAGCAGATCTTTTATGCGGATTAGGGGTTGTCCGGTCCTGATTTGGCTCGGAAGAGTCCGCTGGACCTAAAGCAATAATCATGTAATGTAATGTAGTAGGCTAGTAGTAGAAGAAGCTAGGAGTCTGCACTGTTTACAACTCCTGGATACCCCAGCTGTTCGTCAATTGATTCTAATCCGGCTATGTAACAAACTGTAGTACTATATTCATCCATCCGACCACCATTTTGGCCAATATTGTAATGGAAATTTCCATCACTTTGAAAACAGCTGTGCAGCAGCGCTGCAGCAACAGATACAGTTGTTACTGACTTTTCAAATCTATACTACTGTGCTATACGCTAGATAGGCAAAGATATATAAATTGACCCACTTCAGGGCCTGTGATGACGACAATCAGTGTGTTCGGGTTGAGTCATCCAGGCCAAGTCATGTTGTCATTGATTTTTCTTTTGCCCTCCTACTGCACGGCTCAACGTATGTGTCATCCCTCTCTCTGCATTCACACGCCTTCGACCATTTAATGTATTTTAATATAAAACGCTCTCTGTCTCTCTCTCCCTCTCTATACCTCCCCCTTTCCAATCTTAATCTAACGTTTGACATTGTTACATTTAATGTTATATTATTAAGTTGAATTTAAAATATAATTATAATCACCTCCCCCCTTGTTTAAGAGTCATAAGGAAAAATTTTCAATCTTGTTCTAAACCTGTGAGGTCAAAGGTTGACATGTGAAATAGAATTTTTTTAAATTATTTTATTTTAGGTAGACAGCATCCAGTACCACTATTGAAAGGAGGGAGGAAACCGGAGTACCCCAGAGAGAACGGTGGCCTACTGCATGGTAGAGCTTTGGCTTGTGGATCTGAAAGTCCCGGTTCGAGCCCAGGCCGGGGCATTGTGTTGTGTTCTTGGGAAAGACACTTTACTCCCGTTTCCTACTCCTTCGGATGAGAGTATAAACCGAGGTCTAGTCTGTGTCGCATACATTCCATCATAACGGACTTTAAAGATCATGACGCTCATGTCCTAGACGGGAGAGTGCCGGTGACAAGAACACACCCAGCATATGCACCTTGGCTGCACACGCCAAAGTTGTGGAATCATTTTCCTCGAATACGGGGTATCCACAGTATTACGAAGAAGAAGAAGAGAACCCTGGGTGACCTGAAAGGTTATCCTTCTACTCAGGACTAAAGAAAATGTCCAGACGATTGTTTTCTAAATTATACCCCTATTATATCGGCTATCGTCATAGAATAATCACATTTTATTTTTGTTACCTGCATTTATTTAAATGGATAATCTGCATAAATTAACATTATTTTCATCACGCCAGTATAAAGTAAGACTAACACCAAAAACTTTTAATTAAAACTCTTTGCTAACATTGTCTTCTAATGACGATATTTACAGTTGTCTTTGTTAAGCTTTGTTTTGTTTCTTTCGTTTGATTTTTACGTATTTATTTTTCATCTCTGTAGACTAAATGTCAATCTTATTTCCACGTAACTTGACCTTCTTGCGCAGACGCATCATTTTACCCTAGACACCATTCAAGTTTGTCAGAATACATAGAAACAGCGCGGTATCAATATTCGGAATATTTAACGACGGGTTTACATTGTCTCAATGACGTAAGCAGTATTGATTGGAAACAAACGAAGAAAAGAGAAATCCATTTGAGTTTTGTTATTATGCAGCTGCCTACTCCTCCTTTATTCCATTCAACTCACGTCTCGCGGTGTTTCAAATTTGGAAAGCTTTAAGGAGATTTCGTTTACTTTGTTCATCGGTTACAAAAACAAAAATAATACTAGAAGTGTTTACTTTGTTCATTGGTTACAATAACAAAAATAAAACTAGAAGTGCAAAGCCCATATGACTCAC
This sequence comes from Oncomelania hupensis, assembly GCA_036898135.1. Taxonomy (NCBI): domain Eukaryota; kingdom Metazoa; phylum Mollusca; class Gastropoda; order Littorinimorpha; family Pomatiopsidae; genus Oncomelania; species Oncomelania hupensis. The sequence continues at coordinate 23,756,052 of CM072515.1, read as the reverse complement.
ATGCTTTTTATGAAACTCGCAATATTTAAAAAGAAAAGGAGTGCCTCCCCCCAAAAAAAAACAAAATGAAATGGTAGCATTAAAATCCAAAGTTATACGACTTTGATCTTCCTATGCTCTGGACCTTGAGATGACATTGACCTCTGGCTCCCTATATCACACGTACTATCAAATGAAGTATAGCAAAAGTTGTATTATGCAAAATAAACAGGTGACCTTGGGATGACATTTACCTTCCGTGACCTTGACCTTGGGATGACCTTGACCCTTACGTGATCTCTCATGCATGTCTGATCACATAACCCAACGTTGTTGCATACTATGGGTTAAATAATTACTCATTCCACTGTACGATGGAATAGCTTTTTTTTTTTTGTTGGTATGTTTTTTGCAAGGCTAACATGACATGGACTTTCAAGATCAATGCAAAAACGGAACACATATGAAATATCAATATCTTACCTAAATACAACATGTTTGGACTTTATATCTCTCACAGTTTAGGGGTAAAGGTCACTTCAAAGTACCTATACAAACCGACTTTGGATAGCTCCTGTGACCTTGACCTTGGAGTAAGGTTGACCAAATCTGCATATTATGTGTGTCTCATTGATATATATCATGCTTCAAAGAATTATGTTCAATATTAATAACCTCACATTGCTATGCATTCGAGTCAAAAAGTAGACTAATTAATTCAATGGTAATCTTTCCTGCGAGTGGTGTCTGTGAAAACGAGTTCGTAGGGTGCAATGAATGTATGGTCATGGAGGTAATACAAAATTAAAATGTGCTCTTTAAACATTTTCGGTAGTCTGGTGATGTTTGTCCATTGCATTTCAGATTGCTTCCCTTAAAGATGTCGTTCATTATTATTATTATTATTATTATTATTATTATTATTATTATTATTATTATTATTATTATTATTATTATTATTATGTATAACTGTATGCAGGTACAGAAGAAAGCAACAGAAAACAGATATTATTATGTATAACTGTATGCAGGTACAGAAGAAAGCAACAGAAAACAGAAAGCAGACATAAAAAGACGATACAATATCAAAAGCACTGACAGAAAACAAAAAAGCTGACAAACAGGCATAACAACAAAATAAAAATAGGAAATAAAAAGCACAACAATGACCAAAATAAATTATTTCAACGAGGAGATTTATTTTGAAAGAAGAAATAAAAAGGAAACGATTCTACAAAAAACATAATTTCAAGTGACACTCCAAACTAATCTGCCACGGTAACGCAGACAGAAAAACATACACATAGTGTGACTAAGTGAAGTATGTTATCGCTTATTTGACAAGTTAATTAATTTCTAATAGTAACATTCTACGGTGAACCAGACGCTCCGTTTCTCAACCAACTTTTGTGAAAAGTGTGTTGTGCGTACGAAAATACCAAACTATTGAACTCAAATTGTAATGTGTTGACTTCGCAAACTTCCATCATATACTGATAAGTCTTTCAACATGTTGATTACGTCACAAGGCTTGATTCGTTGAACAAAAATCAACACTAATTCCAGGCCTATTAACCCACTCGCTGCAAAGAACTGCATACACTAAACCAACCTATATTATTATTCTGTCAAGTACGGTGACTACACCTATCAGTGAACTCTGATTTGCAAAAAGGACCCCCAAATCACCCATCGAATTTTCAATGACATTAAACCATGTTATTTTTTAAACACAAATAATTCCAATTATATGCATACAGTAAAGACGACAAATGTACACAAAATATTTATTTTGAAACTCTTGAAAAAAACAAAACAATTTTTTTCCTTCCATAAACAATGCTTTCAATGGGATTCGTTTTGTCCAAGCAATTGCAAAAAAAAACATGTTCGTCTCTATGACTAATATAAAACACATAAATCTTACTTTCTGTATAGAAGAAAAGAGTGAGAAAACCACATTAAAGAGGGTCTGAAATATTATCCTACCACGAGTTACTAATTACTGCTACAGCCTGTCATTTTGTACATACAATTATCACCAATTATTGGATCAATAATTATGTCACACACACACGAAAAGTGAGGTCTGGAAATACAATCATTCAATCTGTGCCACAAATAACATTCAAGGTTCTGTAAGAAAAAGGCTCATACATAATTTTATCTCTGAAACAAACGCAAAGTCTAAGTGCACATCATCTGTAAAAAGGATCCAATTATAAATTTCCAAATTACAGTACATTATGGAGACATATACATTCAAATGGAAAGCAAAATAGATTTTCAGTGAACTGCTAAATTAATCATTTAAATCGTTATTAGCAAGTACTCTACAAAAATATTACATCGAACATGATGGGTAATGGAGTGTACAAGTCTAGAAAAAAAAAGACATATGAAGATTAGACAATTTCAAGGAGCTAGACTTCGAAAGATATGCAATAAAGAATTCTTCAATAAACGGGATAGCGTGCCCATGCATCACAAAAAGATCCCAAATCACTGTTGTAGTTGCTCACAAAACGGGAGACCATTTCTCTGGCATGATCATCACAATACACTACTAACAAGAATATCAAAACAGGTTCAACACATTTTGTTGAGACAGACGGCAACGGCCAATCAGACAACGACACGAAAAATGGTAAAACAAATATGCCAAAGTATCAAAACATAGTTCGAGTTATTTTACAGACATGCGGGTTTTTAACAGACATATATACATGGGGGTTTTCAACACAGGCACGCGGGTTTTCAACACACACAAACACACACACACACACACACGCGCACACACACCCACAACCTAGACAACTTTAAACAATTATATACAACTGTAAACAATTTATCAACACCTTTGCTGGTCACAAGTTAACAGTAACTTGTACAAAACAATTATCATATCACATGTATCCCACATGCTCTGTGGGTTCGGGCAAATAGAATAGACCCAACGTTTCCCGGCGTGTCGTAAGAGGCGACTAACAGGGGTGATGTTAGCACGGCATCACTGGGCGAAAGTCTTCTACACAGAAGTCACCGGCCAGGGCGGAGGAACCTCACGTTACTACAGGTTCAACGACCACGTGCTCAGGGCCAAGGCGAGCCACACTGTATTCGTGGATTTCGGCTGTGGCCAACAGCCTGGAGAGGATTGGGCCCTGCCAGGTCTTTTTTGCCCAAGACACACTACATGATGACACAATCCACTAATTCCATACCGGATCGGTCGTCGCCCGGGCCGTCACCCGGCACAAGGACCGCGCCTTCCGTTGGCCACCAGGACGGAGGTGTTAAGTATGCTACTGATGGACAATATAGCAAGATCCGCACGAGAAACAACATCGTCATAGGAACCTGGAACGTCAGGACCCTAACTGCGGAAGGAAAATTAGAAGAACTGGCCCACGAGCTGGACCACTATCGATGGAACGTTCTAGGTATCAGCGAACTGCGCTGGAAAGGCCTAGGTGAAACAACGACTGACAAAGGCCACAAGCTCTATTTCAGCGGTAGAGATGACAGGCACGAACACGGCGTTGGATTCTTGGTCCACAAGAACATTCTAGCCACTGTCATGGGTTGCCGCCCAGTCTCCAGTAGACTCATTACCATCCGTCTGAGAGCAACCCCTTTCAACATTACCATCATCCAGGCCTATGCCCCAACATCAGACTATGAAGACAGCGAAGTGGAGGATTTTTATGAAAATATACAGGCGGTCCTTGACCAAGTGCCGAAGAAGGACATAGTCATAGTGCAAGGCGACTGGAATGCCAAGGTTGGCCAAGATGCGCACCGCAACTGGGGAGACACATGCGGACCCCACTGCAACAACGAGACAAATGACAGGGGTCTGAGGCTATTGGAGTTTGCCAGATACAACAATCTGGTACTGGCAAACACGCTTGGTCTCCACAAAAAATCCAGACGATGGACATGGCACAGTCCCGGCGGGGAACATCACAACCAGATCGACTACATCATGGTCAAGAAACGCTTCAGATCAAGCATCAACATTGGCAGGACACGCACTTTTCCAGGAGCAGACATTGGAAGTGACCACGATCTCGTGATGATGTCTTTCCGGCTCCATTTGAAGAGAGTAAATACAGCAAAGTGCACTAGGCTGAAGTTCGACCTGGACAAACTGCAAGACCCGGAGGTGGCAAAAATATTTCAGGCCACAATTGGAGGGAAATTTGCACCACTGCTTATTTTGGGGGCAGGCGAAGTAGATGTCAACACCATGACCAATACCTTCAACTCAGCTGTAACAGATGCCGCCACTGAGATCCTTGGCAAGCACCGACCAAAGAAGAAGCCGTGGATCACACCTGAACTTTTGGATCTGTGTGATAAACGAAGAGAGTTAAAAAAGAAAAAGAACACCTCACAGGGAGCTGATGTCTACCGAAAAATCAACAATGACATCCGAAAAGGCATGCGCACAGCAAAGGAGAACTGGATAGAAGATCAATGCCAGGAAATAGAGAACAATCTGAACAAGAACAACAGCAAGAAGGCCTACCAGACTGTGAAGCGGCTGACAAGTGTTAAACAGCCCAAAGTCTCCACTATCCAAAGCAAGTCTGGCATTTGCCTTACAGAAGAACAAGAAGTCTTGGACAGATGGACAGAGTACTGCTCTGACCTTTACAACCATACACCAAATGGAGACCCATCAGTTCTAGCATGTCCCGAGAGCAGAGAAGAAGAAGAAATCCTCCCAATTCTCCGGGAAGAAGTTGAGGCGGCAGTGCAATCGCTGAAGAAAGGGAAGTCAGCGGGAGTGGACAACATACCAGCGGAACTGCTACAAGCAGGAGGAGAAGCGATGACTGATGCTCTCACCACTATCTGTAACAAGATCTGGCAGAGTGGGGAATGGCCTACACCATGGACCCAGTCGCTTGTCATCACTCTTCCTAAAAAAGGTAACCTTCAGGAGTGTGAAAATTACCGCACCATCAGCCTCATCAGCCATCCCAGCAAGGTCCTCCTGAAAATAATACTCAACAGGTTGAAACCACAAGCTGAACAAATCATAGCTGAAGAACAAGCAGGATTCATGGCAGGGCGAAGTACCACTGAACAGATTTTCAACCTCAGAATAATCTGTGAGAAATACCTACAGCACCAACAACATCTATATCATGTGTTCATAGACTTCAAGAAGGCATTTGACCGAGTCTGGCATGCAGCTCTATGGGCAACCATGAAAGTGTACAACATCAGCCCTAAAATCATAGAAGTCATCAAAAGCCTGTATGACAAGGCTACCAGTGCAGTCCTCCATAACAGCGTCATCGGGAACTGGTTCAGAACAACAATCGGTGTGCGTCAAGGATGCCTACTCTCTCCAACACTCTTCAACATCTTCCTAGAGCGCATCATGTCAGATGCTCTTGCAGATCACGAAGGCACAGTCAGCATAGGGGGCAGAGCAATCTCCAATCTTCGTTTTGCGGATGATATTGATGGATTGGCTGGAGAGGAACAAGAACTTGAACAGCTTGTACAGAGGCTTGACACCACCTCCAGAGCTTATGGAATGGAAATAAGTGCAGAGAAGACCAAAATGATGACCAACAACACCAATGGCATCAACACGGACATCAAAGTACAAGGCCAATCCCTCAACACAGTGCACAGCTTCAAATATTTAGGAGCCATTGTGTCAGACAATGGGTCTCGACAGGAAGTCATCTCCAGGATCGCACAAACAACTGCTGCCCTGACAAGGTTGAAGCCCATTTGGAAAGACAGAACCATCAGTCTACATTCCAAAGTAAGACTGCTGCGATCTCTGGTCATCTCCATCTTCCTATATGCTTGCGAAGCATGGACCCTCACAGCAGATCTCCAACGAAGAATACAAAGCATGGAGATGAGGTGCTACAGAAGACTTCTGTGCATTTCCTATACCCAACACATCACCAACGTTGAAGTCCGACAGACCATCACACAAGCCATTGGACAACACGATGACCTGCTCACAGTGGTGAAGAAACGGAAACTCCGATGGTATGGCCACGTCACCAGATCATCAGGCCTTGCAAAGACCATTCTGCAAGGCACAGTGCAAGGAGGTAGAAGAAGGGGGAGACCGAAAAAGAGGTGGGAGGACAACATTCGAGAATGGACTGGTTTGACACTGAGCGAAGCCATGAGGGCTGCTGAGGACAGAGAAAGATGGAGTATGCTGGTTAAGCGATCATCTGTGGTGCCCCTACGACCTTCGGGTTATGGGACAGGATAGGATAGGATAGGATGTATCCCACATTTAGGACGCAGCACTTTCACCAGCCATGTTTGTTAAGAAGCTTGAAGATTCGTCAACAAAAAATTGTACACTATATATAAATATAACTTTGATGCCAAACTGGACATCATCTGAAAACGGTAAACTAAAAGCAACCATAAAGTTGTAAGGTAATTATTTGGTCCTCAGTAATTAAAACAAATCCATATCATCGTATCAATACTCTTTAATTGTAAAACTGTATTTACATCAATTGTCCATGAAATTAAAAAAAGACCATGGTGATGGCAAAGCGGTTCTTTATATAGTTGCCTAGCAATGATCCTACAATATTAAGCTTTCTCTTTGTCACTGAGGTTTTAATGATACTTTCTCACGCAATACCCTTAATAGTATTCTGACAAAAAACTGCACAATTAATATGAATCATGTAGTTCAAAATTTAACAGACAAAATTCAATTCAACAAATCTTCATTACACAATTCCTTTGGTATGAGTAACAAAGATGTGTGGAATTAAAAGCATGTCCAAACATTCCAGTATCAATATGCTGAGTGTGAACAGCTCCCCTGACGTTTAACAAATAACAAATGACGCTTACCGTTCAGTAATCACAGACTTTCACAACCTCACTTCAATCAAATAAACACGGTGCATCTTGACACACATCAAGTCATCATGATCAAAAGTTAAAGTTTTTAAAGCTGCAGAGAAAAATGTCAATGGCGAGATTTCTGCTACCACTTGAATGAAGACAGCATATTGGTTCACTACTTCAAAATCATACAAACATAATATTATTATGTGACCATTATTGGGGTATGGTTTTTAAGCACTGTACTTGGCACCCAGCGTACCAGACTAGGCCAATAATACTTTGTAACTTAGAAACCAACAATTAACATAAGGGCGTGCATGATAATAATTAGTCTATAATACACAGGCTTCGCTAGACGTACGGAAAACATGAAAATCAATAAGTATGAAAATTTTGTTAACACAGTCACTATAACAGAGTCTACTTAATAAAAAAAATAAAATAAAATTCATGATGTCGTACTTCAAATGTTCAAGCACTGTGAAATGCAAGCACAAAATGTTACGCACATCCCAAAATTACTACACAAGCTTACAACTAAAAAATCCTCTGTAACATTTGGGTCTACTTTTATTCAATTTGAAAGGGGAAAAGGGATGATCAAGAAAACACCTACAACAAGGGTAGTCAAACCAAACAAACAACCAATCAACCAACCAATCAACAACAGCAACAACTGGTTCCAAAATAACGTAAAAATAAACCAACACCGCTACTTAATACATATATATTACAGTGTGTTTTGTTTTTCTCACGCTCCCACCCAACCATCACACAATGACACTGCTAATATTACAGGGCTGTTAGTATAACGGTATATTACGTCAGGGATTTCTGCACATTCAGAATGGAGCTGCAACATCATGCAATGGGCTTCAGCTTCCCGCCAAACAGGAAGAAGCAACATGCATCACAGATGAGATACATGTATCATACAGAGAGAGGGTGACACTTACTCCACATCTGCTCGCCATTAAAACTTACACACGTTGAAATAAATAAGTAAATTTTACTGCCTTTTACATAAACAAGTAGTTTTACTGTCATTTGAATCAATAAATTACTTTGGCTCTCGTTGGAGTCAAACACAGAATGGTGGCTGAAATTTGTGCAGTGAGATGCAACACTGGATTAGATTGTTTTTATAAAAATGGCTGGAAGAAACAAAACCAGTTCCGTGGGTCAGACGGAAAACGTGAAAGCAACGGAGAAATAAAGAAGGCAAAGGAGGGAAGGACGAGGTGTCAGTTATTGGTGACCAGCACCCCCAAAATGTGGAAAGGGTCAAAAACAAAAACAAAAAAAGGTGAGCACAGTTCACCCTGGGTAAGAGGAAGTGGAAGGCTTCATACTAGTAATAGTGCCAACACATGCATCATCTCAGAGGTAACCAACAGGTTTCTGGTTATTTAGACATTTTCAATTTCATTGTTCAGGATGGGTCCTGGATTTCATTTCAGTAACATATAGATCAATTTGATGAATTCACGCTTTATGATCAGCTTTGTTTTTATGGCATTTTTATTATAATATTTTTATATGCTGCGGTTGCTTTTCATGAAACTGGATGGGGTAGGAGCAACAACATTCTTATATCTTTAGAATCCTCATTGATAATGCAGGATTTCTAACCCAACTGATAACATTTTGTTGTACAAATAACGAGAAGTGTGATACATCTACCCACTTAACTCACATGCTCCTGAGAAATGTAAGTTCGATATGTAACATGAAAATGATCTATAATTTAATGCATGACCAAAACCAAACACACACATTGTAAGCCAATGTGCGTTCACATAAATACTGACCTTGACCTTTAGATGACCCTGATTGCAAATGTTTACATGTCTCTAACCAGACTTTGTAGCATAGACGTATCTACATGTAGATACCATTCTTCTATACACAATTTCTGGACTATTTCAATGCTTACAATTTTGGGCCAGTACACCGACTCCCCCTGCTGTATGCTTGTGGCCGTAGGTACCAAACCCCTCTTTCACACTACACCCACCCTTTACAACTATAAACTTACTTCTCTCAATTCCAAATGTGAGAACAGCTAGCAAATTTATTTTCTTAATAATGAATAACTTTATAATAATATATATTCACAATACAAACTGTAACTGTAAGATCACAACGTCGAACTTTGTGGGGTTTTTTGGTGGTTTTTTTTTTTTTAGGCCCCCAATCGATCGAGATCACAAACTATATTATGTTGTCCTTTTCTTCTTTTTTTTTTTCAAAAACAGATCACGAACTTGGTTTTCATCACAAAAGCTTGAGAAATTGTTTTCATCACAAAAGCTTGCAGTCCAAGATGAGAAGACATGCAGAAGAATACAGAATTCATATGTTCTTCATTCAAGGCACTGGTCAGCGGTGTATGGGGCATGTTGCTACCCACTGGAACAATGGGGCACAACGCCACCCCATACAGAAAAGGAGCGCTACCAGTGAGATCTCCGTGCAGGACTGAGGTAAATTTCACAAAAATGAGTAGAGCCAGCCACTTGGGGGTTAAAATCACACTTACCATTCAGCGAGGAAGCTGTCGTTTTCATAGCCATGTCAGCAGTAAGAAAAGAAAAAGACAACAGATTATTTCATTGCAACAGTGCATAAGTATTCATGGGGTTTTTGTGCAATCAGCCTGTACTACAAATAATACATTTCAAGAAACCAATGAAACATAAACTAGTAGACCTAAATAATTGTCAAATTGTTAAAACTTTTTCTTGTTTTGATAAGAACTTAAAATTTCGAATTTAGTACACAAGGCAATCCCTATAAATACTCAATTGCCAAAGCAGTGACATAGACCGATATAGTGAAGACCTCTAGGATCGTATCATGAATCATCACACAAAACATAATATATATATCTTAAACCAGGAAATTTTTTAAATCATTGAATTCTGTAAAATATATAGATATTATATATCTAATAATACTGAATTCCGTAAAACACATCTAACATAATGGATATCTGAACGTCCTGTAGTAAGTAACCTTTAATGCTATCTGTGCAGTGCAGAACTGAAATGTTCAAAGCTAAATAAGTATACAAAACTACCACACTAGTCATACATATTTATCCACAACAAAATGAATTTAAGTAAAACACTCTTTATTACTAGTTGGTGACACCACTTTACTTTTTATTTTTTTAACCACTTTCCAAACTAATAAAGAAGGCCTTTAAAAAAATTGATAAAAAAAGACTAATCAGTCTACTAATGCCAACAAAAAAAAATCCATTGCTGTAGGAACAGGGGTAATATTGCTGTAAACCTGTTACAAAGGGGGTGTAATTTCATACAGTCAACATCATTGACCAAACTGGCTTGAGGAATAACGATATGAACCTAATCATCTAAGATCGAGAAAAGCAGACAATCTAGTTCAAATGATATGTTTCTGTCAACAGTTTACACACAAACAATTACTGAACTAATTTCAAAGTCACAAATAGTCAAAACGACAGACAACCAAAACACACAAAGTGCATTTTAATAACATTTTTATCAAAAGTTGACTAAGCATACCCAATTTCTATTGCAAACTAAGTCTAATTTAATGGTTCCTTCCTTAAAATACTTGCAAACATCATATCCAGCGATCAGGCAGATGTCATTTTACAGGGATCTATATTCCTCTATATATAACATGTATACTATAAATTATGTATACACGTTTTATATATATATATATATATATATACATATATATACACACACACGCACATTACATGTCTGTTATTGTTAAAAAGTATTAAAGATGGGTACTGCAGTGATGTCATTTTCATCGGCAAATCGGCCATTCACCGATAAAATTCCAAAATGTCCTAAAGAGTCATGTTCTGATTGGCCCGCTGTCCTAAGGTTTTACGCCTCAATCGGCCACCTTTTGTCCGTTTTTTTGTTTGCTTGTCTCATGTCTGTTTCGTTGTTATTGCTTCTGTCCATAGTAATTTCCTATCGGATAAATAAAGGTGTAATGAGTTATTGTCGAACATCGCGTATCGGAAGCGCCAAGCAGACGGCACATACATCAACAGGGAGAGTTAGAATAGCTCCCCTTGTTGCGAAAGGCGTGCTTCCGGCAATAACACTTTTTGTTTTCAAAATGCCCCCGAAAAAGAAGCCGAAACTTATCAGTGGCTAGCGCTTCTCGTTTGATGTTGGAAAGAAGGAAAAAGAGAAAGAGAGTGGAACAACCTCTCAGACTGTGACAAATCAGGGTGATGCAGCACCATCGAACGCTGTGACATTGGACCTGACTCAGACTGTTTTTGTTTTATGTTTTTGCATCAAGGATTCACCTAAGTTCACAGTTCAGTTGAAGAGTTTATTAGTCATCCATTCTAGTCATTTCATCAAGTTTTATATTGTTTTGTTGTTAATAAATGTAAGTGACACTTTTTTCGGTAGTGTTATATGTGTAGTATTAGTTGCAACTTATTTGTAAGTCAAAATGATGGCTGAAAGATTGTCAAAATGTCCTAAAGGTTTGTGACTGAATCGGCCAAATGGCATATGCTGAACATTTTTAGCAACATCACTGGTACTGTACACATTCCTCAAACCTTTCAACTACAAAATGACGACAGCATTCCATACATCACTATTAAGTTTTGTATCCATATGTAGAAGGCATGATACAATCATACATGTTTGATTCACACACACACATGCAAGCCACGAAATAAAATTTAGGTCTTATCCCATAACATCAAACATGCAATAAACAGGTTTTTTTTTTTTCATTAATTTGTACAATGTGCATGGACAAAATACTAAAAATAAAATGTGCAAACATATTAAAAAAAATACAAAATCCAAAACCAAAATCAAGATGGCTGGACAATCCAAAACCCAAACTCAAAAAAAAAAAAGTTACAAAAATGAAACATCAACATGGCACAAAGTTCAAAGTCCAGTCCAAGAAAACACCAACTGATCCAAAATCCATTACAACGGAAAAGAAACAAAAGTCACAACGTCAATAGCCCGGTAGGACTTCACCTGTCACTCTTAGGAAAAGGGTTGCCACACTTAGGGATTTATGGGTCACTTCTAGAGGCTTCAGTCAGTACTATTTCAGTTGTTGTACACTTTAAAAAAAATATATAATACATGGATCAAATTTCCAAGTGACTTGGCAGCTTTTTGGATCAGAAAGAAACAGAATAAAATTTGGATTTTAAGTTTCAAAATTTGCTACACATTTCTGAACATCGAACCTGTATATATATTCAGACTGCAGAAAGAATTAGTAATGAAGGACAGGAAGAAGCAAGCCTTATACTTAATCATGATCCAAACTATACTAGACTACAAAGTACTGACAGAAGACACCAAGAAATGCCATCAAATGAAAACAGGGATCAGAACAAGAATGCAGCAGGCAATCGGATGTAACAAGATGAAAACAAACGGCCTTGCAACAATCAAGATACCTGAATGATTTCCATGCTGCCATGAAGAGAGCTGTGGCTGCCGCCTGATGATATGCTAGAGTTGGATTGGTAGGGCTCAGTGGCTGCACCCCCACATCGACACTGGGAGTTGTATTGGTCCAGTCCCATGGGCAAGCCACAGCGCCGAGACACAGAATTCAACACCGAGCAGTACTGACACAAGCCATTGTCTTCCATCCCACCCAAAATATCGTCTAAGCTGCGAGCCTTGCGTGAGGCTTCGCATGCCTGGGACTGCAGGTGGTGTTCCATCGCTTGGGTGATTTGGCGATACACTTCACGTTCTGAGTACCGCCCCCAGCGAAACTTGCGCTCTGAGGTGGGCTCTGAGCTTACACCGCCATTGGGTCTGTGCTTCTTGCTGCTATGACTGAGGTAGGCCTCTGAAGAATCATCATGAGATGTCTTCCCTGGAGTAGTCACTGAAGTGGCCGTGCTTGTAGATGTTGAAGGCTCTGCTGCGAGATCAAAATTTGGATAAGTTGAGAAAGCGATACTGTTAGGTCTGATGTAGGTGCGTTTAGCTTTGTCTTTAGACCTCAACACTACCTTGCCTGATGCGGCCACTGAAGTCCCTGACAGGCCTGAGGGCAAGGTGGTGTTAGCCATGGTGGTGGTGGGTGATGCCACGTTGGAGCCACCACCTGACGATGAACTGCTCTGACTGGAGATGGACATGGGAGACACGAGATCACTAGACCCTCCAGATCCTGACTCACTCGATTCTTCCTCCTTACCGTCACTTTGCCAACACCCATCGTGATGATGACCATCTCCCCGTGCTGCCACTTTGGCTGGCAAGGAGTGAGTGGGAGAGTCTACAGAACCTGTTGGAGAACCCAGGCTGCTGACAGACATGGGAGAACTCGGTTCTTTTGTCTTTGACATTGTGGCACTGATGGGGCGCTTGAGGCTGGCCCCTGTGGTCTTGTTGCTAGCACTAGCGCCTGAGGCGGAAGTGGGAGATGTTCTACCACTACCTGGAACATAACACGGCGTAAAGTTTAGCTTGTCTAAGGAGGTGGTCGGGAAGCCATAAAATGGCATCTCCTTGTCCTGAGTTGCAGAAACAGTGGATGAAGGGCTGAAAGGGGACTGGACAGGAGCAGTTTCCATGACCGGAGAAGAGGAGACGTTGAGGCGCGCCATGGCAGACGTGGGGGAGGGTAGCATGTGCAGCGGAGGGGTGGTTAAGCGCAGTTTACACAATGCCAACTTGTCTTTCTCCTTCCCTCTGTCTCCAATCATTGATAATGACTTGATGGGAGTGGTAGGTTCTGAACTGCTAGTGTCTGAATCCTTGTCAGTGTCCGACACAGGACTGAGATCTAAAGTGAAGGGCCTCTCTCGCTGTTTGAACCCTGCCAGTGACCCTGGCCTGAGAGGAGAAGTGATGGGAGAAGGGGTGGAGGAGGGGAAGTGGAGAGACATGATCCTGGTGCTGATGGCACTACCCAGCCCCAACGACAAGGAGTTGGGCACAGCTGGGGACCGTGGCGCACAACATGACACATCCTCGCTTGCTGCTGGGCTCTCTGTCAATGAAAATGCTGCTGCAGCAGTCACTTTGGTGGTTGATGAAAAGCTTACATCACTCTTGTAACTCACACTATTTGTCACACTGCCCAGAGACAGAGTTGCATGCGACACAGACACATCTTCTACACTGATAGGTCTTGAAGATAAATCATGCACGGCGCCTTTACTGAGAGTCATGAAGCCTGAGCTGTTCCTGCATGAAGAGACATGGGGTTTAGTGGAGCTGTAGCGAGGGCCTAAGTACTGCACACTGCTGCCCTGAGTGTCAGGAAAAGGAGAGCCAGGCATGGGCACATGCTGGAGTCGACGCCTCCCCAGTCCAAAGTTGGCTGTAGGTATAGGACCAGGGAGTGGCACAGCAGGGCTGCAAGTTGAAGGTTGGTCAGCACAAGGGCCAGGCAGGGGGGATATGGCAACACCTCCGCAAGTTGACAACTGCTCGATGCTGGGAGAAACAAAAGAGACGGATGATGGTCTTTGGGCACTGGGGCCAAGGAAAGGGGCAGTGATGTCTGACACTCCCACCCTGTTTTGTTCTGGGCCAGGTTTAGATTCTGATGAGACTGGCCCTGGGAAAGGGACCAACGAGTCAGGCCCATGGAACGGTGCAGATGCTGATGTTTCAGGGCCAGGAAATGACGTCACATCTGCACTAGTGGGTCTGTGTTCTGAGAAAACAGATGCCTCCTCCTTAGCATCTGACGAGGGTCCTGGGATGCCTGGCACTTCACCCTGACTGCCAGTAGAAGGACTGGACATGGGACACGGCAACCCTATGAAGCTGTCAAAGTCAAATGTCTTAGGGGTGAGATTGCCAGGTCCTGGGGAAGGAGGGCTGCACACCTGAAGGTCAATCACCACAGGCGACGGATGAACGTTTGTGGGACTTGAGCCCCTAACCCTCTGTGCACGTAGCCTTTCCTCTTCCTCTTCACGCCTCACCACCTGCTCATACTCCAATAGCTGCCCCAGGAAATTGAAGTTGGGTGATATGGTTGGTCGCTTGTCCTTAACGTACCTGCAAAGTCCAGCAATTAATATGAGCGTAATGAAAATGACAAATATTGCTATGCTCTGTAATAAGTGAACAAGTTAGCACCAAAGACCTGTACACAGTGATACCCAAACATAACTTCAAACATTCAAATCATTAAGGGGAATCTTACATTCGCAGACGATGGATAACTTTGCTCATATAATTCGTGCTTGTACACTGCAAAACAAAAAGGAGCAAACCTATAAGCATCGTCTGAGGACATGCGCATGTGTTTCATGATGTAGGCAATGGCCAGAGTAGGGGAACGTGAAATGCCCGCCAAACAATGGACAAGTACACAGCCGTTTGCCTCATGCACTTTGTCTGCAACATAAATGGCGCAAAATCATACACTCTGTATTACTTGACACACTATACAAATGTTATTTACATGCACAACCCCTCACCCATCCCCACCCTCCCAAAAAAAAGAAAAAGTCAGAAAACATTGTACTATTACCAACGTATTATTTAGTGCAACTAGCACCCAGTATCAAACACTTGCCACCAAGGGAGGATGAAGAAAACAACGTTGTCTAGAATAACATCACAGTCTGCTAATGCAAATAACAGACTGAGCACTACTACTAACAAGAACTATAACACTATTGGGAATATTTTTGACAAGCTATTAGTTTATTTATTGTGTTCAACGACCCAAACTTTATCAATAAATATAATATAAATTTTTATGTATTAATGAATATTTTGTTTCAATTACCCAGAAATTGGAATGCTTCGTTTAAGAATGGGAGTATTTTCTCGCTGTAGTTGTCACCAATAGGAATGCGATAAAAGTGCCCTTCCTGTACATACGAAGGTCGTGGACAGTTGGTGCTGACATTCAATACGTAGTTGATGCCATTGATCTGAAAAATAAATAACACAAACATAATTATTACCTAGTTTCTAACAAATATAAAATGCCCCATAAAATCAGTTAAGGTACATAAATACACAGAATACTCAGTCTTTCAGTCATGGTTAAATCAGAATAAAAGTGAACTGATGAGGAGTCCATGAATCAATCAGTACTCCATCACAGTTCATTAATATATATATATATATCTTATCCTATCCTATCCTATCCCGTAACTCGGGGGTCGTAGGGGCACCACTGATGATCGTTTAACCTGCGTACTCCATCTTTCCCTGTCCTCAGCAACCCTGATTGTTTCGCTCAGTGTCAAACCAGTCAATTCTTGAATGTTGTCCTCCCAACTCTTTTTCTGTCTCCCTCTTCTTCTACCTCCTTGCACTGTGCCTTGCAGAAGTGTCTTTGCAAGACCTGATGATCTGGTGGCGTGGCCATACCATCGGAATTTCCGTTTTTTCACCACTGTGAGCAGGTCATCGTGTTGTCCAATGGCTTGTGTGATGGTCTGTCGGACTTCATCGTTGGTGATGTGCTGGGTATAGGGAATGCCCAGAAGTCTTCTGTAGCACCTCATCTCCATGCTTTGTATTCTTCGTTGGAGATTTGCTGTGAGGGTCCATGTTTCGCAAGCATGTATATAGGAAGATGGAGATGACAAGGGAGCGCAGCAGCCTTACCTTGGAATGTAGGCTGATGGTCCTGTCTTTCCAAATTGGCTTCAAAATCGCCAGGGCAGCAGTTGTTTGTGCGATCCTGGAGAGGGACTTTCTGTCGGGACCCACTGTCTGATACAATGGCTCCTAAATATTTGAAGCTATGCACTGTGTTGAGGGATTGGCCTTGGACTTAGATGTCCGTGTTGATGCCATTGGTGTTGTTGGTCATCATTTTGGTCTTCTCTGCACTTATTTCCATTCCATATGCTCTGGAGGTGGTGTCAAGCCTCTGTACCAGCTGTTCAAGTTCTTGTTCCTCTTCAGCCAAACCATCAATGTCATCCGCAAAACGGAGGTTGGAGATTGCTCTTCCTCCTATGCTGACTGTATATATATATATATATATAAAATTTTTTTATAATTTTAAATTTATGTATTTGAATGTAGGAAGTACAGTGGAACCCCCGGTATCCGGCTCTCTGGTATACGACTCCCTCCGTTATGTGACCTCAAAACTTCTGACAAATTCACTTCCAATAATAAATGACCTCTGGTATGCGACAACCTCGTTTATGCGACCAGCGACCGTGTCTTAAGCCCTTTATACGACCGTCTTAGGGCAATTTAAAAGAGATATCAGTTAATTTGCTGTCTTTTCCTTTCGTTTTTTCTCTCATGTTAGTGTACGCCTGCTGTTGTCTGCTATTTCTGGTTCGCAAATAAGGGACATTACTCGCCCACACTGGCTGTCAAAATGGCGTCGCACAAGAGGAACGTTTTGAGTTTGGCAGAGAGAATGAAAGTGATTGAAAGAAGTGAAATGGGGAGAGTTGTTTGTCTATAGCAAGAAGTTTAGACGTTGGGAAGACCCAAATTCAGCTCATCATAAAGGATAAGGAATGTGTGAAACTACGATGGGAGAGTGGAGAAAGTGGCGAAAACTGAGAGCTTCTGCACTGACAGACTTGGATGAACGCGTCTGGCAGTGGTTCGACCGTTTTCTATTTTTGACGTTGTGAATAAAAGACAAATCTAAAAATAAAACATGTTTTACAGTTTCCTTTGTCAGAGAATACATGCTGGTGAGTGTGAAAATTATGACTACATACCCCTCCGAGCCTGACCCCCCGCCCCTCCCGCCCCCCCCCCCCCCCTTGTTTTTGGTATAAGACCACCTCTATTATAAGACCGTTTTTTCTCAGATTTTGGACGGTCGTATACCGGAGGTTCCATTGTATTATGAATTTGCATATGAGAAAGAACTTTAGGCAGTGCTTTGGGGTATGGTTACTTGTTTGGCATGGAGAAAGAATCTCATAATGCTTTATTTTCTTTTTTTTAAAATCTCACCTGTGATGTTTCCAACGAGAGAGCATCCTGTGAAGATCCCAGGTAGAGAAAAGGGAGGATGCGCGTGGGTCCCACATTGCTGACAGGTAGGCAGGGTTGGGAGAGAGAGGTGAGAGCAGTACACCTGTAGCTATTATTGGCCTTGCTCTCTACCAACCCTGGGTACATGGCTTGAAACGCCAAGAAGCCCCCTGTTCAACCAACACATAAATAATATACATGTATTACTTTCATCCATATTCAAGCCAGCCCTAGCTATGGAGTAATATGCATACATCATGTACCCATGGATCCAGGTTGATTTTATAAAAGTGGTAGTAATTTCAAACAGTCAGCCATTGCAAACATCGTTGTGTTTATTATTAATGTCTTTTCCATCGAGATGATAAGACATTATTGCAAACAACCAGATAAAATTGAGCTTTTATTTTAAAGTAGTAGTAAACAAGTAAGCTTAAGTAGTAGCACTGATGAATTAATTGGGTTACTATTCGTATAACTCATGAACACAATACAGTTAGCATTTAGCAACAGAGGTTTAAAGATGACTTTAACCACAGAGTATAGGTGTTATAAAAGGTCTCAAGTTAGGCGAACTGATATCAAGGGCTGGTGTATATATCGCCATTTGAGTGCCAACAGTCTTAACAATGAAGCAAAGTCACCTTGACACTGAGACAGAATGAGTCATCCTTTTGATATGAAAACACATGAACTTTGCAAGCAAGTAATACTGAACAGCTGCGAGAAAGAAAAAAAAAACCGCTGGCCTTTTGTGCTAGGTCAGATAAATCTGGCTTTAGTAGATCAACTCCTTCACACGATAGTTAAAAGTATTAAATCGCATATAAAAAAGACGGTCTCTTGCGAGCTTTGCAAATTTCCTAATGACTTTAATTAGTTTAAATCACGTAAATAAAAAAGACGTACTTTTGCGAGCTTTAAAAAACTAGTTACAGACGTTAACAATCTCTTCTTTATTTTATTAAATCCAGAAAAATAATAAGTATTTCAAATTATTTTTCTTTATTTCTTTTAGGGGAAAGGGTGTGTGTGTCTGTGCATGTGTGTGTGCATTTGTGTCTTGGTGAATAATTAAAACCAATTAGAAAGGATGCAGATATGACATCACTGCATTGCGATTTTTTTTTTCAGATTAGATTGTATCAAACTACGTACCCCTTGCCTATGCTAGAGCAGGTTAGATAAAAGCGACAATGAAGGATGAGGCTGGTCTACAGATATGATATGGTCTAAGGAAGCATAATTATAGCTTTTCATGTTTGCTTCCAAATTAAAAAGAAAAAATAAGTTTAGAAAAAGAAAGACTGTCATTTAGGGTGAGACATATTCTCATACGCTCTATGAGACAAAGTCGATAAGACAAGCAGACAAAAAGACAGACCTCGGACAGATAAGACCTATAGACAGACCGGCAGACAACCTACCTGAGAGAAAGTTGACGCTGTTGAAGGCGGTAGCCAGTTTTCTAAGCAGCACATGAACAAAGTTGTCCGATGTGAAAACACCTGGGTCCTCTGTACACTGGTCATAGACAATGACGTCCCATGAAGGGTCCACATCTACATGACATGTCTGGCTCAGTAGTTCCTGAATAGTCACCTGCACACACGAACATCAAAGAATGAATATAAGAGGGGGGAGGTGGGGAGGTGATCAGAAAACATGAAAGAACACAAAAAAACAAAAACAAAAAATCGGTGCAAACAACCACTGAAACAAATAAACAATTAAACTAAACATGTGTGATCAAGACAAAAATCAAACTTGTAATCAAATAGACTAAATATGCACACAATAATGAAAATAAAAATACTACTATTACTGCTACTTCTGCTACTACTACTGGATGCTATATACCCGCTTTTCCCAGATCACCACCAGATCATACAGCAGTTAACGATTAAACAACAAATTAATAACACAATTATTGATGACGATTAAACAACAAATTGACAACACAATAATTGATGACTTACTATTAGAAATTCTAATAACGAATGAACACATCGTTTACAATTAAAACAATCCAAAAAGTCGAAATGCCAAATGAACTAATGCAACTTAACAGAAATCAGAACTGGCACTGTCCCCAATATCAAGCTGCTAATAGTTGAAAACAAACATACTAACACTGTAACAAAGACCACGATGAGCTTAATGAGAATGCGAGGTGGAGGGTGAGCACACAGTGACGGCAGTACAAACGTCACTGGACAAAAGGCCATGGCGCAAACTGACCCAAATTAACTCTTCCTCCCCGTCTGCCTTTCTTCCTTCCTTCCTGTTTCACACCTGCTAGCAACACCAGACCCTGTTCCCAACTTCCTCCTTCAACCTAAACCCTCCCATCTCCACCCTCCCATGCCCAGTATCCACTCTCCATGTGCTGGTCTGCCCACAAGTCAAAGCATCACCAGCGATCGCCAACGCCATCATCCCCAAACACCCGTCTCACACTTCCAACTCTTCTCTGCAGTGTCCGTATCTCGTAACCTCCATTCATTCACACATATCTCGTAACCTCCATTCAATCACAATACCCCTTACATTTTTATTGCCTTATGTTTTATGCGAATTAACTGCTGCTGTACTAATCCCTATCTAACCGGCTACCTACACGTAAGTTTACATTTCTTACAGACTTAAAATAATAAATGCAAATGATAACTCGAGCAACCGCCTAATAAACAAATTGTGCACACAGTGATGGCAGTCCAAAACCAAACCTATGTATTTTGAATTCATTGGGTATGGTAATAGAGTGTCTCGAGTCTCTAAAGATGCATATTAAAAGCACATCAGTACAGTTGTTCTAGTTTATATTTATTAAGACAGTCCGTTGTGAAATCGATTTTTTTGTGTGTCTTTCTCATTAAATCTTAATTAACTTGTGCAAGCGTATGCAAATATATAAAAAGATATTAAAGGCACAAATCGCTTAATTAAAATATGACAGACGAACAGAGAGACAGAGAGAGAAAATAGGAAGAAAGAGAGAGAATGAAGGAGGTAGAAAGGGGGAAGGATAGAGAGAATTTCGTTTCAGATCTCTTCTTAAAGGATTGTTTGCAAGCTTACTCACTGACTCACACTCAGTACCGAATGACGAGCAGTCAGATGTGTGTGTGTGTTGGTTTGTGTGTGTGTTTGTGTGTGTGTGCGTGTGCAGTGATTGTACTGTAGGTGTCTGCATTTTTCACTATTCACTGGTCCCCACTACACCTGTTTCCCTATATATAGTATAGTACGCACTATGCAGCTCCTACGTACAAACAGTAAAAATACTTTGACACAGTCATCGAATACCAAAAGAATGGTTCACCTTTATTATGACATTTGCTTACTCATTCGGTCATTCTTTAAGGCCTTGGAATAAGAATGATATCTAATTCAAGGAAATGGCTCGCAACTAACAAGACGAGACCAAGTCATTCTCCAGACACACACACACCACCCATCTCTCTCTCTCTCTCTCTCTCTCTCTCTCTCTCTCTCTCTCCCTCCCTCCCCTCCCTTCCTCTCTCTCTCCCTTCCTTCCCCCTCTCTCTCCCTTCCTCCTTCCCCCTCTCCCTCCCTCCTTCCCCTTCTCCTTCCCCTTCTCCCCCCCTCCCCTCCCTCCCTCCCTCTCTCTCTCTCTCTCTCTCTCTCTCTCTCTCTCTCTCTCTCTCTCTCTCTCTCTCCTCTCTTATGACGGCCTCTCTCTCTCTCTCTCTCAGTCTCCTCTCTTATGACGGCCTACTAGCGCCAAAACCTGATCATTACAAATATCATGAAATAATTAAAAAAAATATCATGGGATAATTACAATTACCAATGGATAATTACAATTATCATTGCAAACTTACAAATATCATCGCGTGATCATGTTTAATTTTTCAGTTTTGGCTCTAGCAATCCGCCTGGAAATGCGCCAAAACCGAAAATTATAATTATTACATAATAATTACAATTTTCACTTGAAAATTACAATTTTTACGTGATCATGCTTAATTCTGACTAAAGCGACTTACTAGCGCCAAAACTTGCATTTTACAGGTATCAGTAATAATGGTAATTTACACGTGTTCTGTGTAATTCACACTTATGACGTCCTACTAGCGCCAAAACTTGATAATTGCACATTAATATAATGGAATAATTACAAATATCAACGACATATTTACAATTAACACGTAAAAATATTAATTATCAAGTGAAAATGATGACGGACTGCTAGAACCAAAACTGAAAATTAAACATGATCATGCGAAGATATTTGTAATTGTTCAATGATAACTTTAATTATCCCTTGATAATTGTAATTATTCCATGATATTTGTAATTATCTCATGATATTTGTAATTATTAGGTTTTTGGCGCTAGGAAGGCATGGTAAATACTGATAATTATTAACACTGTGGATTACCGGTATCTCTGTAAATTAAACAGAACACGTGTTAATTGCAATTATCTCTTGATACTGGTAGCTGTCGATTTTGGCGCTAGTAGGTCTTCATACTCTATCTCTCTCCTCCCCTCCCCCTTTCCCACAAACCCCCCAGCACAAATTCCACCATGACTATTGCATGACTTCTGTGTCACAACCAATTAACGCATCGTAGCGTTAATCAGTAGCAACATTTTTAAAAAAAGGATTCATGCAAGTATTAATATCCCGTCATATTAAATTAACTGCAACAAAAAGCAGTAAAGCAAACGCATTTAAAGGCACGCGGAGATATATTGTTTTTGAGTGAATAAAAGTGTTGTAATTGTTCCCTCTGTTGTTTTATGTGTTAGTTTTTGGGGGTGGTTGTTCTCGTGTGATAAACACACACTTGCGTACCCACTGTGGAGGCAGTGGACGTGACAATCATCATCATCATCATCATCATCATCGACATCGGTCATTATCATCATCGTCCTGCTTCCTCCTGTTTTCTCATCTATCCACTTCTTCCTTTAGCAAGCTGTCTACTTCAGTACGAAAAAAAGAACAACAACATTACACAGATAATTCATTCATTCATAAGCTCCAGTTCTAAATTAAGGTAACAACTATAATTCCACGCGGAAGTAGTTATAAAAACTTAAGAGAAACAATGACGTCGTGTAGCAACACTCCCATAAGGATGATCATGCATGCCAGACTAGTGAAGAAGAACCACGCTACTGTCTGCTAAAGCCTAGCAACCCCACCTACACAAAAATGGCACCTATTTCATTCCCTACCGAGCATTATTACGCTTCAGTGCAAAACAACAAAGGCATTTGCATCAAAGACTAGTGTGCCGTCTTCGCGTTCATAACAAGCTGAGTCATAACCACGAGTTTTCTGTTTTCAATGACTGTGTAGACTGAATAACGTCAGCACCGTCTAGCAACTTTTGAGGCGAGATCATTCAGTACATAGGCAAATCCAGTATAGGCAAACTAAAAAATACTGAAAGCCCTTCCAGCTGATATAATAAATATAACATTTGCAAATAATATCCACTTCAGTAAAACCCGTCTAGACAGCACGACAATCTGTCATAATCTATCCTAAATCACGTTAGCGTACCCACACTACAACGCCAGAAATATAATATGTCTGTATAGTATATGACTAACAGAAAATAAATATCCAATAATAGTAATATTTTTCTACAGTTAAATCCAAAAATAAAACAGTTCAGATATGATTTAAGTCAGGAAATCCATGGTTCAAACATACTTGAGTTATTATTAATTTCGTGAAATGTATAATCCCTATGAAGAAACAGGAAAATGTGTTTTTAAATTTGTAAACAAAGTGACATAAATGGATGTTTCGAAATAATCAATGAAACTCAAGAAACAAAACCTAGTTCGATAAACTACTGCAACAGTCTAATGACTGGCATTCGATTAAATAATTACCATGGAAACAAAACTGATTAACTGGTAAGATATAGTATAATCTTTATAAGGAAATGATGGACCTCTGTACCTAATGCTTCTTGTAAACAATTTAACACAACGGCTTATGGATGCCGGTGTTATACAAGTTGTCGTTGTCATCATCATCATCATCATCATCATCATCATCATCATCATCATCATCATCATCATCATCATCATCATCATCATCATCATCATCATCATCATCATCGTCATCATCATCATCTTCATCTAAGGTGAAAATCCATCCACGTCCTCTCTCTCCCATTCCTTCCACACTACCCTCCGCCCCAAGTCCCACCCCTCATCATTACCATAATCCAATCTACCCCTCCTCATTATCATATTCCATAAGGACAGTCATTGCCCTTGGCAGACGCAAATAAAAAAAAATTGCCTGCGCTTTAACACTCCTCCATTCTAAGTGAAACGCTCAAAATTCCTTCCGACACCAACATTTCATTTCCCCTACTTCCTGGCTTCTGTGTTGTACCCACTGTCACATGTATGCACATCACTACATTATTTTACCTCTACGGATTGTATGCCAACCTCATGTCATGTTATTGTCCTCCAACCACTCCCGGACCCCCGCTCTCTACCGCACCACACCTCATCTCTTCCGAAAGCGCTTTACAAAGTCTAGGTTATATAATTTTACTACTGTTATTATTATTATTATTATTATTATTATTATTATTATTATTATTATTATTATTATTATTATTATTATTATTATTATTATTATTAAGATTAAGATTAAGATTCAAGTTCTTAAGAACAAGGGAAAAAGTTATTAACAAAAACCGCTATTCACTTGTGATGGCCGAGCGGTATACGGCATATATCTACTTCGAACAAACAAGCAGCTCTTGCTTCTTCATCTACACGCAAATCCGGCCAAACATGGGCGACGAATGAACGCAGAAATAGACAGGGGAAACTCCCAAACAGTTAAAAATAAATTAAAAGCAACCATTGGCCCAGAAAAACATGGACCGTTGAAAATTATTCGCCGTGTCCGGGTATTGCCCATTCAAACATAATCCTTAGGCAGTTTAGACCACAGGTCGGATCTAATATTAACTTGTTTCGTCATAGTAATAATGTGTCAAAAGCATCCTGTAGAGTAGTTGGGGCGCATTCCTCATAATCTGTCCGCGTTTTCGACCCATTGCCCGCCGTACTAACCTAGTGCAAGGTGGAACACACTACACTACACTACACTACACTACACTACACTACACTACACTACACTACACTATATTATGCTAAAATATAATATATAATATACTACAATATAATACGCTAAACTATTACACATTACAACACATATTTATTACCTCAAAAGGAATTACAACAGGCACAGAATCACGGTTTAAAACTCGATAATTTATATATTAAGAATGCGTAAATATCAACTTCACACGCACTTGAAAACATCGTCAAACACACCTCACTCAATCCATCACATCCAACTACAATTGAACAAGCAAAGCAGTCAGTTCCATAACAAGGTCCTATCCTATCCTATCCCATAACTCGAAGGTCGTAGTAGGGGCACCGCAGATGATCGTTTAACCAGCGTACTCCATCTTTCTCTGTCTTCAGCAACCCTCATGGCTTCGCTCAGTGCCAAGCCAGTCCATTCTCGAGTGTTGTCCTCCAACCTCTTTTTCTGCCTCCCTCTTCTTCTGCCTCCTTGCACCGTGCTTTACAGGATGGTCTTTGCAAGGCCTGATGCTCTGGTGATGTGGCCATACCATCACAGTTTCCATTTCTTCACCACTGTCAGCATGTCATCTTGTTGTCCAATGGATTGTGTGATGGTCTGTCATGTCGGATTTCGTTTTCATGTGCTGGGTATAGGAAATGCCCAGAAGTCTTCTATAGCACTTCATCTCCATGCTTTGTATTCTTCGTTGTAGGTCTGCTGTGAGGGTCTATGTTTCGCAAGCATATAGGAAAATGGAGATGACAAAGTAGCGCAGCAGCCTTACTTTGGAATGTAGACTGATGGTCTTGTCATTCCAAATGGGCTTCAACTTTGTCAGGGCAGCAGTTGTTTGTGAGATCCTGGAGAGGACTTCCTGTCGGGACCCATTGTCTGATACAATGGCTCCTAAATATCTGAAGCAACGCACCGTACCGTGTTGAGGGATGGACCTGGGACTTTGATATCGTGATGTCCATGTTGATTCTATTGGTGTTGTTGGTCATCATTTTGGTGTTCTCTGCACTTATTTCCATTCCATAGGCTCTGGAGGTGGTGTAAAGCTTCTGTCCAGCTGTTCAAGTTCTTGTTCCTCTCCAGCCAATCCATCAATGTCATCCGCAAAAATGAGTTGGGAGATTGCTCTACACCCTATGCTGACTGTGCCTTCGTGATCTGCAAGGGCATCTGACTTGATGCGCTCTGGTTAGATGTTAAAGAGTGTTTGAGAGAGTAGGCATCCTTGATGCACAATGATTGTTGTTCTGAACCAGTTTCCGATGGCGCTGTTGTGGACGACTGCACTGAAAGCCTTGTCATACAGGCTTTTGATGACTTCAATAATTTTAAGGCATATGTTGAAAACTCTCATGGTTGCCCACAGAGCTGCATTCCAGACTCGGTCAAACGCTTTTTTGAAGTCTACAAACACAATCATAATATAGATGTTGTTGGTGCTGTAGGTATTTTTCGCAGATTATTCTGAGTTTTGAAAATCTGTTCAGTGGTACTTCGCCATGCTCTGAATCCTGCTTGTTCTTCAGCTATGATTCGTTCAGCTTGGGGTCTCAACCCTGTTGAGGATTATTTTCAGGAGGACCTAGCTGGGATGGCTGATGAGGCTGATGGTGCGGTAATTTTCACACTCCTGAAGGTTACCTTTTTTTTGAAGAGTGATGACAAGCGACCTGTTTAAAAATAGATAATTATTTTGTTTAAGCGCAGGGGAAAGAAGAAGAAGAAGAAGAAGTTAGAGAACGTCAGAAACGAAGGTGAAGAAGCCGGTGAAAACCGTGAGAAGCCGGTGCAAACAAGAAATACGCTGTAAACAATATGGCCCTCATTGCTCGGGCTCTGATGATCGCGCTATTTCGGTGATTAATGAGCGAATAAAACAGGTGGTGATAGTAGTGGATAATGTGCAAGGAAATTGTGAACAGGGATAGCTCAGTCGTCAGAGCGCACGACTTGTGTACGTGCGTCTCGGGCGACTTGGGTTCGAATCCTGACTTCAGCAAACTATTTTGTGATTGCTGGATAGTAGTGGCCAGCGCTTTGAGAAACTCTCTGAGCTTGTAAGTGCGCTATATAAAAGTAATCTCTTTCTCTTTCTTTCTTTCTAGCCAAGAGATAAATTATGTGTCAACAAATCTCCACCCTCTTTGTGTGAAACGGACATTGGTTTTTCAATGAGGACTAGGTATAGCCAACAGTAATGACAGAATCTATTACAGCCGCTTTTAAGATTTACAACGATACATAAGACAGACCTATACGTACACACTTTTAAAACAAATCATACTACAAAACTGTCTAACAAGACTTTACCAGTAGCTACCGAAAAAGAGTTTGATCATACTCGTAGTGCAGGATCTTACAGTTCTACTACTATGTACAACTAATAATAATAATAATAATAATAATAATAATAATAATAATAATAATAATAATAATAATAATAATAATAATAATAATAATAATAATAATAATAATTTAAAACATTAGATGCATGAAAATAAAAATAGCTACGGTTACACCAGTTCTACTCGTGATTACCTGTCCTATATCTGTACCAGTCGATGACATGTTGCCTAACTTTGGTAACAAAACCCGAAGTAGGGCCTACATAATGGTTTTAGTAGCTATCTATGCTTTATTTGTTTCCAATCAATGTCATATCTAGGCAAGGTGTTTGTTTAATGGCGGGACGAGTCGTTGGTGACGTCTACTTGTACTGTGCCGGTGTACTTTAGAGCCGCTACAACGGGGTGAACGGAGTTCCGGTGTGACATCCTCACAGTTCCTAGTATCTTAGCTGGGCTGGGAGCGAATGGGAGCATTCTGATTGGTCGACGCGTTACAAAATTCGACGCATGCGCACAGTGCTATCATAGTCTTCGTAAGGTTTAGGGTTAAAGTTTGGGTTAGAGTTAAGAGTTTAGGGTTAGGGTTAGGGTTTGGGTTAGGGTTAGGGTTATGACGCCTAAGAACTTCGTGAAAAAGCCGGCACGACATGACCTGGCGCATGCGCAAATGCGCTCGGATAAACTAGGAGACCCGGAACTTGAAGGATGTGACACCGGGGTGGATTACAGTCACGAGGGGTCAACACGTCGACGCGTGACTCATCAACCGCAGACAAGGAACGGTGTACTCGTTAAGGGAAATTAACTGTCACGACAAATATAGCTGACACATTTACATTTTAACAACAGTAACCGATAATTATAATTGTGTCAATCGGCAAACACGATCGATCCGGTAAAAGAAATTAACAGTCTCAGCTCCGCGTAAAAGATTATAGGAATCTATCTATTTTGTCCCCGTTCTTAAGGAGGTGAGATGGGGGCTTAAAACTACTTCGTTATGGTAATTATTCTCCGTGTTTTCATGATGGCTAAATTATCACACAATTCTGAATGCAGATGGAAACATTTTGTCCTGGTTCTCTCTCTCTCTCTCTCTCTCTCTCTCTCTCTCTCTCTCTCTCTCTCTCTGAGGGGTATTTTAATGACATTTTCATATCGTATAATGGGCAAAGTACACACTATCATCACACAAAACAATTCCTGGGTTATCAAGAAAAGATTGTGTATGGGGGCATCAGAAAGAGCTATCCAATGCAAATACCTTCCAAGCCATTAGAAGGGAGTCCGTAAAAGTGTAAAAAAGGCTATGAAATGAGACGCTGTGCATCATTTCTGTTTTCTGCATGTTTGATTTTATGAGACGCTGGCGTGCGGCTACAAGTCAGGGCACGCCCGACATTATTTCGCTACTGCCAACAAAGCAAGACATGCAAGCCGTCCAGATTTCCATACAGAGGCCAGCGTAACGCAGTGTTAACGGGAGCAAATAAACAGTCCGTCCGTCCAGGAGATGGATCAAAGTCCCCTATACGCTACTGTGTCCGGGGACGGTAATCTACATACTGAACTGAGATGGATGAAATCATCAGTCAACCCCGAATACGGAACATCAGTCACTGAAAGGTTGTATTTTATGTTAGGATTGAATAAGAGAGCATAGGTTTTGGATACTAGAGCGAGCTAGTTAAACTGAGCATTAAAAGTTGAACGCTTTGCTCCAAGACTCACGCCATCTATAAACATTTAAGACGCTGTGGAGAAAGGAGGGAATGCATAAAAATATTAAAAGCCAAACGAACAAAACCCATTGAGACCAACTGTGATTATTGACAGCTCAAACATACGAAATACAATTTCAAAAAAAGAAAGTTAGTCACGCATGGATGGTGTGCGCACTCAGTCTCCTTACCCCCCCTTCCCCTATCCTCTTTCACTCTCTTCTTTTCATACTCCAACCGTTTCCACTCTCGCTTTCAGCACACGCACACCCACACATATACACACAAAGGATGCAACGACACGTCAGATCAGGGTTTATGTTACGTACTACCACATGCAAACACTATAAAAGTCGCACGATTAAATGCACGATTAGCCTCGCCTAACGTCACACACGTGATACACGTCAATATTACAGCAACAGGTTGCTACAAAAAGCCCAACGACTGTGGCAGAGACATGTTAACCGCAAGAAATAATAGCCAGAGATCAAATTACACCCTACCTACCATTACCATAGGCGCGTGTAAGCTGTAAAGGAAATTAACGACACTCTCGCTTGTAACTTGTACGGAAATTAAAGAGAGTTTGTATAAAACCTCCTACAATTGTTTTACTTTATATAAAGCCAGTCAAAGACAATGGATACAATTGCACATTAATGTTCACCGGCACGTAAAGATCACAAACCTTCCTAAGTTGCAAAGATGGTTAGCTAAGAATACTTTATGCACGCGGACTGACATGCGTCTGCAAATCGTGAAATGTCAAATTACAAATTGGCGCTGACAGGACTGTCTTCACACACAAAAAAAGGCTAACAAGGAAAAATATATACTGTATACGGAAACACCTTACAATCGATCCATCACGATCTATCATATTTTGAGAACAAAACTTCAAAATGGCATAGGTACAGTAAAAGCATGGATATATTTTGATACAACATTAGCTACGCTCCCAAGAGAGACAACTGGTACGCTCAAGTTTCCATTTTGCAGAAATCCTATCCTATCCTATCCCATAACTCGAAAGTTGTTGGGGAACCACAGCTGATCGTCTAACTAGCGTACTCCATCTTTTTCTGTTCTCAGGAACTCTCTCATGGCTTTGTTCAGTGCCAAACCAATCCATTCTCGAATGTTGTCCTCCCATCTCTTCTTCTGCCTCCTCGTACCGTGCCTTGCAGGATGATCTTTGCAAGGCATCGTTTCTTCACCATTGTGAGCATGTCATCGTGTTGTCCAATGGCTTGTGTCTGTCGGACTTCGTCGTTGGTGATGTGCTGGGTATAGGAAATGGCCAGAAGTCTTCTATAGCACCTCATCTCCATGCTTTGTATTCTTCGTTGTAGGTGTCACGTGGGGTTTATGGGCTCTGCACAATGGAATTATGGACCCTCACGTTTATTCGGTGGGAACTGCTAGTAAGTCACCCTATGAATTACTTTAATAAATTTATTTGTTTAGCTCGTTCTGTGTTAAGGTTGGGGTACAGAGATAGATAGATAAAATGGTAAAAGATTACTGTCACACTAGCTTTCACACGGCTATGAATCATATGTAGTCCAGCCACTTGATAACAGTTAAAATCACACATTTATTTCTTCTACTCTATACAAGATTCTCTAAGTACTAATCTAACTTAAAAAGTCTCTTTCAATGCTAATAGTTCGATCGCTGATAGTCTAGGCAGCTGTTATATCTTCCTCGGGCACTTGCTATTATATTTCATGTAGATTTGGACTACTGTGGTCCGTTTTACAGTTTCTGAAGAGTTGGACTACTGTGGTCCTGTTATGATCAGTTTAAGTGCACCTTGGCGTGTTCACTTAACTGCTAGATGGTGCGTGCGAAGTCCTTCTGTGAGGTAGCTTCTGGTCCACCTTTGTCTTTGTGTAGTTGGGTTCCCTTGCCACGCTGTGGGGTCTGACAGGGAGTTTTCCGGGTAGCTCTTTCCGTCTTGTGCGGTAGAGGATACTCAACCAACTAGTCGTTTCTGTGGAGTGGGGCACACAGGATAGCTCGGGATAGCTCGGGATAGCTCGGGATAGCTCGCCTGCTCGTCTGTAATATAAGAGACGAAATTCTGCACAACCCTGAATAATCGGTTTGTGCAGAGCGTCTCACTGAAAGCCAAGTAGCCCTCAGTGATAGCTCCACATCTCTATACATAAGCGACGAACATTCTGCTACTTCCGGGTTCCGCTGTAATCTCACTCTAAATTCCTATACATACATAAATATCAATCGTGTCTAACTATACACATACAGAATGAATAATATTATAAACATTCAGTGGTACAGCCACTGGTCTGCAAACATACATATAAGTTAAACAACAGTGGTTCCGTACGGGATACAACATGGCGGCGCAACCGGTCGTGTTTCGCCTCGTGCTCGGCTCGTCCACGTGGTACGGCATAATTCGGATTAACAATTCACATTTATGCATAGCAATTTCCACAAACATAATTTCAACAATAATACAAATATATCACGATGAAACAGAAGGGTGTTCATTTACCTGTTTGACAAGTTCAGGCCCGTGATGACTTGAGAGAATTCTAAGATTTCAAAGTCCTGCTTCCTGGTCTATGAGTGTAGAGATTTCTCTAGCTGTGGAGATGTTGACTCTACCTCGTCTCACACACGACTGATTCAAACTGTGTTAGGCTCTAACTGTGTTAGGCTCTGACACAGTCAAAACTGCTCTACCCACTGAGCCTGCTCTGATTGGTTAACCACGGTCAGATTCAAAGCTCAAGTGCTGACTCACTGCGATGTGGGTGGCTCGCTCGCCGTGTGTGGTCTGCTGTGTTCTATACTAACTCTCTACTGTTACAAATACTACACATGGCTAAATAGTCAATGGGCAGGGTTAAAGCTAGCCAGTTCGTGACAGTAGGTCTTCTGTAAGGGTCCATGTTTCGCAAGCGTATATATAATATGGAGATGACAAGGGAGCGCAGCAGCCTTATCTTGGAGTGTAGACTGATGGTCCTGTCTTTCCAAATGGGTTTCAACCTTGTCAGGGCAGCAGTTGTTTGTGCGATCCTGGAGAGGACTTCCTATCGGGACCCATTGCCTGATACAATGGCTCCTAAATATTTGAAGCTATGCACTGTGTTGAGGAAATGGTCTTGAACTGTTCGTGTTGATGCAATTGGTTTTGTTGGTCATCATTTTGGTGTTCTCTGCACTTATTTCCATTCCAAAGTCTCTGGAGGTTGTGTAGAGCCTCTGTACCAGCTGTTCAAGCTCTTGTTCCTCTCCAGCCAATCCATCAATGTCATCCGCAAAACAGAGGTTGGGGATTGCTCTACCCCCTGTGCTGACGGTGCCTTTGTGATCTGCAAGGGCATCTGACATGATGCGCTCCAGGAAGTTGTTGAAGAGTGTTGGCGAGAGTAGGCATCCTTGACGCACACCGATTGTTGTTCTGAACCAGTTCCCGATGGCTCTGTTGTGGAGGATTGCACTTGTAGCCTTGATAAACAGGCTTTTGATGACTTCAATAATGTTAGCCAGTTAGGGCTGATGTTGTATACTCTCATGGTTGCCCACAGAGCTGCATGTCAGACTCGGTCAAACGCTTTCTTGAGGTCTGCAAACACATAATATAGATGTTGTTGGTGCTTTAGGTATTTCTCGGAAATTATTCTGAGTTTGAAAATCTTATCAGTGGTACTTCCTGTGGGTTCGGGCACTGAATAGAATAGACCCAACGCTTCCCGGCGTGTCTTAAGAGGCGACTAACAGGGGTGATGTGAGCACGGCTGCATTGGGCGAAAGTCTTCTACACAGAAGTCACCGGCCATGGCGGAGAACCTCACGTTACTATAGGTTCAACGACTACATCCTAGGGGCAAAGGCGATCCACACCTTACTCGTGGATTTCGGCTGTGGCCAACAGCCTAGGGAGGACTGGGCCCGCCAGATCTTTCTTGACAAAGACACACCGTTTTTCAGAAAAAAGAACCACCAATCCACTGTTTTTATTTGTTTGCTTGTTTCTCTTCTTCAATTTCGTGATACAATAAAAAAGAAAGAAAGAAAGAAAGAAAGAAAGAAAGAAAGAAAGAAAGAAAGAAAGAAAGAAAGAAAGAAAATAAGAAAGAAAACATGTACGCCCATTCTTATTTTTAAAATATTTATTATCATTATCTATATAATAATATTATTTAGATTATGATAGCATTAATATATATACTTCAAAATATTTATTATCATAATCTACATAATATTATTATTTAGATTTTGATAGCATTAGTATATATACTAAAACCTGTGATGCCATTATTAGGGAGAGGGAAGTGTAGTGTTATTGGTTCGTGTTTGGGCCATATAATTTGAAGAAGGAAAAAATCATTAAAAGGCTGGGACACTTTCCACAGATACTTGTAAAGTATTCCGTACTGCGTAATAGGACTCTGTTCACAGCTTGCATGTTGCGTGAAGTGTAGCGTTGGTTGTATTTTGGCCAGAGAAATTGGAACAAACAAATCATTATATAATACTACTATTAAAGGCATGGACAATTTCCACAGATACCTGCAACACATTTTGTACTGCGTAGTAGGACTATAATCATAGACTGCATGTTGCACTTAGTGATTCATTATCATTTTAATGCCTTGCTCATACTTAACAAATAAAGAAACAAAATGCTGGTAAAGAAAATGTTAAACAAAACACTGGAACGAACAAAATAAAGGGTAATAACAAACGAGCATGAACGCGGCTTTGGTCTTATCACCGTTCAATCTGGCAGTACCAGTAATACCATACCCTTTACGCTCGCACACGACAAAACCCCTCTGGGGCAGTACCATTGGTGTTTCGCCATTTAATCGATAGTTCCACGCTAATGACGCAACCGTCTTTTGTCCTGGGCCTACGCCGTAAGATTCTGAGTGGTAATTTGTTGGCTGAGTATCAATGTACATTACCGGTGTTAATGATGACGGTTAAAACCTGGAGCTACCAGCGTCATTGAAAGTGAACATATTGTGTAGGGGTTTCGCGTGGGAGGCTGGCTGCAGCATCAAAAGCAAAAGCGAAGTCAGTGTAACAGCTGTAACTGTATAATAATACCAAACACTGTACTTACCACGAATTAACATCAACACCACTTTGCACAAACTGCGTATCATAATAATACGTTTTTGTCACATTGTTCGTATTATGCTCATTAACAACTGAAGCTGTGAGACCACGAAATTATGGAATGGTATATTACATAAACTCAAACAAACCAGCCATAGTTTGTTGCCATCTCAATCTATAGTGCTTTGGTAACACAGTATAATGAAGAAGAAAAAAATAACAAAAATACCCTCGACATTTCATGTTTAGCTCGGATCGCGTGTTCCATCCAAAGGAATGGCCGGTGATGAGAGAGGGAAGGAGGTGAGAGAGGTTTGCAGTATGGAGGGTGTGTGTGAGGTGGTGGGTGTTCGGGATTGGGGTGGGAGGATGTGGTGGTAAATCTCTATACACACTGAGACTTATGCAATCAGCCTTTTTTTTTTTTTAAATAATTACAAATAAATAACGTATATATAAAAACCCGTTCTTCAACCCGATTTGCCTTCACAAAAGGTCCAGTTTCTGACCTCAGCATGCATCGCAGAATGTCAGGCTGGCTAGTCGCAGGCCAAACTTTCCATGTTATCTTTGCAGCCGCAGGTCACGACTTAACGAACGTTGCACCCTTTACAAAGTGACTCACTCACACAAGTGAAGAAGACAAATGCACATAAACATCAGCCTTTGCAACGAGGTGACGATGATGGTGTATACAATAGAAAAGGTGGCGGGTTATAAACGACGAAGAGATGGAAGCGGGAAAGAAAGAAGTTGGGGTGTTTCAGATGGGATCAGAGAAACGTGGGAATGAACGGAGGTGAAGAAAACACTGGAGAAAATGCTTGAGGAGGAATCGATTGAAAGAAGACCGATGATTGGGAAAGGGAAAAGAGGGAAGGAACTTAGGATGGGGAAGCGGAGGAGGGCGGAGAGGGTGAGAGTGGGGTGTTTGAAGGAGGCAGATGATTGGGACTGGAGGAAGAGCAACGAAAGTGGTAGAAGAGTGTGCGCAGCTAGCCCAGGAGATGAATCAATGCACCGGAAATGCGTCTTGGGCTGGTGACTGAGATAGGAGCCAAATTCAATAGCAAGACTTGGAGCAGCGATTTCCCAAAACAAAAACAGAAGAGGGGAGTATGTATGCTTTATATGATACATGAGAGTACCGAAGGGTAGATTAGGATACTAAGGGGAGAAAACAACAGGTGGCTGCATTGAGGACATGAACGCTATAGGTTCGTCGGGGGTAGATTCCAGATATCGTGAGAACAGCACAACAGAAATGCCGTAAGCTACTTGGGCTTATCGATTTAATGATAATAATAACTTGAGTCGCTGTTTTGGGAACAGAATGGAGGTGGGATAGGCTGGAAGAACGAACGAACGCGCACGGCAAAACTGAGTGAGATGGTGTGTTGGGAGGACAAGATACATGTAGGGAGTACAAATAACGACCAGGAGGAACACATATATATATAGAAAGTGAAAGGTAGAGACAGAGAAGAAGAAGAAGAAGAAGAAGAAGAAGAAGAAGAAGAAGAAGAAGAAGAAGAAGAAGAAGAAGAAGAAGACAGACAGACAGACAGACAGAGAGAGAGAGAGAGAGAGAGAGAGAGAGAGAGAGAGAGAGAGAGAGAGGGGGGAAGGGGAAGGAAGAGAACGAGAGAGTGAGAGAAAGAAGGAGAGAGAGAAGTGGGAGAGAAAGGAAGAGAGGCAGCAGAGACAAACCGACCAACAAAGGATGATTGCACCAAAATTAACACTTAGATGGGGTGATTAAGAAACGGAAACAAGAAGGAACAACAGAGATAAGCCTTTAAAAAAATGTTTTAAGCGAGAATCAATAATGATTGATGCCTTAATTATTTAAAAAGCACTCAATGGACAAGGAACAAACGACACAAAACAAAGAAAACTCGTGCACTAATAATAATATGCTATCAATTATAATTTATATATATCCCCCACAACCACCACGGTCACCATCGTCGTCGTCGTCATCATCATCATCTTCATCCTCCTCCTTCTACTACTCCTCCTCCTCCTCCTCCTCATCATCATCATCATCATCATCATCATCATCATCATCATCATCATCATCATCATCATCATCAACAACAAAATAGATAATGTATTACTTTATCTTGTTGCAGCCGTCGTTTGACGAGTTTGGAGCAACTGACATTGACGGACTGTTGGATGGTACTGGTGTTGAACTCCAAGAACGACCGACTGTCGATCAACAACACCTGCGACAGCAAATCAAATAATCAATCAATGAATCAATAAAACGATGAATAAATCAGTCATGTTATTCGTGTATCAACTGGAACACAAAGCGTTCCCAATCAATCATACAGAAACTGGAAAATAAAACTTACGTATCAAATAAACCTCAGTCATACCACTATTTGTTTGACAACAGTAAATGTTGTTGAGGCCTTGAGCACCTCTGACCAGTAACAAAGGTGGCATACATAGTTATTCTGATACTCCACTCCACGTCTAAAGTACGAAGCTTCATTTCACATTTACTGGGATTCGCAAATAAACAAAACAAACTTTGATAAACCTCCATAAATTCTAAGTCTACTTTCGTTCATCAAATACCGGAACGTTTTTTATTACATACGCGGCGCGACAAACAAGCAAGTCTTTTTTAATGAAACCTGTCCACAAACATGTTAAGTTGGCTCGTTGTCAGTTAGTCATCAGTGTTATTAAACTCAATATGTTGCGCCATGACTGTCCTTCAGGTGGAGTTCAACTTAATCTCTTATGACGCTACAAACATTCAATACATTCACTGCCTCGATTTTCGTGCTTTGTTAACCGACTTCGTTCCGCCTCTGTAACATGGATAAAGGCAGTAATAATAATGTTCGCTAGTGGCAAAGGGTTTATTATGATGATTCACGCGTCTTTTACAACCAACAGAATGAATATATACCAATAAGACCCTATTGCGGCATTGCTCTGACTGAAACGAAGAACGAAAGAAATAAACTGAACCACAGGTTTGGAAACAAGTACATAATATAACTTCAGTATACATTTATAAGTGTATCTCGTGCAGTGATTGTGAATGTAACCACAACAAATAATTGGAATGGCTATTTCCACAAATAGTTTTGGAAGGCCATGTTTTATCTACTTTCTTCAAGCCGTTTAACCCCATCACAGCCTTTTTAAAAGTTGTATTCCTATCCCTCATTGGTCTCTAATAATCTTTCCCATAATATGTTCAATTTCGAAGACCTCACCAAACTACGAAGTACCAACACTAGATTTAGCATGAAACCCGAACTGTCTAGAGCTGTTGCCATGCAAATGCTTATTAAAAGGAATTCAAGAGGCAAAGAAAACAAATTGACAAGATCATGTAGAAGCGTGTTACGCTCATGTGTGTACAATGAGCAAATGTCCATTCATTTCAAGAACAAGGAGCACGTCAGAATTAGAAAGTAAAGGTCAATTCAAGAGCTGGTCGCTTTTAGACTTTTTGTGTGTATGTGTTCAGCTCCTGTGCTTTACGGGAAAGCTTTGCCAGTCGATTCAATGTCCATGACCCCCTGCTTGGAGTAAAAGACATCAAACAGTATCCAGTGGCATTCGGGTGCGAATGACTCATATCTCCAAAGAGCAAAGACACCACCACCCAAACACTGTCCATTTTCAATTCCTGGCTGCTACCACAACCCTCCTAACATTAAATATAGCCCACCTTCATTTTCTTTCTCTACCCCCTATATAAGCACCACACCCACCTTCCACCCCTTGTGGGGCCGGGTAGCTCAGTTGGTAAGAGCGTCTTGCTAGTAACCGAAAGGTCGCTGGTTCGAATCCCGGATTGGTCAACGTGTGATCATATTATTTTCCCCTTTACCAACAACTGGCCCGCTGGTGTCAGTATAAATCGGTCCAGTAGTCACCTATATGCGAAAGTGTCGTGTGACTATAATCTATAAACAACAGCATCCACCCCTATTCCACCCGGGGACTATAAACGAAAATCTACCCATTCTATCTTTTCCCCGACCCTTTCTTTTCTATATTGCTTTGAAATCTAGCCATTCTTGAGGTACAAAGAAATATACTGTTATACTTTAAGCTAAATAAATTATCTGTGCACTGCCAGAGGTAAAAACAGTCATGGTTATACTGGCAAGCCACTAGAAACTAGAAATAAGTTCCATAACGGTTCTGGTACCGTGCGCTTAAAATTAAAGAGTGCAGCCACATAGAAGCAGTAACTCACAACACTGCAAGTAGATAACAGACATCTTATTATGAAGGAAAAAAAGGCATAAATAGATGATTCATCGCTAATACTTTTTTTTAAAAGAGTGCCTGGCGCCTTAGATCCACCCACCTCTTTCTAACTCTCTCTGGAACACTCGCACGCATAAACACACGCGCATGCATGCACACGCACACATACATACACACACACACAGCCACGCACGCACCCACCCACCCAGGCATTCAAACTACAGCCTTCCTATTAATACACAGTGAAAAGCGGAATTTTACAAAAAAAATTAAAGCAGACCTTAACCAGACAATCCATATATATAAAATATGTTCAGCGGTAAATATATAAATAAATAATATAAAAGCAGATCGCTTCTGGAAAACACATTCAGTAGTAAGCCTACCATAATCCAATGACTGTTAACACTGAATATCTGGGGCCAAGAAGCAAACGCTGGGCTACATAACAGAACAAGGAACCGATTCTCTAATTCTTTTTAAAAAAAAAAAAAAATATATATATATATATATATATATATATATATATATATATATATATATATATATATATATATATATATATATATATATATATATATATATATATATATATTTTTTTTTTTTTTAAATTCAGTGATACCGATAGCGAGTGGTAGTTGCGGCTTGTCGCAGGCCGTAGTGTGAGCAAGGTTGGGAGAGAGCTCGCAAAGCAATCAACATGTGGTTGATGAGTCATGACTTATCTCTCAGCTCCTGTCTGTCCCTCTCCTCAACCCGCGTACCACCGCCGCGGTACGCAACAACTTGCAGCGCCTTGCTCTCCCAACTCTACATTCTTTCTAGGCCACTTTCCCTCTCTTACTTCAGCTAAAGCCATTATAAACTCGTTCTTGGGAAAGATTTGAATATAATTCCCATCTTAAACCTCTCGATACAAACTAGTTCTTATGGAGTATTTGAGAGAGAGAGAGAGAGAGAGAGAGAGAGAGAGACAGACAGGGAGAGAGAGACAGAGAGAGAGACAGAGAGAGAGATTTATCTCGATCACTTCCAGTGAACACGCAACGTCGATTTGTGCAGCGCCAAAGAGCATATTTTCAGTATAAGTATGAAATTAAACCTCTCCATGCATTCAAACTGTTTTGATAGTATCTCCATTGCTGCCCTTATTACATTTCTACTGCTTGAAGTTGCACCTACGTATTTTATGCTTGTTACTTTAAGTCTAAAAGCTCAATCTGCGCTTACATTTAAATCACCAACATTTGCTAGTATTTTTTTTTACTGCTGTCCCTTCCAACTTTTCATTGCTTAAGGTTGCACCTGTGTGAACTCAAACCAAATGCGTTGCACCGCCGCATGCATGCAAAGAGTGCATTACTCATCCTCCTTGGGGAAAACAAAAGCAGCAGCATCATGGACGCCTTGTTTACGACACTGGTTAGCTTACTCCAGATCAAAGATGTTTCACTAAACATTCATTTTATGCCCTCGAGATACTGGCACGCATCCATCCTGTTGCATCATCACCGTCATCATTCATCTTTTTTGTTCTTTCTGTCTTTCTTTCCTTTCTTTTTTTTTTATTTTTTTTTGGGGGGGAGGAGGAATGAGGGGAGGGAGGGGGGTACCAAACGCCCATATACTGCATAAATACAGAACGAAGCACAGGCCTATGTCAGCACTGTACAATGTGTGACATACATCAACGTAATATAATACATACACGATTTTTTCAACAAGTCAGACTCAAGGACACAGCTCCAATTATTATTCAGTCGATTACAAACTGTTTATTTTCAGTTTCTTGATATTGATATTATTGTAATAATTTAGACTATCTGTTACAAAATGACTGTGGGGATTTTTTGTTCTTCTCCAAAAGGCGTTTTCCTTGCGACGAAAATAGCCAGTAATTTATTATCTGAGACGTTCTGTATGCACGTTTCCATGAAATGATTCATCCCACATTAAAGTAGTATTACTATTATGTAACTTGTAAGAACGACAAAAGAACTCTCTGTCATACCCACAATTGCTAAGTATGAGATTGAAGCTCTCGCCAAAGGAGCATGAACTGGTTGGTATGTGGGGGGCATGCGGGCATGTACTAATTCTCGGAGAAACAATAGACTCACAAAGTAGTAATCCAGGTAGTCAAAGCGAGTCCAGGACGCACAGCGAGCTACTAGGCCCAATCAATCATAAATTAATATTTTATCGTGGTTACTGTTGGTGCAGCAACATCCAGTCTCATTCTTGTCTTATTGACAGTCAACTGCAAACTACAACAGCTAACCACGGTGGACATTATTGACCAGTCATAATGCCTGTGGTGGTCAGTCGATAGCAATCAAGCCCAGACCTGCGCTAGGTTTTGCATGAGTCATACTTCTATTTATACAGTCGTAAGTAGATCTATCTAAACACAGAAGATCTGCAATCAACCGTGCTATGATGTATTAGTATTACGTAAGCGGATTCAGGGGTTCCAGAGTTGATGAGAACACGAGAGTGGAGAAAAAATTGAGAGAAAGGAGAAAATATAATAAAGAATGTGTGTGTGGGTGTTTGTATGAGGAGGGTGGGAGTAAGAGGGTGAGAAAAAGTAAAGAGAAAACAATCCATACAGAACATCTGCAACACCCGCAGTACGTGGCCAAATATAAGTACTGTCCACAAATACTGAACTAGCGACTACCTGTTATTTCCCCTGAAGTAGTATTAGGTGTTGCAAAATGGCGATTTGTAATTCTTCGCGACAGGCTGAGAATCAATAATTTTCTTCTACAAATGTTTCTTGTCCTAAGCAAGCAAACTGTCCACATTTACTTGAGTAACATTCTCATGACACCCAGAGTGTCAGAGATCTACCAAACTATGCAGGCGTTTGACTCAGATAATCGGTAGCGACAAACGTTTCATACTACAAACGCTCCTACCAAATTATGGAGTCTTTAATACTCTGGCTGTGGTATCCTAACAGAATGATACAGTACAAACCTATACAAATTCAAAGACAAATAATATGGAACAACGATA
This sequence comes from Oncomelania hupensis, assembly GCA_036898135.1. NCBI lineage: Eukaryota > Metazoa > Mollusca > Gastropoda > Littorinimorpha > Pomatiopsidae > Oncomelania > Oncomelania hupensis. The sequence goes on along the minus strand of CM072515.1, from coordinate 23,714,648 downwards.
AGTATAATTTCGATTGTAAAATGGTGTAAAAGTTCTAATCTGTTCATTTGGCAAAGTGGGCTTTTAAACTACTGTCGCTTCATGTCACATAAGATAGCAAGTGCATGCCGTGAAATATTTTAAAGGGATTATTTGGTTCACAGTACAACCTAATTAGACGTTAGGAACGGACCTAAGCTCCCCATAATACCAACCGTAAAAAACAAAACAAGCACACAAAGAGACTTTGCACTTGTGTACATGTGTTTAGACAGAGGCTAAATATTTGAATGTGCTTAAAAGATGAAGATTGATGTCTTGCTGAAAAAAACGTATTAACAGTAAATGAAGCCAACCGCTTTGAAAAACTGAAGAGCTAATAAAAGTTAATTCACTCACTAAAATTAAAAGTAAAAAAAAAAGAAGAGGAAATCAATCATTTAAAACAAACAAAATGAAGCTATTACTATGGAAGCAGAATTGGATCATGACAGCTACAATGCATATATTTGAAAGTGGTTTCGAACACTGATATTAGTTTTTAATCTAAAATATAATATACAACTACACATATACAACATATATCATAATTAAGCTTACGTAACATTCTAAGTAACATCAATGTTTTTATATTTCCAGTAAAACTAGCAATCTACATATATTTTAAATGATGGATATAATGATAATATTTTGAGAAAAAACAATGCTAGAAAATGAACACAAAGCGTTCAAACAATATAATGAACCTTTTATGTTGCTGCTAGCAAATAATTGACAGGCAACGTTACAGGAAAAGGACAGCTGAGAATCAATAATTGTCTTCTCAAAATATTTGAAAACAATCTCCTTGGCATAAATAATAATAATAATAATCATGATTTTTTTTTTTAGGTTTTAATGCTTTATTGTCCCTTTTTATCGGGAAATTCTGGGCCGCCTCCCCTGTGGAAGGCGTAGTCGCAGCCTGTGGCGCGCCCAAACCCAACCTACCTAACATTAGTTGTGATTTTTTGAAATTTAGAAATTCTTTAAATTTTTTGAAATTTTTTGAAATTTTGCTGCCCGGGAGCAAACCGGAGTACCCGGAGAAAACCCCCGAGACGTTGCCCGAGTCGAAAGTAAATAATATTCGGAGAAACATAACGCCCTGATGCAGGATCGAACCCACACCTGTCAGGCGCCATTGGTTTCTGGCCTGTGGACAAGGCAAGTTAGTCCCGCCTTAGCCCACTTGGCCACAACGCTCGCTCATAACAACAACAACAACAACAATAATAATACTGGGTGCTATATATATGCACTTTTCCCCAAATCAACTATCTGCTCAAAGCATGGTGATCTTTTGCCAACACGCTGAATATGTTTTACCCCTTCTCACACAAACAACAACGCACACACCTCTAGCATTCAAAACAGGGATCCCTTTAAACAAACTCCATCACTCTCCCCCTTTCCCTCCCCCCAAAAGATAATAAAAAAAACAAAAATAAAAAAAATAAAACACAAATAAAAAAACACTTTAAAAGCCTACGGAGGGAAGGGGAGTGAAGGGGGAGGGGTGAATCCAAAAAAACTGGCTGGTAAATTAAATCAATTTCTACTCTAGATCTATAAATCTACCCCCAACCCCACTCCCTCCCATGCCACACCACTCTTTTCTATTACTTCCTAGTCCAACACAAAATTACTGTTTACATTCCAAACATATTTATTTTATAGTTCTTGTGATACTGATACAAGCTATTTCTGTTCTTGGCTATTAACACACTTTTTTGTTGTAAGCTCTAAGCATTTTAATCTTTCTGTAAGAAGATGAGTCTATCAAAATTGTGAAAGGAAAAATAAAACCAAGGCTACTTTCAGTGTAAATTGATACAATTGCCTTCATATTCAGTAATGGAATTGGATGCAGTCAATCTAAATTTCAAAATTAAATATTAATTTTCTATTCCGCCTTCTGTAATATTAATACTTGTAATACTAATAGTGATCCGCCTTCTGTAATACTAATAGTAGTAACAATGATCTCTTCTGATCGCAGTGCATCGAGTTTGATTGAAGAAAAAAAGAGTGACAGCGTTCGGTATTAATATTTATTTATTATTATTATTATTGAGATCATGTACTAAGTTTCTGAGGACACTGTTATTCTTAACTTACTGTTGTTGTTATTACTATTTATTAAAGGTATTAATTTAATTGAAATAGCAGGGTCGAGATTTTACCTCCAGTCAATACAATGTAAACTTTTACAGTGCACATAATAAAATAATAGTAACATAAAAAATAATAAAATAAGTTAATAATAAATTAACAAGAAGAAGAATAGGAAGAAGAAGAATAGGAAGAAGAAGAAGAAGTACTAACAATACTACTACTACTACTACTAATAATAATAATAATAATCCTATCCTATCCCACAACTCAAAGGTCGCTAAGGCACCACAGATGATCGTTTAACCGGCATACTCCATCTTTCTTTCTCTGTCCTCAGTAAACCTCATGGCTTCGCTCAGTGTCAAGCCAGTCCATTCTCGAATGTTGTCCTCTTTTTCTGTCTTCCTATTCTTCTGAACTCCCCCGGCTGCAAAAAAAAGACTACGCTACAGAAACGCTAACAACAGAAGAAAGAGAAAACTTTATCCTGGGAGAGGAAGGTACTTCATCACGAAGACCTATGACGCGTTGTGGTGAAAGCCAAGAGGAAGCCACAGAGCCGACTATCCTTCTGTCAACCAGGAGAACCACCATCGGCACATGGAATGTTCGGACCATGTACGAATCAGGAAAGACGGCACAGGTAGCAGCTGAGATGAGGAATAATGACCTGACCGTGTTAGGCATCAGCGAGACATGATGGACCCAAGCTGGACAAAGGCGACTGATGACAGGAGAACTATTGCTGTACTCCGGGCATGAAGAAAACGATGCACCCCACACGCAGGGGGTAGGCTTCATGTTGTCCAATCAGGCACAGTGGGCTCTTATAAAAGTTATAGGATGGGAGGCCCATGGCCCCAAGATCATAACAGCATCCTTCCGTACCAAGATGAGGAAGATCAAGATGAACCTTGTCCAGTGCTATGCTCCACCGAACGACAGTGAAGAGGATGTTAAAGACCATTTCTACAGCAGACTACAGAAGATCCTTGAGACTTACCCAGACAAGGACATCACCATCCTCATGGGAGATGTCAATGCCAAGATTGGATCTGACAACACCGGATACGAACCAGTTATGGGCACCCACGCCTTATGAGTAATGAATGAGAATGGAGAGAGATTTGCGGACCTGTGTGCACTCAACAATCTGGTCATCGGAGGCAGCATCTTTCCTCACAAGCGGATCCACAAGAGTACATGGGTATCCCCAGACAACGCGACATAGAACCAGATCGACCACATCTGCATTAGCAAGAAATTCCTAAGATCCCTGCAAGACGTTAGAGTGAGAAGAGGAGCAGACATGGCGTCCGACCATCACTTGGTGGTGCTGAAACTGAAGCTGAAGTTGAAGAGGATCCATTTAAATTCGTCAGGCAGAAGAATGAAGTACAACATCAGCCTTCTGAAAGACCCAAAGACAAAAGAACAGTTTAGTCTGGCGCTAAGGAATAGGTTCGAAGTGCTTCAGGAATTATTTGAAGAAGAAGACAGTGTACTCAACAGGTGGCAGAAAGTGAAAGAGACACTAAGATCGTCATGCCAAGAAGTAGTGGGGCCAAAGAAACATCAACAGAAAGAGTGGATCACAGCAGAGACCTTGGTCAAGATACTGATAGAAGAAAGAAAGAGGAAGGCAACAGTCAACAACAGCAGAACCAGAGCAGCTAAGGTAAGGCCCAAGAAGACTACACAAGAGCCCATGTAGAGAAGTGAAAAGAAGCATAACAAAAGATAAGAAGGCCTACGTGGATGGACTGGCAGCTGAAGCGGAACAGGCAGCATACAGCGGCAATATGAAACAGTTGTACGACACCAAGGGTGCTTGTTGTCACCTTTCCTCTTCCTCATCGCCATAGATTGGGTTATGAAGATGTCCGCCAGGGAAAGTAGGAACGGAACCCAATGGACTCTGTGGAACCAGCTCGAGGACCCGGACTTCACTGACGACCTTGCTCTTCTTTCCCATAGTCAACAGCAGGTGCAAGAGAAGATAAATGCAGTGGCGGCCACATCGTCGGAGGTCAGCCTCAACATCCACAAGGACAAGAGCAAGATCCTGAAAATCAACTCCATCAGTACCGAACCAGTCATCTTGAATGAAAGTCCCTTGGAAGAAGTGCAGTCCTTCACCTACCTGGGTAGCATCATTGATCAGCAGGGCGGCACAGATGCGGATGTCAAGGCTAGGAGGATAGGCAAAGCAAGAGCTGTCTTCATTTAGCTCAAGAACATCTGGACCTCAGAGAGCTGTCTTTGACCACCAAGATACGGGTATTCAACTCCAGTCTTACTGTAGGACAACCAAGACCACCATCAAAAAAGTCCAGTCCTTCATCAACAGTTGCCTCAGAAGGATTCTCCAGATCCGCTGGCCCGACACCATCAGCAACGCCAACCTTTGGGAAAGGACCCGCCAACTCCCTGCTGAAGATGAAATCAGGAAAAGGAGATGGGGCTGGATAGGGCATACCCTACGCAAACCAGCGACGAACGTCACCCGGCAGGCGCTAAAGTGGAACCCCCAGGGAAAGCGAAAGAGAGGCCGTCCAAGGAACACCTGGCGACGCGACCTCGAGGCCGACACCACCAAGATGGGCTACACCTGGAGTCAGACCTTTAGAAAGAATGGCACAGGACAGAGGACTCTGGAGAGCTGTTGTTGGCGGCCCATACCCTGGCAGGGGTGACGGGCATTAAGTAAAGTAAGTATTCTTCTGCCTCCTAGCAACGTGCCTTGCAGGATGGTCTTTGCAAGGCCTGATGCTCTTGTGCAAAATGTGAATCAGAGTTTCCGTTTCTTTACCACTGCAAGCACGTGTCATCGTGTTGTCCAATGGCTTGTATGATGGTCTGTCGGACTTCGTTGTTGGTGATGTGCTGGGTATAGGAAATGTCCAGTCTCAAGTCTTCTGTAGCATCTCAGCATGCTTTGTATTCTCCATATAATAATAACAATAACAATAATTTGATATAATAATAATAATAATAATAATAATAATAATAATAATAATAATAATAATAATAATACTATAAACAGCTTCTCAATTACCAACATACATTTCCAAGATAATAATAATAAATAATAATAATTACTGTATTTATAATGCGCTTATCTTATAATAATTATAACTCTAAGCGCGCACTCACAACTCACGCACGCATGTGCACGCTTTAGTCAATGACACATGTAACAATTACGCAAAAAATACATTCACTCAAATATACTCATACCACAAACAGACCAGACACTATATGCAAGAGACAGCTGGCGAATTTCAGTTACGAATATCCTCACTTTCCTAAAAGTCTTCTCACCTCCAAAATACACACTTTATACAACTGATGCAAAAGCTGTCAAATCTTATTATAACAGTCTTAATAGTAAGTAATACACTTTTACTAACCATACAGATCGACTATCAATATCATACACAGTTTCAGGTGTGTTCACACAGTGACAGTATTTATATAAAAAGCAAATCCTTATTGTGATGAGGACAATTAATGCATTTGTATTCGTATTTAAACAGGTAAGTCAACCAACACCAATATCTTTAACTATGATGTCACAGAGATTCAAGCCGTTACTGACCACCGAAGTATTAAACATTGAAACTGGTTGGCATGGGGGCGGTGAGTTGAAAAATGGATTAACTGTCGGATCGATCGTTAGTACAAATTACGGCTAAGTAAACTGTTTTGGGGTAACAGTTGGTGTTGTTATAAAGCAGCTTTTGATCCAAACTTCTCACAGCTCCCCTAGTCATTGACTTTTCTATCACCTTTGCTTCAGGAAGTTTCTCACCAACAAAATGCTGACAACACACCTGGTGCAAAAGGTGAATGAAAATGTGCACTTTCTGGCTGTCAACGGAAAGGTTACACAAGTAGTGACAGTGAGTCATGTTTTAAAAAAGTAAACAACCCCAAACCTTATTAAAATGTGTGTGTGTCCGCTAGACCTAAAGCAATAACCATGTAATGTAATGTAATGTAATGTTATTAAAATGTGTCATAAATGTTTCAAGTACATCAGGCACACACAATCTTGAGCACTGACTTGTACTGAATGTTCCTTGAAGTCTTAAACTCGTCTAAGTTCAACCAAGCTAGCTCCATAATTAATGGGTTTATATAAAAATAAAAACTTTCTGCCAGCAGCAATGAAGGAAGAGAAATATACCTTATGGCATGCTTGCCGAGGATGTTGGACAACTCCTGGGGGCTGATCATTCCCCATAGGTAGCCATTGGCGTTTTCATCCATTTGGAGATCAAACCCTACCATGGTTGCACTGGTGCCTGCCACTGCGGTCGCCATGACCACAGATCACGTGGACAGTGATTGACCGAGTCTGATCTTCAAGTATCCAAAACACCCTCGTCGACACATTGTGGTGGACGAGAGGAAAATATTGCACAACGCTGCACGATATCAACTGGATCCCAGGCCGATGGGCATAGGGCGAGACCAGTCTCACCAGTCTTTGCAACAACCTTCAGCGAAGAATCATCTTCAGGATTGTGCTCAATGAAGGAGGGAGTCTTTCAGGAGCATGCAGATGCTCAGCTCATGGTGTTGAGAGTTCTTCACACTTGTATCCTGAGCTTTCTGCTCCAGCTCTGAAGCAAAACAAATAACAAAATATTAATCATTAGCTGCTAAAGCATGTGTGGCAAGACAAGAATGTTATCTGGTATACATTAATACAATTCCGCTTGCAGATTCAAATGAATTCTGCTAGAAATAGAATGTTGATTCAGTTCTATACACAGAGAGTATATTTGCTGGAAAATTACTCAAACCAAACAGACATTTCATCAGTTATAATTTATTCAAAGCAAACAAATATATATATATTCTGTCAGTTTTAGGTACAAAATTTGATAAGCACACATTCGCAAAACCACTATCTGACTCTGTGTGATCGAGCTATTCTTACACAGCTGTCTGCCAAAATAAAACATACACACAACCCATCATATTACTGGCTACAAATTAAAATGCATAACAATTTTTAACAAAGCACCATTCCTTGTGTAGTTCCTCAGGTCTGGCTGGAGTAAACAATTTGGATAATTATAATACTTCATAAACTAAACATCACTTTTTAACATTTTCTAAAATCTGAACGGGTATAAAATTACATAAAACTACCACCAGCATCATACAGTGTCAGAGTACAAAATATTCCGATGAAGATCTTGCATTCATTAGTAAAGAGGTGAGTGGGAGTTTCCATCTTAGTATGAGTATCTGGCATTAAAAGCAGTCGAAGGAAACAAACAGGAAAAAGGAAGGGACAAAGAATTGTACCAGAAAAAAAAGGATGATAAAAGTTTGGAACACCTGTATTTTCATTAAAAAAAAACTAAACCTGATCCATTTTGGCCTGCAGTGTATAAAAGCAAGAATGAAAGGCAGCAACTTTCCCACACCCTTTAGAAGAGAGATTAGCTGGGCAGCTGCCAGAAGCTATTCTGGTGCTGCTACTGCTGTTAAGTTTTTCATCTCTTCCTCATCTTTTGCAAGTTCTACAGTACTAGCTCAGTCTTTAACTCTGGTGTGAACATGTAGTATACTGTTACATGCATTAAAATTACACTGTACAGTGATCAATGGTATCACCTTGCATAGACCTTTCATAGTTGATTATATTTATACACATTGAAATCAAAAGTGACCATTTTTGAATTATTTAGTAATGACAAACTTCAGGTATTTATTTAAAACTTGAAGAAAGAAACTAGAAAGACAATCACAAGTGACAATCCCATGGTGAGTGTAGCTGTGTATTAACTATTACGCAGAGAGATGGCTGAATAACAGTGCTGCAGGTTCTCATCCCTGTTGTTCGCTTAGCAGCATACCATGAATATCATACCTGTCTGCATTCCACTGTGCACTTCTCTTTTTGTGTGCACATGCACATTATGTTCTGCAGCCAGCCTAATGTTCAGGCACTTTTCTACTTTAGTAGTTGTAGATTGTAGAACTTGAGGAATCACATCCGTGTATTCTTTTACTCAAAGTACCCTCTATACAAAAAATGGTTTGAAAACCTGACTCAGTTATTACTAGAGAAGCAAAATCCCACTGAAGTAGTAATTAGTTGTTTTCAAAGCATGTGACTGTATAATTTGTAATTTTCTGCTAGAATTACTATGGCTTAAATGGCTCCAATTCGAATGTTTTGTTTACTTTGGCAAAAATGAGTTTACCTTAAAATTCACATTGTATACACATTATAAAATGATAAAGTGAGCTGTCGTTGCTCAAAGTCAAACCAACTGCCAAAGTTTGAGTTTCAATTTCTATTCTGACAGAGTGATTTCCCCTAATTAACGGTACATTGAATACCATAGCTGTGTGACCTTTGACCCTATTTCTGGGTGAACAAGGAAGCTGAAGAGTGTGTCTTTGATGTATTGGTCTATTTTATCAGTGTGTCTTTGATGTATTGGTCTATTTTATCAATCTAAAACGAAAAACCTTATGAGCAATTTTTGTTATACACGTCACCTGCTTTGGTAGCTGCTATATTTAGCTCCAGAATGTTGGTTTGCTAGCCAACGGCTGTTGCTATTACTGTAGTAGGTACAAAAACTACGGAATTTATAATTTAAAACATTACATTACATGATTATTGCTTTAGCCTTAGGTCCAGCAGACTCTTCCGAACCAAATCAGGACCTGACAACCCCTGATCCGCATAAAAGACCTGCTAAAAGTAAGACAACCCTAGTGGTAAAACTGAAAGCTCTCCACCAGCCAGTCACTTTACAATAAAGATATTCCACGCAGGGGACGCTGAGGCTATACTCTAATTTATCGAACCCCCGTTTACAAAAACAAAATAGAATACAAACATCATTATAAATTATCAACAAAACACATACATATAAAATGCCTACATTGCTAAATAATAACATCATTCATTCATTGGAAGCCCCTAGTGATCACCTGGCAGAAAGCGTCCAATATTCCCAAGCTGATCCAACAGACCTCACACACACAAATAAGGAGTCTTGTCCCGGAAGAGTTTTCAAGAAAAAAGATAGGTGACTGGTCTAGCGAAGAAGAAGATAATATAGCAGATTGATAAAACAGAGCAGGAATGAGAAAGAATAAATGAGAAAGACAGTGACAGTGGGAATTTAAAGCACTAAATTTCCAGAAAGTGGGGATACTATTTATAGTTTTATACTGAAACCCCCAGCACCCCAACGGGGGAATTAATTAAAAAAATTAATATACTTTCATACGAGTTATTTTTGTTGTTGTAAGCTTATTTTGTTCGGCGGGGCAAACACTCACTGTAAATTTAAACAAATCTGTCAAGGGGGTGTGGTAAAAGTGAGTCCCTTTAAATGGTTTAATACTTTAATCCTAGATATATAATAAATGTTATGTCACTCTCATGAAGCTATCCCTGAGAAAAGATAGGCCCGTATTGACCAAAAGCTTATGAGAAACCTTCACTGTACAGTGTACACAGAATTTGGAGGAAAAAAACTAGCTTAGCTTAATCATTTAATGTTACCTTAAGTTAAGACCAGTTCATGGTACACTGCACAGTTAGCAAAAGCAATTGTTGATATAAATTAGAAACAATTGTTGTGCTTCATTTGTTACAAAAAAACAAACAACTAGGTGTGCAAAGTCAACCCATATTAATTTTTAATTTTTATTTTTAATTTTATTTTAATTTTTTTAACAAAATATATAAAATAATGTTCAATACTTGGGACAGTTTGTGAGAAAAGCTTCACCTAAAAACAACACAAAATCTCCAAGAAAAGCATCAGTCAAACAAGATCAGGAATACACGTTTGAGTGTTTACTGGTGAGTGTCACAACTGACAAGGGGACAGGCTATGACTCATAAGTGGTAAATGTAGGCCTACTGCACGGCTCTGAGTCTTGTAATGTGTCATACCAAGTCATACACTTCAAATAGACAAGGATACTTCCATGGTACAACTGGTATAATAAGTGGTATTTTGTTATTCCTACTATAAATAAAATTTCAGAAACGCGTATGTAGGTCAGTATTCATATACATTATTATCAACTATTATATCAATTAATGAATTATACAGCTGTTGCTACAGCGCAGCTGAGTGAGTAAAGCCAGATAGACTATAATAATCCTTATCCAGCTGACACGTACACTGCGGGTTCCATAATTATTCTCCTCTGCTAACATGAAATATTGAGGCCACGGTGGAAACGAACCCTTGGCAACCTCTGGCATTCATTGCCTTGAGGTGACCATAACAGTTAACACACATGAACGCTACTTCGGTGAAGTATACAAACAATACACCGCACATGACATTCGCCGAAGCAGTCGGTAGGTCATCCAACCAAAATAGGCCCCAAATGCAACTTACTGATCTTGGAAACACTTGCGGATGTCCTTGAACTCATTTACATGGTTTCACTCTGTGTCGACAAGGCTTCTCCGTTTAATCCGAGAGATAGTGCACGTTGGAAAAGGAAACACATGTATCACTATGTTTCTACTGTCGTTCTTTGCGTGTAGAATCACTCAGCCTACCATTTTCAAACACTTCCTCTCTGTGCTAGTCCTAGATGAGGTCACTAGCCAAAATTGCGGCATGAAATCATCACCAGCCAATGACAGCGCGCGGTACATACGGCCCTCGGCTCTCGTAGCACTTGCTGCTTCTGGGTTGTGAATGCAAGTGGTGTTGTTTCTGCGCATGACATCGATCTGGGTGCTTGCCTGTCGTCTGCCAGAGAAGTCGGATCGGCTCAGCATACACAGTTGACATTTGTTATTTCATGTGGCATTTACATGACAGTTAGGACTGTGCTTTATCACGTTAATTAGACAATGAATTTGGGTCACTGAATTACATGTTTTGTCGTCTGCACCGATTGGTCCAAGGCCGTTCATTCATGCATTGTACTAATCGAATTACATTTACATTTTGAAATGACCCCCCAATCGGTAGGCCTCACCGCTGATGACTCATGCTTCCATGACGATGACGGTGACCTGATTATATATATTACCTTAATTTCGTTAATCTAATCGAGCTAATATTTCTTGCTATGTCATGCCAAAGTGTACCCAAGTAGGTCGAACAATACTAATCAAGTGGATAGGCCTATATAATGCAAGGCAGACGAGTTTTTGTACTTTAATTTTGAATACCACGTTTGAAAACTGCCGTTTCGTTTGCCTTAGCAGACCTCTCTCTCTCTCTCTCTCTCTCTCTCGCTCTATCTCTCTCTCTCTCTCTCTCTCTCTCTCTCTCTCTCTCTCTCTCTCTCTCTCTCTCTCTCTCGCTTTCTTGATGACAGAATAATAATTAACATTTAAATTCATTTTAAGTAGATACATTTTTATTACGTCATTATACATTGCTCTGTTAAGTTATTTTCTCTTTTACATTATTTTCTATATCCCAAAACTTGTAAATGCACATTTCTATCATTACAAAAGGTTGGTGGGAGGGGGGGGGTTCTGCCAAGGGAGACAACTTCCTTTTCCTTTTACCTCTGCCCGTCATGTAGTGTTCTCGTTCTTAGTTTCCGTAGCTAGTAGTAGTAGTAGCATACAACCTCTTTGGTAGTAGTCTTTGACGGCCTACTAGCGCCAAAACCGAGCGTTACCATTTTCACGAGATAATTTAAATTAACACATGTTCTGTGTAATTTACAGAGGTCCATTATTTTCTCTACTGATTCGTGTCATCGTGATCACTACGCGATGTTTTAGTGTTATTAAGTGTGCTTGTACTGATCTAGATAGGCTCTTTATCATAATCAGTGTGCGATGTTTTTAGTGAAGAACTTGAAGTATGTGTGTACGGGTAAACGGAACGGAAAGGAAGCAAAGACAATAAAAACAAACACAAGTTTATACGGTCTTTAAAGAAAGTCAGAGGGAAAAAAGGATACTGGGAAGAAGGGGAGGAGGGAAATTCCACATTCCAAATTCAGTCGAAGCAAAAAATGTAACTCGGGAAAACAAATAAGCAAAATCAGAGGGGAAAATGTAACATACAATAATATGATGTAATGTATTTTCTGTAATAGCGACCTCTTCAGATCGCCGCGCTTTGAGTTCGATTGAAGAAAAACGTGTGCATATTAGCACCCTGTATTATTAGTAGTAGTAGTAGTAGTAGTAGTAGTAGTAGTAGTAGTAGTAGTAGTAGTAGTAGTATTTTCAACACATTTTGCGCTGTATCTAAAACTTGGCTGAGCCGATTTGATAGTTTGTATTTGCTTGCAGATAGTTGAGATAGTGGCCTATCATTCCATGCAGTTCTTTTGCTTTGTTAGAATAAAGCCCAGTCACAACATCGTCAAGAAAATTAACACTTTTGAAAATTCTAAATTTTCAGCTATAAGTATGTGTGTATCTGGAAATACATTTGAATGGCTTGCCATCTTGGTTTTTTTTTTTTCTTCTTTTTCTTCTTCTTCTGTATAGGAGAATATAATTGTGCAGTTTGGTGAAGCCATGTCCAATGTGCTGCACATGTTGCCTGTTGGGGCAGCGTGGCTACAGTGGGACAGTGCAAGGGGAGGTCAGCTCAAAGTGGACGTGCTTTCACGGGACAACTGTCACACGGTCATCATTGGCCCGGATGCCTCGTGAGTTGCGTGCAATCGTAGATTGTTGTTGTTGTTGTTGTTGTTGTTGTTGTTGTTGATCTTCTTCTTCTTCTTCTTCTTCTTCTTCTTCTTCTTCTTCTTCTTCTTCTTCTTCTTCTTCTTCTTCTTCTTCTCCTTCTTTTTCTACTTCTGTAGAAAAAAACAACAATGCTGTTTTGTGTAGACTCACGTTTGAATGAACCTATTTTTCAAAGAAATTGCTAAACATTTTTACATAACAAATCTGAAGTATAAATTATGCTTTTGAGTGTGGTATACACATTTAAACGCGCGCGCACACACACACACACACACCCACGCACACACACCCACGCACACGCATACATTCTCTCTCTCTTCTTTGTCGCCTTCAACCGTGCCTTGCATGATGGTCTTTGCAAGGCCAGATGCTCTGGTGACGTGGTCATACTATCGGAGTTTCCGTTTCTTCACCACTGTGAGCAAGTCATTGTGTTGTCCAATGGCTTGTGTGATGGTCTGTTGGACTGTTGGACTTCGTCGTTGGTGATGTGCTAAGAATACAAAATGCCCAGAAGTCTTCTGTAGCACCTCATCTCTAACTGCTTTGTATTCTTCGTTGTAGGTGTGCTGTGAGGGTCCATGTTTCGAAAGAGTATAGTAAGATGGAGATGACAAGGGAGCAACCTTACCTTGGAATGTAGACTGATGGTGCTGTCTTTCCAAATGGGCCTCAACCCTTGTCAGGTCAGCAGTTATTTGTGCTAACCTGGAGAGGACTTCCTGTCGGGATCCATTGTCTGATACAATTACTCATAATTATTTGAAGCTGTGCACCGTGTTGAGAGATTGGTCTTGTCCGTGTTGATGCCATTGGTGTTGTTGGTCATCATTTTGGTGTTATCTGCACTTATTTCCAATCCAAATGCGCTGGAAGTGCATGTACTAGCTGTTCAAGTTCTTGTTCCTCTTGAACCATTCCATCAATGTCATCCACAAAATGGAGGTTGGAGATTGCCCTACCCGCTATGCTGATTGTGCCTTCATGATCTGCAAGGACATCTGAAATGATGCGCTCCAGAAAGATGTCGAAGAGTGTTGGAGAGAGTAGGCATCCTTGACGCACGCCGATTGTTGTTCTGAACCAGTTCCCGATGGCGCTTTTTAGGAGGACTGCACCAGTAGCCTTGTCATACAGGTTTTTGATGGTTTCAATAATTTTGGGTCGGATGTTGTACACTCTCATGGTTGCCCACAGAGCTGCATGCCAGACTCGGTCAAACGCTTTTTTACCGAATCTGGTAGGTTGCTGTCCAACACAAAAAAAATTCAGTTAAAACCAATGTTGATTAATGGTTTCGTTATATAGTTGATTGATCGTTTGATTCATTGGCACATTTATTCCTTTAGGGGCAAGACGTCCTTGGCCTTCCAAGCCGCCGTGACTATGGCAACGGACAACAAGCACGTGACGTTCGTGCGGCCCAAAGTGCTGTCCCGCTTACCTCTGCCTGTTCACGGCATGCCTACGCCTGAAGCCTCTGCTCTCCAGCAAGTCAAGTTCTGGTAGGGCATCTCTTTGATTTACAACATAAGATGCATTTGGTATTGTGAAGACATTGTGCGGATGTAGATGGACGTAAATGTAGGTCACCGGTACAGTTCATCGATCTTTGTTTGCCGTGCGTATGCGTACTGTTTCGAAAACTCGCTCCCACGGCCACTCATTTCCTCTATCTCTGTCTCTCTCTGTCTCTCTCTCTCTCTCTCTCTCTCTCTCTCTCTCTCTCTCTCTCTCTCTCTCTCTCTCTCTCTCTCGTAATAATAATAATAATAATAATAATAATAATAATAATAATAATAATAATAAGGGTATTTATATTGCGCTTTTTCCTAATGACATCAGTTCAAAGCGAGTTCTCACGCATTTATACTTAACACATACGAGAAGAAGTAAAACAAAGACGAGACACTAATAAATTATCCAAAGACATAATACAAACATGAAAAAGAATATTTACAAGTAAACTATGAAAGACGAGAAATGGATGGGGAGGAGGAGAGCAGCTAAGGAGTGAGGGAGTTGGGGCATGCGGTGTGATGGCGGTGATCTGAATCAGAAAAGAAGGAATGATGGTGAATGGGGGTCGAGATCAAACATTTTTAAGGAAGAGATGAGTTTTCAAGTTGGACTTGAAAGAGGCTATGTTCGGAGAGCTGCGAAGAAAAAGAGGAAGAGAGTTCCAAACATTGAGAAGGATCGAGAGCCTGCAGAGGAGAGTTTGTAGCGGGGTATTTGTAGCATGAGGGCGTCAGAGGAAGAGCGAAGGTTTGTAGAAGTGAGTGTTTTGGGTGAGGTAGGAAGGGGCTAATCTATGAACGCACTTGAAACAGAAAGTACAGATTTTGTAGGTAATCCTCAGTTATACAGGAAGCCAATGTAAATAATGTAGGATGGGTGTGATATGATCAGATTTGTTCATTTTGAGAACCAGACGAGCAGCTGAGTTCTGAACACGTTGGAACAGATGAACAGAAGAGGAAGGAAGTCCAGCCAGAAGAGAGTTACAGTAGTCTAAGCATGACGGTACAAGAGAGGAAATGAGTTTGACTGTAGCATCAGTAATCAGATGCTTGCGGGCAAGGCCTATTCTACGGAGCTCAAAGTTGCATGTTTGACAGGTTTTGCGGATGAATTCTGACATGGAGATGGTGTTGTCAAGGATGACGCCAAGGTTTTTGACAGAATATGAAATGGTTTGGCCAAGAGTGAAAGTGTCTAAAGGGGAAGAAGACAGGTTGTGTTTGGTACCCGTGAGGATAACTTCAGTTTTGCTAGCATTGAGTTGAAGCTTGTTGGCAGTCATCCAGTTAGAAATGATTTCAAAGCAGTCAGAAGTTTTGGTCAGAATAGATGGATAGTTTTGAAGAAGTTCACTGTTTTTGACCTGTCTTTCGTCTGCGTAGAAATGGTGGAAAGTGTCGTGGTTTTGGATGATCGGAGATAGAGGACATGTGTAAAGGGTGAATAAAACGGGGCATAGAACTGACCCCTGAGGAACACCAAAGACAAGACTAGAGGGTTCAGAAAGGTAGTTGTCGACGCAGGCAGATTGGAAACGATCAGAAAGGTAAGAATGAACCAGCTTAGGGCACAGTCCTTTATTCCAAAAGAGTTCTCAAGGCGCTGAAGGAGGATGGAGTGATCGATAGTGTCAAAAGCGGCTGAGAGATCGAGAATGGTCAACAAAGAGATTTTACCAGAGTCAGTGGCAGAGAGGAGGTCGCTCACGAGGTGAAGAAGAGCTGATTCAGTAGAGTGGTCAGGACGGTAGGCAGACTGGAATGAACAGAACAAGTTGTTGGATGAGAGATGATGGTTGAGCTGCTTGAGGACAACCTTCTCCAGAGTTTTGGATAGGAAATGGAAATTAGAAACTGGGCGGTAGTTCTTCAAGTCTTCTGAATTAAAGTTTGATTTCGTTAGTAGTCTAGAGGCCGCACGATGGTAGACTTGAAACAGGATGGAACAGACCTAGATTGCAAGGAAGAGTTGACCATGTTGGTGATGGCTGGGAGGAGATCAGTGATACAATCTTTGAAAAGTGAGGTAGGGATGGGATCAAGCTCGCATGTCTTAAACGCCATAGTACTGAGAATTTCAGCCACTTCAGTTTCTGAGACAGTATGAAAGGAGAAGAGTGGCGTTCCGGTGAAAGGCGGATCAGGAGGACATGGTTGACAAGGCGTATCATCAAGAGATTTGCGAATAGCTTCTATTTTCTTTAGGTAAAAGAAGTTTGAAAAGGATGAAGGTAGTTCAGAAAGTTCAATTTTTGTTGGAAGGCAAGAAGTATAGACTAGGTGTTCCCCAGGAGGTCATTCATAGTAGAAAATAGCTTTTAGGAAGAAGTAGAGTTTTCAATCTCTGTGTTGTAGTAATGTATTTTAGCTGCAGAGATGGCTTTTCGGACGTCACACTTGCGCTTCTGATAGATCTGTTTGTGAACTGTAAGTTTGGAAGACGGTCACGTGCGCTCGGCTCTACGCCGCTCCCGTTTGGCCTTGCCGATCTCGGGAGAGAACCACGGCGCAGATAGACGGTCAGAGATCAGGCGGGAGGAAGAAGGAGTATGTTTGTTAAGGAGATGGCTGAAAGTTGTATGGGAAAAAAAAGCAGATTCAAGGTCAGGAGGAGCAGAAGAAAGTAAGTGGACTGCTTCAGAAAAGAAGTTTTTTTCGTCGATGTTTTTCAAGTTGCGGCGGGTGATTGTGCGTTTTTTCTTTTGAGGAGGAGAGTCAGCGAGAGAGAGAGAGAGAGAGAGAGAGAGAGAGAGAGAGAGAGAGAGAGAGAGAGAGAGAGAGAGAGAGAGAGAGAGAGAGAGAGAGAGCAGAGAACAGCGTAGTTGTACAGACTCAAGATCTTGTGATACAAGAACATGAAAGAGAATGTTGTCGGACAGTCTAGCGATTGCACAGTCGATGATGTTTTTCAAAGCGAGGATATAGAGGTTGTGACAGATGCGTTTAGTTTGCCAGTGTTCAGGCTGATCAAAATGAATGTTGAGGTCGCCGAGAATCATGAGTTTGCCAGGTTTGGAGGTGTAAAGGTCTAGCATTTCCCCCCTACCCCCACTCCTTCCCCTCTCCCTCCATGCGCTGACTGATCTTGTTAGAACGCCATTATTCAATGATATTTCAGGTACCCCGAACAGGCAGAGGAGGTGGTGAAGTGGTGCGGGAACATGCACACGCAAGTCGTCTTGCCTGACGTCATCATCATTGACGACTTTCACCTCTTCGCGGCGCAGGGCAAGGTGAGGTAACTGTTGTAATTTTTAATTTTTAACATTTTCGTTATAACTGTTTCGAGATGAGATTTGTAACGACAATAATGTGGTTAAGTCTAATAATAATAATAATAATAATATAATAATAATAATAATAATAATAATAATAATAATAATAATAATAACAATTAGTAGTAGTAGTAGTAGTAGTAGTAGTAGTAGTAGTAGTAGTAGTAGTAGTAGTAGTACTATAAGGATATTCCTAGCAATGCTCGGTTAAAAGCGCATTTCTCACGCATTCACATACCAATAAAGAAAACAATATATTACAAAATGAACAAAAAGAAAAAGCATGAAAGAGAAAAAGATGAAAATAAAACATATAGCCTACACGCTATATGCAAGATGTGGCAGATGTGAGGTGGTACACTGTCTGTATGTAATACTAGTACTACTACTACTAGTAAGCCTACTACTACTACTAGTACTACTACTACTAGTACTACTACTAGTACTACTACTGCTGCTGCTGCTACTACTACTACTACTACTACTACTACTACTATTGCTACTACAACTACTAATACTAGTACTACTACTACTGCTGCTGCTGCTACTACTAGTACTACTACTATTGCTGCTGCTCCTACTAGTACCCCTAGAACTACTACTACTTCTACCACTGCCACTACTTATGACAATGTAAAAATCGGGGTAAAGACTTTCAGCTTGAAAGTGTAAATCTTAAATGTAATACCAGAAGTGTCAAATAGTAACATTGTCCGACAAGCCGTGACAAAGGACGCGTAGCCAACTCTATTTTGGGTGAGTAAAGTATAAGCATGAGGCTTGGCCTGATAATAGAAATAAGCGGTGATCGAGGAGGACTGATCGCGGTCCGTCCGTTCGTATTATTATTACATGTATTATTATTATTGGAGTTGTGCGTCATCGTTTTATTGATTGACCTCCGCAACAGCTGAAGACACACTCAGCATCCCTCGCCGGAGTATTAGAGGTCGCTGGTGTAAACGTCTTAATCATACATAGCACCTGTGCTCGCATGTAGGCTAGGCTAGCAGAGGGGAGAGGCGACGTATAAGCCTCGGCCCATGGCCACCTGGGGGGCCGGGTAGCTCAGTTGGTAGAGCGGCTTACTAGTAATTAAAAGGTACGTAGTTCGAATCCCGGATTGGTCAACGTGTGACCATATTATTTCCCCCTTACCATCAACTGGTTCGCTGGTGCCAGAATAATGTGACCAGTAGTCGCCTATACGCTCCGGTGTCGTGTGACTGTAATCTACGCCGTGTGGGCTAGGCCATCGTATTTATATCAAGGGAGACAACTAAAAAGTGTGTAAACAGGTAGTAGATGGAGTTGTCTCGCCTAAATAAATGGGATTGGAGTGTAAGAAGAAGGAGGGTATTTATAGAGCGCTTTCTTCTAACGGTAGATCATTTCAGCAGCATGTTGGACATAATTGTTATAAGACGTTAATCTGTGGGAGAAAAGGAGTGATAAGGTAAGGTCTATCCCTTCTTCGCCACCGCCAGTGGTTCGAGTTTGTAGCATTGTGCCATAGATAACAGATGGCCAATGCGCTGTGTTCTCAGCTCGTCACCTTTCTTTGTCGTGTCTAAAATATATAATATTGCGTAATACTCTTCACCGAGACCTATCCTATCCTGTCCTATCCTGTCCCGTAACTCGGAGGTCGTAGGGGCACCACCGTTGATCGTTTAACCAGCATACTCCATCTTTCTCGGTCCTCAGCAGCCCTGATGGCTTCGCTCAGTGTCAAACCAGTCCATTCTCGAATGTTGTCCTCCCACCCCTTAGATGCAGACTAAGCGACTTAACACAGTAGAGAAGATCAACGAAGCGTCACACAATAATGCCTACTCCTCCCCTCCCCTCTCCTTCCCTCCCATTCCTCCTTCTCTCTCTGTCTCTGTCTCTGTCTCTCTCTGTCTCTGTCTCTCTGTCTCTGTCTCTCTGTCTCTCTGTCTCTGTCTCTCTCTCTCTCTCTCTCTCTCTCTCTCTCTCTCTCTCTCTCTCTCTCTCTCTCTCTTCCAAACAGAAGGCCTATACCAGGCAGCGTAAAATCAGCAAGGGGAATGAAATTACTTATCTTGAAAACCTGGAAAGGTGAAAACTTAAAAAAGAGAGAGGAGATGGGGCCAGTCCTTATAAAGATTGCCCTGAGAAGAGGGAATTACTACAGATTTTTAAAAATATATCTGTGTTCTCTTCTACGCCTGAAATGTCTGAAAGGTTATCGAAAATCCAGTACTTTTAGGTTTTTTTTACACAATAGAACCTTATAGATATGACTCACATCCGTTGCTAGGTTGTTGACATACAAAACAAAAAAAACATAAAATAAATCCAAACGGATGCCTGCCTCAACTCAAAGCCTCATCGATTATGGATGGCAGCTGACAGAATTGAACAATTATTGTTTTTTTATCTGTTGCTGTGATACAAGGGGCTTGATTGTAGTGTAAGAGCGGATATGTCTGCTGGTTTAATCCTACAGGCTGACATAGAGGATTTTGTTTTTCTGTCACTTTCAGTTGTCCTGCTAAACTGTAAATTCAACAATATCTGTTTTATCAATTAGTTTGCTTCTCACCCCCTTTCCTCACCCAATCACACATCCCTTTTCTTTTTTTTCTTTTTTTTTTCTCTTCTTCTTCTTCTTCTTCTTCTTCTTCTTCTTCTTCTTCTTCTTCTTCTTCTTCTCCTTCCCCTCCTTCTTCTTCTTCTTATATTATAAACTTAAAAAGCAAAATCGACCGGATATGCAATACTGGAAATGAACCGCCATAATTACGATGCAATATTTTACAGTGATATCAAATTAATTTTGTAAATGAAGACTTGGAATTTCTAACTGTGTTATAAAATTGTATTCATTATAAATAAACTTACTGACGAATATTAATACATTTTTTTTTAGGAAAAAAAAAGAAAACACAAGGCAATCAACTAATGAATCAGATGGATGAAAACAGGAATTTAGTCATACCCTCCAGATTTGTGAATCATGATGATGATGATGTGGAACGCGTGTCGAGGCCATTGCACAACGCCCGAACCCTCCTCTTTGAGTATCGAGTTCCTGGTTAGGTCTTCTCCATGGCAAGTGGGGTAATATTACCCCGCCACCATCTTCTGTACCATTCCAATCAAAGGGATAGGCAGAGCACTCTACCCTTACATCTCAAACCTCTCTTTCTCACCCCCCTTCCTTTTACATCATGCAGCACAAACAATTACAGTCAACTGTGATTGTTTTTCCCCGCTTCACCTGACAAAATCCAACAATTCGGGTGAGAATATAAACCGAGGTCTAGTCTGTGCACGCAGGCATCCCATCGCACGGATTTAAAGATCCTGGCGCTCGTGTCCTTGACGGGTGAGTACCAGCTACCTAAATACGTGCCCAGCACTAGGTCCCTTCTCCCTCCCTCATCCCCGTTCGCACAGGATTAAGCTCAGTTGTCTAAGTCATGAAAGGCAGCACAAGCGGGCGCCTCTGGTGGCTTCAGTTAGATCCTGTATCGGCTTATCGCCTTGAGCAGCTCTTGAGCTGGAAAAAGTGCTACTTGAGAACCATTGAACATAATATTATAATACTAATGAGAGAGAGAGAGAGAGAGAGAGAGAGAGAGAGAGAGAGGGGTGGAGAGAGCACTGAATGTTGATATCTATACCGTTAATAGTTGCTATCTCATTACGTATTAAACACACTCAGGCAGTTAACTAAACACACATAATACCATTAAACCGTAACACAAACTTAGATAATCAATCATGGTTTGGAAACAAAACAAAACAAAACAAACTTTTCTCTATATTTCCTAGCATTTTATTTGCCAAAATATATACATACCTTCCAAGCTCATCCAAAGCGTGACTAGCGCTGGTAAAAGATGGTCTGTATCTGAAAAAGCTTTCGTTGTGTGTAGTCAGAGGGTCTTGAGCTGAGTCATCTGCGCCAAAAATAACGTTACTGACGACAGTCACTAAGACCAGGAAACACTGAAGAATCTTAACAGCATTCATGTTGTCATTGTCTGACGCTGTTCTCATCGAAAAAACATACAAACAACACACACATGTTTCTATAGCAAAAACACAACAAAACGAAAGTTCATCAGAAGTATTCCGGTTGTAAAACAGGCAGAAGACGTTTCTGGGCGAAATGAAAATGAATGTCTTTGGTAAAGTGTCTTTTTGTGCACTGTTTAAAAAAACACCACAACAACAGTCTCTTCACAATTTACACACTCTTCTGTGTTTTCTCAGTCTAGTCTTTATATGAGTAGACCTGTTTTAGACGATTTGATAACATGACTGGAGCCACACAAGTGAAGATTTATGTACACACGAAAGCCTACTACAAAGATTAACCATCTTCATAGCTGTCGAAAAAGAAAGTCCTCGTGTTAATCTAGTAACGATTTCTTTAGTAAGCCTACCTGCAGTTATGCATGTAGTACTACTCTTTTTCCTATCACGCTTTGCTCATAAGCAAAGATGTAAAAAGTTTACCTCTTAGATTGAGGTGGTTTGATCTTTTTGGTCCTCTGAATCACAGCACTGGATTTTCGGGTGCATCAAATCGAAAACTAGCCTGATATATCATCAGCTTCATCAACAACAACGAAATTGGAAACTTCTCGATAAGACAGACCGCTAGCCAGCTGAGACGTTGACAGCGATGAGTAATAGGTTTTAAGCCTATCTGCTTTATTGAGTTTGAATATTAATATTTTCATGTTTTGGAGTGCTTTGGTTTTGCTGTTCTCCTCCACCAGAGACTATGATGAATCGGTCAGACTTGTAGCGCTGCTAGTACTACTTTTGACTGACAAACATTAGCCTACACAAGCATGGCGCATTTAAGCTTAAATTCAAATCCACACACTCGCGGGCGTTCATATAGTAGCCTATACTCACACACACACACACGCACCCATACACACACGCACACACACACATCTCCGCAGGACAGCACAGCGTCAAAATGATAGTTAATACAGGAACTCATTTCTGGACAGTATTGAAATACCAACACTGACAATTGCTGAATAAACACTAACATGGGTTTCTGTCTTACTCAGAATCGATCAGTGATATTGATCTTCGTGTCTCATATGTTGGTGATGAACATGATTCTGCATAATGGTATATATTGTATAGATCTGTTTTATTGTGTTTCTGCTGTGAGGCCCCAAAGGATTTTGATATTAATTATCAGCACTGTGACGGTGGGTTCTATTGTTGCTGGGCTCTGCACAAAGGAATGCTATTACCCACTCGTCGTTCGTCTGCGGTGATCGGCTAGTTAGATCGCCCTATGACTAATCTTAATACATGTATTTTTTGGCCCGGTCTGTGTGAGGATGGGGTTACAGAGATAGGGAGAAAAATGTAAAAGATTCACTGACACAATAGCTCTCGCACGGCAATGAATCATAGGTAGTCCATCCACTTGTTAACAGCAAATATCACACATTTATTTTCTTCTACTCTATACCAAATTATCTAATCACTACACTAACTTAAATGTCCAAAACGTAATATAACTAGGATTAACTTAACAGTCAAGCTTCACTTCGAGTGGTTCGGAAAATGGCTAGATCTTTGATGAATCTATTCTGCTACTGTTCTCGATACTTGCTACTGTGTCATCCCTTGTTTTGCCTAATGTTCTTTTTCCGGAAAAGTGGACTACCGCACAGTCCCTATAGATCAGTGTTCGTGCACTTGTTCTATGGAACTTAGCTGAAACGTCGAGGTGCGGTGCTGCTTTCTCCTCGTCTCGGTTGTTGACTACTGAGCTATCGGAGCTCAGTGCTTGCTGCTCAGTTGCAGGCCGCGTGTCCGGGATGACACTCAGTGGGGTCTATCTCCTGCCGCGCACCAAGCCTGCTCGTCTGCAAAACATAAGACGAGTTTCTGCAACGCCTTGCTTACAAAGGGAGTGCAGAGCGTCTCACTGTTGGCAGAAACAGCCCTCAGCGAGATCGTCTCCACGTATACAGATAAGAGACGAACAATCTTCTAAGTCCGTGGTCCACTGGAATCTTAAACATACTTCCTATATATATATATACATCATGGCTAAAATAAACACAGGGAGAAGTAATTAATAATATACACCTTCTCCGGTACAGCCACTGGTCTGCAATAATACCAATAGACGAAACAACAGTGGGTCAGTAGGGGCTACCTCGTGGTGTTAAAAACCGGTCGCCTGGGTCAGCCACATGGTCAAGCAAAGTTTTACCAACATTCACAATTATAAAACATGGTGAGACTTCACAAGCATAATCCAATAATAACAAATAAATCGCGGTGAAACAAAAGATTGATCATTTACCTTTTCGACAATGTCAGGCTATGGCAGGCTATGGCTATACTGCGATGAATGAATTTCAGCCGTCACCTGCGTAGTCTTCTGAGAGAGACCTTTCAGTGCGTCTGTCCCTCTCGGGTGAGGTTTTAACAAAGACTGACGTTAACAGTGTGGCCAGCTAAAGCCCGCGATATCCCATAAACCTTTGCTCTCTCGCGGGGGCTGATGGATATAGGTCAACTGGATTATGCCACGGCATATCTAGCAAAAAATTTCCCTACACATACTTAGAACAAAACAAACCTTTGTCGTCTGCTAGGCCTCGAATTTAAGTTACAAAGGCCAAAGAAGGATAAACTATTAGAGGCTTGAAGCACCACTGCAGTGTCCAAATTAGCCTCTTGTGACAAGCACAATTAAGATTGCAAGCATCTCCGATGTATTCCGAACACCACACTTCATAGTGATTTTCAGTAATTAACTGTGGTTGGAGGAAGAAGGGGTGGAGGGGTGAGGGGGAGAGAGGCAGGGGAAATATGCTGCCTGTGTCACTTTTAGATATAGACAGACATGTGTTGTTGTGTTTTATTGTTTTCCAACATTTATAAGTGATGATTTTTTTTTAAATAGTGGAGGGGGAAGGGGGAGAGTGATGAGTTTTCGTGCCTTTTTTCAGTTTCGGTGTTTGTTTCATTAAAATAGGCATTGTACTTGGCTTTTCTGCACGAGAGTTGACTTGACTTGACTTTGGTGTTTACAGTATATATTTTGTTATAACAGCCTATAGTTTTCAGTACGTGATTAAGTATGGCTGGCTGTGCAGGGAGGTGTAACCCTGTAGCACAGACGACTAGACTGCACCATGCAGAACAGAAATGTCGCCCTACATTTTATAGAGCCACGTAGTTATTCACTGCGTGCCCGTTATAGTGTCAGCACAGCTGTTCATCATCTTTGCTGCAGCTGCTACTAGCAAGGTGGGGGACAGCACACTACAGTGGATTGAGCTATGGGCTATCGAAGTAGCTCAGGGCGCTGTTCAAGCCCGTGTTCCAGTGGTCCAAAGTTCCATCTAAGTTGCACCCATGCAACAACAGACTGGCGGTATGCTCTGGCCATCTTACTACGAAATTTTGTGGAGTTGCGGTAGAGTTTCCCACAGCTCTCACTGTCCACCACTCCCTTCTTCCCCCAAACAGTTGGAGCATTCACAGTGACCTGAAGAAGAAGAAGAACTGAAAGAAGAAGAAGATCAGTCTCGTAGAAGAAAAAAATCAGTCTGGTTATACAATAAAATTCAATACAATACAATAACACAATGCAATACAATACAAATTGGTTCATCTCAACATGGAAGCATTGGCACATTAAAAATTACATGGCATGCACACCACAAAGAAGAAGAAGAAGGAGAAAATCAGTCTGACAGTCATTTTGGGGCATTATAAGAAACGAGAGAGAGAGAGAGAGAGAGAGAGAGAGAGAGAGAGAGGATTAGATTAGATAGATAGGTAGGTAGGTAGGTAGATAGATAGATAGATAGATAGATAGATAGATAGATAGATAGATAGATAGATAGATAGATAGATAGATAGATAGATAGATAGATAGATAGATAGATAGATAGATAGATAGATAGATAGATAGATAGATAGATAGATAGATAGATAGATAGATAGATAGATAGATAGATAGATAGATAGATAGATAGATAGATAGATAGATAGATAGATAGATAGATAGATAGATTCAGATTCAGATTCAATATTTTATTACAAGAAGAAAATGATTTTAGCATTAATTTGCTAATCTTACAATCAGTCCTTCTTTCAATCACTCACACATTTACTTTAATTATTCATCCGCATTCATGCAAAGACAAACATTGATTTGAAATTAAAGGAATAAACAAAGATTAGATAGATAGATATTTTCCCCTAATGATGCGCTATAATTGCTGTGCTTGGTTCAAACAAGTTGCGCGATTTTCATTCTATATAAGTGTAGCCGAGCGGAATATTTGACTCCAGCCTCTCGGCCACCAACCTTGAGAACGCGGCCCGATCTGAACTGCTAATTTGGTTTATCCGTCGTAAGAGAGACATAAACATATTTGCCATGCAAGGCGGAAAAGCATGTTGATTGTAAACCAGATTGCCGGCTGCGAAATCCACGACACTCTCTGCAGGTCACTGCCACTAACCTGCATAAAATGTCTGCCGACAATGTAGTCCTGCTCACCACCAAAAGCAGAAGACGAATGGTCAGGCGGGGAGAACGTATGTCGTGTCGCCTTTTCCTGCATAACCCAAGGGCCACACCAAAGGATTCTGCACAGCAGGAGCCACCCAAGGCTAAACTAACCAAAGATGGAAGGTAGATAATCTTTCCCAAGCTGTGAACAGTCGCCTCCCATTTTGCTACATAAGTGACAGTTATGTTCCAAAATTACAAATCCCCCAAACAATTAAAAAAAGTTTGAGAAGCTAATAGTGGAGGCAAGCATGCCAGTTTTGTATTGGTGTCTGCTCGACCCTCTGTAATATATATAGTATGCATCAAAGAATTCTCATTTTGGAAACGTTTGTTGTTGTTTGTCCAGCACTCATGTTTATCCAGAATGGAGTGGGGAGGGCGGAGACAGAGATTGAGGGAAGTCGAGTGCGAGTAGGAGAGAGAGAGAGAGAGAGAGAGAGAGAGAGAGAGAGAGAGAGAGAGAGAGAGAGAGAGAGAGAGAGAGAGGTGGGGTTTGTAACTTCTGGTTGGCTCCCACAGATCTTCGTGGTGTACGGAAGAGGGTGGCGTGGGTTGGGAGTGTGTATGAGTATGTGGAGAGGGGAGACGGTTATGTTGTTGACAACATAAGGCCCGGTCACACCGCAAGAACTTTGCTGCAGCGTTCCTGGAGCGGTGAAAAAAAATCATCACCGCTCGTTACCGTTCACCAGAAGTTGGCCCCCGTTAAGGCAACGCCGTATACGCTCAGCCACCGCTTATGGTCCCTCCTACCGCTCCGAAAGTTTTGAGCTGCACAAAATATTGCGAGCGGTGAGGAGTGGGCAATTTTCCGCTCCGGCAAAGTTCACCACCGCTCCAACAACGCCCAGTCAAAGTTTGGCACCGCTAGACGCAAGTTCGTGAACGCTTGGTTCCGCTAGGCCAGCGCAGAAATCTTGAACGCTGGACCACCGCTGCTTCGCCAGCTTTGCCCGGGCGGTGATTAAACGTTGCACAAACTTTGGTGGAGCGGTTGTAAGCGTTTTACGAGCGGACACGGGATTGCTGGAACGGTGTCTGGCGTTGAAGCAGCGATCCATTGCGGTGATGAACTTTGGTTTGGCGTTGATATGGAGGTGTCGGAGCGGGATCAGAATTTGGCTATAAATACGGGGAGAAATGGACCTGGAGCCCTTGGGGGCCGGGTAGCTCAGTTGGTAAGAGCGTCTTGCTAGTAACCGAAAGGTCGCTGGTTCGAATCCCGGATTGGTCAACGTGTGATCATATTATTTTCCCCTTTACCAACAACTGGCCCGCTGGTGTCAGTATAAATCGGTCCAGTAGTCACCTATATGCGAAAGTGTCGTGTGACTATAATCTACAAACAACCTGGAGCCCATTTGGAATCGAGCTGCCGTTGAGTGCAGACCTCATTTACATCGAATTTGCTCAAAGTTACAGTAAAACTGTACTACCATGGATGCTGAGAGACTTGCTATGATTGGTGCACTAGTCCAGCAGCAGAATCAGAATCTCCTCAAATTGCAACAAGCTGTTGACTGAAGGAGAAGAGAGAGAAGAAGGAGAGACAGAGTTGTGTGGGTCAGACAGTGGATTCTGAGAAGGCCTGAACATGGACTGTATGACAAGCTGATGGTGGAGCTGAGGAATGAGGATCCACGAGCCTTCCAGCACTTCATGAGGATGCCACCAGCCATGTTTGATGAAGTTGTACAGAGGCTGACCCCCAGATTGACCAAGCAAGACACCAATTACCGAGCAAGCCTGGAACCTGGTCTCAAAGTGGCAATCACCCTACGGCACCTGGCCTCTGGTAACACCTACAGAAACATGCAATACGCCTGGAGGGTTCCCCACAACACCATCCGTGTGGTAGTCAGAGAAGTGGTAAAGGCCATCATTGAGGAGTACACAGCTGAACTCGTGTTTTGCCCAACAACTGAACAAGGATGGAGAGACCTGGCTGACCAATGGTACCAGAGATGGAACTTTCTCCACACAGTTGGTGTCATTGATGGCAAGCACGTGGCCTGTAAAGCTCCTCGTAACTCTGGCTCAGAATTCTACAACTACAAAGGCTTTTACAGCGTGACCCTGTTTGCCATGGTGGATGCTGACTACGAGTTCACCTACATTGACCTATCAGGCAATGGCTCATCCTCAGACGCTCAGATCTACAACGAAAGTGATCTCCATCGTGGGCTGGACCAGAACAGGATTCATGCC
Organism: Oncomelania hupensis; assembly: GCA_036898135.1. Taxonomy (NCBI): domain Eukaryota; kingdom Metazoa; phylum Mollusca; class Gastropoda; order Littorinimorpha; family Pomatiopsidae; genus Oncomelania; species Oncomelania hupensis. The sequence continues at coordinate 23,686,259 of CM072515.1, read as the reverse complement.
TTTCCTCAGCCAGATCCCCTACCCAATGACAATCAGGATGTGCCTTACTTCATCATCGGGGATGACGCCTTCTCACTGCAGACCTACCTCATGAAGCCGTACAGCACCAGAAACCTCACCCATGAAGAGCGCATCTTCAACTATCGGCTGTCCAGGGCAAGACGGGTCGTGGAGAACGCCTTCGGCATCCTGGCCAACAGGTTCCAGATTCTACTCACCACCATGCAACATCACCATGAAACTGTCAGAACCATCGTGGAAGCTTGCTGCATCCTCCACAACCTGATGCGCACCCGCTTCCCAGTGGTCCAGAACAGACTTGTGGACCGTGCACAACCAGATGGGAACCTGCAGCCTGGGGCATGGAGAGAAGGACGGAACTTGGAGGACACTATCGTTGTGCAAGACCCCAACACAGCCTCACGTGATGGGAAGAGGCAGCGAAACCTACTCAAGCATTGGTGCAACTCCCCATCAGGATCAGTGGATTGGCAGGAGAGAATGGTGGCTATCAACTGAACACTGTGCTGCTGCCTTTCCTTCTCCAGCCTTCCTCTTCTTTTGTCCACGTGGCATGATGATCCGTTCAGCTCCGTAGTCAAAAGCGGTATGCCGCTAAACCAACTTTAAACCCCCGCCGAGCCAACGCCCGCATGCGCAGAACGCCGCTCTATCAACGCTCGCGTCACCGCTAAACCAACGCTCGCTACCGTTAAGCCAACGCTGTAGCAACGCCGGCTTCAGCGGTGCACCGCTAAGGCAACGCCCGTGTTTTCGATTTTTTTCCCATTTTGTGCGCGGTGACGAGCGTTGTCGAAATTCGGTCCCCCCTCCCTACCGTTCAAGGAACGCTCCAACAAAGTGCGGGCGGTGTGACCGGGCCATAAAACATCAATTCCTCTCAAACCTACTGTACTGAAAAGACCAGCGGAGACTGAACTGTAGTGTAATTATTGGAAGTGTTGAATAAACTCGTCTAGCTGATAATGACATCTTGTGTGACGTCTGTAGAAGCGGACCTCGGTTGTTAAGGTGCCACGCACGTGCGCTCATAGGAGACAGATGAAATCAGGCAAGAGATGGTTCGGGAACGGGGACGAGGTGTGTGTGAGAAGTTGGGGTGGCGGTGAGGGATGGGGGAGAGGGTGTAAGGTAAGCAAGGCACTTGTCCATCCAATAATCTCAGATTTTCAGAGTACCAATTACTATTATTAATAATTTTGTAGTCGGCTGGCTTCAATTATTTAGGAGCCATTGTGTCAGCCATTGTGTCCCGACAGGAAGTCCTCTCTATGATCGCACAAACAACTGCTGCTCTGACAAGATTGAAGCCCATTTGGACCATCAGTCTACATTCCAAGTTAAGGCTTCTGCGCTCCCTTGTCATTTCCATCTTCCTATAAGCTTACGCTTGAGAAACATGGACCCTCACAGCAAACCTACAATGAAGAATACAAAGCATGGAGATGAGGTGCTACAGAAGACTTCTGGGCATTTTCTATACACAACACATCACCAACGACGAAGTCCGATAGACTATCACACAAGCCATTGGACAACACGATGACATGCTCACATTGATGAAGAAACGGAAACTCCGATGGTATGGCCACGTACGGCCATGGCCATCCTGCAAGGCAATGTGCAAGGAGGCAGAAGAAGAGGGAGACAGAAAAAGAGGTGGGAGAACAACATTCGATAACGGACTAGACTGCACTGAGCGAAGACATGAGGGTTGCTGAGGACAGAGAAAGATGGAGTACGCTGGTTAAACGATCATCTGTGGTGCCCCAACGACTTTCGAGTTACGGGATAGGATAGGATAGGTAGGGTAGTCTGGTATTATGATAAGAGCGATTCGTTTTCTATTATTAAATCATTATCTGGATCTGGAAAATTACATTACATGAACCTTTATTGTCTATCATCGTGACGGACTTGGGGAGCGCCAGTCTACCTATCAAGGGTCTTGTTTAAAAGTTACTTCATGTCTCTGGGTTTAAAAGCTGATTAAAATACAGTTCTTTACAGTTCGTGGAATTGGTCATTATATAGTGTGACAGCCCTAGCGATGACGTGCTCAGCGCTGGTGATGCTGCGCTGGCGATGTCATCGTCGCTGAGCCTGATTCCACTCGGCTGCAGTCGTACCCAGAATGAATTCTTGTACTGTTCGGTCTGGCATGGAGGGATGTGGAAACCGCGCGAGTTATTCATCGCTTGCCTTCGGACGATGTTGTCACTGCTGTAGTTTTCAAATCTTATAGGGCGTAGCCTACTCTTCGTCGGCGTGTAGGTGCAGAGTGGAGGAACTTGCCAGGAGGTAGTGCTGGGACTTCTTCATCTACTGTGGAAGAGTTTAAGGTGTAGTTGCCTGCGTCGTTGTTCTAGTGATAGGAGTTTCAAGGTCTCTAGCATGTCGCTCACACAGCCAGGGTTGCGGGACTTGTAGTCTCTTGTTATGAAGCGGGCTGCCTGGCGTTGAACTCTTTCACGCTTCTATACATCTTGTTTTAGGTTAGGGTCCCATACCGTAGCTCCATATTCCAGCGTGGATCGGACGAGAGAGATATACGCCAGGCGTCTGCGCTCTTGTGGGAAATTTCGGAGGTTCTGGCGAAGGAAACCCACTGTTGATCCTACCGGCCTGCTTTGCGACAGTTGTTGGCGATTTAGGACCACCAATTTATGTCTGAAGAGAGCAGGATTCCAAAATATGGGTTTTATTGTCCTTGTTGCAGTATGGTTATCCTTAGGCTGTAGAGATATGATGATTTGCTTCGCGTGGACAGGATGTAGCACTTCTGCGCGTTGAACCGCACTGAATGGTCCAGTCTTCCAGTTCTTTGAGATCGCTCTGCAGTGTCTCTGTATTATATGGTGCATTAGATCAGTATAAGCTTATAGTTTGGGCAAACCGATTCTCTTCGTCAGTGTGGAGAATGGACTCTCTCTCTCTCTCTCTCTCTCGCACACACACACACACACACACACACACACACACACACACATTTCTAATACTTTATTGCCAAATCCGTACAAGGAACAGAAACGCAATGCGTGATTCAAACAATACAATAGCAAATACATCACTTGGCAGCAACCATCAGGACATCTCAGAACACCACAGCAACAGAGAGGAATACAGACCTCACAGCCCATACCAAAACATGGAGAAACACACAACACACACACACCTACCCACACACCTACACCCATCCACTCCTACCTACTCACACACATTAATACAACACAAATAAACAAATACAATAATAAATACAATATTCCTATCCCACCCTCATCACACATACAGCAGAGTCAGTATACGTGGGGGTTTTGTTGTCTTTCATACACACACACACACACACACACACACACACATGTGCACCCCCCCCCCCCCACACACACACACACACATTCGCGCGCGTCATCCAGTCTTTTGTTCACGCACGCAGGCGTGTGTGTGTATACGTACGTGTGTGCCTTTATGTCTGTGTGTGTATGAGAGAGAGAGAGAGAGAGAGAGGGGAGTGGGGAGAGAGATAAAAGAGTGGAAGAGACAAGGAGTAAGTTTATCATCTAAATCATGCAGTACAGCGATTAGACTTTAAACTAAAGGCAACTACATCTAATGATAACTGCAAAGAGAACAGCTGAGAGACGCGGGTGGTGGTTTTGTTGTTTGTCGGAGACTTTTTTCCCCCATTGAAGCACACAGAACGGCAGATAGTCCAATCCAACAGGCTTTTTGAAAGTAAGTAAATCCTATAAAAATGATATATATTCTAATTTACTCTTTACAGTTGTGTTTACAACTGAAGAAAAGTCCCACGGAATCGAAGGGGTATGAATATGTTTATTTTAACTTTTTAAAGCGAACTATTTTTTGATGCGAATGCATTGGGGAACCCCCATTTTTACCGCCCAGATATTGTTCCGCATGACGTCAGGAATCTACAGCCAAGTGATGAAATGTGCGTAGGTGACAAGGTCAATGGCATTGTTGATACACAGGCTTGGAAGTCTCGTCTCTCGTAGGCCTCAATTACATACTATACATACTATACCACGTACGTATGTAGGAGGGGAAAGAAAAAACTTCAGAGCCTGTGGTTGATAAATGGCTGATGCAGGCTAACCCCCGTTGGAGTGCCGGGGGTTTCAGTATAAATAGCAATGTAGGCATTTTATATGTATGTTTTGTTGATAATTTATAAGTGGGATGTCTTTATTGTAAAGTGACTGGCTGGTGGAGAGCTTTTAGTTTTACCACTAGGGTTGTTTCAGCAGATCTTTTATGCGGATCGGGGGTTGTCCGGTCCTGATTTGGCTCGGAAGATTCCGCTGGACCTAAAGCAATAATAATGTAATGTAATGTAATGATGCAGGCTTGCAGGAGGCATGGTGGCCGAATGGTTAGAGCGTTGGCTTGCGGATCGGAAGGTCCCGGGTTTGAGCCCAGGTCGGGCATTGTGTTGTGTCCCTGGGAAAGACACTTTACTCTCGTTTCCTACTCCTTCAGATGAGAGTATAAACCGAGGTCTAGTCTGTGTCGCATACATTACATCATAACGGCCATTAAAGATCCTGACGCTCATGTCCTAGACGGGTGAGCGCCGGTAACAAGAACACACCCAGCATGCACCTTGGTTAAAAAGTGCCATAATGATCAACACGACTGACAAGACAAGACAAGACAAGGTAATAGAGGCAGTTTGTGCATCAAATTCTGCAGTTCACATCATTGCTGGAAAGGCTTATTCTAGGGCAATTAGAGCACATTTTCTTGTCGAAGCAGCATTGAGTGCACTATTTGTAAGCACATCCTTCAACATGTCATGGCTGTTGCTCTATCCTGACACTTTGTCCAATGATTACAATCCTAGGAAGGCAAACGGTGATTGTCAAGAAGAAGAGTCACTTCTACATAATCCTGCAGATCTTGACATAACAGATGACTTTGATTAGGCTCTTTTTGAATCACTAATGCAGGGCAAAACAACAGCAAGAGATGCTGCAATACATCATGTATTAGGACGCATTAAAGCAACGTTGGAAGATTTCAAACGACAATGTTCAAGTAGAACGAGCAAGCTATGGATTCAAGAAATTGTACACCTCCTTCACACAGCAATATAGGCTGAGAGAACTGGAGACTTCAAGCTCCATCTATCTGCTGTTGCCAAAATGTTGCCCTATTTTGCTGCTTCAGGGCACAACCTCTACACCAAGTCGGCCAGGCTGTACTTACAGCAAATGATTGAGTTGAACAAAACCTACCCAGAAGTCTATCACGATTTCATGGCAGGCCATCACGTGAAAAGGAGAAGCGATCGCTATAGGGCTGGTCTGTCGTGTGATCTGGTGATTGAGCAAACATTGATGAGGACGCTGACGTCAAATGGTGGCCTAACTAAATCTTGTTTGGCTTCCCTCTATGCCTGCTTGTGCAACAGCAAACCAATGGATGCAATCCTTGACGCAAACAGAGTTCACAACAAGTGAACAGCACAAAGATTCTTCTGAAATAAGGCAAGAGAAAGACCACAAAGAAACGTTGACAGTCATCAACTATGTTTCATCAAAAAATCCGTTTTGCGCTGACATGAGTCTTAGGTCTATTGCTACTGGCCAAGCAGCTGACTCATCTGTCAATGCTGACCAAGCTGTTGAAATTGGTCAGCGCATTCTCCAAGGGATGACGGGTCAATCTCCAGCTGACGTGACGTTCAAGAAAAGCAATCAAGCAGTCACAATGACGACAAAAACTGGAGTGACTATTGGCCAGGAAATGGTGCAAGTGGATCCGCAGTTATTGTTTCAAAGGTTGGTGCAAGTCGCTGGGAATGATACCAACAGGCTCGAAGAAATGTTTTACTATGTACTGGCCAATGTACCTGCCTCCTTGTTTGATGCGACATGATTCCCCAGAAAAGCCAACAAACATACTCTTGCAGGATTTCTCTGGTCTGCTGTCAATGAAACTGCATCCTTGCCAAGAGAAAATGTGAAATACATTCTCGATGGTGGATCCCTTTTGCATCGCCTTCCATGGCCCAGAGGGTCGTCCTAAAAGATCTAGCAGAGATGTATGTCAGCTTTGTTGCTAGGAAACATACACTAGCTACAATCATTTTCGATGGCTATGTTGATGGCCCAAGTACCAAAGATGTTGCCCATCTTCGAAGAAGCAAAGGCATGGTTGGGAGACATGTAGCCTATGATCCTGACAGGATCCTCTGCGAGACGAAGGAAATATTCTTGGCCAACTGCGAAAACAAACCGGAACAACAGTCTGTAATAACATTCTTTTTGCCCATGCATTCTGTGGATACGACACGACATCTCATCCCTTCAACATCTCAAAATCACTCACAGTCAAGAAGCTTGATTCAGGAGAGCTCCTGGATGAGGCTAGAGTATTCAATGATAAGATGTCAAGTCATGATGCTGTTGCAGCGGCTGGTGAGAGGGTATTTGTTCACCTGTACAGTGAAAAACGTTCTGATACCTTGACCAAACTGTGGTTTGTCAAATATGAGCAAAACGTGTCTGCAAGCCATACACAAATCCAAGCTAAAGTGCTCCCCCAACAGCAGCAGCAGCTGAATTCCATGCCTACAGAACATTCTACCAAGTCCAGGAGTAGCTGAGTCTAGACAGAGACCATGGTCTATCACCAATGGATTGGGAATGGAAGTTACAGGAGGGTGGGCTACTTCCAATCATAACTAATAAGCCAGCTTCTCCATAGGATATTTTGAATGTTATCCGCTGCTGCTGCTAGAAAGACTGCTCACCTGGCAGATGCAGATGCCGAAAGCACGGACTTACGTGCACCATAGCTTGTGGAGAATGCCGTGGAGTCAGCTGCACAAACTCTGTGGTTCAGCTGGATGACGAGTCGGATTCTGAGAGCGACTAAGGTAGACCACTTCTATATTCTACTGGAAAACTAATCAATTTCCTGGGTTTTTCTGTTTTTCTTTATTTCGTGTGTCTTCATTTTAACTAATCTTTTTTCTCTTGTGAATTAAATAGAAGTCGACTTTTACAATCGAGATCAAGATTTTTAAGATCATCGGAATTTCGCATTTATACCCCTATGTTAATTAAATTTTAATCCACAGTCAGAACTAAAACTGACACAGAAAGCGTTGAAACAGATTTTCGGACTGTATATGTTAAGAGCTTTCATTTGACATGCAACATGATATGGTTTTGAATTAAATGTTTATTTCAGTAATCTCCCTTTGACGTTTTGAAGTGTGAAAAAACATAAGCACCAAAAATCATGTTTCAGACCCCTTTTTTTTACTGGGACTTTTTATAGGTATTTCCTCATTGCTTAAAGAATATTTTTTACTGCATAGCATTTTTATAGGAATTAGTTGCTTATTTGGCTATTTATTTCATTACTGGGACTGGACTAAGAAGAGATTGAACTTTTGAAAGAAGTGAAGGTACAGAGTTGATAGAGACGTCAGGGTAGATCAAGACTGAAACTGAAGTTGATGCCAACGAAGTAATTACAATTCGATGGATAGCTGAGAAAAAAAAGGGGGTAGATCAGACATACAGCTACAAGATGTAAAAAAAAGTGTGGGTGAGGGTGGGAGAGAGAGAGAAAGGAGAGAGAGAGAGAGAGATAGAGAGAGAGAGAGAGAGAGAGAAAGAGAGAGAGAGAGAGAGAGAGAGAGAGAGAGAGAGAGAAAGAGAGAGAGAGTGCACAGCTGAGACGAAAGAAAATAAGACAGATAATTGCGGAGTAATTCGGGAGGAGGTAGGTTGTGAAATGGATGGGTGGGGGGACGGAAAGTGGAAGAAAGCTAAAAAGGACAAAACCACCCAAATACAAAGAAAGAAAAGACGAAGGGGGCCATTAGTCATCGCTAACAGAAATGAGTCATCATTGACCTAGAAATGACTATAGAGGATAGAGGTAGATAAAGTTTAATTAATAAACGCCAAGGTGTCGATGGAGACTTGTTGTTGCTGCTGTTGTTGCTGCCGCGAAACTGTCTCCAGTGTCACCACCGTGGATTATTACCACATCTGTCTGCACAACCACTCGATAAGTTGATCGATTGACTCATAACTTGGACTTCCAGATCCTGTTGGCGAAGTAGAAGGTCAGGGACGGGATGAGAGAGAATATGAAAGAGAGAGAGAGAGAGAGAGAGAGAGAGAGAGAGAGAGAGAGAGAGAGAGAGAGAATGGAGGGTAGATGATGAGGGGAGGTGTGAGGGTGTCTTAAGAAAAATGGATGTTGCTTTGATTCTTTGATACATTGTGTCATCCATTCGTCGGTCCCTTACTTCCTTTTTTCATTTATTGTTTGGGATCTTACTGGATCTTCCTATTGGTGGTTGGAAGGGTAGTGGCGGGTGTACTGAGGATTTTCTGAAGAGAAATTGGTGTTACTTTGACCGATGTGCTCATCCAGTCATACATGCATTCATTCATTCATTGCTATCTTGCTAAACAAAATTTGGATATTAACAATAATTTTTCTATTGCAATTTTTGATCAGAGAGAAAGGGGGTATAGAGGGTTCTCCAAGCAAGATTGATGCTACTTTTGAGTGACTGGTTGATTGATTCTTTCATTGTTTGGATCGCACATACCGCAGATAAACTGAATCTTCTACTGTATGTAACCAATTGGCCGTAGCCTTGGTTAATGAAAATGTGTGATCTATTTTGCTGTTCCCTGAAACACGCTACATCTAAATAAACGCAGACGTACGAGATATTAGGATGAAAATAGTTGTGATGCCAAGATAGTTAGTAGGGATTGAACAATGTACAAAGTGTGAAATGAAGAGCGGAAGTTGTAGAAATAATAAATTTATTTTACACGCCACTCGCCGTGTGCCCCCACCCCCCTCCTCCGCCCCCACCCCCGTACCTCCTGTCCCCATCAAATGTTTGACCTGAGTCATCCAAATACGTCAATCATTTAGTAGCTACATTGTACGTGTGCGGTCAGAGTATTAAAGTTATAGTGTTGATACAAGTGACACTGATAGTTTGTATGAACAATGTTGGTTCCATGCCTGTAGTTAGATTTTAATTTTGAGTATTTGTGGCATAAACTTGAGTATAGTAAGGTGATAATTATGAATGAATATTTATGTTTAGCTAGTAAGTTTAGAGTTTTGTTAATTAGCAGTTGATATATATTTTGGTTAGGAATATATATGTTAATTGACGCTTGAAGTGTTATGTTTATTGCTTTGGTATATTGTCTAATGTAATTATTGTGTGTGTTATGATATAATGGTGAACGTTTGATTTCATTTGTGTTTTGTGTCAGACTAGTGCTGTCAACAGGCAGTGTCAAAGTTGAAATGTAGATGTATATTTTCTACGGAAGAGGATGTCAGCACGAAGGGTTCCATTGTTGTGTGGGAAACAATGTTTTGATTGACAGGAAGGGAGGAATAGTGTTAGGACCGATGGTCGAGTTTTGGAGCAAATTGCTCTTGGAATGATAATAATGAGTGCAGGACAGGGATTCGTGGTAGTTAGAACAGATAGATAGAGAGAGAAGGAGATAGAAAGAGGGACGAGACTCGGACAGTACCAAGAGAAGATGGTTTAGTTTAGTTAGAGTTAGAATGGGAAATAAACTGTAGGGAAGTAGGAATCAACGTAGGACAATGTTGTAGAAGAGTGAAATATAGATTTGTGAACACTGTAAATGCTACTTGCTGAATGTTTTCTGTGTCTGTGTTCAGTAAAGTTGCTAAAACGCACACCTTCCAGCCTGCGTGTTTTTATTTCTGTTTGTGTATATATTTGTAAATTATGTGTGGTGTGACTCTGGACATTAACACCTAACACCATCACCGGACACGACCACCAACTACAACAACCCCCATCACTACAATTGGCGCTGCGAGCAGGATTGGAAGGGTACTGAGCACAGGTTAGATAACAAGTGAGGAAGTTTGATGCAAGTAGGGTTGGAAAGATACTGAATACAGCGAGATATAAGATTGAGCAGGATAGGATGGGAGGATGCTGAACACAGGTTAAAGAACAATTTACTCAGGCGATTTCAACACGCAACCAAGAGGCTTTGACTGTGGCCAAAGTGCTGGTGAAAGAGTGGTTCCAGCGTTTTGGCGTGCCTCAATGCATCCACAGCGACCAAGGCCGCAACTTCGGAGCAGAGGTCATTGCAGAGCTGTGCAAGATCTACAACATCCAGAAGTCCAGAACAACACCCTATCATCCTGAAGGCAACGGGCAATGTGAAAGATTCAACCGGTCCATGCACGATCTACTGAGAACCCTGCCCAGTGAACTTAAGAGACGGTGGCCTGAACATCTCCCCGAACTGGTGCAAGCCTACAACTACACACCGCATGCTTCCACTGGGTTCGCTCCACACTTCCTCCTGTTTGGGCAGGAGCCCAGACTTCCATTGGATGAGCTGTTGGGTCGTCCAGGGCCATCAGCCTGTGGTCCTGTAGACTGGGTGCGACAACATCGACACCGACTGCAAGAAGCGCATCACAAGGCTCTTCAACAACTGAAAGAAGCAGCCACGGAGAGAGCCCGCATCACCGACCAAACCGTAAGAGAAAAGCCGCTACAGGTAGGCGATTTTGTATATATCATTAACCGAGTGGTCGGACGAAATAAGATGCAAGACATTTGGAGGACAGAACTGTATGTGATTGTCAATCGACCTTATGGAGACTCTAGTTGTGTATACACTGTGAAACCTTACAAAGGTGGGCCAACAATGACTCTCAATAGAAAAGACCTGAAGCTGGCCAAACCGCCGCTTGATATGCAGGACATTGTGCTACCAGATAGGCCTGAGAGTAATGACTATAATACAGATAGTGAAGAAGACTTTCGATATTACACATTACCGGCCAAGAGACCTACCTTGAGCCAGGTATCGACGTCAAGTCCCGCAGCTCAGCGTAGATCAAAACGCATTGCTGCTAGGCAGGCAAACCAATATTAGAGACTTTACAATGCAATGTTTTGCCTGTGAAATCTAAGAACTAGTGGGATGGACTGTTTATTATGGTAAAATAGTTACCCGAGAATTGTCGCTAGAATTGTGTATTTGATATGACTTTTTGATTATAAACCATGTGAGTTTTGGTGTTTGAGAGGAGTTTATACTCGGAATATAGTGTGGGTTAAGTAGTTTGGTCTGATTTTTGGTTGAGCCTTCATTTTAGTGTGGCTTTTTACCAATAGGGTTTCCAGAACCTATTCAAGATAGGCTGGTCTATTCCATATGTTTATTTGCGATTGGGGAATATAATGCAGCCTTAATATTTTGTCTGAAATAACAAATTCAGAGATTGAATTGTTAAAGTTAATTTTTTTTTGTTTTTGTTTTTTTTGGTTGTTTAGTTTTGCTCGCGAGTTCGATTGTGTGACGGTAGTAAACCCATTTTTTTTTGGGGGGGACCAAATATTTAGGTTAATTTCGATGTATAGTTTTCTTTTACTTTTGTTTGTGACATAGGTATTATCTAATTTTGTGCTTAACTGTTTGGAATTTGGGTTTGATGATTAGTATGTGTACCCAAAGATGGTTAAAACTTTTTCGAGAGTAAGTAATTTGTGACGTCGTATGTCTATTTTGTTGAAATGTGTGTATTATGTAACTATCTATGTAAATTTTCATAGTGTTTGTCGAATTTTTAATGTATTAATCATTACAGCGTGAAGTATATTTTATGTGCTAATCTTTTGCATGTTAATGTGTGGATATATGTTCGTCAATCGATTTTAGTGCTTATGTTTTTAGGAGGTTTGAGTGCTTTAATATTTATGTTTTTGTTTAAAACTACTTTGTGTATTAATGGAATGAATTTTGATGGGAAACCTGTCAAACGGATTAGATTTTTGGACAACAGTGGATAAAGAAATGTGTATTTTACTTTTAAAGACGGAGATTGTCTTTGCTCATTTTATTAGGATACATACAGGATTGAAGATTTGTTTGAATTGAAGGATAATGATTTTAGTTGCGTGAAGTTTGAGGGGAAACATTGTTGTAGTAAATAAATGAATTACTTTAGAAAAGCGAGGCTGAGGACTGCGATACATACGAATTTGTTTAACTGTTAGCGGAAATATAATGTGAAAAGGAAGAGAGACTTTTGTACGAATATAAAGAAAGTGCAAGTTGGATGATAAGTATGTGTAATACTAATAGTCACTTAACGTAATTCTTGTTCCCAACTTACAAAGTGGGCGAAAATCACTGTTAAAACTATTATATTTGAGGTGAGATAAATTGTTGTTTTGATGGCGAAAAGATTATGCCAAGGGGATGATATTTGGTTTGAATTGTTCACGGAGTTTGTTTTTCTGGACAAGAGGACTAAGCCTTCTGCCACATGCATGCTTTTTCTATGTCTTGGTCAGTGAAGGCATCCTCAGAACGTTCAGATTTTATTGCATCCATTTAGTGTTAATAGATGTTTTGTTTTGAGTCAGTGCTATCAGCAAAGATTAAACTCTATGTCAAATACATGCTTTCTCTTTGTTGGGGCAATGCCCACACTGAATCTTAACAATGAGCGTTGTTTAGGCTGATATGTAAAATACATGTTAACCACAGGGATATAGTATTCGTTCCAAGTTACCTCATTTTTTTGAGTGGAGGAATTTGGTGTCGTGTTTGTAGGAAGATAAACACGAACAGATGATTTATTATGGAATTGATCCCCTAATTGCATGGACAATCATAGGTGAACAATTGGTGTGTCTGTCAAATACAGCCCTAATTATTTTCCTTGTCTTGTTCCAACGTTAGATCCCATATGTTAGTATACCAACGTTTGCATCAGCGAGGACGCTGATGGGATAACGGTTGGGGGGGATGTAACCAATTGGCCGTAGCCTTGGTTAATGAAAATGTGTGATCTATTTTGCTGTTCCCTGAAACACGCTACATCTAAATAAACGCAGACGTACGAGATATTAGGATGAAAATAGTTGTGATGCCAAGATAGTTAGTAGGGATTGAACAATGTACAAAGTGTGAAATGAAGAGCGGAAGTTGTAGAAATAATAAATTTATTTTACACGCCACTCGCCGTGTGCCCCCACCCCCCTCCTCCGCCCCCACCCCCGTACCTCCTGTCCCCATCAAATGTTTGACCTGAGTCATCCAAATACGTCAATCATTTAGTAGCTACATTGTACGTGTGCGGTCAGAGTATTAAAGTTATAGTGTTGATACAAGTGACACTGATAGTTTGTATGAACAATGTTGGTTCCATGCCTGTAGTTAGATTTTAATTTTGAGTATTTGTGGCATAAACTTGAGTATAGTAAGGTGATAATTATGAATGAATATTTATGTTTAGTTAGTAAGTTTAGAGTTTTGTTAATTAGCAGTTGATATATATTTTGGTTAGGAATATATATGTTAATTGACGCTTGAAGTGTTATGTTTATTGCTTTGGTATATTGTCTAATGTAATTATTGTGTGTGTTATGATTATGTAGAAATAACTTTAATAATGGTGAACGTTTGATTTCATTTGTGTTTTGTGTCAGACTAGTGCTGTCAACAGGCAGTGTCAAAGTTGAAATGTAGATGTATATTTTCTACGGAAGAGGATGTCAGCACGAAGGGTTCCATTGTTGTGTGGGAAACAATGTTTTGATTGACAGGAAGGGAGGAATAGTGTTAGGACCGATGGTCGAGTTTTGGAGCAAATTGCTCTTGGAATGATAATAATGAGTGCAGGACAGGGATTCGTGGTAGTTAGAACAGATAGATAGAGAGAGAAGGAGATAGAAAGAGGGACGAGACTCGGACAGTACCAAGAGAAGATGGTTTAGTTTAGTTAGAGTTAGAATGGGAAATAAACTGTAGGGAAGTAGGAATCAACGTAGGACAATGTTGTAGAAGAGTGAAATATAGATTTGGGAACACTGTAAATGCTACTTGCTAAATGTTTTCTGTGTCTGTGTTCAGTAAAGTTGCTAAAACGCACACCTTCCAGCCTGCGTGTTTTATTTCTGTTTGTGTATATATTTGTAAATTATGTGTGGTGTGACTCTGGACATTAACACCTAACACCATCACCGGACACGACCACCAATAACAACCCCCCATCACTACATGTATAATCTGTAGCGTCGTATTGGCGATTGGTGGGAAGGGAATAAGCTTATATTGGTGTTATTTAGAATTTGATTGATGAACTGATACTGATTATTGATTGATCGATCGATTGATTGTTTGTTTAAGATCTTACCGTTAGTATTCAAATACCATAGCATACTATTTCCTCTGAAACTAAATTGTGAATTGGAAGCTTGATTGCCGTTTAAAATGTTTACAGTCATGCTGTCATCGTATGCCATACTTGCAAAGACCGCTGTTGCAAACAAAAAAACAAACTAAATGAACGACGTTGAATAACGTTGCCAGTCTTAACATCCATACAACACCTCTAATGGTCTCTATGTGTGTTTATATAATTGTGTATATATTATTATATGTTGTTTAAGTGTTAGTAGGCATAAATAAGCTTGTTTTTCTATTGGCGAATCTAGCGTGAAATTGTTGATATAGTTGTGGTGTATTCCTTTTTCTTTGTTTTAAAATTAAAATAGCAGTTTAATAGTCCCTCTCGTTTTCATTCTTTGTTCTTTATTGCTGACTTTACTTGCGTGTTTTATATGTGTCTGGCTGGGAGGTCACGTAAGCTACTCTTTTCTTTCTGTATGACTTTGTTGAGAGAGTTTATATTTTTAGCACATGATGTCAGTGTTATTTTTACTGGGTGATGTCACCGACGTAAGGCCGAATCGATACCACACCGAGTATTCGACAACATAGGCCTAGTCACCCTTGTCAATTCATAAATTACCTTCTAAGTGTGTTTTTGAACCACATGTAGGCCTGAATCACGAATGGTGTTATATTTTACATGATGATGATGATGATGATGATGATGATGATGATGATGATGATGATGATGATGATGATGATGATGATGATGATGATGATGATCTTTACATTCATACTGCGAATATCTTATAATCGTAATCATCAACACATAATGAAGTAATGCCATCTGACCTAACCTCTGACCCCCACATACCCCTATCTCCCTGTTCTACCCGAGTACGCACAAGTCATAATTATAGCCTATTTAGGATGAGAAATAAGCAGCAGCAGAAGAAGAAGAAGTATCTGTCAACAACAACTTTTCTGCTCCATCAAAACTGTGGCGTACCACAAGGTTCAGTTGTAGGACCCATGCATTCTTTTTACTCTGTACACACCACCAATGTCTCAGATCATTTAAGATCATAGTGTTGACCATTACTTCTATGCCGATGACACCCATCTTAGCAACGGGGATACTCTTGAAAATCTTTCATCCATTCTGAAAACCTCATCCGACTGCTTCTCAGAAATCCAGAATTGGATGACAGCAAACAAATTATTATTCAATGCAGACAAAGCAGAGGTCATGTGTATTGGGACTAAGCATTAACTGTCCTCCATCCTCACCGACACAATAGCTCTAGGCCATAACATTATCCCTCTTTTACCTACTTCAACGAACCTGGGTGTTGTCCTGGACAATACCCTTTATATGTCAGATTTTATCCGCAAAACATGTCAAGCCTGCCGCTACCAACTCCGCCGCATCGGACTTATCCGTAAATACCTGACAATCGACGCAACTTCTAAACTTGTGACGTCTTTCATTCTCTCTCAACTTGACTATTGCAACTCTCTTCTTTCTGGTCTGCCTGCTTCTTCCATCCACCATCTGCCTATCCTATCCTATCCTCATTCTCAAAAAGAAAAATCTGACCACATTACTCCACTTCTTCGCTCACTCCATTGGCTTTCTATACAGCAAACAATTCTTTACAAAATCTGTCTTTTCTGTTACAAGTGTCTCCATGGCTCCGCTCCTCCATACCGTTCCGATGATATCCAACGCTACACTCCCTCTCGCAACTTGCGCTCTTCATCCGACACACTCCTCAGGATACCCCGCCACAAACTGTCCTCTGTTTGTTATAGATCTTTTACTCTCTTTGGACCAACTGCCTGGAATTAATTACCACTTTCTCTCTGCAGCATACCGAATATCAACACCTTAAAAGCTAACCTCAAAGCCCATTTCTTGTCTGAAGTCTTCTCCTGATATGTTCTGTCTTCAAACTATTTCTTTCTATCGCCTCATCCTTTTCGTGCGCGCATGCATGCGCGCGCTTGTGTATGTGTGTGTGTGTGTGTGTGTTTATGTGTGCATGTGTGGGGAATCATTTTGTTTATTATTGCCTCTCCCTCAGTCGGCTTTGATTTGGCCTGCTCCCTGCCATGTATGTATGTGTATTGATTATACTAATGGTTAATGACCGTGTGAATGCGTGAGGGTGCGCTTTGAAGTGTTCCTTACAAGGAAAAGTGCTTTATAAATATCCGCCTTATACATATCCTTAGTAGTAGTAGTAGTAGTAGTAGCACTAGCAGCAGCAGCATCAGCAGTAGCAGCAGTAGTAGTAGTAGTAGTCTTAAGAAGAAGCCCATATCATATATTAGGAGGACAAATTAGCAGCAGCAGAAGAAGATGAAGAAAAAGAAGAAAGAGGAGGAAGAGGATGAAGAAGGATGAAGAAGAAGGAAGATGAGGAAGAAGATGGAGGGAGGAGGAGGAAGAATGACGAGAAGAAGAAGAAGAAAAAGGTCTTTGTCGTCTTGGTTGGTGGTTGGTAAATTGAATCATACACGGGAAAAGCCTGATAGAGGGGGAAATGGAAGGATTTTTTGATTGATTGATTCTTGCTTTAGGTCCAGCGGACTCCTCCGAGCCAAATCAGGACCGGACAACCCCCAATCCGCATAAAAGATCTGCCGAAACAACCCTAGTGGGAAAATTGAATGCCCTCCACCGGCCAGTCACTTTACAATAAAGACATCCCACGCGGGGGACGGCTGAGGGTTGACCTCAACTACGCGAACACCCCGGTTACAAAAACAAAATAGAATACAAACATCATTATAAATCATCAATGAAACACATACATATAAAATGCCTATAGTGCTAAATAGTACAATCATAGGAAGCCCTAGTGACCACCCGGCAGAAAGCGTCCAACACTCCCAAGCTGATCCAACAGACCTCATACACAAACAAGGAGTCTTGTCCAGGAAGAGTTTTCAAGAAAAAAGGTAGGTCATTGATCTAGCGAAGAAGAAGATAGTATAGCAGAGTGAAGGACAGAGCAGGAATTGTAAAGAGTAAATGAGGAAGACAGCGACAGTGGGAATTTAAAGCACTAAATTTCCATAAAGTGGGGATACTATTTATACTGAAAAACCCCGGCACTCCAACGGGAATGGAAGGATTTGGGATTTGGTAAGGTGTTGTTTTTTTGTTTCCCGGTGAACAGACTCAAAATCGTTCAAACAAACAAACAAAGAGGGTGGGGTTGGGGAGTAGGGGAGTAGTGTCATATTAATCACAGGCGGCGGAAGCTGCTCAGGATTGGGGGGGGGCACACACACATTATATTCACTGACATCAGGGCCAGACCTGGGAAAAGACGAGGGTGGGGGTGGGGATTACATATTCAGCGAAGGCGCGAAGCGCCGAGCCTTCTAGGGGGGTCCGGGGCATGCTCCCCCGGAATTTTTTTTTTTCAAGGATGCAAAATGGTGCAATCTGGTGCAATCTGAACCTTGAAAAAGCCATTTGTGATGGTTTGGGACTTTGAGCTTTTTGAACAATTGAACTGATAAACTCTGGGGTACAAAAATTATCCTCTGCCCCTCCCTTAAAAAAACAAAACACACACACATTTATTTATCAGCAGAGATGTTTTGTATACTATTATTATTCACTACTTTTTGTTGATCGTTAACGGTATAAAGCTTTACCTTGTAGTTTATGAACATCACCGCCCTGCTTTCACTTAATTCAGTCTTGCTGCACTAGGTTCCTCGACATTAGTACCATTTGTGAATTGTATCTTCTGGCAAAACAGTTCACTGCCTCTTTGAAGTCAATATCAACATCCCTGTGCACTTTCAGTAAAGCAAGTCCATTTAGTCTCTGTTGCCCCATTGTAGAGCGCAGGTAGTTTTTCAGGTTGCGCAACTGACTGTTTGAACGCTCACACTCGGCAGTAGTGACAGGTAGGGTGCAAAGGTTCTAAAGCATGATGAACAGGTTGGGATAAAAAAAATCCCTGTCACAATGTTTCAGTGCTTCTGATGCCGTGGATGGGATGATAGCTGTCGCATTCTCAGCAGCACTTCGCCATTTGCAAACCCACCGTTGGTATTCTGCATCAAGGGTAGCGTTGTCTGGTAGGTCAGACTCCCACAACATTGCCAGCATCACCCCTTCTGGAACCTGCATGAAACCATCCTGGTTGTCTATTAAAGTGCTTGGCACCAGACATAGACCATCAACTGCTAGACCAGCATTTTTGAACCTCGAGTCCAATTCGATTGACAGGTGTTCCAAGAAAGGAATGGCAATGCTAATCTTGAAATATTCTTCTGGAGTGGCCGCAGGTTTGTTGTCACGGAGAGTCTGTCGGGATGCTTGACGAGGAACAATAACACCAGTTGTCAAAGCATTTGCCATTTTGCTGACTTCTTCACTTGTAGTCGAGAAAATTGCTGATATTGAAAACGGTAGACTGTAAAAACTGACAGCAAATTAAAGTTTTCAAAACGCGACTGTGACGTGCACGATATCGAAAACTGTCGGTAACTTTGATCTACGCTAAGGCTAACGATTATGACGCGTCGACAGGAAATGATGACGAAGGGACGAACTTCTCTCACTGATCAGAGGGTGATGATGATGATTATGATGATAAACACTTGTATTGCTTGATTCCATGTGAAGAAAAAAAAATCCTTTGATGCCCTGGCAAAAAAAAAAAAAAAAAACACTACTCATTATTGGAGGGGGCAATATATAAGGCTGCCCCCTCCAACATTTTTCTAGGGGGGGGGGCATGGCCCCCCTGCCCCCCCTGCTTCCGCCGCCTGTGTTAATATTTGTGGGGTTTTAAGTTAAAACTGACGTAACAGGTAAAAGTTTCAACTTAAGCAAGTCCTTATAGAAGGAAAGTAGCTGAAAATCTGTCAGCACCGCTAAAGTTGTGTGTCGATCGGTTGCAACGTTGGTTGGTTGGGTGGTTAGTAGTTTGAGAGGTATAATCAGCATGCAACTTCTTACCATGTCCTTAGGGTTTTTTTCTCACTTTTTGTTCACGTGCTCATGATTGATCTCTTACGCTTCGCGTGTTTTCATCCAGAATGTTGAACACAGCGCTGCTCGCATGCTCGCTGCATTGGTGGATGCCGTTTCCTGGATAAGATCGAAAAGGTGGGCCATTGATATAGTTTTATGACAGAGTGTTTATCCAAAGAATGTCTAAGTCGTTTCTTTGTTTTTAGTGTTGTAAAACTTATAGACATTGCTAATAGTCAATGAGCAGATTAACATATATATATTTTCGCGATGTTTTCTCTTTGTGAATGCTGGATTTTATAGACAAACGCAATGATGAGTGGTTGATTCGATTGAATGATTAGTGATTGGGTTAATTAATATTTCGTTGATGAATATTAAATAGAAAAGATTTGTTAATTAAGCACATGAAGATTATTTGCGAATTTGCGGATTGGCCAATATATTTTAAAATTGCTGTGACTGGTTGGTTTGTTGTACCGAGCTAAATTACTGGTGGACTAGTTTACTGACTGACCAACTGATCCAGTACAGTATAGTCAGTGAGCGACGGATACACCGATTTCTAGGATCGGTCTTATTCATTGTATGAAACTGATAAGTCACACCGTAATTACGCAAGACTACTGGTTTATTCGACGAACTACTCAGATTCAGAGAGATTCATAGATAAGATTGGTTTTATGTACGTGTGACCAACAAGAATATCGATATCATCAGAGAAGAAACTGGCTAAAGTGACCGAGCGATTGATTGCAGTGGTCAGTGTCGGCTGATAGTGACGTCCTCTCATCGATTGTCGTTCATGGCGGCAGTGTCGCGGCAGTTCCAGATGGGTGCTGTCTATCTGACAGGTGAGTATCTCGTTACGTCGTAACCGTCTGGTCAGACTTGTTGCAGATTTAGACACATAGGGTACCTGAACCAGTCTCTGAGTCTATAGCCTACTCTCTTTAGTCTCAAGCATAGGCTTGGTCCCCCTGTTTCCCCCTTGACCCACCCACTTTAGCTCAATGGTAGAGCGTTCACCTGGCACACTCATGACCCGGATGGGGGTAGAGGGGGTCCTTTGGTGTAGTGTTACATCACAGGCGCATTAATCAAGAAGAATGGACCATCAGCAAGAATTTTGTGGATCCCTGATAGCGGACGGGTAGAGCAGTGATCCCCGATAGCGGACTGGTAGCGCAGTAGTACGTACTGCTCTACCCGTTCGCTTTCGGAGATCCACACAATTCTTGCCTAGGGTCCATTCTTCTTGGTTAACATACATATTTCAGTGTTCGCTTTGTTTTATCTTTTCTCTAGATTCAGCAGAAGGGGGAAGTGGTGATGGAAGTTCAGCGTGGAAACTGACCTCGGCCACTCCAATGTACAGTCTCTCGGCCAGCTATTCCCTAGCCCAACATAATATTGTTCTGCTGACTGTGGACATTAAAACCATTGCCTCCTGATACAACTTTTATTTGACCTCAACCTTCATCAAGTCCAACAGCCATTTGCATTGTGTATTTTGGAGACATCTTCGAAGGACTCACCGATGTAGCTCAGCAACAGAGAGTTCGCCTGGCCCCACCGATTACCCACAGTCCAATGCTGTGATGGGCAAGAGGAAGTGGCCATTTTTTATTGTTTATCTTAGCAGTATGATTGCTCTGATGGTTCAGTGTTGATTTAGGCCCCCACTTCCCCTCCCTCTCTACCTACTCTTTCCTGGGATGGTCATCCGGCCCGTCTGCCATATCGCCAATAGTGGGTGTGGACGCTAAAAATTGACACTCTGTGCAAGGTATTCTATAAACCAACCGAACGCTGCGCTTCTCACTGTGGACATTAGGACCCTAAGGCAGCATTTCAGGACTTTAATCCAATGCAAGACTTTAATCCAAGGCAAAACTTTCTAATCCAGTCCTAATATAGTACTTTAATCCATAACTAGGATAGCGCTCAACTTTATTCCATGAGGACGTTTTTTTTTTAGTGTATCCTACTGAATGCCAGCTATCCACGACATTGTACAAGCATTTTGTTTGTTTTCTTGTTTCTTTAATTTAACGTACATGCACTCCTATTGTGGCCATGGAAACCATGCCCTGCCTTTAGTAACCCGGACAGAATATAATGCTAAATAGTTCAGGGCTTCAACTTTTATTCAGTCTACTCAAATGTCTTGTGCACACTACACTACTCAACGTCAAGCAATGAGGATTTCTTCAGGGACACTGGAACTTTAAACGATACCTATAAGATTTTGTTTTCGTGTGTGAAGTGATACATTGTGATATGGTTTGCTGGAATAATGTGTACGAGGAGTGTAATATGGATGAATAAAAGTGAACCGTTGTGTAGTCATAAGATATATATGGAAATACCTGTAATATATGACTGTACGTGTGATTCTGCGCCTGCTGTAATTCCTTCTGGGGTAATAAAGAGCTATTGCACTGTACTGTATTGTATAGTATTGTATTGTATAATGTCACAGTTATTAAGTAAAGAGCTGATTAAAGTATCTTTCCATGATATATAACTTGAGATCAACATGGTATTGGATATTTAAGGCTGGTCAGTGTCGCCAAAGAGAGTGAGACTGAAATAACTAACAACCCAGAGAGAGCCCCATGCTCGCAACATTCTAGGCATTTGACAAAATGGCTGATGACAGGACTGTAATGGCAAATTTATACAGAAACAAGTCTTGTTGGTTGAGAAGCGAGGATGGTCATTGCAGAGTAGACCATTATTCTATAATCATTGGCCATTATGTATTTTAATCACCTTATGCGTTTCAATGATAAAATTGAATAAACAACGGTGTCTGAACAAACTGTTTAATTTGAGGACATACCAATCTATCAATAACGTGCTAAGCCTAATCACATTCGCTAAGGAGAGACTATACTTATTTTTGTGGGTTTCACTACTTATGTATACCATCCACCAGACTAATTGTAGTGTTTATTTACATAAACTTTAAAAATAATAATTTTATTAGGGAAGTGTGCTCTGAATTCGTTATACGTTAGTATCCTATTTTCTCCCCTATTAATTACTCAAGGGGGAGTATAACCATCATAGATAAATGCATTCAAAGCTTAACCTTAAGAGGCAACCAGTTTTTAAACTGTTATTTATTAACTTGTTTAAAAATAATAATAATAATAATTTGGATGGAGTGCTTATATAATCAATGTGATGTTCATGTGTTGGGAAAAAAGAGTTTCTTATAACAATTACTCAAGGCAGAATACCTATGACCGAGTCCCAAAGCAAAATGTGTTGAGTGCCTTCCCTTGGTATGGAACGCCACTTTCCGGGAATCGATGCTGTGGTATGTTATACAACATTCTAGAACCCATCCCCCACCCCCTTTTTTTTTAAATTTAGTTAAACATTTATAAGAATGTAATATTAGTGTGTATAATATGGTACATAAATAAATTAATGATGACATAATAACTATAATAAAATACTATTAACTATATTTGAAAAATGTGGGTTGTGGCATTTTAAAAGCTTTTTTTCTAACAAAAAACTTTGTTTTCATCCTCTGAATTGTTTTTGTTTGCTTCTAGATCGTTAATTTAAGTGAATAGATGTGTATATGTGCTCACGTTGGGAAAAATTGATTGATTGATTTATTGTTGCTTTAGGTCCAGCGGACTCTTCCGAGCCAAATCAGGACCGGACAACCCCCGATCCGCATAAAAGATCTGCTGAAACAACCCCAGTGGGAAAATTGAATGCCCTCCACCGGCCAGTCACTTTACAATAAAGACATCCCACGCGGGGGACGGCTGAGGGTTGACCTCAACTACGCGAACACCCCGGTTACAAAAACAAAATAGAATACAAACATCATTATAAATCATCAACCAAACACATACATATAAAATGCCTATAGTGCTAAATAGTACATTCATAGGAAGCCCTAGTGACCACCCGGCAGAAAGCGTCCAACACTCCCAAGCTGATCCAACAGACCTCATACACAAACAAGGAGTCTTGTCCAGGAAGAGTTTTCAAGAAAAAAGGTAGGTCATTGATCTAGCGAAGAAGAAGATAGTATAGCAGAGTGAAGGACAGAGCAAGAATAGGAAAGAGTAAATGAGGAAGACAGCGACAGTGGGAATTTAAAGCACTAAATTTCCATAAAGTGGGGATACTATTTATACTGAAAACCCCCGGCACTCCAACGGGGGTACTGTTGCCGCAGTGAAGCGTCTTGCCTATAAAGGAAAGACAGGTTTTCAACTGTGGCTTTCACTGTTCCCTTTATAGGTTTGAACAATCTACAGTGGCAAGATTGCTCATGACCCCAAGGGGTCGTTGGGAAAAAAAACCACCAACATGAGCAATATCAACTAATACAATGAAAAGTGAACGAATCAATTCAATACTCAGACATTGCACTTGGACATGGTTATGAAGAAACTTTCTTTGTGGTTGTACATTATGTGCCTCTTGCATGTGTATTAATAGTGTGCATTTATCATAGGAAATGGTGGAGTGATCCCAAAAACAAACGCAAGAACACACAAAACACCAAGTTTTGTTTTTAAAGCAAATGTTACTCTATCTTTTACAAACAGTAAATATAATATATTGTATGATATAGCAGTTTTGAATCATGCACAAAAATTGTTTTTTTGCTTTTCCTTCTCAATTTAACATGTTCAATACATGTTCATAAAACCTTTTAACACATGTGAATCATTCAAACAAATCAGCTCTACTAACAAATACACTGCAATGCATGCTAACATGTAATTATATAATATATATATTATACATGTATCCACAACAATATTCTCTATAGTAAAACTTAAAATAATTTTAATTTTATTTTAATTACCAATTATAAGACACAAGTGATGTTCAGTTTGGAATCTCTCACCGCAGGCCATTATATATATCCTTTTACATTAATAGTCAATGCATACAGCTCAATAATTTTACTCCCATACTTTAAAACCTCCAAAGCTTTTTAAAATTTTTATTTTTTTTAATTTTTATAAATTTCTGCCTTCTACAAAAGGAAATAAAATGGAGTGCATACTATGCAAAAATGACTGAATAAATAAATACATAAATAAATGAATTAATAAATAAATGATAGTAAATAAAACAGATGAAAATTAATCATGTTAATATAAATCCGTACATCATATATTGGTGTTGTCATTATTACTACAGTTTCATCACTTGCAAAGAAAAGGCACGTTGTATGTTTGAAACTTCACAGCAACACAAAGTCAGCACATGTACCAGATTTATTTTCCAAAACAACTGTAGCTTTCAATGTTACAATGGGCACAATCACTCATTTGTCTCGATATGATGCTAACAAATGAGAAATTATAATTCTGTTTTAGAAATACACAAATAGATTAATAAAATCTAATGTACAAAATCTTCATATTAGCTTTTCAGACTCAAAAACAAACAAACAAAAAAACCAACATTTAAAAAAATAAATGATCACACTACTCGAGATATTCTAGGTCTACGAAGGGAGACAATTTCTACAAAAGTTAAAACCTTTAAAATTATGCCACAACATGTATTGTCTCCCTTTATAAGTTGTACTAGCCGTCACTACTACTATAATTACTGCTTTGTCAGTTTCACTAAAATTTGCTGCAGTTTTAACCGGCTGCAAAATGACTTTCTTTTTTTTTTTTTATGGTCGGCGGAAAAAAAAAGAAAATAAAATTAAAAACCTGCTTTTACACTCTTTTTTTGTTTCCTATAATTATGACCACAGCAGTTCAGGACTAAATATAATGAAGTCTCAACAAGTGCATTCCAATTCTTAATACTTTAACAATGTGTAACAAACACTGCATGCCAGAATTCACTGTTTTATATAATACAACAAATTTGTAACAGTTACAATACACTTTGCTTATCAAGGCACATGCAGCAGCTAACGTTATGGATGGAATTGGAAACCAAAGGCGTAAGTTGACTAACAGTCACAGTGCATGCATGGTAATGTGTCCAACAATAAACATTACCCAGCATTACAACTTCACAATAGTGATTCCCAAAAAATCAAAGTTTGGTGCTCTAAAATAACTACAATTACAGAGAGAGAGGTAAGTTAACAATGAACATGTTGTTTGCATGAAACAAACTGTAAAAAACAAGGGCTACTTCATCCACTGAAAGTACAAGAAAAAAAAAGGAAAGAAAATCATGCAATTGATCCCTCCCCTACACCCATCCAAACCCCCCTACCCCCAAAAAAACAATTTTTTTTTCTTCCTGACAAAACAAAATTAAATCAGCATCCTGTCTTGTGCAACAAGTAAATGTAAACCCATTTCCAAAGTAATTGTTCAGATGTATAAAATTAGCGTTCATAAGAAACTTTGTTCTAACTGCTCATGATTGGATTAACACTAAAAATACTGATGAGATCCACTGTCCCCTTCCACCTTAGAACCAGTACTGTTGCAATGCAAATGCTGTAAACACACATTTTGTACACAAACACTTACAGACTAGCTGTTTTAATAAAAAATGTGAACTCCCTTTCATGCGCCAACAGATTCACCATGCAACCTAGCAGACTTACCATGCAATGTAAAACATCTACAAACTCAAAATCAAAATGAATGAACACAAAATTTGAAATCAGGAGAAAACAAAAAAGAATTTAAAAAAAACAAAAATAAAAAATAATAAAATCAAAGCCAAATAAAGATGCTGTGTTGAGATCAGTTCAGTTAGACACTGAACAAGGCACAAGTTTCTGCATGAAAAAAGATTATTATCCATACATAATTGTTAGCAAGATTGGGTGATGCTTACATAGTATAATGAAGTAGACAACACATCACATGATAGAAGAAACATCAAAATACATACAAGTCCATTATCAAAAGTTTCAGTACAGTAATAGATGTTATTTTACTGTTAGAACTATGCGTTTTTTTGGGTTTTTTTACGTAACGATCATGTTATCATGCCATCCCTACTCCTAAACTAAAAATCCTGAAGATAAAAGTTATTTTAAAACTATATACAATATTCAAATACAATGATAACCAGCACTGGCTCTTGTATTAACCTATGTCATGCAGATCAAACAGCTATGGATACATTCATACATATTTCAATTGTAAATATGGAACACACACACACACACCACCCTACTTCCCCCCCCCCCCCCACTCCCCCTCCCAAAAACAAATCCTCAATCCCACAGTATTTCAAAAGTCATATTTGCAGATGAAGATTCTGAAACTGTAATGAAAGGCAATAGAGATGTGTGGTGAAAATGAAGTGTGAAATAAAGAAGGAAAGAGTATCAACTCGATGCGAGCGACGAAGAATATGCTCAGAAAAGGAGTTTTGAATATCTACAATCCAGTACAGTATCGCCATCATGCATCACAAATTGAAATTCCTTGCCTAGCTACAGATAACAGATCTCTACACACACACAAGAAATCAAAATGACTAAACTGACTGGCACAATTCTGCAAAGATAGAAAAATGCAATCTAAATGTCACACTTTGAAAGACTGTTTTGCACTGAACATAAACATTCCTCACTGACCAATTAATTTACAAATAAACCGCTAAAGCACCACTACAAAGCAGTTGGACATACCACCACTATTCAGCTTAAGCTAAAAATGCTCTTGCACAAAAAAATAAATAAATAAAAAGTATGATTACTCAGCCATTTTCTTCAAACAATGTGTTATTGTTGGCTTACTGATGTTAAAATGTTCTTAATAACAAGTTTTTACTTAACACTTGCACAATGTTCTGACACAAACCTCCCTGCCATTGGCATATCTTTTAAAATTGAAGTATGCTTTTAGCAAAAACACAGAAAAGTGCCAAAGAAAAACCCAATCCGATACTGAAGACGTACAACGTTGAAGTGTTCACATAGCACAAACACAAGTTGTTTCTTTATCTTGATGCACACATATACACATACACACATATATGAAAACTGATCTCCATATTGTTTCAGTGTTTATATTCACATTAAAAATGAACACAAGGTATTTTGCTGTTGTTATAGCATTTCTTCAGCACAGATTACTCACGCCACAACAGCAGTTCTTGTCTACGATGGTTAAACATTGACTACTTTTGTCTTCTCAACCGTTCATATTGTTTACACCTCTGATAATAATTGTACGATTTATGAGAAACAATCATTATAGATACAATTTGAATTTATACCATAAACAATTATAATAGATACAATCTTCAATGAACAAACATGTGACATAATAGATTTTGATTTTGTTAATGTAACCTGTGCTGCGCTGCCAACACAACACACATGCTATCGTGGACCTTTTTCTTTTCTAACTGAAACATGTTCAAACTTCAAAACACTGACAAGAGCAAACGGTAGCTCTATGATCACCGTTATCAGACAACTGTCAACATTCAAATGTACAACAATATTTCTGTATCAAAGGCGTGAAATATTATTTCATGGTTGCTATTTTTGTACATGCAATGTGGACGCCAGTGAACAGATGTATGTAACAAAAACCAAAACAAAGTATGCATTGTGGTATACCTTTATAAATGGTACCAGGAAATCTGATCTGCATTTGCATTATTACTGAAGTATTAAGGCACTACAGACTACTGACGTTTTTTTAACCAAAGCAAATCAAATCCAAGATTGAGTGCAACGGAAATGGGAAGACTGAGGCATAATAAATTATTATATGCGAATGTCAAAACTCGTGAAAGTATTCAGTATTGACTGTAAACAAAAATGTAAAGACAGAACACATGAAATAAATAAAATGTGTTATTACTGCATTAACCTTATCTGTTGAAATGGGAGCAAATCAAATCAAATCTATAACAGCAGTAATCGTTTTTAAAAATAAATAAATAAAAACATTGTAGTTAAAATCAACATATGGTTTGCTGTAAGCAGTTACAGTTTCTATACAAGTACATTAACAAATGACCATATACAATACAAAGGATATCTGTAGCACAAAGTAAAGACACACAAACACACGCACTATATAGGTTAAAACCACAGAGTAACTATAAGCAAGGACATAAATGAACACAACAATCTCAATCTCATTGATCAATACACCAAAGTCCAGCCATAATCTTCACATTAGCATTGGCAACAGACGCTTCAAGACTGCACACAGCCCTCAGCAGCAAAGGCATATGCTGGCTCAATGCATCAGCTTTGTCAGCAGCAGTCCATTGTCTGCAAGACTTCCTTTCTTTTTTTTTTAAAAAAGAAATAAAATAAGAAAAAAAAAACATGCCTTGCCTTCTGGAAAAACATAAATCAGAGTAAAACCTGAATTTTAAAAACAAATCTGCATCAAAATAAATCTGCATCAAAATAATACTAACAGAATCATTATTAGTTAAAACAGTTATCACAATAATTCAACAAACCTGAAGCAAAAATAGCTTCATTCAGCCAAATAAAATTAAAACAGGCCCAATTAGTTTAAAAATGTCATCAACCCCTCAATGACAACAGTTGGTAAAATTTACTTGCACGCTACTTTCAGCATATAAAAAATACCTCTTTAAAACAGGCCATCAGAAGATCTGCTCATGATTACCCTCCCCCCCCCCCCCCCCCTGTAAAATTGTAAGAAAAAATCCTACCCTATCCACTATCCCACAACATTAAAAAAGTAAATGTGTACATCTGAATAAAATATAACCAAGTCTATAAATACAAACAAATCAAGCCTAAAGAACAGTGTTATAGTTTCTATACAAATCTCAATAATCTGTACACGTGCAGCCACCATCCATGGAGCCGACATTCAATACTATTTTTTTGTTTTTAGTTATCACAAATGAAAAATAAACCATTTTCATTTTCTTCACCCCTTTCCCGCTAACACTGTATCACCAGTTTTGTTTAAGTTTTGTTATGAGCCATAACAAGACCTGCTATTAAAATCTACAGGAACTAGTAAACCCCCACATTCCAACCTTGTCCTACCTAAACTGCATCTGTACTAACGTCGTGTATAACTTGTCAACTGTCAATAGCTGCCTGTAAGCTTTAAGTAAGCACAGTTTTCGCTATCCTTTTCTCACTGAGCACCAACAGTCCTATACTACAGACTCGTTACAAAACATAAACACGATCATATTCCTACATGCTCTTTATCGTGTCAGTTAAAAGTTGACAACACTGTATGTAATCTATAAACTGCGGTGGGATTTAGGCAATACGAGAGTAACAAACAATATTTACTGTCATCATCAACATCATCTTCAACATACAAAAAAAACAAAACAAAGTCTTTAACATTTTGTTATGAGGGTCATGAAGAATTCCTGGATAATTTGTGTACGCCAGTATACTTCTTTGTTCCAGAAAGCTCAACGAGGCAGTTATCAGGTAGCTAATACAGCTGTGGTTATTTCAAAACCTTGTAAATATCACGTTTATCGAGTTTTAACAAGGTTATTTCTAAGGTTTTGCTGTAACAACAACATATATTTGCTACTGCAGTACAACCTTTGTTTTGGACTAAAAAAACAAAGAGATAAAACAACAATGCTTTTGATCAGCATTTGAACGTGAATGGACCTGACAGCTGCCACAATCTGCTTTTATTTGAAGGGAAAAAGAAGAGAAAAAAATTGTTTGCCGTGAACATAGACTGTTCACTTGCCCCTGGCCCAAGCAGAAAATCTGGAGGCATGAAAGAGGCCAGTTTATTTTGCATATAAGATTCTTCCCAAGAACTCGACCAACGTCAACGTTCCAGCATGCTGTTATCGCTTCCATGTACTCCTGCGCAGAAAAATTGAAGTCGAAAGAGAAGACAGGAGAACTCTTCACGTTTACCTAGGGTTAGACTAGGTAGGCCAGTTAACCACTCTTCCTACATTAGGTAGAAAGGCAGTTTAACAACAACTTTGCTTTCCTCGCTTTGCTGACGCTGGTGTTTCTGGAGATAAGGCCTTGGCTGGATGCATTAAAACAAAGCAGTTATCCACTTTTGAAGAAGTGAAGTCGGTGGAGGGAGGAAGAGGAGTGGGGTTAGGCTGACAGTTCGGGGTCACACAGGAAATGTAACAAGCAAACATCATCACTGCATTTGTGTTAACAAGGCTCTCACTCGGTTTGACTGGAGGTTGAAGTGAATAGAATCTGCAGTGGGGTGGGGTGGGTGTGGAATTAGAGGGCTGAGAGAGGGAAATACGTTTTAAACGATCGACTCTTGAAAAATCCAGTCACTTTTTCTCAACCGGTGGAAGTGTCATAATACTACATGTCTGTGCATAAAGCAACAGCTTTGAATACACTGCATCACTGTTTCAGTATCTACCTCCAAATCCATCTCAGCTCTAGCATCCGTCACTTTCTCTGCTGCGAACTTACATCGGAGAGATCACAACCTGACTTGAAGCCTCCATCGTGACTTTTTCAAAAAGACTTGCAGAGGAGAGCACTGACCATTTCTTGGCTCTGCCTGGACCTTTCTGGCCCTGATTCGGGGCCTCTCATCCTGGCACCATCTCGAGTTTCCTTGCCATATCTGAGAGTCTGCAGAGTTTTTAGGTCTGGAGTGAATTAAAGTGAAGGTCAGTTTTAGTCTTTGACAAGTTTGTAGATGTGATGCTGTGCTCCATGTTCGCTGGATGACACTTCAAAGACAAAGGCTGTGCATAGCAACGTCTCCTGTGTGTCTCGGTTTGTCACCACCTGTATGGATGTAATAAGGAAAAAATTAATATATTTACAACACACAATCTTTGCATTAGTTAAAACAATCTGAAAATTTCAAAATCTTGTTTAGTGCACACGCACACACAAACTAAATAGTTCATTGTTACCTATTCACAAACTAAATAGTTCATTGTTACCTATTCACAAACTAAATAGTTCATTGTTATCCAAAGGATTCAAAACTTTTATCTTTTCTCCCTATCCCAAAATTAATGGTACTACAAATTGCAGTAATCATCATGACAAACATTACAAAAATGTAGTGCACCAAAAAACTTCAAGCTCATTTGCATTATCATATCATGAAAGAGACACACACATACATGCAAAGAATAAGGTTGGAGAACAGAAGAAAAAATATATATTCCCACACAATGTATCGGCTGGACACAACTGTTACATAACACAAAGATGCAAAAGTAAAATCAATGAATAACCGCAAAGATAGAAACAGAAAGCAAAATCATCCCTTTGTACCTGCAAAATTGTGAAGTTTTCCAGAACACTGTTCATCATGTACTTTTCCGGCAAGTGCTTCAGTTTGTGTATGAAATTGATCATGTATTCGCACATCGGTGACCGGTGAATGCGGTACACAAACCGAGCATTCTCAAACCTTGCATATTCCGTCTGCAACCAAAAGAAGAAATGAATTACAAGCAAACTTCACATTTTGGGGAAGAAGAAGAATCGAATATCAAGCAAAAGTGTTAGATGCATGCAGGTCAAAACAGAATATATTGATTTCACTCTTCTATTTAAAAACTAAACAAACATTTATTTTATTTTTTAAATCCTCAGCGGCCTTTTCTGAATGTAACGTTTCACACCAAAATCTGACATATAGAATCTTTCGAATTTCATTAACTCACATGCCAAGACCATACTATGTCTTAGTAAATTTCTATTCACAAAATTCAACAGAGATTGCACAAACTTCTGCTTTCAATCAAGTTCCTGGGAAAGATGCATCCAACATCGTGAACATTTGCATCCACTGTAAAAAGATGGTGAATAATTTTGACACACGCATAACCCCTTTCTCCAACAAATCAGTTTAGGCCACATCATTTTATGTATAATCCATGCTCCGCTGTGGAACACTATTCCGAAAGGCCTGAGAGAAGAGAAGCATACCTCTACTTTCTCCACAACCTGTTTGCCAAAGGAGCACACCTTTGTGGATACCTGGATGGTCATGTTGTCATTGCTCTCATACCTATGTAACAAAATTACTGTAGTTAAACAAACAGTACTAGTCCAATACCAACCAACTGTATGCAACAACAACAGACTACAGTTGAGTTGGCTTTTAAACAATAACTCAAGAAGCTTTTATAGATGTGCATCTATAGAGAAACCTTTCTATTTGTTGTGTTGTATCTCCTTTGGCCTTTGTCCTCTTCTAAACATTTGAATAACCAATGAACTGATCATACATCTTTACTGAGGGCATTATGAAACATTCCATAATTATGCATACTCATTTCACAATGTAACACCCCAAAAAAATAATTAAAAATTTAGTTATATTTCCTTCTTTTTTTTTCCTTCTTTTTTGGGGAGGTAGAGAGGGGGTAAGGGGGAAGTGGGGGTGGGGTGGGGTGGGGGCTGCTGGTAAGAAAGAACACTTACTGGCTTGTAACACCATAAAATGCACCTGTTTCATCTTGAACATTTGTGTTGATATCCGCCTGTAAAAGGAGACACATATGATTAGTAAGAACACAAACCAAAATGATCTGTTGAATAAGCTGAATAATACAGTAGCAAAAGGTAGCACACACACAAAAATGTAAGAATAAAATGGATAGTGCCAATTTTTTCAATGAAAAGTAACTTACCCAGAATTTGACTAAGAAGAAAGCAGACTGAGGTCCTTTGTCATAGAGTTCTTTTAGGCCGCCTTTCTTTTCAGGGAATTTGTCATAGATCTGTCGTATGTCCACCGCCTGCAAAATAACACAATCATTTTTATCACATATTTAGTTTTAACAAGCCTATAAAAAGTTCATGAAGGAGGTGGATTTTTTTTTAGGGGGGGGGCGGGAGGGGAGGGTAGAGGGAAGGTTACAGGAGATCTATCCCAAACTCATGAAAATTCAAGTATTTTAAGTTTACAGTAAGTCAAGTCAAGAAGACAATGAAAAATTTAGCATGTCACAACGTTTACGAGACTATGGCAAAAAAGGAAACGTATAGGAAGACAATAGACACATCAACATTCATTTCCTTGCAAGGATAAACAACATAGCCATTACAACATAGTGTTTACATTAAATATTATTTTGCACCCATCAACACTTGCCTTCCTCTGCACCCACTCCCCCAACTTCTCTCCCCCCCCCCCCTCCCCATCTTACCTTACTCACTCACCACAGAGTTTTAAGTACCAGTATAACTTCAAGAGACCTCGTGGTAATAAAAATACAGCAAATACAAGACTTCCCTCACCCCACCCAAACTTCATTTTTCTCTATGAAGAAATAAAGACAGTCCTTAATGTAGAACCATGCATCTATCTGATCTTGATTTGACCGACTGACTGTTTTCCCACAATATTGTAAAATCATCTTGCTGGCTACCAACATTCTTTAATCTTTGCATTGTAGCAGCCAGCTGCCTGTCACAAATCAAAGCTAACAAGCTAAGCTATTTAATGGGAAATAAATGAAAGTAGATGGAAAGGAGCTCATGCTCACCTCAAGCATAGGATCACTGTATGAAAAGTTTGCACCAATATGGACAAACAGATGTTTGTTATACTGCAACAGAAACATTTGCTCTGATAATATCAGAATACAAACATCAATCTAGTTCAACATATTCTTTCTGACATAGGTTATGTTATTTTCCCAAGTGAACAACTACTGAGCATTTGCCGAAGAGATGAGATTTAAAACATAAACTGTTAGGGCTATATACAAATTGATTTCAGTATTACAGACAGCATGATACTCAGACCTAGAACAAACAAACTTCAGAGGGAGTATGAACAAAAAGCATGGTGTTCAATTACATTAACCTTCGGAAAAAATATTTGCAGATATTGTTCTTACATCACTTACAGAATCTGGGTCTCGTTGCTGCTCCAGAAAGCAGAGAACTCCACCATCCTGAGCTTGGGACCCGCAATTGATCTCCCTTGCCAAGCTGGACCCATCTCGCCACCGGGAACCCCTGAACCTAGCTTGCCATCAAAACCATACCCACTGCTAAACGGCTTCACACTGGGAGAAAATAAAAAACAACACAAAGCAAGGTTTTACAATCATTGTACAGAAATGTTTGCAAATGCAGGAATGATGCATAATATAGTGAAGGCATTTATTGCATACTGACACGGAAAGTTTTACGAACGGACTTGACTTAATTAATTATAACTCTTATACACAAGATATATTTATAGAAATCTTACCTATTTAAAACAAAATACCCAAAATTGTACTTACTCTCCTTGCCCTAATCCTGGCTGCCATATCTGAAAATTACAAAACAAGAACAGGAGTCAGTTTGTGCCTGAAGATAAACATGTACAACCAGAAATCTTTAAATAATCTGACGACCAATTCTACCGAACTCCATCCCCCATTTGATCCCCCGCCCCCACTTCCTTTCCCTCCGCCCCCCCCCCTTTCCCCTCCACAAGAGAAGTAAATTGTCTACAAATACATTTGATTTACATTTTTTGGAAACTGTCCATTTTAATCAGAAAATCCCCACCTCCCCACCCCTCCCTTTTCCTTGGGAAGTTGCAGCCTGTGGCCCGCCCAATTTCAACCTTCCTAATATTAGTTGTTTTTTAAATTTGCCTGGGGGCAATCTGAGTACCCGGAGAAAACCCCCAAGATGTTGCCCAAATCGAAAGTAACATTACACCCAAAAGCTGGATCTATCCCACACCTATCAGGCGCCATTAGTTTATAGCCTGTGGACAAGGCAAGTTAATCCTGCCTTAAAACCACACAGCCACAATGCTCTACAATACACATAATACACACATAGTACCGTGTTTCTCTCCTGTCAAGGATTGACTAATGTAGAATGCTTCATATATAAGTATTCACTACACAACAGCGCATTCTCTACACACTTATCAGTAAATAAATCCAAAGCAACATGGAGAGAAAATGTCTGACAAAAAAGAGATAACAGGTAACTAACCGGTGCACCAGGGTAGGAGGATCGGGCCGAGATTCCAGGTGGGAGACCTGGCAGACCCTGTCCCATGGCCTTGTTGTGAATGGCGGAGGCCGAGACGATCTGCGCGGACGACATGGACGCCATCTGCTGCAAGGCCTTGTCTCTGGCCGCCTGGTCCTGCAGGTTGGTCTGCACAACGAAGCAATGATGTGAGGAAATATAGTTTACACACTCTCTGCCTTAGTTAATACATGCAACAGTCTCAATTTCTGCTTTACTTCTCATCTCAGATCATTTCAAAAGTCTAGCGATCTAAGCCTTTTACACTTTCTTTCGGTGTCACAGCTAAATAACATTTTCTCATCATTATCAGTTCAACACGGACTTCGCTCGCAATTTGTTTCAATGCTATGTCAATTTATTAACGTTCTGTCTTTTGTGTGGGATTTTTTTTTTAAAAACACAAAACAAAACAAAAACGGACAGTTTTAGTATTTATTTTTTTTTAAAAGCTGCTACAATTTAGACAAATATACAATAGGGCAAGGGTCACACTAACCCTTTTAGTTTTGTAATAAGAATACGTTATTATCTCACAAGAGTTTAGCATCCTTGTATGCAAACAGGAGGAAAAAATGAGCAGCTCTTGAGCTGAAAAGGTGCTATATAAAAACAATGAAATAAATAAATTAATAAATCACATCTACTATGACAGTCACAAAATATGTTTCCAAATCTGAACAATATGTTTATGCCAAACATGCTGCAATAAGCATGTTGATGGGGTACGGGCAAAGTAAGTTCAATGTTTCAAAATAGTAATGCTGTGATAAGAAAATGTACCACCATGCAACAAATATTTTGGTTGTGCAATCATCACTAAGCCTGATGTTGTAATGATATGCCTATGATGCTGCGTGTGAGAAGTTACATTCACTAATGCAAGATATAAGCTGGCCTATCCGAATAACCATCTGGTTGATCAATCCACAGTCTTGCTAGTCACAGCTGTAATAAAAACCAATCACTCTCATTTCAGTGAGAGTGCTCAAGATTGCAAGCTGTTCACTTTGGATCAAAATTATTGAAGTATAGCTACAAAATGTGTTGTAAATTACTTCTCCAATCATGAATTGTACAGATAAAATGGATATGATCCCCCTCCCCCCCCCCCTCTCCTTTAGCATGCACATTGTACAATAACCATAATTTCTGTACCATCCCATGAACTTCGTCTTCAAATTGTGTAACTTGCAAAATCAAAATGGTTACAAGGACTACATTGAAGGAGTGTCCCTTTGGACTACCGACACTGTAGCGCTCATCGTAACAACAGGAAACCAACCACAACAATTCTGTGTCACTCTAAATTCCAACACAAAGTCAACATGCACCACCCATCATGTGGCAATAAAGTTTGTTTGTTATTTAATTTCTCTCCAGAATATAAGAAAATAGACACAGAATACTACGGAAATAAATCAAATTGAAAGGTCAAATGATTTCCACGAAAGTTACACACAACAAATCCACTGCGCCACAGTCCAATACATACATCAATCTTGGTTGGTTACGCATCAAGATTTATCAGCTCAAACTGCATAAAAGGTGTGATGGCGATTTTGCTCATTAATCAGATGTTAAGATCAATCTGTGAAGTCTTGCGTGTGAGCGCAAATGCTGTGTCAGGATGAGTCATAAGCGTAAACCTCAACGTTCACAGTAGAGAGAGCTGGAGCGTAAAATTGAAGGAAATGGGAGGGGAATTGGCCCAAGGGGGTTATGAGATGTATTGAGCAGGGGACAAACATTTTGCCATCTTTTTCAGTTGTACACATTCACCTATAAAACAGGCAGTGAAACCAGTTCCACCTCAACCAACCCATTTGTGTGGAGGTGTATCCTTCACTGTTTGAGGAAGAAAGTGAAGGACCAGTTAGGCCTACGTTCATGCTATGTATTAATCTCTGTGTCTTTCAATATGAGATTTACACTGACCGGTGGAGAGGATGGAATGGGGAAAGAGGTTTCAAGTGAAATAGGGCAGAACGGGGTGTATAAAATTATATCGTACACACTAACGTGATCATCCACAATAAGCCAAGCCTTATGCGCTTGCCTTAAATCAAAGCCTCGTTAAGCATGGATGACTTCAAAGAATAGCTCATGAGAAATTAACCTGTGCACTAGTTAAAAAGATGCATCACAATCAAGTGCTGTCATGCCATGTTTCGGAGTTGGGAGTTTTACATACATCAATATGTGCATAATACGACTATAAATTTCCGCAGCTATTTTGAGAATAAGGAGTAGTCCTAATAAATGAGGGTTTAAAAACAAAACAAAAGGTTGTACAACAGGGATTTCTTATGCGTGTCAAGGAGGGATAGATTACACAACATCGACAAGGGCAAGGTGTTAAATATGTGTGTGTGTGTTCTGGTGGATGGGGGATTTGGACTGGGGGAAGGTACAACCTCTCTTGCCTTATAACACATTGCCTAATACTGTTTTGACATTTTTGTTAAACCATTCTATTGTTAAAATATTGGATGACTAAATATTAATCCAATAATCATTTTAAAATGGAAACAAAAAGACAAGAATGTTGCTCACAAACAAACAAAAAAAGTAAAGAAAAAAGCTTATGAAAACTCATACTGAAAATTCAAACAAGTTCAATTCATGTAAAGCTCATCCGAGCTTAGATGCTATGAAGACTTGAAATGAAAACTGAGCCAATATTTAGGTTGAGTTTGATAACTCATAACATCTATAGCCCACTCCTAATCACAGCAATATATCACAAACAATAAATAAAGACCAGCACACAAAAGTAGAAAACGAAGCAAGCACAAAATAACAAACCCAAAGTGCCCCAACCACCCCTCCTCCCTCCCCCCCCCTCCCCCCCCCCAAAAAAAAAAAAAAAAAAGAAAAAAGAAAAAAAAGCATAAATGTTCCACACTAAAGCATTTTCTCTCTAGAACTTTTGTTCCTTCTAGCACAGTATCAAAAACGTTTTCAATTCTTTGTAAACAAAAATTATGAATGAATAAACGATTGGCTAGATATTATAATGGCAAAATTGGGGAAATTGGGTATATTCACATATCTACACATACTAATCATGCCAGCGCTCATAATTTATCAGCCATGTTGGTCCTCATTACTCCTTACCATAATGAACTGTTGCTCTTTCCATACAAACTCTAAAGAACTGCCTATTGCAGTATTGGTGGCTAAAACCCATATCGAGAGGAATCAAAACAAAACTTTACACGTTTATTGAGCATATGCAAATTCACATTGCTGCTGCAATACTGCGTCCGAAATCAAGATTTAGTTGTTGTAAAATAATGTTGTAATAATAATTAATAATAAGTCCAACCACAAATAACATGATACATCATATATATTTTTAAAAAATAAAACTGTTACTCAAATTCACTATTAACCATTAAGGACTGTGCTACAAGTCACACTACAAACAACAAAATATGTTAAGTTTGACTTGTGCGCTTTCATCTGAGTATAATGAAAAAACCTGTAGTAGTGGTTAACAGCAGAATATAACTAGATAAATACCAATTAAAAATACTAGATACAAGTTTTAGAAAATAAAACTGAGTAGTCCTCTTCAAGAAAAGTGCCTGATATTAGCAATTGCGAAGTGGGAAAAAAAATCAGTTAGTGACGCCGGCAGTGAAAAGTGGCACAGACAAAAAAAAAGGTGTTTAGTGGTTCACTCAATGTGAGTGCACATCTGTGCCTAAACTGTTCACCTGAGGGTCTCCTGGAGGGTATCTGACCTTAAGCTGTGACTGTATCTCTTTGGCTTTCCGCCGGGCCAACACTTGGATGTGTGATGACACCTGTTTGCGTGTTCGCGTCTTCCCCGTTCGCAATTTAATGTAGCGTGCGATGAGTTCATTGCGACCTGCAACATGACCAAAAAACACTAGTTTATGAATACCTGCAGCCCAACAAAAAAACAACACTTTAATCAATGACAGACCCTGCAGCATAACAAAACAAAACATTCTTTTTACGATGGGAGGAGGAAGAATAATCTAAATGTTGTGATCAGACATCAGGCTGAATATCAAAATGTGGGAAGCACAAGCGTTGTAGCATGGTGGCACAAAATGTAAGCGTGCGACTTCTTTCTCTCTTATAATTACATCATTATAAGACACCAAATATTCAAGTTAACCAAAAGGGTCTTACAAAACCTCAAACAGTGCGTACTAAAAGACGAAAAGATTGGAGAACAAATAAAACAGACAAACAATACAAAATATATACATTACAATGGGTTGAAAGACTAAGACATTTGAGGTGGGGTTAGTTATTTAAAAAAGTATAACCATTTGACATAACATTAACCACTCATGCCAGCCACCCCTTACAATGTTGATTTTTGTGTGTGCCTATATTATAAATGAACCACATATTAATATTGATCAACATAGCAAATATCTGCTATTCATAACATACAACATAACATACCCATAACCCCACGAGCCTATTGGCACTTTGTGCTAACATGAGGTCAACAGTTGACAGGGGTAAACTATTACAGAGAGATAAATTTTGTGTAATTTGGCTCCCCTACTTCCAACTCCGACAATCTCACACCTGTTCCTACTGTTGTTTTTTTTCTCTCTCAATAAGTGGGAAAAGGGGACTTTCCCAAGATCTAAACCCTTACACATCGACTGCATGTGGACTAATGCAATAGGATAAACCACTTCCATCTCCAATAAGGAGGTACATTTTGTGTGGATGAAGCATGACCCAAAATGGGGTAAATTGTGAATGGAGCTAGGAAAGTTATTATTAGACCATAGATGGCAAGAAAGCAAAATATAACTGAACTTGAGTGGGGAAAAGAGAAGAGAGGATCCTAGGTATTTATGGAGAGGAAAAGAGGGAGAGATGAAAACAGTTAATTCAACTTTCTGCCCAGTTAAAAAGTCGCGAGTGGAAATCTTTTCAATAAAAGTAGTACATTGGGCAGACCTAAGTTCGGGTCAATTCACAATGTTGTTTTCTTGCCACCTAACTTTCGTAGGCTCCATTCACAATTTACCCATATTGGGTCATGCTTCATTCAAACAAAATGTATCCCCTTATTAAAGACAGAAATGTTTTACCTTATTGCATTAGTCCACATGTAGTAGATGTGTAAAGGTCTAAGTCTATAAACTCGGTTGTCGAAACAGACTATAACAGAGGTGGTCTACAGTGTGCAAAGGAGTTGTGCTTTTCGGGACGGTACAGAAAGGAGTGCCAGTGCTACCTGTTGAGCGGAGAAAATTAAAGGGGGGAAAACGATAGGAGGGTATAGGGTATCCCTCTGAAGTTAAGCGTACGTTGATAAAAACTGGTTATGGGATTGAGGAAGAAGGTGTAGGCAACACACAAAACCCCACAAAACACACAAAGACGCACGAACTAAAGAAGAAGAAGAGGGATCAACAACATTTCAGAAAGCCAAATACTGCGCTAAAGGCGGTAAAGAAAGATACAAGCAAGCAGGTGTATGACCTTACCTACAGACAACCCCTCCTCCCCTCCTTCCCTAATTTCGGCCATTACTCATTCAGACGTAGATGACTCATCGCTCCCTGTGTTCACAGACCTTTTACCCACTGAACAGTCGAGACACTCTAAAGAGGCCCGACCTATTCGTGAAGAAACAGCGCTAAGCTCGGTCAGGCTCAGAGCTTCTGTCTGGTGGAGTAGGTGTGGGCTCAGCCAGACGAGCCACAGGAAGTTTTGTACTAAGACGATGATCATTTTCTCGACTAAAAGAGGGTAAGGAGGTGTGTATGTGTGTGTGTGTGTGTGTTGTGTGTGTGTTTGTGTGTGTGTTTATGTGTGCGTGCGCGGAGTTCTCATGATGAGGATGGATATGTGATGGAGGCTGATCTCTTTATAGCTTTAAAACAACTACCGCTACCACCCTTACAATCATTACTATAGGCTGTAGCCCACCTACCTGGCCTTGCAACTGGCTGCTTCTGCTTGCATAACGACGTCGCTTGTATTATGTGTACAACTTTCTTCCCGTTACCACCATACACCCCTTTCTTCTATAGTCTTTGTGATCGTGATGCAACAATAAATAAGAAATTAAGTCTTATCTTTGTCAATTATAAACAGTCTTCGCACAGCTTGCAAGTGTTTTGGATAATGCAATGATGCAATTGTCAGCGTTTACACTTAACAAGAAATGATGACAAACTTCCTCACACAAGTGGCTTGGATTAAATGTTAGTCATTTCCTGTGGCACCACGCACCAGAACAATTAATCTAGTTA
The DNA here is from genome assembly GCA_036898135.1 of Oncomelania hupensis. Taxonomy (NCBI): domain Eukaryota; kingdom Metazoa; phylum Mollusca; class Gastropoda; order Littorinimorpha; family Pomatiopsidae; genus Oncomelania; species Oncomelania hupensis. The sequence continues at coordinate 23,644,808 of CM072515.1, read as the reverse complement.
TTAGTAGTAATAACAATACTCAGCAATCTGTCTGTGTTTAAACACCATGAAACAACAAGCAGATCTCTCTTTCTCCTCTTCTCTCTCTCCAGTCCTTATCCCACACCCTTCCCCAATCTTCTCCATCACAATCCCCTCTCCTGACATTTTTATATATTAATCCTCCCTCTCTCCTCTCCCATCCAAATACTACTTGTGACTTTAAACGTGAGCAAAACGTGGACCATTACATTTGACTCGCCCTAATACGTGAAATGCGATAACGTGCACGCTCCGTCCCGACTTCCTCCCCTTTTGATGTGTTACGAGCCCAGCTGATGAGGCTGTTGCGTACCTGGCCCAATCTCTCTACAACGAACAGGCTCTGCTGTAAAAAGTGGTAAATGTTTTCCCCTCGGGCATTTAAACACACACACACACCCACACACACACAAAGATATCGAAACCACCCTTTTATAAGACTAGAGCAAGCTTTGTGAGCTCAGTCTCCATTTTCCTTTCATTCATTGCTTTACCCTCCCTGGTTCTAAGAAGATCCAAGTACTCCCATCACATAATTATGGGTAGATACTACAGTTAGGCGCGGACTATAAGCAAAGATTTTTTTAATACTATTCACGCGCCTCGGTGTGAGGGGACGGTAATTTTACTCTATACTCTTCACCCACCGAAGGACTAGCCTGCGGGTTGGTTTATCGACTTCCCCAATTCTACCTGGCCTCAACTTGACCAACTTTCACCCTTCCTTGCGCAATTCGACCATACACAATACAGTCTCGGCTACTTGATACTGTATGTATGTACTGGATAAAAGTAGAAAATCTCCTGAATGCTAAAGCGCTCAAAATACTAGGAAATACACGGGGGCCAAAGAGGGGCAATGGGATATAAAAACCGTTCCGGAAATGGGGACAAAATGGCAGTTAATAGGGAATAGCGCCGAAACTTGATAATTACAAATATCAGAGATAATTACAAATAATTATCAAGGGATAATTACAATTATCATTGCACAATTATAAATATTTTCACGTGATGTTTAAGTTTCAGTTTTGGCTCTAGCAATCCGCCTGGAAATGCGCCCAAACCAAACATTTGTATTATCACATAATGACAATTTTCACCAGAGAATTATAATTTTTACGTCATAAAGCTTAATTCTGGGTAAGGCGGCTTCCTAGGGCCAAAACTTGCATTTACAGTTATCAGTGATAATTGCTCATTAACAAGTGTTCTGAGTAATTCACATATATGATGGCCTACTAGCGCCAAATCCTGATCATGGGATATCATGGGATAATTACAAATATTAACGACATATTTACAATGAACACAAACAAATTATAATTATCAAGTGAAAATTATAATTTTTGGTGTTCGCGCATTAGCCAACTCTGAAAATTAAAATGATCACTAGAAGATATTTGTACTTTTTCAATGGTAATTTTAATTATTAGAGAGAGAGAGAGAGAGAGAGAGAGAGAGAGAGAGAGAGAGAGAGAGAGAGAGAGAGAGAGAGAGAGAGAGAGAGAGAGAGGAGGAGAGAGAGAGAGAGAGAGAGAGAGAGAGAGAGAGAGAGAGAGAGAGAGAGAGAGAGAGAGAGAGAGAGAGAGAGAGAGAGAGAGAGAGAGAGAGAGAGAGAGAGAGAGAGAGAGAGAGAGAGAGAGAGAGAGAGAGAGAGAGAGAGAGAGAGAGAGAGAGAGAGAGAGAGAGAGAGAGAGAGAGAGAGAGAGAGAGAGAGAGAGAGAGAGAGAGAGAGAGAGAGAGAGAGAGAGAGAGAGAGAGAGAGAGAGAGAGAGAGAGAGAGAGAGACTGACTCTAAGGTTGCGTATTATCAAACTTATCCCGGTGTCACATCCTTCAAGTTCCGGGTCTCCTAGTTTATCCGAGCGCATTTGCGCATGCGCTAGGTCATGTCGGGCCGGCTTTTTCACGAAGTTCTTAGGCGTCATAACCCTAACCCTAACCCAAACCCTAACCCTAAACTCTTAACTCTAACCCAAACCCTAACCCTTACGAAGACTATGATAGCACTGTGCGCATGCGTCGAATTTTGTAACGCGTCGACCAATCAGAATGCTCCCATTCGCTCCCAGCCCAGCTAAGATACTAGGAACTGTGAGGATGTCACACCGGTATAACATCGTCCAAGTTCCGTGTCACTTAAATTGGCCTTTGCGCATGCGCCAGGTCAAGTCGGACCTGCATCTTCTTAGGCGTCGTAACCCTAACCCTTACTAAAACTACAAGAGCACTGTGCGCATGCGTCGAAGATAATAAATCAGAATGCTCCCAGACCAAATAAGATACCAGGAACATTGACGATGTCACACCGGTCCCCTTATCCAAGACCTGGATCTAACCCTGATTTTCAAACTGACCCTATCTATACTAACCTACCTATTACACCTCCCATCACCCTCTTCGGATGAGAGCATAAACCGAGGTCTAGTCTGTTCACACACGCATTCCATCGTATGGACTTTCCTGACGCTCACGTCCTAGACGGGTGTGCAGGCTACACAAATACACCCAGCACGCACCAGGTTCCTTCTCCCCATCCCCGCTCGCCCAGGCAGTCCACAGTTTAGATGCACGGTGGCATTGAGGTGTGTGCGAGTGTAACGTAAACCGGAGAGTTTTCAGTGTATAGGCTCCCTGCGTAAACTCACCTGTAACCCTTGAAGCACAAGGCCTTTTATTTCCTACAAAATAGAAACATGGTGGGGGAGGAGGAGGGGAAAGAGGAAAGGGGGAGGAAGAGGAGGGAGGATGGAGGGGTGGCCTACCCCTAAGTGGCACTTGATTGGCCTTGTGGACCCTGCCATACAATCAACGAACCTTGTAACCCCGTCTTTTTACCCCCAAAACAACTCTTCCTCTCCTTCTCCTCCGACTTCTTTTCAACTTCCAATCACTCGTTTTACTCGTTCCTTTCCTCAAAAAAAAGAAAAGAAAAAGAAAGATTACTTTTAATAGTAAATTTAATCTCTGCCCTCTACCACACCCCCATCCCACACTCTCTCCCTTTCTCGTACACAGCCACCCCAAGGTTCTTCCTTCACAATATATCTATAATCTACCTAATCCTGTTTTACACGAGGCAGCGTGGTTGTTTGAGTAACAATTACACAATGCTGCACTTATGGGTTAACTTACCTTTACCACGTCACGGATCCTTGCACCGTAATCCACCACCACCTCACCCTTCCTTCTCTCTCTTCTAAGTCGGTGTCAGCTTTTTCAGTCTTTCGTTCTCGAGGAGCCCTTAGCCTCACAATGGATTAGTAGTATTACTTCAACGGCTGTAGCAGACACAATTTTTCGCGCTGTTCATACAAGTGCACAAGTACATCGCTTTTAAAATAAAATAAAAAAGAGCGAGAGAGAGAGAGAGGGGAGAGAGAGAACGCCGTGTAGCACACAGCGATTAGGTAGCTTTTCTTGAGGGACAGGGGAACTGGTGATTTCAATTGAAGTAAGGACGATTACTCAAATAAACTGCAGGTAAACTTTGCCTCGGTATCAAGGCAGCATTAAACCAAACGCAATAAAGGATGAAAAACGAAATTGAAGTCAAAGGTGTGTCTAAAGTAGGCGTAGGATCTTAGTTGGCATGCAACTCCGTGGGCAACCATGAGAGTGTACATTAGCCCTAAAATTATTGAAGTCATCAAAAGCCTGTATAATAGGCTACCAGTGCAAGTCCTCCCCAATAGCGCCATCGGAAACTGGTTCAGAACAACAATCAGTGTGCGTCAAGGATGCCTACTCTCTCCAACACCTTCTTTGTGGGCATCATGTCAGATGCCCTCGCAGATCACGAATGCACAGTCAGCATAGGGGGGTAGAGCAATCTGAAACATCCGTTTTGCGGATGACAGTGATGGTTTGGCTGGAGAGGAACAAGAACTTGAACAGCTGGTACAGAGGCTTGACACCACCTCCAGAGCCTATGGAATGGAAAATAAGTTCAAAGACCAAAATGATGACCAACAACACCAATGGCATCAACATGTACATCACACGTCCAAGGCCAATCCCTCAACACAGTGCATAGCTTCAAATATTTAGGAGTCATTGTATCAGACAATGGGTCCCGACAGGAAGTCCTCTCCAGGATCGCACAAACAACTGTGGCCCTGACAAGGTATCAGTCCTACATTCCAAGGTAAGGCTGCTGCGCTCTCGTTATCTCCATCTTCCTCTACGCTTGCGAAACATGGACCCTCACAGCAGACCTACAACGAAAAATACAAAGCATGGAGATGAGGTGCTACAGAAGACTTCTGTGCATTTCCTATACACAGCAAATCACCAACAACGAAGTCCGACAGGCCATCACACTTGGACAACATGATGACATGCTCACAGTGGTAAAAAAACGGAAATTCCGATGGTATAATACGTCCACGTCACCAGAGCATCAGATCTTGCAAAGACCATCCTGCAAGGCACGGTGGAAAGAGGCAGAAGAAGAGGGAGACAGAAAAAGAGGTGGGAGGACAACATTCAAGAAACATGGATTGGCTTGATACTAAGCTAAGCCATGAGGGTTGCTGCGAACAGAGAAAGATTGAGTACGCTGATTAAACGATCACCTGTGGTGCCCCAACGACCTTCGATTTACGGGATAGGATAGGATCTCAGTGGACAATCCAGCATACTTACTTATTCAATTCAGCCTATGTTTGCATAACACAATAATCTACATTGTTCAATGTCTAAGGGGTCGGTTTTCCAACAGCACTAATAATAGATTACAATGTTCGTTGACTCATTGTGACCGGGGAAATTATTCTATCTGGCATAAAATTAGTCACTGTGACCTTCTTAGCACGAGATTTCACGCTGCGAATCAGTGATATTCAGAGATTCCTACAATGCTTGAATGAAAGTTTTGACGCCCAGAGCCCTCCACATTTTGTCGCCATGAAATCTGTACAACAATTAGGGCCGTCACCGGCAAATGAAATACCATTGTTCTTCATACCGTACGCGCATCCTGATATCACGCGTCATCCAATATATCGGTTTGTAAACAATTAACATTACTCATTATCCTTCGCTGATCATCGTTTTCGAGGTATATAATATATTTCACCATCCTGTAACTTTGTAACCAGTCAAGGCTGACACTTAAATTTTTGGTACACGGAAAGCTTTTCGAGGAACGCACGGAGTCGCAAAGCAATTGAAACAAATGTAATTATAGTTTGTGGGGGATGAGAAGATTGGAGTTTTATCAACTTAGCGTACAACGGATCCTGAAGAACCGCTAAAGGTAACAACTATTAGTAGTCTTCGAACATCAACGCTCATTCACAAAGAAAATTCGATTGAAAATACGAATTAAGCGTTACTTAACATACATGAAATATGAAGAACGACGACCACTGCTTCTCTGTGCCTATCCATCCACAATACAGTCCCGCCTCCCACCCCCTAATCCCCCCCCCACCCCTTCTTTTTTTTTTTTTTAAAATAGTGAAACTTTTTCTTTTTCTCTTTCTTCTCACTCAAAATTGAGCTACTGTTATTAAGAGCCAGCTTTTTGTGTAATTGTTCAACAGTTAAATTTTATTTTTGTGAAGCAATCTTTAAACACTTAAACACTTTCTTCATCGATGTTTCATGCTTCATTGAAAAACGATTTGTTGTATGCAAGACTCGAGAGCTCCCCCTTCCCCTCCCATCCTCTACCCTACACTCACAATGAAGTTAAAGAACCAATGACAAAACAAATGCACATTAACAACGAAGCTCTATAGATTCGGAGAACTGTAAATGTTGAATGAAACATTCCCAGTGCTTTGCATGCTTTCAAAAAATCTGCTCAATGCCAGAAACCACCTGGGATTTGTCAGACAACAGCCACTAATAAATACAGAGAAAACAAGAGAAAAGTTGAGACAAAACATCCTTGACATGTCAAAGAGACAGCCACGGACCGCTTCACATTTCAACTACAACGGGGCGATGTACAACCTCCAAAATAAGACAAACAGGTAATAGAAGATGCATGCTCCTGATTTTCAAACGATGAACTTGGTATGTGAATAATACATATGGTAACTGTATTCTGTGTGCTCTAACTTTACAACGGGACTGTTTGTGTTACGAAATTACCTCCAATGACGCTACAAATCAATGGATGCATTGTCGTTATGACGGCAAGACAGTCAAGCCTGACTGTCATTTTTATTTATGCATCACTACTGGCACGTTACAAAAACACGTACACGTATTTACGCTATTCATCGTGACGCTCGGATTAGTTTATACGTAACAACTGTAAACATTTGCTGACCAAATAGCATACTTTATTAATTCAGGTATTACCATTCAATTTTGCAAACAGTCAAAATGTCAATTACTTCATAAGCGTTTTTAAGGTTACAGCTAAAGGAAAGCGTCCTGGCAACAGAGCTAGAAGGGTGGACATGTATCCTTTAATATAGTTTCACTAATTAGATTAATTACAAACGTATGCTTTCCATGATCCCACCACTTCCGGGGCAGGAATATCTGGGCATGTTGGCGTTTCTAGCATATGCCAGTAGGTCTCTCTCATTCAGTCAGAAAGTGTAACAAATGCAGTTCGCAAATTCAAGTAAGCTATTTCCATTCACAGACACGGAAAAGTTAACAACGCTTGCTTTAACTACTGCAATCTGCATTTCCATTCATATTCATAATTACAAGGAAACCGGATATGGTGGTGCATGGCCGCAATTTTAACGATGAAAAGGATCTCTATATGTAAGGTCTTTGCGAGACGAATGTGACTGATATTCCCCACCCACTGTCCTCTCTCGTTAAATGAATCGTTTCATACTATTAAGTAAACGAAGAAACATTTTATCGATATTAACATTTTAATAAACTAAACCGTTTTCTTTTCGTTTTTTAAATTTTTTTTTTAAATGCATATTTAAATAAATCGATGAAGAAGCAAAAATGTATACACGTAAAACTTACAATACATTTAATTGGGAAGTAGAGAAAAGTTATGAATAATATCATTTAAAAAAAATGTAATGCAGACACTGCAATGAAAATAAACTTTTCTGTTGTAGTAAAAAAAAAAATAAAAGGTAAAATGAGATTTTTGACAATTTCTACACCATAACATACCAATTTAATTAAAACCTGTTCGTTTCAACATGTAATTTAAACATTATTTCCTATTATAATATCAACCCAGCCAAGACTCGACGATCAGGTTCGATCGCCAAAATACTTGATGTCAGATGTAGAAAAACAGATTTACTCTACCGTCAACCCAAGAGCCTCGGGGCATTTCAATTAATGGCATTTGTAGTTTTACCGTACATCGCTCAAGTTCATATTTTATCATTCGCTGCGTCGGGCAAAAGTGTGCAGCTTGATTGCTCTGTTGATGTCGTCGATTCCCCCGCCCCCCTCTTACCCTCCACTTTCCAGCGAACGTTTACCCCCTCCCTCCAACCCCCTTTTATTATTTGCCATGAATAGAAATGATATCATCCATAACATCTAAAGCTGACTTTGTTTTATTTCATTAAAACGTACGAAACTTCAAAAGCTGAATCTAAACTAAGTAAAAGTATATAACACTTTCTTTTTTTTTAAACTGTACAACTTCCGCACGAGAATGGACGGACGCTGTTTGTTTTGCAGCCCTCGAGAGATTTAGGAAAGGATCAAGGTGCTCTAATCACCTCCCATACATCCAGCCCTCCCTTTAGCTCATCTTTTGACTTTTTGACTTTCCTTACTCACCCTCCGACGTCCTCTTTCTCTCTCTCTCACTGCCTTCCTCTCCCCTCCGCAAAGACCTTGTTCTTCAATGTCCAAAAAGTGCAAAAGAGCTGTTTGAATCAGATATATTTATTCAGCCTCTTTCCTTACGCCTACCCCAAGACCTTACTCGTCAAGTGAAGAAAGTACACTTGTAACGGCAGTCTGAATGAGTCACAGTATTTAGCCATTTTCCATACGCTTATTTGTATTTATTTTATTGTCTCAACTTCCCTTTGACCAAGCCATCATCCACAGTATTCTCTCTCCAGGTTTCAAAAAGAACGGAAGAATAAACACAAAAATATTAATTCTCTTTCTCTCGAACAATCGCGTTTTTCCCATCAATATCTTATCCCTTTTCTTCTCTATTATTATTCTTGTTATTAGATTTAATGTTAAGATTTTCATTATAAGCTGTATTTCTCTCAGTATCTCCACCACCGTTTTATAAGTTCTAATTAGGACTTGTACTTTTCAAACTCCCTTCCCCCACCCCACCCATCCGCCTCCCACTCTTTTTCTGGTTTAGCACGATGTGTCCTTGTTAGAGTACGGGAGTTCAGGCTTTGGGGTCTTGTGTAGTTCTCCCTCCACGTCCTTTCGTTCAACAAGCACACCTGTGGCTACCTTCTCACGCCTCTCCAGGGAACACCGTCAACGGACACGGTCAGACAACAGCCGACACAGTGTGCTAGGGATAAAAAGAGGGGGGTTGGGGTGGGAGGGTTGTATCTCCAGGGAGAAGGACGGGAAGACAATAGGGAGCATCGGCAGTATAATAAACAAGTTAAATATATTTGTGTGGTTAAAGAACCAGCTTCTCACTCTTATCACCAATGGCAAGGATGGATACCTAAAGCTTCGCGTATATTGATCTATGTAAATGAATCGCAAAGGGAGAATGAGCCGGACGACACTAGTGAGAACCCGCAGCATACAAAAGTAATAACTATTTCTGTGGTTAAAGAACCAGCTTCTCACTCCATTATTATTGTAAGGATGGATTCTTACAATTTTAACTTTCTGCGTAATTTATATCCTCACTCCTCCACATGTCATATGCCTGAAATGTGTGAGCAGCTAAACTTTCAACAGCCTTCTGAAGCAGCCATAAATCCTGACTAACGAGAGTTCAAACATTTTGGACCCACAGCACCTGTTTATGGGACTACTGCTCTCGTTTGTTCCTTCATATGCCATCCTTTATTCGCCTCCAATTCATTCCCTCTAGCGCTCAACTTTTAATTTCTTCACCTCACCACATTCACAATGGTTCTCATCTTCTCCATTTTCCCCTTCATTCCCTCGTTTTGACCCCTATGACTGTTTCACCCATATCCCATTTAAAACAGAACTCTGTATGAAATGCAAAAGAAAGGTCAAATCGACAAGAATTGAGTCCTTGACACCAGGATGCTCGCAGCGTGCACTCGACTACAGAGCGCACTTGTTGTCTGTTATTCCTATTATATGTTATAAATTTGATGTCCCGCCAGTTCGCTTGCATTCCTTTTGTTATATTGTTATCAAGATGAATGTTCTGCGTATTAATCATTGTATTCAAACCTCGGTGTCAGTTTCTTCGTAACAAACTACCATCTTCCTTTTATGATACACTGGTTCCTTGGTTATTACTCTTGGCAACTGAAACGTACTTATTCTAATAATCTTCGCTTAAACATTTAAAATCTGATGGACCAACTTCTGAAATTGCTCAAGTCTCAGAAAAAAAAACAACGCCACCACTACATAAGATAATCATTAATATAATTTTGATTAGCCAATATGCCAAAGCGAAAAATCACGATTTTTATATTTAATAATCTGGAATTCGCCAAAAAAAATCTAGTACTAGTACATCATCATGTAGTATGAACGTTAAACTTCAAACTGGTTTGGTTACGATTCCAACAAGGAAACAGCAAAATAAAATAGAGGTGATAATCCATCACGATCATGCAAGCAACGGTGGTGGCCGTCTCACAATAATTACACTGAGCCAGATAGTACATTTGTCAACCTTGTCACTTTGTCAACTGCCTGTCAGCGGGCTGGGCTAATGCAAACAAAACAGCGCTGGTGCCTTATAAATCAGCACACATACGCCACATTCGTGTTAGTGCACAGCTGATCGTGTAACAACAATACGGGACAAAATACTGTTGCAACGACGCGAGTAAAGGGTTTGGCAACTTGGCCTTATTGTCTTATCAGTGTTCTTTATAAAAACAAATAAACGGAAATCTAAGCAACAACACAAACACGCGCAAAGACACATTTACACAGCCCGAAAAAGTCACACCGTTGAATAAGATTAAGAGTGATGTTCAACTACCAGCAGAACAGACAGAACTGACTATGCAGACGTTCAGATCCGATTCAACAATTTATATGTGAATATTGGTGACCCGTATAACTTACCATACATCTTGCCCTCGTCAGACAGGATGATCTTGCGGCGTCCACAGGGCGGGTAGATGGCCAGCGCCTCCTGGAAGCTCTGTTCTATATCGGGGCTCCATACCCCTTCGGCATCCGACAGGTCGTCGCATGTGTCCTTGTCGTCTGAGCCCATAGAGTCGTTGGTGGCCGGGTTCTGTGGACCCTCGCCATTGTTGCCGTTGTTCCAAGCCGGGGGCATCCCGTCTGACTGCCCTGACACCATGTCCATGTCCTTTTCCCTGCCTCACGTGATGCTGCTGACCCACTGAAGCTACCCTGTCACACAAAACCACCATAATAGTGTTAACATTGTGGAACTCTTCACATCAATCGTGCCTGCTCACTTCTGTCCACAATAGTTAACCTTTCCTGTTCAGTCAAGTATGGAACTATTCACTGGAATCGTGTTCGTGTCCCCAAAATTCAACATCATGTGAATGCGATGGTAATCTGGTGAAGACGCCTAACAGACAAAACACTCAAAACAAGGTTCCACTGAGGGGAAAGCTTTTAGGAATACAGATTGATTGATTGATTGATTGATTGTTGCTTTAGGTCCAGCGGACTCTTCCGAGCCAAATCAGGACCGGACAATCCCCGATCCTCATAAAAGATCAAGAAAGGGAGAGGGAAGAAGTTACAGGTAAGGCACATCGTATCTGAAGCTATCCAGATAATGTTACAAGTACAGAATAAGTTACAGGGCAAAGAAAAACGATCTCAGCCTGCCTCTACATAAACCAATATCAACAAATGTCGAAAAGAAGAGACAAACTAAATAAATACACTAATCGCACAACCCTTCTGATCACTTAGCCACAATTACATCTTGTTCACATCTTTTGCAATACGGATAGATTTTTGTTATCTTCTACTACAAAGATAATTCCTTGATAAACAAAACTGCTTACATTTATGCTACAATTTCAGTTGCATCATTGGCAAATTTTCCAGCAAAAATTCCAGTTAGGTAACGATCGAAAGACCAGAGATTACAGAATGTGCATCTAGACGAGCCCGGAACTTCATAGCAAGTCATTGGAGACAGTGAAAGCATAGTAATATTAACGCAATGATATGTATGCAAGTCATGTCAACACTTGTTATTACAAGACAACCTATCTACTACCCAAACGTCACCTACTCCAAGTACGTCAACACTCTGACCTCATTCCGCAACTTGTGTCCTAAGTTAAGGCTACCTGAACTTGACAAGAAAGACTTGTGAAAAACGGATCCATTTGAACTTCACATTATAATAAATCAAGTTTGAACCAATTTTTTTTTTTAAAGGAGGAAAGGGTAGGGGATAGAGACAAGGCAAGAAAGCAAAACCTTCAATTTTTCTCTCGTCTCTGCAACTTTAAAGATTGTTCAAAATTAATCGGCCAAAATAAGTTATTACCAAGGACTACTAGTAGTCCTTGGTTATTACTGATGTGGCAACTCAAAAAATTTAGGCTGTTCGCTGCTACAGACTCAAATCATCAAAACGAGTCATGTGAGAATCTGTTGTGACATTTCAAGTTACATCGTTGTCAGCCTTTATCTTTCGTATGTCCGAGGACAGCCCTCTTCCGAGACACTATTGTAATCCAAAGCTTGCTATACATATTGGTATACCTCAGACTTAATTTTGTGTACCTCAGGTCCAGTTGTTTATTCCCCACCCCACCCATCTCTTCTCTCCCCAACCGTGTTTTCATTAAAATTCCCCATAATTTAATATATTTTTACATGACAACTCCTTGATAGCGTTGTACTCCAGTCCCCACCCTCACCCCACCCCTCTTTTAAAAAAAAGAAACTCAAGAAGTCTTTGTACTTTTTCTTTGTAATAATATTATGACAGTACTGTTACTGCAAGAGCCGTTTGACAATACTGCAGCGTTAATAAACTCTCCCATATCTCAACACATGAACACAAACACACGCGCGCACATACACACGCAGACACGATCGTTCAAAGAGACAAACCCCGTTTACACACATGAGCTCATGAACTGTGCACGTGATTACTTGGTCAAGTGCTGCGCATTATATCAAGTAAATCCACTCTTATAAATTAATTTAGTATAGTACCATGAACTAAAGAGGTGTGATTTTGCCACACACAGAAAGGCCCATTCACTGATTCAGCATAAATGGATTAGCGTGCTTTCATTATATCAAGTAAATCCACTCTTATTAGTTACTGCAGGCTCTGCTGAATAGTACACTGAAGATTAAAAAAAGAAAAGAAAAAAAACTTAGTGTCTGCAATGCAATAGTTTTCCACTAACAACTAAATGCAAGTACTAGGACAGTTAATGTGATGTGATTGTAAGCGGAAAGGTAGACGAGATGTTTGTGTACAAAATACTTCAAAACTTGTGCAATAAAAAATGTGACCAACTACTCTGTGTGTGCGTATGTGTGTAAACAGTATAACTAACATAATTATATTACAACACCCATATTCATTTGACCCAACTAAATATAGTTTCGTTGTTTTTTAAATTTTAATTAAACAAAGCTAATCATGAATGAAGTAACGCCTAACTGTCAGTAGCGTATCGTAATTAACGATAACATCCAACTTACTAATTATTAGTATGAGTAAGTGAACATATAATTCTTGTAGTTGTAACCTCGTTAATCAAGCCATTTAGGAACGGAAAGGTGGTAAGGCAAGGAACTAGGGGCATGAGGCAACAAGGAGTTGGGGACGCGGAGAGGTTTGTGTAGTATTCTGCAAAGGAAAATTATCTTCAAAACAAAATTGCTAACTTAACAACAGAGATTTAATTAACCGTGTTGGTGGGTGAGAGGAAGGGAGAGAGAGAGACGAACAGGGGAGGGCGGGGGGAGGGGGGGAAGAAGGGGATGGTTGTGGGGATGGTGGTTGTTAAATTTATGAAGCGAAAAAAAAAAGAAAGAAAAAAGAAGTAACTTTTAGAAGAAAGCTTGTTAAGACCCATGATTTGTGGAACAATTGCGCTGCTAACATGATCACCCCAAAAGCTGTGTGATTCACACTGCTAGCAAGTGTGCTGGAAAAGACCATACTTCCGAAGACAACCACTTCTTACAAGCTCAACTGACAAGTCAAGACTACCTGGCAAGGGGCCAACCCTCGAACCTGCTCCCCTCCTCATAACCCCCCTCCTCCTCCATGTCCTATCTTCTTCCTCCATGCACACCTCAAGACCCCTTGCTCTTGCGGTTTGATCAGCTTACTCCTGTGCATACAGCGTACAGTTTGGCACAGTTTTAGCCAGCCACCTTTCCATTCCCCTCCATTAGCGCTATACACTTCACAAGTTTCCGGTGAGGGGAACAACAAAACTTAATCCTTCCTGAGCTTCTGAACACCCGCCTTATCTCTGACACTAGCATTTTACCTCCTGCAACAATACACAATGGCTGCCCATTTCACCACAGTATGTGCATGATGGCATTGAGGCCGTTCTTCATGCGTGTGCATTTTAACTTGTATAAACAAATAATAGCTCACTCTTCTAATCGCTTTCTTCTTTCTGCCTTCCATACACCTGCTCCAGACGGAACCCAATCCTTACAAACCACCCTCACCCATCTTAACTACCTCCTGTCTGGCTGTCTTCAGGTTAGTAAAGTCTCAACTATGTCCTTCAAATCTCCGCTTCTACGCCTGTGCATATAAAACAATTTCCTTATTCTCGAAGAACAGTGATGTTTATGAACCATCGTCAACCTCACCCATTCATGTTATTTTATTCTTAAAAGTGTCTGAATTTTCGTCTGTGTAATTCACTATTTGGAATCTAATAAAACCTCCCCACAACGTTCTTATTTATCGCATGCACTCACGCAACAAATCTGTGTCCACGTCAGTAAACCGCAATTCATTACTAAAGCATAAACGTGACACTTCTAATAGTAATACTGTGTGCTTGTGTAGATATTGTCTTCAACTGCAAGAGTAGAAAAAAGGTGAACGCAAAGCTAAAAAGCTTTACTTTCAAAAGCCATCACCGATTTTTATCTAATGCCACTCCATCAATTCCCTTTCAGGCTATGATTCTGCAAACACACATAAATACAATTCTACATCTGCAATGCAACAATCTATCTCAGTCACTGCTGATTCGCTGTCCAACTCTGGGCAAAGCAATTGTCAAGTGCATGCATGCTTGGGTGCATTCATTTGCAAGGTCAGCTGGTGCGTGATGGTAGTCACGTTATAGGATGCGTTGAAAATGTTGACAGCTTGTCCGATCGATCAATATAAAGCACTGAATCAGTGATTGCTGCTTTCTGTTTCCGCAGACCTGATACAACAAAATACAGGTTTGAGGTTTAGAACCTAACAATTGATTAAGGAATTGCTGGACAGTAAAGTCTAAATAAAGGGTGAGAGAGGAGAGGAGGGGGAGTGGGAAAGGAATGGGAAGATTGGTAGGAGGAGGAGGGAGGTGGCAGTACATGTCCAAGCTTATAGCATCAACTATCTCTACTTCTGGAATCAAATCTAAAGATAATGTTGTTCATCATGACAAATCACCCATTTTGAAATGTTAACTTTATGTTGATATTCAGTGCTCTAAACTTGATCCCGAAACTGATTAACATGTTCTAAACAAATAAAGAGCCAGCATGCATCTTTAATTACATTGATCAATGAACTTCCAATCAATACAATTCATGAACTGGTCAACTTGACATTTCAGTTTAACAACAAAGATGGAAACTAAAACAGCACAATGGAATCAATCAATAAGTGAATTTAACAAAAAACTAATTCTTCTAATTCTATACCAGAAATAGCTAAACAAAATAGAAAGATCAATTAAAATACACAACAGCCACATCCAGAAAACAAGCTATCAGTCACAGGAGATTCCTAACAGTCAAACAATCTCACAGAAGCAAAAATAATTAGTCATTGTGTAAAACAGGTGCTACAAGGATGCTTACTTTCTCAAACACTCATCTTCCTAGAGCGCATCATGTCAGATGTCCTTGCAGATCACAAAGGCACATTCAGCATAGGGAGTAGAGCAATCTCCAACCTTCGTTGTGTGGATGACATTGATGGATTGGCTGGAGAGGAACAAGAACTTGAACAGCAGGTACAGAGACATGACACCACCTCCAGAGCCTTTACATTACATTACATGATTATTGCTTAAGGTCCAGTGGACTCTTCCGAGCCAAATCAGGACCAGAACTCTAGAGCCTTTGGAATAGAAATAACTGCAGAGAAGACCAAAATGATGACCAACAACACCAATGGCATCAACACGGACATCACATGTACAAGGCCAATCCCTCAACAGAGTGCATAGCTTCAAATATTTAGGAGCCGTTGTATCAGACAATGGGTCCCGATAGGACGTCCTCTCCAGGATTGCACAAACAACTGCTGCCCGGACAAGGGTGAAGCCCATTTGGAAAGATAGGACCATCAGTCTACACTCCAAGGTAAGGCTGCTGCACTCGGACCTTGTAATCTCCAAATTCCTATACGCTTGTGAAACATGGACCCTCACAGCAGATCTACAATGAAATATACAAAGCATGGAGATGAGGTGCTACAGAAGACTTCTGGGCATTTCCAATACCCAGCACATCACCAACAACAAAGTCCCACAGACCATCACACAAGCCATTGGACAACACGATGACATGCTCACAGTCATAAAAAACTTGAAACTCTGATAGCATGGCCACGTCCCCGGAGCACCAGGCCATCCTGCAATGAACGGTGCAAGGAGGAAGAAAAAAAGGGAGACAGAAAAAGAGATGAGAGGAACACATTCGAGAATGGACTGGCATGACACTAAGCGAAGCCATGAGGGTTGCTGAGAATAGAGAAAGATGGAGTAATCTGATTAAACTATTATCTGTGGTGCCCCAACGACCAACGATTTACGGGATAGGATAGTAGCTTTGTTCAAATTATCTATCAAGTATCATCGTACAATTTATCTCTATAATATCTCAAATAATAAGTATTCGATGGTTTGTTGGAATTATATAATTAAGTATTCACAGTCATAGTTGCTGTTTCTAATAATTATTCTGTAAAATACTGTTTCTTTTTAAAAAATAAAAACAAGATCCATTGCTGAAGTACACACAACCGTCCAATGGCAATGCCTACTTTGCAGTGTGTCAAATTCAAATATTATCATCAAACTCTGAGACCTATTTAAATAAAGTTTTGCAATGCATGGTTTATAAAATTATACTGTCCACTGACGAGAAAATGTCTATTAATAATTATTTACAGTCCCCAGGCAAAACAAGGACAGGTCTATATAAACTTCCTTAGATTACATTACTAATCAATGTTGACCATCATATACTATTAGTATTACTGAAAGGACAGTGAAAACATTCAACAGGTTTTCTTAAGCTGCGAAGCCTAATCTTACATACAAACACAGGCATGGTCAGATTGCGATGAGCCAGAATGTGTGAAGGCTGACATCAGCATCCTAACCCCAAGGTACAATTTATGACTAGCGTCCAAAACTAAGCAAGGGTTACTCAGCTGAACAGTACACATTATGATTGAAATCTATTCCTCTGATTTACGCGGACTGGAAAAATACTAAACTAAAAATAAAAGTAAACAAATTTTCCACAGTTTTCAACAAGCTCAAATGAAAAACAAATAAAGCTCTCTAATACATTTAAAATGTATTACATTGATTATTTATATAACAGCCATTCTAATGATCAAATTTCTAACAGTAACACACACACACACACTTTTCAATTGTGTGAAATTTACGAAACCAAGTTCTTTCGTTAATAGAAGAAAATTAAAAGCCCACATTTCATTATTTTAATTCATATACATGTTTGAATTAATTTATTCATAACCAAGCAAACATTTAGTTATTGAGAAAATTGCCTTCTTTCTTTTCTTTTAAAAAAATAATTGCATATTTAACGCTCCATCAGATCATTCATGTCTATTCTATTTATTATTGTTATTACATTTTTTTTAAATTATTATCTTCACATTTATTTAATAGTTTGACAAATCACCATACTGAATCACAGTTAATACAAGAAATAAAATATACCCTTCTCCATTCCCTTACCACACCCCATTTCCCCCAAAAGCGGCAATATCCAGAGATATACTCCTCTCATTCTTGTAACAGCTCTATAGTCATTTGGCATTTCTTTTTTTTCTTCAGTTCTTTACATTAAGTTAACAGAGAGAAAGCCATAGCAATTAGTATACATTAACACTCACCCTGCAGACAATATAAATATCTTCTTTCCGTTGGAAATATGTAACTAATAATATCGAGGGAGTATATCTGGATATTATCCAAAAAGCACCTTTTGACTGAGTAATCAATATGACTGAACATTTTTGAGTTTGCAAGATTTATTTAAAAAAATAGTTTTATTTGTTTGTCAGAAATTGCATAAAACTAGTAAGAGATCAAGGAAGATGAAACAGCCTTCAAGAAAACATCAATAGTGACTAGAAAAGCACCCAGGTAGTGGCAGTACTTAAGAGTACAGTAATGGTACTACTACTTTTCCAAATTTCTACTGAAGACTATGCTAGTAAAGTAGTATGCTGACACCCACAAAAACAGTCTGCAAAAACAGAAACAAACTAAAAACTGAACACTTGATAGAATTTGTCACTTGACACAATGAAAACCGACTGCAGTTCTTACATGCCGATTGCCCAGTCTGACCATAGTAGCGGCAAGAAATTGGAAGAAAGCAGCCTACCTTAGGGCCGGCCATCTTGCTCCCCTTGTGGGGTGCAGCCGAAACGGGGCAAGGCAGCTCACAGGTCCCGCTGAAGGAAAATGCCGCCGCCATAGCTCCACAACACACTATCTAGGTCATAGGCCCCACGCACCTTTCCTCTTCACACCTTTACCAGTCAACACCAACAAATCCAATCGAGTGGAACATACTCAGACACAATAGACCTTGTTTCACATCTCCCAAGTGTCCAAGAGCCATCCGGAAGTTCGATCTACAAGAATGACAACTATTTCAGAGATTCAAACCGCGCAAGGACCGTCCCCTCATTCCCATGCATGAACGGCCATTTTCTCTCTAAAAGAACCCGATCAGAGGCAAAAGCGTGAAATGTACTCACCTTTCCTTTGCTCCGGACACTGTTTAAATGATTTTCGGAGAAACAAAACTAAAATTTCGACTTAGAGAGCGGAGCTGGTGGTATGTCAGGCATGACACAAAGAATCTGGACAACGTAGTGCCCACTGCGCATCGCGACCGCGCAGGGCAGCATCTGACGTCACAGAGGTCGCCTGGAGTGGTTAAATCGCCGAAAACTGACAAGAAATCGCTTGCTACAGACCCTCTCTTCATCTTCATTGTACATTCGCCCCTTGTTACTATTCCCAAGAGCCCATTTTTGCAATATTCGTGTTTTGAGCACCTTTCATTGTTGTACATTTTGAAAAGTTTGACGTGCATATGCCGGCTGTTCCATTACCCTCCCTCCACAAACAAGTACGCTCGCGCAGTTTTGCTTTGGCGAGGGGTTGTGCCGCGTTTTGTTGCGTTTGTAACTCACAGACAGAAGAAAGCGCAGGAAAACGGAGTCCCCGTTTACCATTATAAAGAACTAACCGTGCACGACCCCCATCAGGGTGCCTGATAATTTTGGTCCGTTGTCCTTTCGATTTTTTCGCGCCGGCTATGCAACAGGTATGAAGGAATTATAAAAATGCCAAGAACGTCACTAAGGCCAGCTGAGCATGCGTGCCCTGCAAATCTGGCATTGTTTACAACTATCGATAAGGAACGCCCACTTTTATTTCATTTTGAATTATTTTTACTGACTTCTTCCATTAAAACAAAAGTCTGACTAACTATTGGTATCTGATGTTCACCCTGTGGGCCAGAGAGGTTTTTGATCAGTCCTTAATTTCATTGCTTGTCAACTTGTCAATGACCCCTCCCCCACCCACTACTATGCCTCCCCCACCTCCCACCCCCACAAAAACATTTAATAAAAAATACATATGCAGAGTTCAAAAACAAGAATTACAGCATGTCATGATCATTCGAAAGGATGTGTATCTCTTAGTAAACACTTATTTACCTTGGATTTCTGTAAAAAATTAAATCTGCTGTTTGGTTACTTTATAGTTTTATTTATTTATTATTTATTCATTAATCTCCAACCTTCGTTTTGCGGATGATATTGATGGATTGGCTGGAGAGGAACAAGAACTTGAACAGCTGGTACAGAGGATACCTCCTCCACCTCCAAAGCCTATGGAATGGAAATAAATGCAGAGAAGACCAAAATGATGACCAACAACACCAATGACATCAACATGGACATCAAAGTCCAAGGCAAATCCCTCAAAACAGTGCATTGCTTCAAATATTTAGGAGCCATTGTATCAGACAATGGGTCCCGAAAGGAAGTCCTCTCCAGGATCGCACAAACAACTGCTGCCTTGGCGAGTTTGAAGCCAATTTCGAAAGACAGGACCATCAGCCTACATTCCAAGGTAAGACTGCTGCGCTCCCTTGTCATCTCCATCTTCTTATACGCTTACGAAACATGGACCCTCACAGCAGATCTACAACGAAGAATACAAAGCATGGAGATGAGGTGCTACAGAAGACTTCTGGGTATTTCCTATACCCAGCACCTCACCAACGACGAAGTCCGACAGACCATCACACAAGCCATAACACGATGACCTGCTCACAGTGGTGAAAAACGGAAACTCCGATGGTATGGCCACGTCACCAGATCATCAGGTCTTGCAAAGACCATCCTTCAAGACTCATTGCAAGGAGGTAGAAGAAGAGGGAGACCAAAAAAGAGGTGGGAGGACAACATTCGAGAATGGACTGGTTTGACACTGAACGAAACTATCAGGGTTGCCGAGGACAGTGAAAAATGGAGTTCGCTGGTTAAACGATCATATGTGGTGCCCCTACGACCTCCGAGGATAGGATAGGATAGGATTTATTCAGTAGTGTGTAATTAAATACAAACATCTCAGACTGAAGGTGTAGAAATAATAATAATAATAATAATAATATTATTATTATTATTATTATTATTATTATTATTATTATTATTATTATTAGTATTATTATTATTATTACTAATAATAATAAGAAGAATAAGAATAAGAATAATAATATTATTATTATTAATAAAACTAATTAAACAATAAGAGTAACAATTAAGTTGGTATTTTTAGAATGTTTAATTTTAGTTTAACCCTCTTCACATGAATGTTACTACATTAAAAATTAGTTCATTAGTCCAAAGAAATAGTCTGCCCCCATATTCACCACTGCTATTAAATTTATAATAAAAATTCCATTTAATAATTTTTGCTGTCTTAATTCCACAATGTGCATTGTTATCACATTGAAATATGTTTTTTAAATGTTGGCTATCGGTAGTCGAATTTAAACAAATCAATTATTTAAATAATTTATAATTTGTAATAATTTATATGCATTATACAATGTTTGCATTTTAAGTGTTATGTATTTCATGTTGGACATTTTAAACTGTCATCGTGAATTTGATCAGTTTTCTTTATTTAATTTCAATAAAATTAATTAGAGCAATTATTTGAAAATCAGTTATTGTTGAAGTTTTTTTTTTTTGGGGGGGGGGGGGGGTGAATGAATAACTGAAAACTCGTCAATACATGTAATCTGCTCCAACTTGCTACCTATAATAAGTTCTCGAGATAGCACATATCGCAGATTTGGGTAAATAATTATAGATTGAATTTTGGTACCTTTCATCTATTTCAGTCTGTTCTGCATTTAAATTTACCTGCGTCCCTACTCCACCCCAATCAAATCATCCAATATTGGGACATCTGACCGTGCAGAAGTAACGAAGACTAACAATGGTAGGTAAACGACGTGCGCCGGTCAGATATATGACATGACATTAAATATATATTTGGTGCAGTCACGATGATGGATGAGGAATGTCGGAAGTGCAATGTAGCGTAATGTGTGCTAGCATAGACGATAGTACTCGTAGATCTCCCAGATGCTGTACACTATGTATGATACATCATTACCACAGATGTGGAAAATCATCACTGCCTTGCTGCATTACTCTTTTCACACCGGACGATGACTTGTAGTTTGAGCCGGGTACTGTTTCGGCTCAAGATAATACAGGGACCGATTGACACCAACACCTACCAACAGTCCGAAACACCTCCCTCCATCTTACCTCCTTCCATTCCCGCCTCCTCCCAAACTATGACCATGAAGATCACCCACACACCTCTCCAAATCGATAACCTGTAAGTATACTACTCACGGGTTTCAGCAGTATCTTTCATGATTTGGATGTGTTTTTGCATTTTATTTCAAGTTATTTTTTTATAGTATTACTCCACCCCAACTCCCAACCTATGTAAAGATCTACAGACAAGCCTCACTCATACTGTAAAGTCGACATCAGGTTTCTGTTTATGACCGCCAGTCTATGGCATATCCCACATAGGCTTACATCACTTTTACACGACTTTCGCGTCTATGAATGATCCCACAAAATGTCAGCTTCCAGATATATATGTTGCCATAATCACTGTGATCCCGGGGACGTTAATCTATCCAACGCAACTCAACGTGCCCCTAAAGTCATCTTTACAAGCCAGCCTCCAGGTATCCTGTTTCCAGACACCTTTCTTTTAGTTTAGTTTATTTTCAATTAGTTTTATTATTTTATTTATTTATTTGTATCATACCTATTACTTAATTATTGTGTTTAAATAATTATTTTTCCGCTGAAAAGTCAGAAATTACTTGTAATGATTCATCCTTTTGACTTTTGCATAGAGGCATGGACAGCGTGGTGACAACAAAGAGCTTATTACGGAAAGAGGGGGAACTTCCATTATGTCATATACAAAAATGCGAGGCGCTCGCACGGATTATTTCCCTTTGCTCGGGCTGGCTATATTTCAACATCTGCTATATGAATGATCTGTGCGTGGTAACTTATTGAGCCTATGCCATTGCAAAAGAACATTTTTATGGCAACGTTTGCAAAAACCAAACTTTTAACCATCATTATTATTAACATTCCGCTACTGCTGTCTTTTTTTTTTAAATGTTTACTTATTGACTTTTATTAGGTGCTTTTATGCTGCTTATGTGTGTATGTCATAGGTTCGTTTTCTGCCCTGGAATTTATTATTTTTTAATCAACGACAGATATTTTAAAATTAAAATATGCATGACAGACTGTTTCATTTATCCGAAACTGTGTAAATCTGTAATCGTGAGAGAGAGAGAGAGTGAGAGAGAGAGATAGTGAGAGAGAGAGGGGGGTTGGGGGAAGAGAGAGCTCTGTCATTCAATCAATTAATCACAATAAAGCACAATAACAAAATGTTTCACTAATAGTGTGAATTTAATTTATATCAGGTGTCCCCCTACCCTTCAACCCTCTCACCTCCCACATCACTGGCTTAATAACATCAGTCACTTCATGGAAAATAATTAATTAATCAGACAGAACAATCAGAACCTAGACTACAACATTCCACACAATATAGATCTAATGCGCAGAAATTCACAGATCCGAACAAGGACTGAGTTTCTACATTACATGTTTTTTCCCGTTTACACTCAAACGAAAAGGGATTACAACAGATAAAGGACCATTTTTGTGCCTAGGTAAGGGGTTATCTTGCACAGTATTTGATCACGAGGAGAAAACAGACTTAGTCTAATTTAACTTGTTAACATAAGCAGTTTGACGAAGCCAAACTGCCAATCTGACATCTACTTTTGAAATATAAGCACAAATATAGTCAAACAACCTAGCAATAACGTAAACAGTGAGTGACCTGTTGAACGTAAACTGTCAGCAAGCAAACTGTTTTAGATTTAGCACATAGGTATAACATGAATCATTCAAGCTGCTCTCCGATTGTTTTAACACTAACAACACTGCAGCGGTCTTAGTTTAGGCCTACGTGATGAAAATGAAGTTTTTCAATTGCAATTTACCTTTCTTTGTCTCTTGGAAATTTGAAAAAGGACTTGCCAACACAACTTTTCTTGTATCTGGCATTATGGCAATTGATGGCTGTGCAAAAGTCACCGCCCTGTTTCACTCGATCGCCTTTTGACTTTCTGCCACGAGCGATTTTCAGCATGTCGACAAGGGAGCATAACTCGTACCTTTCGTCTCGCGGTTCTGTACCAAGTTCCCCCTCTTTCTATCATTAAGCTCTTTGGTGACAATGAGCCAACTGCGCGATGCCGACCCCCAGCCAGCTGTTCGTTAGGAAGGCATCAAGATGATTGTGAACACTGATCCGTTACCGCTGGACCTGTTACCTAACCCATTTAAACAACAGTCAAAGACAGGCAATTAACCAATGACAAGTTAGTGAAAACGCCTCATAACTAATCTGTCTAGGGTCTCCGACCTTTTTTGTTTCCCCCGAATCGACTTTAGTTACTCACCTGTTGTTCGAATTATTTATATTGAACACTCAAAGAAGTGCCAATTGACGTAATAAAAAATAACGAATTAACGATCCACTTAAATAAATAAAACGTAATTCCAGTTTGTAAATAGGATAGTATCGTAAAAGTACTTGAAAGTGTTCGACTTATTTCCTATTTAATTGTTTCATGGCAAAAAGAAATAATTGTTCTCATATCATTTACCAATAATTAAAAGTTCTGAGGACAATGATCTGATTGTTCAGCAGACTGGAACTAAAAACACAGATTTTATAAGATCTATGCTGAAAGGAAAAGGAAAGTGTGTAGCCTATGGGGTTGGTGCAGATGGACAATGTTCCTGATTTCATGCGCCAGATATCGATGTGAAAGTGCAGTGGACAAAACAATCTGAACTGATAATAATAATAATAATAATAATAATAATAATAATAATAATAATAATAATAATAATAATAATAATAATAATATTTATATAGCGCTTTTTCCCAATGAACAATATCAGTTCAAAGCGAAGTACTCACGCAATCATTCTAAACATCCGGCTTCATACAAAATAAAATCAGACACTTGCTAACGAATAAGAGACGAGGGAGGGAGGGAGGATGGGAGGATGGGAGAGCTAAGAATGGGTGATGGGGTGGATGGACGATGATGATGGAGGCAAGATCAGAAACATATAAGGAAGAGATGAGTTTTCAAGTTGGATTTAAAAGTAGCTATGTTTGGAGAGCTGCGAGGAGAGAGGGGAAGAGAGTTCCAAGTTAAAGGGCCAAGTACTGAGAAAGATCGACGGCCAGCAGAGGAGAGTTTGTAGCGGGGTATGTGGAGCATGAGGGTGTCAGAGGAAGAACGAAGATTTCTAGAAGGCTTATAGAATTGAATGTTCTGGGTGAGGTAAGAAGGGGCTAAGCCATGGACGCACTTGTAACAAAAAATAGCGATTTTGTAGGTAATTCTATGAGACACTGGAAGCCAGTGGAGTGAATGTAGAAGGGGAGTGATATGATCAGATTTTTTCCTTTTGAGAACCAGACGTGCAGCTGAGTTCTGAACACGTTGGAGCAGATAAATAGAAGAAGAAGGAAGTCCAGCCAGAAGAGAATTACAGTAGTCTAAGCGTGACAAAACAAGAGAGGAAATGAGTTTGACAGTAGCGTCAGTGGTCAGATGTTTGCGGACAAGGCCTATTCTACGGAGATGAAAGTTGCATGTTTGACAGGTTTTGCGTATGAATTGACATGGAGAGGGTGTTGTCAAGAACGACACCAAGGTTTTTGACAGAAGATGACATACGAAGAGTGGTCTGGCCAAGAGTGACAGTGTCTACAGAGGAAGAAGACAGGTTGTGTTTGGTACATGTGAGCATGACTTCAGTTTTGTTTGCATTGAGTTGGACCTTGTTGACTGTCATCCAGTTAGAAATGTCTTCAAAGCATTCAGAAGTTTTGGTCAGAATGGATGGAAGGTTTTGAGGAGTGTGACTGTTTTTTAGCTGTGTATCATCTGCGTAGAAATGGTGGAAAGTGTCGTGGTTTTGGATGACGTGAGACAGAGGAAATGTGTAAAGGGTAAAAAGAACAGGCCCTAGAACTGACCCCTGAAGAAAACACCGAAGACAAGTCTGGACGATTCAGAGAGGTGGTTTTTGATGCAGACAGATTGAAAGCGATCAGGTAGGTAAGAGCGGATCCAGCTGAGGGCGCTGTCTTTTATTCCAAAAGAGTTCTGGAGACGCTGAAGGAGGATGGAGTGATCGATTGTGTCAAAAGCGGCTGAGAGATCGAGCAGGGTCAACAAAGAGATTTTGCCGGAGTCAGTGGCAGAGATCGAGGAGGTCATTCACGATGTGAAGAAGAGCTGATTCAGTGAAGTGGTCAGGACGATAGGCAGACTGGAACGGGCAGAACAAGTTGTTGGAAGACAGAATCAGATGATGGTTGAGCTGTTTCAGGACAGCCTTCTCAAGAAGTTTGGATAGGAAAGGAAGATTAGAGAAAGGGCGGTAGTTTTTGAAATCTTCTGGGTCGAGGTTCGATTTTTTCAGTAGTGGCCGCACGATGGCTGACTTAAAACAGGCGGGAACACAACCGGATTGCAAAGAGGAATTGACTATGCTCGTGATGGCAGGAAGGAGGTCGGTGATACAGTCTTTGAAAAGGGAGGTAGGGATGGGATCAAGCTCGCACTTCTTGAACGACATGGTGCTGAGGATCTCAGCAACCTCGGGCTCAGAGACAGATTGAAAAGAGAGAAATGGTACGCCAGTGAAATGTGGATCAGGAGGACAAGACTGACAGGGAGTGTCGTCGAAAATTTTGCGAATGGTTGCGATTTTTGAAGTAAAGAAGTCTGAAAAGAAAGAGGGCAGTTCTGGTAGTGGAATTTTGGATGGAAAAGGGGAAGTGTGGGTGTTCCCTAGAAGTTCGTTCATAGTGGAAAACAGTTATTTGGAGGAAGCAGAGGTTTCTATCTTATTGTTATAGTAACGTATTTTGGCTGCAGAGATAGCTTTGCGTACGTCATGCTTGTGCTTCTGATAGGTCTGTTTGTGGACTGTGAGTTTGGAAGACCGCCACCTGCGCTCGGCCCTACGCCGCTCCCGTTTGGCCATGCCGATATCGGGAGAAAACCACGGCGCAGATGGACGGTCAGAGATGAGACGAGATGAAGCAGGAGCGTGTTTGTTAAGAAGATGGCTGAGAGTAGCGTTAAAGAAAGAAGCAGGTTCAGAATCAGGAGGTGCAGAAGAAAGGTGGAGGATAGCCTCAGAGGAGTTTTTCTTGTCAATGGCTTTTAGGTTACGGAATGTGACTGAGCTTTTTTTCTTTTGAGGAGGAGAGAGGCAGAGAGAGCAGAGGACAGCGTAGTGGTCAGATTCAAGATCTTGTGAAACAATGACTTTAGAAAGAATGTTGTCGGACTGTCTAGCGATTACCCAGTCGATGATGTGATCGGAGCGAGGGAAAGTGGGGTCTGTAACAAATTGTGAGAGGCTATGGATATGCAAGTTCTGACAAATGCGCTTTGTTTCCCAGTGATCAGCTTGGTCCAAGTGGATATTGATGTTACCAAGAATGATGATGTGGCGTGGTTGCGTGTGCGTGTATGCGTCATGTGTATTTGTACATGTATTTTAAAGTTAGTCATTGTTTATAGGGTCCAGCGGACTGCAAAGAGCCGAATCAGGACCACAACTTGGTTGAAAGCGAATGCCAGTGTATATGTTACAGGCAATATGTGAAATCCCGGTATTGTATAGAATGCCTGATGGTGCATTCTATACTTTATCTAGTCATTCTATAGAATGCCGATTTCACACATTGCCGGTAACATATATAACAATAAAGACGGACATAAAGATTGGTGCAGAGTACATAATTATGTAACTTAAGAAACAACATTAACTTAAAGTTTCTTGCACGCACTCACCCACGCAAAACAGGTTCACATATTTGTGGCAACAATGTTTTGACATGTTTATTCAATATTTGTACGACACCTACATGCATACGTTGGTAGTTCTGTCGTACTGGTGTACACACTCACGTACACAAGCACGTCTACATGTAGTATACACTTAAGCAGCAACAGAGGTAAATAAATTAGCACCATTTGAAACAAGCTTCCAGTAATGAGTACTCATATACAAGATTTGAATGTACAACTCATAACCACACTACTAAAAACAAAACAAACTATACAAAATTAGTAATAACTACAAAAATCTTTGTGCCGCGATAATTGGTACAAGGAAAACATATAGGTAATTGCTATTGCTTTCTGCTTCTAACATCAAACGTCAAAAATGCCTTCACTGCAACATCAAAACACAACAATAATTATCTCACGTCTTCTTAGACAATTTTCTTATAAATGACTATTTGAATGAACTCACCAAATAAGCAAAGAACTAATAAAAATCAAATATAAAAAGTTCGGTATCACATTTATTAATATGCACACTACATCTACACAGAATGACTGACTTAAAAATCATGAACCTTGACACACACTCGAACATAAAATATCATTTGGCAGTGATAGTGAAATCCTTGAGGATAGTGCATTATAATATAGAACCCTCTCTGGCACATCAATAAATATCATTAGCAACAAATAAAGTAATAAACGCATAAGAGCTGTATACATAATATAACAGTCATGAGAGAAGAAACTGAGAGGAAAAAAATACATCACAGATAAAACTGGGCATACAAAAAAGACGGTGTGAAAAGAAACAGCACAGGCTATCTCATTTTGTATGTGGTCAATGTCAAATTTGCTGTCCACTGAAAGAGGGAAGGATGGAGGGCGGACGGAGAGAGAGAGAGATAGAATACAACGATGATGCTCATTGAAAAGTTGGAAATCCTCAAAATTATACAAATTATAAATAGTAACACCAGAATGAATAGTTTACCATAAGAAACTCCCTGAAGCATCTTATCCATTTTGCATGGAATAGAACATGTATCGTTCATATTGCATTATTTATTCATTTATTTATTTATTTATTTAATGGTTCTTATATAGCGCTTTTCCAGCTCAAGAGCTGCTCAAGGCGCTGGCCGATACAGGATCTAACTCAAGCCGCCCGAAGCGCCAACTTGCAGCCTTTGGGCGCATCGTAATAACGCTCCAGACAACTGAGCACAATCCTGGGCAGCCAGGGATGGGGGAGAAAAACCTAGGTGCATGCTGGGTGTGTTGTTGTCACCGGCACTCACCCGTCTAGGACATGAGCTGTATAATTTATATATATATTAAAAAAACGCAAACACACGAACTGAAGGCCGAATATGTCATAAACTGTACAATGATATAGACATGAATATAGAAGTAGCAAGTAGTAAGCATGATATATCACATGCGAGAGATGTCCATATCAATATTATGACAGCAGAAGAAAATTGTCATTCCACAATCAAACTCTAACATAATTATGCCTGTCAGATCAAAACTCTCTGTCCTAGTTCCTGTCAACTGTACTTTCCATTAGATGGTTAATGATTTAGGCCTAGCAGACTCTTTTGAACCAAATCAGAACCAGCCAACAGTACTCTTGACATACTAAATAAGTATGTACTAATATTAAACCTGACGATTCAGCATTTTGGTTGTTGTAAATCCTCTTTGTTATTAACGTTGCATGTCTCCGACGTTGAACACAGCAACCCATTATGAAAGGACATTTGAAGCGCAATGTGGGTGCTTTAAAAAACGAAAAAAAAACCTCGTTAATGTATTCCTTCAACTGGTTTGTTACTTGGATTTTTCACATATTTTAACTTATTCATGGCATGTACAAGCCTTTTGGTTGAAATTTTAATTGCAGGCGTGCCTAGAATGTAGGATACATTCAGGCAAACAAGTCAATCTCAGACGTCGTTTCTATATTCTTATGATTGAGCAACATCGTTTAAAGTACAGGGCGGCTTGCAAGCCTAAATGATGCCACTGAGGATCCATACCAAATCATGGCATTGCTGAGGGTGAAAATAGCGATGCCGATGGTGACATGACGCCACTGATGACCAATGGACGTGAAGTCATGACATTGCTGATGACAGGACGTCACTGATGATGCAATATGACGTGGTGGATGGTAATATGACGCAGCTTAGTGCACCGCGGCGCTGGAGGAGGTGCTGGAGGTAGTGGCCTTGTACTTGGTGAAGATGTTGTACAGCACGCGCAGTGTCGACTTCAGGTCAAGGTTCACCACATCTGAAGTTAACAAATACATCATTATAATCATCAAGTTCGTGTGACAGACTATCCACAATGTTCTTCAAACTACGTTGAGAAGCAACGGGCTCAAAATACAAAATATGAATTAAGTATACAAAATGTGAATTAAGTAACAGGCTTACAGAACGACATGCCACTACAATAGAATTACCATTACATTTAATATTATTATTATTATTATTATTATTATTATTATTATTATTGTTGTTGTTGTTGTTGTTGTTGTTGTTGTTGTTGTTGTTGTTGTTGTTGTTATTATTATTATTATTATTATTATTATTATTATTATTATTATTGTTGTTGTTAGTAGTAGTAGTAGTAGTAGTAGGTTTTTGAAATTTTTGTAGTAGTTGTATAGTAGTAGTAGTAGTAGTAGTAGTAGTAGTAGTAGTAGTAGTAGTAGTAGTAGTAGTAGGTTTTTGATATTTCTCTATCACAGTCACTAAACCCCCAATCAAGCCTTCACACCCAACCTCCATGACCCATCTGCTTTTCACGAGCAGGGTTCACCTGTCACTGTATCGGCAAGTGGTTGCCAAGGCACAGCCCTGTTGTCCCTGGCAACGACACGGTTGCCTAGCAGCAGGCGAGAGAGGAACGACATTGAAATAGCACCAACAGTCCAATGATGGAATGGTAATATAACAGCAAAGAGGTGGTAATAGTACCACAAGGAATAACGGAAATCACTACCGTGCGAAGGAGCGGGCAGCGTGAAGCCGTAAATTGCACCGGCCTTGTAGTTGCTAAACTACTGCCACGTAACTTCCGGAGGAAGTCACGCTTGAAAGAAGATGACGGAAATAAAGCTTTATGAGTGTCGGAGACAAATGGGTGTGGACACAACCTAGCAAACAAACAATACACTAAAAAAATAAGATACTTCTTGTACTTTTATTAAAGTTTTAGTACTAGGAAACCTTAACGAGAACTCTCCTATTTCACATCTGATGTATATAATTAAGCCACGTTAAGCCCAGCCCATAACAATTCTACGCCTTCTCAGAGGGTTGTACTTTCAGTGGGATTTTCATAGTTTTTAAATAATGAAACTGTTCAACGAGGGCCACTGCATTGCCAGTGTGAAACTCTTGACTTGTCCAGGCGCCCTTACAATGGACAGAACGGAAACTGACCACTTCTCAGTTCTGCCCAACGCATCCCTAACTACAGGTGGTCACAGCTACCACAACCTGGTCCAAAACATCCAATGGGCGCACAGTTTTCACGCTGAATCATTATCAGTGTTCCTAATCTTCGCTTTAAAAGTAAGCTGACTGGAGCCGGAAAAAAATGTCCACGTGATGTGTACTAAATGTTGTATAAGACGCCCTTATGAAGAAAGAAAGCGATAGTTTGTTTGCGTGTTGACGAACTACTGACGAACTGTCTACGCCACTTCTACGTGCATTAACATACAGGGAACACAAAACCGAACTGCTTAATGCCTATCTTTTCATCAATGCACAAACTCCTTCGCCTTTGCTCTACAGCTGCGCTCGTGTTGAGGATAAACACACAAACAGGTCATTTTGTTCTCTGGCAGCATCTGTGTCTGTGACGGAACATCCCGCACTTTGTCACCCGATAGCGTTGTTTAACCTAATAACAGCTGTGACCTGTCTACTCTTCACGTCCACGCCCACCCACACACACCCCCGACCTCACACAAGAAATGTGAGCCCCCTCCCCTAAAATTCCAGAACTGTTTTGAACGTATTGGAAATTGAAGTAAGCTAATTCCAATCCAAGGTCCATTTGCCTGGCGCGCATCTACATTTCAAAGAGACGTATTCACGGTACTAGTACACAAAACCTCTGCGGAAGAAAATAGGAGACGAACAAAGCCGAATGAAGAACAATGGGGAAAGCAATACATGACGCCAAATTTCACTGTATATTTATGAATACAGATTTATTGACCTGACTTGAACTCCATCCTTCCTTGATAACCATTAAAAGTCAATTCTGTCTGGCCACTTGTTTATTTATTCATTCATACGCCTAAAAATCAACAGCGCTATTGATATTAATTGTCTATTAGTCTACCTGCTCCAGGAATTGTACAAACATGTCTTAATTTATTTCTTGATTTATGAATGTATTTCTTGATTTATTGTTATTTATTGATTTACTAATTTATTTGTATTATTCTGAATTACGCAGTTTAAATAAAGATCAGTAACGTCAGTTTGTTGGCAACCGTTAAGTGTACTTGTGCCATCTCAAACAGCCTCGCGCAAACTGGATGCACGTGCACTCCACATGAACTTCACTTGCAACAAAAACGGCTGGTGGAAAAAAAAAAGCAAACACATGCAAGAGAAGGTAACGCTATTCGATCAAGATAGATTATAATTTAAAGTAGTTTCCACATCTAATTACTACTCCTTCGGATGAGAGTATAAACCGAGGTCTAGTCTGTGCAAGCAAGCATTCCATCGCATGGACTTTAAAGATCCTGACGCTCATGTCCTCGACGTGTACACAAATATACCCAGCAGGCACTAGGTCCCTTCTCCCCGTCCCCAATCGCCCAGGATTGTGCACAATCGCCTGGGCGTCAGACTATGCGCCCAAAGACTGCAAGTGAGCGCCTCATGCGGCTTGAGTTAGATCCTGTATCGGCCAGCGCCTTGAGCATCTTTTGAGCTGGAAAAGCACTAAATAAAAGTGATTAAATAAAATAAATAATAAAAATACTACTATATATGTGACGGTTTCCTTGTGTATTTCATATTACTAGGTCTACTACTACCACTTCTACTACTACTACTACCACCACTACTACTACCACATGCTTTTGCTGGTAACATTGACCAACTACAGTGAAACCTCCGGTATCCGTCTCCCTGGTATACGACTCCCTCCGTTATGTGACCTGAAAACTTCTGACGGATTCACTTCCAATAATAAATGACCTCTTGTATACGACAACCTCGTTTATGCGACCAGCGACCGTGTCTTAAGCCCTTTATACGATAGTCTTAGGCAATTTTAAAGAGATATCAGTTAATTTATTGTCTGTACCTTTTGTTTTTTCTCTCATGTTAGTGTGCGCCTGCTGTTGTCTGCTATTTCCGGTTCGCAAGTAAGGGACATTACTCGCCTACACTGGCTTGTCAAAATGGCGTCGAGCAAGAGGAAAGTTTTGAGTTAGCTAAAAATGAAACATGTTTTACAGTTTCCTTTGTCAGAGAATAGGTGAGTGTGAAAATTATGACTACATACCCCTTCGAGCCTGACCCTCCCCCCTCACCCTTCCTCTCACCCCTTGTTTCCGGTATAAGACCACCTCTATTATAAGACCGTTTTTTTTTCTCAGATTTTGGACGGTCGTATACCGGAGGTTCCACTGTACTATCTCACTGTAGTAACACTGATCTAATTGTGACTAGTTCTTTGTTATGGACCTCGTTTAATTTAGCCAATAGTAATTAAAATCAATTAAAAAATTTCCAATCATCGCCTAAAAAAACGGTACTCGAGTATCAGCTCTGTGCCCGCGCGCACCTGCACACGCATGGGCGTTCCTAATTAGTTCAAATGTAATGCACACCATGCGAAAAGAACGGTAAAACTGAGCCCCCAAAAATTAGGGCACCCATACAATAATTAATTCATTAAGAAGGTAGTAGTGGAAGAGAAAGGGCTTAGTTGGGAGTTGGGATGGGTTGGTGCGTAGGCCCGTGTGTGTATGTGTGTGCGCGTGTGTGTGTAAGAGTAAGAGGTCTATGACTGTCGCTTTGACCATAAGGCATGAGGTAATGATGCCGAAAAAAAGTTGTTGAGGTAAAGGAAGAAGAACAGTTCACTTGCCGCAATAGAAAGTGCAAAACACAGGACAGCGGATAGGTTAACCTCACCCAGTGAAGAAAATAAAGAGACGAAGAAAGAAAGAAAGAAAGAAAGAAAGGCAGAGTGAACAACAACTGGGAAACTGCAGATGCTGGGCTAGAAGGAGGCATTCCTGGAGGATGCCTGTGTACACATCAAAGGTTGCAAGAATCTCTGCGAAGAATTCCAGTTATGGCGTTGCCTTGGTGAGGAATGCCGGGCAAGCCATTTTTCCTGGGCACGCTGGGATTGGGAGAGATTCCTGGGAAGTCAGAGGAGAGCGAGGGGAGTTTACTCTAGCTGCTATAGCTAGGGGCCGCCACCATGCTCAAACATACAATCAAGAGAAAAAGGAGACAAAAAATATTTATAGTTTAGAAAAAAAAAGAAGAGACAGCGTTGTTCTCTCACATCACACGTTCTCGTTTCTTGTTTCAATTGTTACAGGTTAAAAGCAACTAAAGCTAAAATTACCGTAACGTACATGAAATAAATATTAAATTTAAAACCAATTTTCCATTTCACAACTAAATCTGAATTGTACCACCTCATAAACTTTCAAGAAATAAAATATATATATATATATATATTTTTTTTAAATCCATGTAAACAGTCTGTCCACGAAACACCAAGCCTGTCTCATATACATAATCTATTAAACTGGGTGACAAGGGCGGGAAATGGTGTTCATTCAAGCAAGATCAAAGAAAACAAAATCAAATTCCACCACCAACTCGTCCTCTACATATATATTTAACGTTCTTGTACAGCGCGTTTCCAGCTAGAGACCTTCCCCAGGCGCTGATCGATACAGATTATAACTCAAGCCGTCCACTTGCTGCGCATCGAATTGAACAATGCTCCCGGACAACTGAGCACAACCCTGAGCGACCTGGGCTGGAAAAAAACCAACAGAGGCCTAGTGTTTGAGTGTGTTGGTGTAAATGGCACTCACTCGTCTAGGACATTAGCATCTTTAAATAACGTGTGATGTAAACTAGCAAATTCGTCTGCTTGTCTTACTACATTCGCCTGCCTGTCTTCTCCGTCAATCTCCTCTGCTTCTCATCACCAACACTAAGCTCCTTCTTTCATGCTCAGTCTCAGCTGCACTCTCTCCTCTCAAGCTAGCTCCTAATTCTCAGTAAGACATCTCCAAAACGTACCACTACCACATTCGACAGCTAGAATCGGTCTACAATATTCATAATAATTTCTTTCACTAGCTAGTTTGTTGAGTAATAAAACGTCACATGACCAAACAGACCCACTACGCACACACAGACACACAAACATGGAACATTAGTAAACTTGTGAATTATGATTTATATAGGTAAATGGTTTTCCTTATCTAGGATATAATTCTAAAGAAGCAACACATACAGACTATATAGTAATTAGAAATTAGACCTTGGTTTATAATCTCATCTGAAAAAGTAATTGCAAAGCACGCAATCATGGGTAGTATTCAGGAAGCATTTACCCAGTGGATAAATCCGCTTAGCCGTACAGTAGGGTACGGAATTACCCATTGCTTTGCGTTTCCTGAACACCACCCCAGGTGTCCAAAGTCTTCACCATCGTCGTCATCATGATCATCAACTTCTTTGTCATAGATTTTTTTTTAAAATGTTGATTAACATCATCATATTTACATTCGCATGTCTACATAGGCTGTAATTAATACGTTCAAAGCCATGAACACTGTCAAGCGGCCATGCTGGTCAAGAAACATAATCCTGCAGGATTGGCAGTGTGACGTCCCCTGGCCCTGTCCAAGCCTGGTGACAGAGGCTCACGTGTCGCTGTTTACATGCCTACAGTTTCACCAGGAAGGGGACAGCAGGGCTCACACGAACTCCAACTCTTCTTCAAATTATCCTAACCCCACCTTCTGCCCCTTCCCTCCCTCCCCCAACCCCCTCGCCTCTCTTCCCCATCCCATTACGCTCAATCCATCGACCACTGCGGAACTGCTTTCTTAGCCAAAGTAAGTGTGGGCAGACAAAGCCTAGTAGTATTTCTAGTAGATGAAAAAAAAAGAGGACTCTTAAAGTAGGGCCTACAGATTTGTTTATGGTTTAACTAGTCCTTCCAGCAGAATTACATTTCTCTACGACAAATTCCAGAAACTGAGACATCGCCAGAGCGAAAGTACCATCTCCAAAACACCAACTGGAAAGTGTCGATTACTGTGTTTCAAAACCGTTGCCTGGCCGCGAGGGAAAAAGCACGGTGACAATACACACCCGAAGAACCTCTTGCTATAGCTGTGAAACTGGACCACAAAACATTGTCATGGAATCAGCGGTTCTGCCTTTCCCAGAGATTTAATGCCGCAACGAGTTACTGAGAGTAATAATAATAATAATAACAACAACAACAACAACAACAACAACAACAACAACAACAACAATAATAATAATAATAATAATAATAATAATAATAATAATAATAATAATAATAAATGTCCACGAATACAGGACCCAAGAAATGCGATAATCTAAGCTCCCACTGACTGACTGGATCAAGCAAGATGAGTGATATGGACACGTGCACCAAGTTTCGTACCAAAAAAGAGAAAGGTAAAACATATTAACAAACCTTCCGGTCTTGCTTTGGGTTTTTGCAGGCCCGCGTCTTGCATCAGTTCAAAGGCGAAGGTCACATTATGCACCTGAAACATATATGTACAAACCATAAAACATTAATTAAACGGATAAAACAGAATATCCGCATTACCATAACTAACCCTATCGTCTGGTGCCCATCAGCAATATCACCACCAGCATTGTCACACTACAGAAGTATTTAACAGTGTTTCCATTAATTACGGTCCTACAATACATGAATGCGTACTTGCAATAAGAATATGTAAATTATATCATTGTATTTATTAGCTGTAAGCATGCACCAGTTTTAAAATGGGCCAGCTATTGCCAAAACAGTGGAGGGGGGGGGGGAGAAAATGTCCAACATGGTTGCTGGCTGATGGGGGAAGACTAGTTCCTGCAAGTGAAGACAATTAGAGCATACTTTTGGGTTTTATCGGGTTTTCTATCAACCCTTCCCATCTAACTTTCCGTACTGCTTCAACATACCCTCCAATTAGTTATTGTTCAACACACGCCCTTCTTTCTTCTTTTTCTCTACTTTTGTCGTCGGTAACAGAAAACGTTAGGTAAGTGGGTTAGCATGTCCTTACCCCCTAACCGTGCCGTACAAAAGAGAATGGGCTGAGGGATCGGGGTGAAGAAGAGACTTTGGTGGGATGGGACGGGGGAGGGGGGAAGAAGGAGGGGGAAGACAGAATGAAATGAGGTGGGAGGGAGGAGGAGGAGAGGATGAAGGAGGAGGAGGAGGGGGGGGGGAATAGGAGCCCTCGATACTTGCTCGGTGTCCTTGACGACTGGATCATGCATTGTTGTGGCTGCGTTGCGAAGCATTATAATGATAATTTATAAAGACTTGTTCGCTATTAAAGTGTACATTGAAGTGATAGAGGTTCGAAGAAAACGTCGAGTGTTAAAAAAAAAAGAAAAAAAGAAGGAATAATTAGCGTCGCTAGGCAGACAGAAGATTTGAACGTCTTGAATCATACAGCGTAACTGAGATTAACAGAGACCTTTCTCCATCTCCTCTTCAAGAGAGAAAGAGGGAGAGAAAGGTTTCGTCTAATCTCAGCTACGCTATATGATCGTGAGTTGGTAAGAAAGGAGTAGAGGAATAAAAGGTGTGTGTGTCGTAAGTTGTCGAACAAGACGACAATAGCGATTCTTGAGTAACATAATAATAACAGGTCTTGCCGGCAGACAAAAAAGACCTAATGACAAATTTAAAAAAAAAGAAGAAAAAAAGTGGCCTTTTGTTGATGCGATGACTCATTTTCTGTAGTCTGTTTCTTCTTCTTTATACGTTATACCAAAGATTATGGGAAGGACAACTTTGGTTATACTTTCTCATTACGCATGGTTAACTTATACTTTTCACTAGGATTGATAACAACTTCCAAATATGATGAATGTGTAATAGGAACACAACTGAACTACAATGCAGTATACGACAAAGAACTTACTATCAGCTATACAGAATTCACTTCAAAATCCTGAAAGTATATATAAATAACGTTTACTTCCAAGATCTCCTCTTTATTTCTCTTCACACTCCTCCTCCTTCCTAAAGGTTGAAACAACAATAACAACAACACATACACAACAACAAAAAAGCTATCCCCCCTCTCCCTCCCCATCTTTTTCTCTTTTCGCTTTCATTACATAACCTTAATCTGGAAGTCTTCACTTTAATCTCCTCACAGCTCCCAACCCACCCTTATTGTGCTCAGGTTAAAAACAACAACACTTTAAGGAAACAACCCAATATTCGAAGTTTTGGGTCTCTCTCTCTCTCTCTCTCTCTCTCTCTCTCTCTCTCTCTCTCTCTCTCTCTCTCCTATGTGTATGAGTGTTTCGCGCCCTTACAACTGGACTTTCCCAAACTACTATATCTTCTTGTCTGGATCGGTTGTTACTACAATTGGCGCTGTCATCAGCTGTTCTCGCGTTCATACACACACCCAACGATTGCCAGTTTACACACGCACACACGCCGAGCAAACTGTACCATGACATCAGACCGTCGCTTACGCTTTTATGTCAGTCGCCGCCTTATACAACTATCCCAATAAAGAACAATCGAATCTTGTGTCCCAAACTACGGTGAAACGCGTGTCCCAAAAGTTGACAATTTATTATTGTGTAGAAGCCAGATCTGGTCCCTGACCCTAGTATGGGAAAGGGTTTGGGGTGAGAAAGCGCGCGCGCACCCACATGCATACACCCACTCTTGCATGATAGGACCCTCCTTCTCTTCCACTTTAGGATTCCCCAATGAGCATTTCTAGTGATCAATGTCCATTTTGTTGTCCTGGCGACTTAAATTCAAGATAGTTTTATACCTTAAAAGAAAGATAGAGATAGGGGGAAAAAAATAAAAAAACAAAAGAACAAATGAAACTAAAGCCGTCGTGGTCAAAAACCATAAACAGAGCGCAGAATCTTCCCACGATTGACAGCAATGGTGACCCCACCACACCCTACACTGACCCTTCCCGCCCTTTAAACTGCTGACCCTCTTCTCTACAACCTGTTGACCCCTTGGGCTATCGGAAACATAATTATTATTGCTGCTATCAACTCTACGTGATCAAAATTATAATAACTTGTGTGATGTATGACCAGTTTTAAATTAAACTTTATTATACATGAAGGCTCGAAAGAACGGTTAAATACTACCTTTAAAAAAAATCAGTCGCCTTTACTATTATACAGTTGTATTTTTTACAATATTATACTGAATTCCAAGACAAAACGAACATTACAATACCCCTGTAATCTTTGTTTCCTTCAGGACGTGATCACTCAGTGCCACTGATTTGTTATTTCATATCCTCCCTTCCCCTTTTTTTAGAACGCTGGGACAAAAAATGCATGATTATAAATTACAAGCATAATTATTGTCGTATCTGGGCGTGAACAAGACATTTTATAATAATAATAATAATAATAATAATAATAATAATAATAATAATAATAATAATAATAATAATAATAATAATAATAATAATAATAATAATAAAATGTCTTGTTCACGCCAAGAGACGATTATATGCCTATATAATCATGCATTTTTGTGGATATGATTATTTGAGAAATCTGAATCTAAACGTCGTGTCCGAGCGTTGTAAAGATCGTCTGCTTTAAGCAGAACATGGATAGCTTATCTCCTTTAGAATACAGCTACAGGGGCATATAATTTATATTAAAACATCAGCGCTGCCGTTGAGTAGCCAGGGGAAAGAACTCTGTGTCTGTAGTCTGCAGTGACGCTCAATGACGATGTCAGAGGCCCCTTTGCTACTGTTAGTGAGCCAGGTGACCTTATCTGGGACCCCAAAGACTTTTAAAAGTTGTTTTTAGGCTTATCAGAGAGCTTTCACCTTAATAAGGCGGATTACTACTTTCTGTTATTACCCCCTATATGCCTTGGTGTGCGGGGACGTTAATTTTTACTCTGTTATGACCATAGAACTGTCTAGTGTAAAAGTTTGAGAGGAAAAAAAGAGGGTGTGAAAGTGTGAGTAAAGATACACCGTTCGTTAAAAATAAAAGCAACCAACACAAATGTCAATGTTTATCCCCACTGGTTATGGAAATCCCACTTGAGTTTTTTTTTGTCTTTAACAATGAACAATCATTGGTTTTAAAACAAGGGAGATGCAGGGTGGGTTGCGAAAGGGAAGGGGGGGGGGGAGAGGGGG
Organism: Oncomelania hupensis; assembly: GCA_036898135.1. Taxonomy (NCBI): domain Eukaryota; kingdom Metazoa; phylum Mollusca; class Gastropoda; order Littorinimorpha; family Pomatiopsidae; genus Oncomelania; species Oncomelania hupensis. Next base: position 23,605,201 of record CM072515.1, on the reverse strand, counting down.
GATATCAAATAAAAAAATCGGTGGCACTGAGTAATTACGTCCTGAAAAAAAAACACAACAAGATTATAAGGGTATTGCAAATTTCGTGTTGTCGTGGAATTGAATATAATATTGTACAAAATACAACTGTGTAATAGTAAAGGCGGCTGATTTTTTTGTTGTTGTTAAAAGTAGTATTTATTCTTTCGGCCCTTCCTCGTGAAAGCGATTTTCTCTTCCTTGTGTCCACACTAACAAGGAAAGCTTCCATGCTGTCATCACAGCAACGTAACTGCAGACTACCTGATATATTGTGGCCAGTTAGGCTGCTGTCTACAGTTTGGTGGACATGACTGTGTGCTCTTAGCTGCACTGTGTCAACTTGACAAGGTCACAGGTTAGTCCACTCCACGCGGACAGTAATCCACCCACCCACCCCTAACCCATATTACCACTCCCCCCTCTTTCTCTCTCTCCTCCTCCCTTCGACCCTCACCTGTTTTATGGCCCACTCACTCCTCCAACTCCTATTTCACAATCTCCTTTGCACACATGTTGTCTTTTTTATCTCCCTTTTCTGCTACTTTACGGCGTCCGCGCGCGCGCGTGCGCGCACACACACACACACACACCGTAATACAACCAGTCACAAACACACATCAAACACACCAGCTTTAACGCACACACAAACACACAGAGATGTGGAGGCTGAACAAAAGACCTTCAGTAGAAAATAAGATATAGGGAGAGAGAGAGAGAGGGGGGGAGAGAGAGAGAGAGGGAGAGATGGGAGAGAGAGAGGGGGAGAGAGAGAGAGAGGGGGGGAGAGAGAGAGAGGGAGAGATCATTGTTGATGTTTTGTGGTAGTGTATGCCTGAATGAAGGTCCAAACAAAGACGTATAATGGGGGTGGAGGTGGATTGGTGTTAAATTCGAGAATCTGAGTACTCGGAGTGATCCTTAAGCACTAAATCAATAAATCTCTCATTACGGATGCTATCAATCCATCCATCACCGATACAGTACGTAATTGTTTCAAATGATATGATTCCTGCCAAGGTGACATAGACAATAGAGTGAGGGGGAAAAAAGAAGACAGATCATAACATAAAATAACCCTAACCCTAACCCTTCCCTATCGAAAATGGACAATAAGGTAAATAAAATAAATTTAAAAAATATCCTACTTCGTATTTTTCTAGAGACAGTATGATAGAAACAGCTCTGCATTTTTTTTATAAGTCAATACAACTATGAACACATTTTCGGCGAGATATGGGATACACGGAATTATTAAATGTAATATTAATTAATCCGTCGATATTTTCAAATTACACACGAAGATCAACGCACTCCGCCGAGTCTAGTGTTGCGGATGGACATGGGGGTCAAGGAGGGGTCAGTGAGCGCTCAAGAGGGTCAGGTGTGGCCGGTGGTCATCTTATAGAATAAGCTGTCACTGACCATTGCGATCTTAATCAGTCAAAGTACTCGTCACCGAGGACAGCCACATACAGAGCCCGAAGCGCAGACAGTCGAAATGTCATTCTAATGCTATCACAGTCACCGATATTCCTATTTGATGTTTATTTGAACATTTCTATTAGTATTATCATTTTGATGAAATTTTGACAGCCTATGCTAAAGACAGCAACGGACATCCATTGCTAGACTTACAGCCCTTTTTAATCTGAACTTAATCCTAGTTCCTTCCACCCATGCGCAGACAGAAAGATTGACAAACAATTATGGCGTCCGAAAGAGTGGACTTACGTTAATTCAGACTGATGGACACAATGATCACAGTACATTACAGTGGGGCCGGGTAGCTCAGTTGGTAAGAGCGTCTTGCTAGTAACCGAAAGGTCGCTGGTTCGAATCCCGGATTGGTCAACGTGTGATCATATTATTTTCCCCTTTACCAACAACTGGCCCGCTGGTGTCAGTATAAATCGGTCCAGTAGTCACCTATATGCGAAAGTGTCGTGTGACTATAATCTACAAACAACAACAGTACATTAGACATTTCCAAGCTGAATGTATGGGTCGATGGGGACTTGATTTCGCGGCCTTTCAAACAACGAGTTACACACATACATACATAATTACACACACACACACACACACACAAACACTGAGAGAGAGCGAGAGAGAGAGAGAGAGAGAGAGAGACTTGGACTTGGCAACTTTCATGGTTCGGTGAGTTTGTTGCTTCGATGATCAAAGACAGCTTTCGTCAAGCAAAGGTCGAGGGGCCTACCTTCCAGTGCTGTCATCTACTGTCACCCAACGGCAAAATAATAAAACACCAAACCAGAAATGCCCCACTTGGCCACAACGCTCGCCTAACATAGTCAACTACTTCGTGTTTTGTGAAGGTTGCGACGGCGAAGCTATGGAAAACTACGAGAGTCTTCAGGTCCTGTTTCACTTTCTTTCGATGATCGACGCACCTCCGAAGTCGCCACAAATACAGGCCTCTACGATTGTTTTTTGCATCCTGTCACTGAGCATGTACTTCCTCCACCGTTTTTATACTTATCCCACTCGTTTTCTGGCTCTAACAATCGTCGTTTTCGGCAATTTGCCATATTTAAAAGTCACGCATCAAGCTTTGATAAAAGCAAAACAAGCCAGACCGGAACTTGGTTTCATTCTAACCTCGTTTTAATTTATAATAGCGATACCCACGAGTTTTTATGAGAGGTGCCGGAAAGTTGTGAATACCATCGGAGTTTCCGTTTTTTCACCACTGTGAGCAGGTCATCGTGATGTCCAATGGCTTGTGTGATGGTTTGTCGGACTTCGTCGTTGGTGATGTGCTGGCTATAGGAAATGTTCAGAAGTCTTCTGTAGCACCTCATCTCCATGCTTTGTATTCTTCGTTGTAGATCTGCTGTGAGGGTCCATGTTTCGCAAGCGTATAGGAAGATGGAGATGACAAGGGAGCGCAGCAGTCTTACCTTGGAATGTAGGCTGATGACAATATAAACAAGTCACATAGGGCTCAATTTTAAGGGTGATATACACTGACCTAAATCAGGAGCATAGCGATTGTCTTTCTCAACATGCTGTGCCCGTTTTACTTTTTATTATACTTCTGTACACATATTATGAAAGTTTTTTTTGTGGGGAGGGTGTGAGGGAGCCCTGTATAATTATATATATCAGGCGGGCGGGAGGGACACGAGAGTGGAGCTGGAAAGGAGCTGGCATGGAATGATGGAGTGTTGTTTGTTTTTCTTCCGCTTAGTATATTGAATATGAACAGGCAAACTTCCAGACACCTTTTACCTACACGCACACACACACACACACACGCACCCACACACACACCCACCTACACACACGCACACACACACACACCCACACACGTAGCAGCTTGCTTGTCATAATTATTCTGAATGAAATTTTTACGTTGGCATTGATTTATCGCTTACTTCCCGTCAAAAAAACACCAAAACAAACTAATGTTTTGGTATGCCGGAAAAAAGAGTCTAATCTGATACCTTCACACCTTTGTTTTGTGAAAAAGAAACAAAGAGAAAATGCGATAAGCTGCCAAGAGTTAAGTGCGCGGCAGGGTGGGGTCTACGTCTGCAAGATAAGGCAAGATGTTTAAGAGGTCCGATGGCAGATTACACGTCCCAACTACTTGATACAAAACAATGCCACTTCACACACGACAGACCTCACACTCACAGTTCCCACCATCACTTCTATGGGAGATACTCATCAACGGTTATGTCAAGTACTGCAAGAGAGGGAGTGAGTGTGAGGACAGAGAGAGCAAGCGAAAGAGAGAGAGAAAGGGAGAAAGAGGGAGAGAGAAAGAGCTAAAAGAAAGAGAGAGACATGGAGCGAGAAAGAGAGTGAGCGAGAGAAAGGGGGAGAGAGAGAAGCACACGCACAAGTATACGCAAAAACGGTACACAATTAGATTTCATATACTCATAATTATTAACACCTGCTTTGATCTCAGCTTTCGCGAACCGCAACATAAAAATTAAAAAACCATGGAAGATTAACGTACCTATACAGTAATACACCCACTTTTGGCGATAGAGCAGACGGGCTTAACAGTCCGATGGAAGAGAAGGTATGGACCTAAATCAACACTGACCCACCAGAGCAATCATACTTACTACTAAGATGGGCGCTGAAAAATGCCCACCGTTATCTCGCCCACCACCAATGCTCTACCATTTGAACTCCGGCGGTGGGACTAACAATTTTCATCATAGTACATGTTCAGCACATTTTTTCGCATTCGCAAGGATATTTTGTAAACATGGAAAGCTAAACTAGAACTTCACCTATTAGCAACGAGTTGGTGTCAGTTCGTCGTGTATTGGTTGGGTTGATACAGAAACATTATAAAGACTTGTATGGAACGAACATTGAGTGATTAATGTACTTGCTCTAGGCCTAACTTGCCATCAAAGTAGCCACGAAACTCCTAAAATGCATGACTTGTAAACGCGTATAAACATCTCAAAGCCGAGGGGCATGTCGCACGTTTGGATAACAGATTCTTCTTCGCGTTCGACCCACCACCAGGCCTATATCCTGAGTTACGTTGGTGGCCTGATTTGGCTCGGAACAGTCGGCTGGACCTACAGCAATAACCATGTAATGTAATGTAATGAGTTACGTTTGGATTACCTATGTCTAGTAAGATTTTATTTAATATCTAACCCCTACTCAGTACGTGTAAGGAGGATGACCGGACTAGGCGCGCTTGGCTTAGATCTGTTGCTAATGTGAGCCTTGCTTGAATACTGTCTAGAGAGTCGAGCAAGAGATTTGCAAGTACACTCCACAACTCTTTGATTTAAAAAAAAAAATTTAAAATGAAAAAAAAAAAAAGAGGAAAAAGTTCACGTAACCTTTCAGCCGCTGGGGTGGAAAGCGTGTGGGACCTCACTTTTTTCTAGGCGAGCTTAATGAGGGCGTCGCTATTTTCCTTCCCTGGTTCTAAATAGTTCCAGGTACGCATTGGCAGCTGGGTGGACTGGTAGGTGTGGTGCGCTTGTTTCCATCTTTTGGTGTCGTTTGCCTTCTAAGCATGGTCACCCGTCCAAGTACTAACTCCTCCTGACGTTGCTTAACATGAAACATTGCTAGCCGTTGCCCAAACCACTACAAAACTGCCCCACCCAACTCTTTGACAGCGGGGAACATATTTCTGTTCTTAATTTAATTTAAAACTAGGAGAGCTAGGCCCATACGACTCACATGCCCCTTATGGAACTTGCAATATTTAAATGAAATGAGTGCCCGGAAAAAATTAAAATGGTGGCATTGAAATTCAAATTAAGTAATACCGACTTTAATCTTTCTATGCTCTTGACCTTGAGATGACATTGACGTCCGGCTCCAAATACACTCATGCACTATCAAATAAAGTACAGCAAAAGTTGTAGCATGCACACAAAAAACGCACAAAAAACGGTGACCTTTGGATGACCTTGACCTTCAGTGACCTTGAGATGAACTTGACCCTCATGTGATCTGTCATGCATGTCTGATCAAATAGCCAAATGCTGTTGTATACTATGGGTTAAATAAACAGCCATTCCACTGCTCGATTATCTGTTTTTGCAAGGCCTAAAATGACTTTGAAAAACGGAAACTATATGAAAGAGCAATCTATCATCTCTAAATACAACAAGTTTGGACTTTAAATCTCTAAATAGTTTAGGGTCAAGGTCACTTCAAATTACCTATACAAATCGATTTTGGACAGCTCAAGTGACCTTGACCTTTGGAGTGAGGTTGACCAAATTTGCATAGTATTTGATAGTCTCATTGATATCTATCATGCATCAAAGAATTATAAAATCAATATTAATAACCCAGAATAAAAGGTGGGGGGGTGGTGGAGGATGGGTGAGAAAGGGGGTAGGGGTGAGTACATATGCATGTGAGTTAAAAATAAAAAACAGCTTAAAACTTTCGAATTTGTGTTGAATGACTCAATGAGTAAACCTTTATGATTTGTATACGATTAGTATTAAAATAAAAATGCCCGGGTCTGTGGGCACACGCTTCATCCGAAGTCACTTGGCGGAAGCTCTAGAAGGTCGTTGGCGATGTGCTTGAGGGCAAGGGTCGCTCAACAAACCCCTCAGATGCGATTACATTCCTCGACCCCCGAAAACAATGGAGACCCCCTCGTCACGCCGCATCATAATGCAAGCAGGCAAGCATGTGGCGCTGAACTTACTGATAACCATCTCTTGAAGTGCCGTTCTCAGCACCAATCACTTAGATGCTGTTTTCTCCACTGACTGAGACACAAGCAAGCGGTAGAGATGAAGGACGGGAGGGTAATGGGGAGAGGAGGATTAGGGGGTAGGTGGAGGTGGATTGAATGCTAATGATGATGATAGTAAGGAAGAGGAAGCGGATGATGATGATGATGATGATGAGATGATGATGACGACGATCGCTGGACCTAAAGCAATAACCATGTAATGTAATGATGACGACGATAAGGAAGAAGAAGAAGAAGAAGAAGAAGAAGAAGAAGAAGAAGAAGAAGAAGAAGAAGAAGAAGAAGAAGAAGGTTTGTTGTAATTTGAGATCTGTTGCGTTACTTAAAATAAAATGTGTAAGTTCAGTGGTTTTATGTTCATGTCCCACACATGCTAGAATGCACACATAAACACACAAACACTGTGCAGACATCACAGAATTTAAAGATCACGACGCTCATGTCTTAGACGGATGAATGTAGGTTAATATAAAAATAAACCCAGCAAGCACTCGATCATTTCTCCCCATCCCGGTGTGACATCGTCCAAAGGCCGGGTATCGCCAACTGACTGGGAGCGACTGGAGCATTCTGATTTGTCCAAATTTAAAACGCATTACAAAATTTGACGCATGCGCACACTGCTATCGTAGTCCGATCGAGCACTGCTTCATTCATTAGGGTTAGGGCTTACGACGCCCAAGAACATCGTGAAAATACCGGCCCGACTTGACCTGGCGCATGTTTCCACCGTTCGTCCAGGCTTATTCTCAGTTGTCTGGGGTGTTAGATGATATGCCTAAGACTGCAAGTTAGCACTTCGGGTGTCTTGATTAGATCCCGTTTCTGCCATTACATTACATTACATGGTTATTGCTTTAGGTCCAGCGGACTCTTCCGAGCCAAATCAGGACCGGACAACCCCTGATCCGCATAAAAGATCTGCTGAAACAACCCTAGTGGTAAAACTGAAAGCTCTCCACCAGCCAGTCACTTTACAATAAACACATCCCACGCAGGGGACGCTGAGGCTGTACTCAAATTTATCGAACCCCCGTTTACCAAAACAAAATAGAATACAAACATCATTATAAATTATCAACAAAACACATAAATATAAAATGCCTACATTGCTAAATAATAACATCATAGGAAGCCCTACTGACCATCTGGCAGAAAGCGTCCAATATTCCCAAGCTGATCCAACAGACCTCATACACAAATGAGGAGAATTGTCCCGGAAGAGTTTTCAAGAAAAAAGGTAGGTGACTGGTTTAGCGAAGAAGAAGATAGTATAGAAGATTGATAGAACAGAGCAGGAATGAGAAAGAGCAAATGAGAAAGACAGCGACAGTGGTAATTTAAAGCACTAAATTTCCAGAAAGTGGGGGTACTATTTATACTGAAACCCCCGGCACCCCAACGGGGGTCTTTTTGCCAGCGCCTCAAGCAGCTGGTGAAGCGCTATATAAGAACACTTATCATTACAGTAATATAATAACATGACTTTCTTATTATGCTATTTAGCTTATGTCTAATATCACCCAAATGTGTGAACAGACATTAAATTAAAGATTGATTGACTGATTGCTATTTAGCTAAGATTATGCTGTGATGCGGCGCTATATAAATCTACATTTATTATTATTATTATTATTATTATTATTATTATTATTATTATTATTATTCTATTGCCTAGCTTCTTGCATAGGCTCTAGATAAGAAAATAACTGAAGAAAATGTTTCATCTATTTAGCTTATGTCTAATATCACCTAAATGTGTGAACAGACATTAAATTGAAGATTGATTGATTGATTGTTATTTAGCTAAGATCATATTCTCTTGCTTAGCTTCTTGCATAGGCTGTAGATAAGAAACTAACTGAAGAAAATGTTTCATCTGTATGCAATGGTAAATTGAACAATAACCATGCACTGCAGGTGGGCCAGCAACTACGGTTCTAAGCACAGCTCTAGATTATCAAAAGGCTTTTTTTTCTTCTTCAAAGTCCGTGTTCACCTATTTTATCCAAAAGCTACCTTCGACCCACACTTTTCTGTACCCCAACAGTATGTCAAACATTAACACTGTCCTAATAAGCCCTACAGTCACATTGCAAACGTGAATGACCTGAAACCCGAATTTTTTTAGTTAACGGATTTACACTGTGTGACGTCGACAGCAATAATCCAAAAGACAGATTATGGTAGGCCAAAATATCCGCCCGCTTTCTCTTCTTCATCATAAGGTTATTCATAACATACACTGCATAAGGATGTGTATATGAAAGGTTTATTGTGCGACTTCCAAGAAATTCATTAATTACTGGCATAAATCGTCTCAGTACTACCACAGACAGTTGGATAAGATGACTTACGAATACTGTTCTACTTTTCTTTCCGGAGAGAAGGGGGACGAGAAGGAACAAAAACAAAGGCAGAAAGAAAGAAATAGTGTTCTTTTCCACTGAACTAAATAGATCAGTGGTTCTTTTCAGGAGTATAACAACACATCATCAACAACAACAGCCACAACAACAACAGCAAGAAAACCAAACAAACATGATGCATGAAGACATAAAAACCACACAAGAGAATGATGCATGGAAAGGCGGTTTGGACACGCGCGCACATACATACACATACACTAAAAAAATCCAAAGAAAAAAAAAATCCAACAGCAAGACACACACACACACACAACAAAATATTGTAGTAGGCCTAACAGCTTTAAAGCTTACATCAGCTCTTCTTCCTTCTGTCTCGTAGCATAGAACGCCACAGTAAAATACGGACAGGTCTTTATGACCATGCAGAGTATTCGAACCCTTTGACGACAACGACAACTCCTTCTCTCTCTCTCTCTTAGAAGAACTAGGCCTCTATTACGCTGTACGCTTTATGACAAAATGGCTTGCTGCGGAGAGACCTGCACATCCGTATTAAAATAGCCTACAGGTACAATAACAAGGTGAATGAAACTTTACAGCCTTCAAATTTAGAGAGCAAAAAGGAGGAAGTATACGATTATTGTAGTTGTACGGGTTATTTCTTTCACTGCGTGGGCGAGGATGTGGCGCACGCGCCCGCCATTCACTGTCCCGTCTTCATGCCCACCTAAACTTCACGGGGTGTTGTTATTTTGTTCACCTTTAACTTCTCTTTGATCTTAGTTTCCAGCGCATCCACTGTACATCCACTGTACATCCACTGTACCACTCCTTAGCCCCCAACATGTACGTTCACTCTCTGCTTTTGCCGCGTGAAAGAAGTTGTCTTTTCTCAGTAATCACTGCGTATTTCGATTTAGTTTAACTCTTAACTACCTGTGTTTGTATGTTCCCTTACAGCCCTCCCACCTCAATCCCCCCGCCCCCACCTCCTTCTACAACCCCACTATTTCGCCTTTCCCTGCAGTCCATCAAACCTCGCGCAATGAATTTGTGTTCTTCTGTAACTAGTTCATGCTGATAGTTCCTTGCCATAAATTGATAAAAACGAGCAAAATGATGACAATAGTGCAAAATAGTTCTAACCATTGTCATTACAATTTGTTTATTGTTATGGTTTTAAGGCATTGTGTACTAGAAATACACTGGCTCCCGCCCTTCATCATACCCGATTCAGAAAATTCAGGACCAACCATGAAACAGACTATACCCAGTACACAGAAAAAGAGAATTTAGAAGTATGAAAAGAGAGAGAGAGAGAGAGAGAGAGAGAGAGAGAGAGAGAGAGAGAGAGAGAGAGAGAGAGAGATCTTTTTGATTTAGAAACGTTGCATGTATCTAGTCTTTTCCAACCCAGGCAAAGAGCAACTTAGAACCACGACGGTATGTGAAAATAATTATTGGTAATATCTAAATTGAAGTGGGCTTCAAAATGATCACATTCATCATGACTATGCAGTTACCACCCTTGCTGTACAGCTGAGATTTCAGCAAGGAAAAAGGGAGAGAGATCTACATGGGGTTATCTCATTGTGTCCACACTGTAAATCCCAGAGCTTTAGAGTTTAGCGGCCGATATCAGCCCAAACCACTTGAGATTGGGTGGCCTGCCTTTTATCAGAGTTAGCACCCAAGGTATTTGGGGTAGCACGACGTTCCCAAACCTTATGAAATAGCTGCTCCCATTGATAGCATGCATTTACCTGCCCTATCTCTACAACTATGCTTAAGAAGTTAAGAATTTGATAGGACATTTCAGAATGAATTAAAAATATGAGCACTTGCTGCACGTTATTATTGATCAATTTTTGTGGGGCACTTGTTGCCTGTTATTATCGCTTTTCTTTGCAGGCAATCTCCCAAAGCTAATCTGTTCATTTCAGAAAGTGCAGATAATCTAGTACGAATTAACAAAGTGCTTGGATAAATGGATTAATCAATTTATTCAAAATGAACGGGCCTACAAAATTAAACATTTATATATAATTTTATCACTTCTTATCAACCCCTCCCCTCCCCCATCGTGCTAGACCTAAGATAATAGGAGGCACTGTGGTCTAATGGTAGTGCTTCGGCTTGCGGAACGGAAGGTCCCGGGTTCGAGCCCTGGCCGGGCCACTGTGTTGTGTCCCTGGGAAAGACACTTTACTCCTGTTTTCCTACTCCTTCGGATGAGAGTATAAACCGAGGTCTAGTCTGTGTCGCATACATTCCATCATAACGGACTTTAAAGATCCTGACGCTCATGTCCTAGACGGGTGAGTGCCGGTGACAAGAAAATACCCAGCATGCACCTAGGTCCTTCTCCCCCATCCCTGGCTGCCCAGGATTGTGCTCAGTTGTCCGGGCGTCAGACCATGCGCCCAAAGGCTGCGGGTGGGCGTCTCGGTCGGCTTGAGTTAGATCCTGTATCGGCCAGCGCCTTGAGCAGCTCTTGAGCTGGAAAAGCGCTATATAAGAACGATTAAATAAATAAAATAAATAATAGGTGTCATGTAAGACAAGCATAGAATACACATTCAATTAAAGAACCAAAGCAAAGGTATAAGTACAACTTCTGTTAATCTGATAAAAAAAATTGATACAACAAAGAGAAGCTGTCCAATGATAACTAAAGGCCATGAGGTTTAGTGATGAATGACAAAAGACAGCCAAGTTTCCCATTCAACTACTCCATACCATTTTAAACTCACCGAACAAATACAGACAAATTACATCAATCACACACGTTGCCATCACGCCCTTCAGCGTGGAGATATTTATGTACTTTATAAATTATTCATTCATTCGCTAATTCATCTCATTTACAGCATCACTCTGATCTTTAGCCACAATTAACAGTAAACTACCGGCATAGTCATATCTGTATATTTCTACAAATTTATAATTGTACCAAAATGAAGGTCGTCTGTTTGACCTCCCCAGAATGTCTATCTGTACCGATCACGCTCTGCTAAACAACGATCTGTTTAATATTCTTCCTCTCTGTCTGCTTCACTCTTTGTTTGCCTTCTTTCTATCTACCTCACACATTATATTCCACCTCCCCCCCCCACCCCACACGCACTAACACCCTCTCCATGGCTGTCATACTGAAGACAGAATATTCCTCCAAGTGACAACAGCAATCACTGCACATGGAAAATGAACTGATGTTGGTACACAAGCACACACCACTGCAATAAAACCACAACAACCCATGACTACTGGGAAAATGATGTACTACAAAACACACACACACACACACACACCTACCAAACATTGTGATGTTTGCAACTTTTTAGGATCGTTATTATGTACATAAACTTCATAGCATTTTTCACTTAATATTGTTTATGCTGACTGTTTCCAATTTTAACATAATAACAAAGCCGTGACGAATGTTTGTTTTTTTATCGAGAGTAAGCTCAAATTGGTTATTTTGAAAATACATGCCCTGTGCTAATGTTGTGAAGTAAGTGCATGAATATTCATGAGATAAACAGGAAGTTCCTTATAAGCATGTTACAGTGTTGCACACTTGTGAAAAAAAAGTTGTACCACCTTTTAATTGAAATTACAGAAATAAATTATAAATAAGGGTGGCAGTATTACATAGGATATGTACGTGTAATATAAATACTGAGCACATGTGACTTAGCCGTTAATTTTTCAAGCTCGCTAACCAAACCATAGCATCACTCTTCTCTCACAACTTTACCCAGATTTATCTTTATCAGGATGCCTACTCTCTCCAACACTCTTCAACATCTTCCTAGAGCGCATCATGTCAGATGCCCTTCTCTCCAATCTTCGTTTTGCAGATGACATTGATGGATTGGCTGGAGAGGAACAAGAACTTGAACAGCTGGTACAGAGGCTTGACACCACCTCCAGAGCTTATGGAATGGAAATAAGTGCAGAGAAGACCAAAATGATGACCAACAACACCAATGGCATCAACACGGACATCAAAGTCCAAGGCCAATCCCTCAACACAGTGCATAGCTTCAAATATTTAGGAGCCATTGTATCAGACAATGGGTCCCGACGGGAAGTCCTCTCCAGGATCGCACAAACAACTGCTGCACTGACAAGGTTGAAGCCCATTTGGAAAGACAGGACCATCAGTCTACATTCCAAAGTAAGACTGCTGCGCTCCCTTGTCATCTCCATCTTCCTATATGCTTGCGAAGCATGGACCCTCACAGCAGATCTACAACGAAGAATACAAAGCATGGAGATGAGGTGCTAAAGAAGACTTCTGGGCATTTCCTATACCCAACACATCACCAACGACAAAGTCCGACAGACCATCACACAAGCCATTGGACAACACGATGACCTGCTCACAGTGGTGAAGAAACGGAAACTCCGATGGTATGGCCACGTCACCAGATCATCAGGCCTTGCAAAGACCATTCTGCAAGGCACAGTGCAAGGAGGTAGAAGAAGAGGGAGACCAAAAAAGAGGTGGGAGGACAACATTCGAGAATGGACTGGTTTGACATTGAGCGAAGCCATCAGGGCTGCTGAGGACAGAGAAATATGTAAGTATGCTGGTTAAACAATCATCTGTGATGCACCTAGACCTCCAGGTTACGGGACAGGATAGGATAGGATAGGATCTTTATCAGACTCTTTAAAAACTGAACAAATTAATATTCTGTGAATATCTTACTGTTGTTGCTTTTTTAAAAGTTAATTTGCGTGAATGTTTTACCCTTATTAATTCTTTGACTGCTTATGACGAGAAAAGTGAAGAAAAATGCAAAGGACGTGATATCTCGTCATTATTGTGTTGTTCTTTTTCTTGGTACAGTTAACGTCATCAAAAGAAGTACACACGATTAGAAAGCCAGAACATTAGCTGTTTAATATTCATAAGTTAGGTATGATAATCCTTTGTCCCTTCCTGCCCCCACCCCACCCCACCCACATGCCCACAAAGCTGGTCTATGTGCCAAAAAGATAATAATGAAAAGGATGCTATACTGCTCACCCATATATAAAAAATATGATGTGATTGCCTCTCATTCTCACGATCTCTTATTAATTTGGACTAACAATAACTAACTAAATTTTTTAAATTAAAAATTTAAAAAACTAGTAAAAGATACCTTTCTAAATCTAATTATTTTTAGAAATATATAAATGTTACCAAGTTACTTTTTAATATTGTTCATGTTAGAATTTGTTATAATTTTGTTACAATCATGAGCCACATTTGCCTGGCGTTGTTACTCTCCCTTGGCAGCGAAAGGGTTAATCATTTTGCATAGCTGTCGGTCCATATTATCAGATTATTGTTTATGTGCTTCAATTCAATACTATTAAATTGGAACCTCCAATATCATGTGAGCATTCAAAATGCACTACAAACGTGCTCTTATAATAAAGGGGTTAGATGATAACGGAAACAGAGAGACAAGGCTCACATTGAAAAGCAAACTATTTTAAACTTTAATTAATAAAAAATGTAAACCAATGTGTAGTCTTTTTTGTTTTTCTTGTATTTCTTTTGTGTTTGTTTGTTTGTTCAATTTATACTCTGTAAACCAGTCAGAAAGGATAGCTCCATTACAAAGGTGTAATTTATATTATATCATTATATGTAAACTGATCAGTCATAAATATAGGTCACATAATAGGCGAGGTATACTGGAGAGACGGATATTGGCGGTTTTACAGTATAGTATTTAAAATGTTTGTGGTGATACAGGATACAGTGGAAGTCAAATTCTGAAAGATAAAGTTGTGATTTACTTTAATGTGTTTATCATGCTTGAATGACAACATATGTTGATTCCCCACCACTGTTACATTACAAACAACAAACAAGCATAACTATTCCGTGCCCGAGTCAGCATGTTAGTGTCTGCACTGTCATACAATTAATCTGGTTTGTATTGTTTTGTTTCTGTGTAAACACATCTTCAAACAACTGATGTACATTTCCTCTTTTATTCAGAAGAAACAAAATCAACAGGCGACCTAAATTTATAGATCAAGTAATTTAACTCTGAATAATGAATAAATGCTAGCAGCAAGTCTAGTCTCTTTGTGCACTAGACTGAAGTTCGACCTGGACAAACTACAAGACCCGGAGGTGGCAGAAATTTTCAGGCCACAATTGGAGGGAAATTTGCACCACTGCTCATTTTGGGAGCTGGTGAAGTAGATGTCAACATCATGACCACCACCTTCAACTTAGCTGTGACAGATGCCGCCACGGAGATCCTTAGAAAGCACCGGCCAAGGAAGAAGCTGTGGATCACACCTGAATTTTTGGACCTGTGTGATAAACGAAGAGAGATGAAAAAGAAAAAGAACACATCACAGGGAACTGATGCCTACTGAAAAATCAACAATGACATCTGAAAAGACATGCGCACAGCAAAGGAAAACTGGATAGAAGATCAAAGCCAGGAAATAGAGAACAGCTTAAACAAGAACAACAGCAAGAAGGCCTACCAGACTGTGAAGCGGCTGACAAGTGTTAAACAGCCCAATGTCCCCAGAATCCAAAGCAGGTCTGGCATATGCCTTACAGAATAACAAGAAGTCTTGGACAGATGGACAGAGTACTGCTCTGACCTATACAACCAAACACCAAATGAAGAGACCCATCAGTTCTAGCATGTCCAGAGAACAGAGAAGAAGAAATCCTCCCAATTCTCCGAGAAGAAGTTGAGGCAGCAGTGCAATGGCTGAAGAAAGGGAAGTCAGCGAGAGTGGACAACATACCAGCGGAACTGCTTCAAGCAGGAGGAGAAGCGATGATTGACACACTCACCATTATCTGTAAAAAGATCTGGCAGAGTGGGGAGTGGCCTACACCATGGACTCAGTCGCATGTCATCACTCTTCCCAAAAAAGGTAACCTTCAGGAATGTGAAAATTACCGCACGATCAGCCATTCCAGCAAGGTCCTCCTGAAAAAATTACTCAACAGGTTGAAACCCCAAGCTGAACAAATCATAGCTGAAGAACAAGCAGGATTCAGGGCAGGGCGAAGTACCACTGAACAGATTTTCAAACTCAGAATAATTTGCGAAAAATACCTACAGCACCAACAACATCTATATCATGTGTTCGTAGACTTCAAAAAGGTGTTTTACCGAGTCTGGCATGCAGCTCTGTGGGCAACCATGAGAGTGTACAACATCAGCCCTAAAATTATTGAAGTAATCAAAAGCCTGTATGACAAGGCTACCAGTGCAGTCCTTCACAACAGCGCCATCGGAAACTGGTTCAGAACAACAATCGTTGTGCGTCAGGGATGCCTACTCTCTCCAACACTCTTCCTAGAGCCTTGAAGATCATGAAGGCACAGTCAGCATAGGGGGAAGAGCAATCTCCAACCTTTGTTTTGCAGATGACATTGATGGATTGGCTGGAGAGGAACAAGAACTTGAACAGCTGGTACAGAGGTTTGACACCACCTCCAGAGCCTATGGAGTGGAAATAAGTGCAGAGAAGACCAAAATGATGACCAACACCAATGGCATCAACACGGACATCGAAGTCCAAGACCAATCCCTCAACATAGTGCATAGCTTCAAATATTTAGGAGCCATCGCACAAACAACTGCTGCCCTGGCAAAGTTGAAGCCATTTTAGAAAGACAGGACCATCAGTCTACATTCCAAGGTAAGAATGCTGCGCTCCCTTGTCATCTCCATTTGTTTCCAGGAAGGAGGTATTGTCACGGACCAGGTTTATATTCTCTTGAGAAGATGTCGGTAGTCGCTATAAGAGCTCAATTTTGATTGATCACATGACAGTTCACTAAGGTACGTTCAAAAAGCTAGTCATTCATTTTTATTGACTCTATACTAAAGGTAGTTGTGCCAGACTTCTCGCACCTGTGTCTGCAGGTATATATTGTTTATTATTTAAAAATGTATTATAAATGTAAATTAAACGATGAAATTTAATTGGTTATGTAATAAAATTAATAGAGAACTTTAGATCGACCAATGAAACTTGGTTCGTAGTGATCCCTTTAGGGAAATCCTTACGAACTTTTCTTCATGCCTGCGGTTCTGAAGCGGCAGCGCCTTTAGTAACAGATTAAATTTTGTTCGACCTTATTCAGGGGAGGCAAATGCCACCATAACTTGAATTTGCAGAGATTGGTTTCATCGAAAAAACGCACGAGTCTTTAGGTTTGAGCAGAAGAAAAAGAAGAAGAAGAAGAGGACGCAGAAACAGACGAAGAAGAAGACGAAGAAAGAGGAGGAGGAAAGGAAAACGAGGAGAAGAGAAGGAGACTGAAGAGAGCAGAACGAGGAGGAGCAAAGAAGAGGAGAGAAGGAGAAAGAAGGAGAGGGGGAGTAAGAATTAGGAGGCAGAGAAAGAAGATGATGTGATAGATAAGAGACTAAAGAACAAGTTAACGCAGTGGTCGAATGGGAATGGGAACTGCAGTTCGTGGATATTTACATAATTAACTATCATTTCTTTCCTCTGGCAACGGTGACTAGTTGTGTTTTATTTGTGAGTTATTTATATCTATTCTTTCCATGGATTTATTCTGTGACATGACGTGAGTGGGAGCAATTGTATTTATTCCTTTTGATTTTTGTAAATTTTTTATATGTGCTATTGTGTTAATTTATGTTTATTGTTTAATAGAGGACGTGACAACTTAGTTTATTGTTACGAGGTAGAGAAGTTGTGAGACAAGAGAACACACAGATACACTCATACACGCACACAAATTCTGGAAAATACCCAATTTCGATTAGTTTCAGATAAAAGTGCGCACAGACAGATTGATGGATGGATAGATGGATGGATGTTTGGACAGACAGGGCCAAAAAAACATAGTTCCCTCAGCGATCGTTGGGGAACTAATAAAACCATACATGCACAAAAAACAAGACACAAGGTAAAAAGGCAAAAACAAGGGACTGACCTTCTGTTCAAACGTGGTTGGTGTCAGCTGAAAGTTGTAGAGGGGGACAAAGTATCCTTCTAATAATCCCATCAGCATGACCAAGTACACTCCATCGTGAAACTGCACACAACAATGCACATCACACAGATTAAATCAAGCAATTAACAATGCTGCAACAGTCCTGCCTGTCCAAAATTTTGCACAATGAATATCTCACCCATGCAGAAGCTTGGACTAAGAGCTCTTACACCTCACAAATCAACTGAAAATACTCAAACAAGAAAAAAAAAGAAAAGAATCCAAACAAAGTTGTACCAAATTTTTAAAATGTTCTCCTTCATTAAAAAAGCTTCTTAGTGGTAAAATGTTACTTTTGAAAGGTTACAAAATGGCCTGATGGTAGTAAAACAAAAGTATTTACGCTGACAATGGACTACCATAACATGCTATGTTAATACGAGTGCTCCTCATACACAAATGTGACGTATGTGATTTATTCTTGGAAAAAAACAAACCTAAAATATCTTTTATTAAAATCACGCAAACTAACATAAAAAAAGATGAGTGAAAACAAAAGTTGAAGAATATTCACCTGTGTATCCAAGTCATTAACTTCCAGATTAACCTTCACCAGTTGCTTGTTCACAAATGTTACCAGCGTCTGAAAACAACCAAAAGAAGGGAAAATAAACTCATCAAAGGAGTACAATAAAAGGGGTTGGGAGAATGGGGTAAGGGTGGGGAAGATAAAACAAAGAAAAGCACAAAGACAAAACAAGTTAACAAAGAAACAAACTCATTTTGAAACACTGGATGGTCAAACAGAAATGGACCTAATATCCCCATGTTCCCAATGAAGATTTCCCGTCAACTTTAGTCATTAGTTTCTTTTTGACATAAATCATATAAGCAAAGCCCAAATTGTAGCTTTGATTCATCATTCTGTTATTCACCACACAAATTCCCCTTAGCAAGAAACTGGGGAAGTAGGTGACAACAACAACAACAACAAAATAAATACACAACATTCATCAAAATAGCGAAAGCCTTGGATAAATAGTCTACAAAGGGAGATAATCACTAACCTTTTTCACAACGTTCAGTTTGTCTGGAGCATGGTCGAACAATGTGTCAAAGGCATCTCGCTCTTGAAAGATACAAACAAGAAAAGAAAAGTTAAAACAAGCCAGCCAAAAGCCTGTTTTTAAAAGCAATTTAATTAAAGCATCATGGCGCTTTGTATGCCAAACGGAAGCATCATCATTTAAAATACAAAACAAACAAAAAACAAAAAATTAAATGAACTTTTAAAAATTTATTTACAAAGTATTACAGCATTTCTTTTTTCAATCTTAAAACCAAATATTAAAATTAAAAACATTTTCTTTCTAAAAAAAAAAAAAAAGAAGAAAAAAATGTTTTACCGAACCGTGCTCCAATGTCACTGAAACAAAAGACAAGGAATGTATTGAATGTCAATAATAATTTAGCTTCATCAACTACATTAATTCTTTTTGGTCTGTCATTGTCTGAGGGCTCCTGAATTACTTGCTTGATCTGCTCCAGACTACCTTGAAAGTGAACAGCCATATTCTGGATACTAATATTTTCCAGATACTGTCAATAGCTGACAGTGAGGCATCACATCAAAATGTGAGTGATTCAAACTTCAAACATATTCAACAAGAGTATAATGTATTAAGCTATTACTAAGCTTATAAAAGCAGTTGGCTGGAAAGCAATGTTGACCCCAACCTGAGTGTCAGAGGCTGTGGAGGGTTTTAGCCTGCATACAGTCTTTACTTGATAAATCTCAGCTAGCAGGTTTAATGAAAGCTGGACAATGAGCCAAAAAACTCCACCTTCGGGGAAGACAATCCGATAGAGTGCGCCTAGGGTAGCGTACTTCCGGTAGTAAATAGGCCTATGTGATCGAGCCCCTTGTAATAACTGTACACCGCGTTGCGTCACGCCATGTGGGGCCGGGTAGTTCAGTTGGTAAGAGCGTCTTGCTAGTAACCGAAAGGTCGCTGGTTCGAATCCCGGATTGGTCAACGTGTGATCATATTATTTTCCTCTTTACCAACAACTGGCCCGCTGGTGTCAGTATAAATCGGTCCAGTAGTCACCTATATGCGAAAGTGTCGTGTGACTATAATCTACAAACAACAACAACGTCACGCCATCTTCTGGAGTACCGAACTCTATAAAAATTTGTTATTATTAATATATATTATATGACTAGACTATTAAAAAAAAATTATGTATGATTTCAGACTTGAGTCGTATGATCGAAATGACAACAGTCATCAGTTACTTACATTCATGCTGAAGTTCGGGCTGAAATGAAAACTGGTCTTATGTACAAAGTTGACATTTCTTTGACAGAAAAAGGAACAGTTTTGGAATGTCAGTGTGAATGCGCTGCAGGCATGGGGCCTTCTGCACACTGTAAGCATGTAAGATGTGTCTTGCTCGGCCTGACAGACTTTTCACTAAATAAATCGTTTGTAGTACTGACAACATGTACATAATCACTCCAAACATTTCACCAAGCAAAAAAAACATTTGGGGTCGCCTATGAAAGCTGATACCGACATAAAAAAAGACTTAAAACTGTAGATTTTGATCCACGACCTGAACATGGAAGTACGCGACTATTGGCGCACCTATCGGCTGAACATTTGCATATTCAAGGGAAATAATTTTAATATTTTGGCCATTGGAAAGACAGAACTATAGCATATTATGAATAATTATCAACTTACTCATTAGTTGAAGTGATCTCTTCTGTAATTCTCCTTGTCTGCAATTGACCTTCAATTTTTTGAACCACCAGCAGTGTGACACAGACATTCTCCGGCAAGCGGATAGGAGCTCGGAAGTGGCGAGCAAGGGCTACTAGCAAGTGAAGAATTGCCACAAGGTTCTTCGTATGGACGCCTAAAATGAACAGGTAAAACATAGGTTCACCAACAAACAGGATGACAAAAATAAACAAGTAAATAAATGCATTCAGCTTTCTATCTGACAAAGAATTGACGCACTGACCAAAATCTTAAGCCCATGATGTGTACACAAGGCTCAAGATTTCCAATGGAAGAAGATGTTGCACTAAACAGCCATGATATGTGTGTGTCTAGAGTTAAAATCTCGACTCCACTTCCAATTGGTGCATGCCAGTGCATGTGGTTGGCACTAAGATGGTTTAGTGGATAAATATGGTCAATATATGTTTTTCACAACCATAAATCAATAAAACCTATACTGTCTACAAATTGCAAAAAAATCAACAAAGACCAGTATACATATACAAGAGGAGAAAATCACTACAGAAAATAACTGCACAGCTCAACATCCGCTACTATCCACTTACTGTCAACACTCCACTTTTGCTGGTTCCACACTGGTGGCAGCTGTAGCATGCGGTTGATGTAATCCAGAACCACTCGCAGTTTCTGCTTCTGGCCAATCTCAGACTGTGTCACCTCTGGGGCTTCCACACGCACATTGGCCAACTTCTCTGCAAAAACACAGACATAATTACTATAAAACAACCACCAAATGAGTGGTTGGCAGGTAGTCACGCGGTCATATACATACACATAATCAGCAATGTGTCCAAGTAATGTAACTAAAAAGTTAAAACTTAACCATTGGTGTTACAGCTTTATATTACACTAATAAAAAACCACCTACCTATGAGTTTCTGCAGAATCTGCCCATCAAACAGATCTTCCTCAATGTCTTTGACAATGATGCGATGGTCTGCAAGTTCATCATTGATCCACTCCAGCAAAATCTGAACAAAGAGATGCAACATCTAATTTGTATGTGCGAAAATATAAGAAATGATGGTGTAGGAAAACTGTACACATTGGAAGTTGTCAATCATTTTACTGCTGCAATTATGATAAGTTATATAAATTAATTCTTTAATCCCTTCGCTGGCAGAAATGTCTTTGATAATGTCATTATTTTTAAACTACAGAACAAAAGCTAAACACATGTTCAAAGGAAGTAATCATCTATTACCACAGCACAGACACTACCCCCATACACAATACACATCTGTGATGTTCTTCAAGTGCAGTCAGAAGAAACAATTTGAAAATCCTTAGCTTAAAATTAAATCCTGGAGCTCTGAACTTTCATCCCTTCACTAGTACAAGCAATTTCTTGGTGCTTCACAAGCTTCTAATATCTCCATAAAGTTGAGATTGTGCAGGGCTAGAAATTAACTTTTTTCTTTGGGGGCCACCGGGCCCCTTGATTGAAAAATTTGAGAGCCCAAAAGCAACTTTCGGGGCCCAACTTGAAAAATAATGTATACTTTCTTTTTGCAGCCAGCGCCCGACACGGCACACAGAATAACACTTCTTGGCCGTCCTCGTTCACTTCAAGGCCATGCCATGGAAATCTTTTTTTCATCCTTCATTGTAATTCCTTGATCTTTTTTCCTCTTCATACTTCTTTTTTCTCTCTTTTCCTTGTTCTTTCCTTTCGTCGACGTTTTCTTCCGGCGTCTTTCACTTCCCAAAAATTGGAAAATACGCCATCGCCGATTGTTTTAGCAACTGTATGGCGACGATATGTAGCCATACTTTTGTACTTGCAAAGATGGACATTTTGCGCTTATGTGGTGCCATAGCCTTTTGTTTATTATATTAAAAAGATATTGAAGTGTATATTAAACTTTTGAGTGCAAAATTAAAGGGTTTTTGCTTCTTTTCTGTTTTTTTTTCTGTCCAAATTTAGGGCACAGGTGTGGGTTGCTTCCCTTGGCCCAAATACGAAACTGCAGAGTAGAGACGAATTATTTTGCGGGCCAAGCGGGCCCTTAGTTTTTCAACTTTCCGAGCCCGAAATCAACTTTCGGGTTTTTGGCCCCAGGCCCCTGCTAATTTCGAGCCCTGTTGTGCATAAATGTAAATTATAAGGTTGTTTTGCCAATAATAATTTACATGAGCTCTTCATTTGCTTACACTACAATAACAGTAGTGTCACTCTCTTCTCTGTTCAGTGCTGTGATATGGCCCTAGAGAGTAAAGATATGTATGTTCATTATGCATTGTATATTCATTCACGTTAATAAGTTACCTTGATAAGATCCTTCAGCTTGGGGTCTTCTCTGGATATTGGTTCGATCATGGATCGCTCTTCAGCTTCTCCTGTAGTTAAGAATTGACATTAAAATTGAGTTAATGTTACAATTCTGAAGATAATTATTATTTACATCTAGACTATAGTCAATATCAGAATATGAGTATAAATAGTACTTACTAATACTATTAGAAAACAAGCTCTAACAAACACTTTTAATGTAACTGTTCAGACTATAAAACGTTTACTTGACCACCAGAATTCAGACCCATGAGAGCATATAATATATCATTAATTAATCATTAATTGTGTTTTTAACATGGGTCTGAATCAGGTATATAATACATATAATATATATATTATAAACGAATAATAATAATAATAATTATTATTATTATATATACCCACAGACAGGCAAAGCCTTATTTGCAAAGATGTGAATATTTACCCAATTGATAACCCTCTGGGCCGATATCTGGAAGCATTGGGCTTGTTGGTGACTCTATTGCATGTTTTCCTTCTTCCTGAAGCTCATTTACTGGAAAAGAAACATCAGAGCTTTTAGCTATATAGAGATAACAGTTCGTCTAAAAATAAAGGGAAGAAAGACGAGTACTGGAGTGAAACAAACAAACAAGCTCAGAAGCAAGGATAGAACAAACAAAACAAAATTTAATAATATTAATAATGATCCAAAAACGAAAAATGAAGAAAACTGTAATCTTTATATTAAATTAATAATAATTTATAACAAGAAAAACACGTAATGTGCATATGTGATGTTAGAGAAACCAACAATTACAAATAAACTAAAACTACACTGAGACATTTTAATGTAACACTCCTTTTCCTAAACATGATTACTCACTACTCAAAGAGTCAGTGCCACAGTGGATACTGCCATTACTGGATCAGTGGATAGCATTCCAGAAATTCTTCAACTTCAGAGCACAAAATAAAGAACTGCTATGTACAATTGCATTTCAGCGCCAAGCAGCAGCCAATATTTACCCTCTTTGATCTTCTTCTTCCTCGCCAGAGTCCCAATTTTCTCCAAGAAAGACTCATCTTTTTTCTTAGGAGTCAGAGTACCAGAGGGAGTAGTTGGAGAAGTCGCCATTTTGGGAAATATAGAAAATACTTCCGGTCCATCTGAGAAACTTATCCGTTATATAAAAAAGACGAAAACAAACGAAAAATTAAGATTTTAAGATATATACATAAAAATAGGAGTGGCAGATAGCTAGAGGGATAATGTTTCAAGGTTTTCATTACCTTTCAGCCTTCATTGATAATGCATAGCATAAATGTTGTTTATTTCACCGGTTCTTCTTTCTTGCGTGTTCTTGTCGCCTTTCCAGTGTTGTTTGTGTCTTTGTGTCTTTTTTAGAAAACCTATAATCACTCTGGAAGGACAAGGTCGAGCAGACGCTTTTTTTCAAGTGCAAGGTGCTTCTTGATTTATTAGTTAATTTTAATTAGTTCTAGAGCAGGCACCAACGAGCCCTCAGAATCATCCCATGTATATTTGTTTCACTTGCAAAGTACATAGGACGAGGTTAGGATTTTATTTTATTTTTATAGGTATTTCACAAAACTGATCGAGTGCGTATCATGATGATAATCTTAACTGACGATAGTTACATAATCTGAACACTATAGAAATAAAGTTACGAAATTTACACATTATTTTTCGTCATTTTTTTGTTTAGTTATTCTCAGCAACCCTGTGTATAGGATACATAGTTTGTTTCCAGATGTCAGATTACCTGAAACCGGCTGTTGCAATCATCCTACCCAATTTGGGTGGCTTAGCAGGTGGCTTCATCACAAAAAAGCGCATCCCAACTTGGTATGAGGTGAGTTTTACAAGCTGATATTAACCCTTTTGCAGCCGAAGGGGTTTTACCTTGTTAAACCAGTTGCCAGGCGCTTTGTGGGGGACATCACTTGATTTGACAGCGTTTGATATGACGTACCTGTCACCTCTAAAAACGAGTCACAGAAAGTAGATTTAACTGGATCCTGAATATTATTGTACACCTGCTTTTTTTTTTGTGCTTTTTTTTTCTGAAACAGACTTAAAATGCTGCAATCTTATTAAAAGAGATCCGTAGGATCTCATCTTTAATATGATGATGATGATCATTGTTGTCAGGGTGGCGACGTGGTGATCGTCCTTAACGCTGATGCAATAGGACGTTAAGATTCGTTGTTCCTCCTATAACCAACATACTGCTGTATATAATCACAATTTAATTTTTACGTATATTTTGCTTGTTATGGCCCACTCCGGGAGTCACCCCTTGTGCTGCGGGATGCGCTCCCCAGTGGTTGCTAGGCCCTTTTATAACCTTCTTGCAGTATTTGACCTTTTACCCCTATTTTTATTGGCCTTATTTTATATGCCTCCCCCATATAACTTGGTTTGCTCATCTTTTATCACCCCCTTTGCTTTTACTCATCTTTTTTCCTCGTGTTTAGACGGATTATTTGTGTCCTCTTTCCCAAGAGTGTTTATCTGACCCTGTCGCTGCCATAAAGGCCATATCTTTTTACCCCACATTACATTTTACCGCTGCTCTCTCCATTCACCCCGGGGCCCCGTATTATGTTTCCACCCCCACGGTCACCTCTACCCTGCATTTTTATCCTTCACCCGATTTGAAGTTTGTTGTAGGTTTTTACCATTATTTTATCCCCTGCCCCACTTGGGTCCCCATCCTGTTGCCCTATTTTAAGCTTAGTCCCCTATACGCACCTATGTCGGGACTTAAATTTTAACCTCAACCAACATACATGCTGACATACATGTTTGTTACACACACTATATATATATATAACTTATAAGGCTTTACACCATGTACATATTTATCATTCAAACTATTTGTTTAAAAGCAGGGCGATCTGTATATTAGAAACATAAATTATTATTGTGTGTTTGAAAAAAAGATTATAGTGAAACAGTTTTGTAATTATTTTAATTTAACATTTAATTCTTTATTTTTGATTGTACATAATTATGGACCTAGCCTTGTAGGTTCGGGTACTGAATATTTAATAGATCCAACGTTTCCCAGAGTGTCGTAAGAGGCGACTAATAGGGGTGATGTCAGCATGGCATCACTGGGCGAAAGTCTTCTACACAGAAGTCGCCGGCCAGAGCAGAGCAACCTCATGTTACTACAGGTTCAACGACCATGTGCTCGGGGCCAAGTGAGCCACACTGTATTTGTTTATTTTAGGCTGTGGTCAACAGCCTAGAGAGGATTGGGCCCTGCCAGGTCTTTCTTACCCAACACCCGTATGATCAAAAGAACCATTCATTCCATACCGGATCGGTCGTCGCCCGGGTCACTAAGGACAGAGGTGATAAGTGTGCTACTGATGGACAACTTAGCAAGATCCGCACGAGAGACAACATCCTCATAGGAACCTGGAATGTCAGGACCCTAACTGCTGAGGGAGAATTCAAAGAACTGGCCCACGAGCTGGACCACTACCGATGGAACATGTTAGGCATCAGCGAACTGCGCTGGAAAGGCCTAGGTGAAACAACGACTGACAAAGGCTGCAAGCTTTATTTCAACGGGAGAGATGACAGGCATGAACACGGCGTTGGATTCTTGGTCCACAGAGACATTCTAGCCACTGTCATGGGTTGCTGCCCAGTCTCCAGTAGACTCATTATCATCCGTCTGAAAGCAGCCTCTTTTAACATCACCACCATTCAGGCCTATGCCCCAACATCAGACTATGACAACAGCGAAGTGGAGGATTTTTATGAACATCTACAGGCTGTCATTGACCAAGTGCCAAAAAAGGACATAGTCATCGTGCAAGGCGACTGGAATGCCAAGGTTCACCACAACTGGGGAGACACATGTGGACCCCACTGCAACAACGAGACAAATGACAAAGGTCTAAGACTCTTGGAGTTTGCCAGATACAACAATCTGATACTGGCAAACACGCTTGGTCTCCACAAAAAATCCAGATGATGGACATGGCACAGTCCCAATGGGGAGCATCATAACCAGATCGACTACATCATGGTCAAGACATGCTTGAGATTATTGGTTGCACACGCTCTTTTCTAGGAGCAGACATCGGAAGTGACCACAATCTCATGATGATATACTTCCGGCTGCACTCGAAGAGAGCAAACACAGCAAAGTGCACTAGACTGAAGTTCGACCTGGACAAACTGCAAGACCCGGAGGTGGCAGAAATATTTCAAGCCACAATTGGAGGTAAATTTGCACCACTGCTCATTTTGGGAGCTGGTGAAGTAGATGTCAACACCATGACCCCGCCTTCAACTAAGCTGTGACAGATGCTGCCACTGAGATCCTTGGCAAGCACAGCCCAAAGAAGAAACCATGGATCACACATGAACTTTTTGATCTGTGTGATAAACGAAGAGAGATGAAAAACAGCTCACAGGGATCTGATGCCTACCGAAAAATCAACAATGACATCCAAAAAAGGCATGTACACAGCAAAGGAGAATTGGATGGAAGATCAATGCCAGGAAATAGAGAACAGTCTGAACAAGAATAACAGCAAGAAGGCCTACCAGACTGTGAGGTGGCTGACAAGTGTTAAACAGACCAAGGTCTCCACGATCCAAAGCAAGCCAGGCATGTGCCTTGCAGAAGAACAAGAAGTCTTGGATAGAAAGCGTACTGCTCTGATTTTTACAACCACACACCAGAAGAAATCCTCCCGATTCTCCGAGAAGAAGTTGAGGCAGCAGTGCAGTCGCTGAAGAAAGAGAAGTCAGCGGGAGTGGGGCAACATACCTGAAGAATAGCTTCAAGCAGGAGGAGAATCGATGATTGATGTCCTCACCATTATTTGTAACAAGATCTGGCAGAGTGGGGAATGGTCTATACCATGGACCCTGTCACTTGTCATCACTCTTCCCAAAAAAGGTAACTTTCAAGAGTGTGAAAACTACCGCACGATCAGCCTCATCAGCCACCCCAGCAAGGTCCTCCTGAAAATACTACTACAGGTACTAATAATACAGGTTGAAACCCCAAGCTGAACAAATCATAGTTTAAGAACAAGCAGGATTCAGGTCAGGGCGAAGTACCACTGAACAAATGTTCAACCTCAGAATAATCTGAGAGAAATACCTACAGCACCAACATCTAAATCATGTGCTTGTAGGCGTTTGACCAAGTCTGGCATGCAGCTCTGTGGGCAACCATGAGAGTGTACAAATCAGCCCTAACATTATTGGAGTCATCAAAAGCCTGTATGACAAGGCTACCAGTGCAGTCCTCCACAACAGCCCCATCGGAAACTGGTTCAGAACAACAATCGGTGTGCGTCAAGGATGCCTACTCTCTCCAACACTCTTCAACATCTTCCTAGAGCGCATCATGTTAGATGCCCTTGCAGATCACGAAGGCACAGTCAGCATAGGGGGTAGAGCAATCTCCAACCTCCCGTTTTGGGAATTACATTGATGGATTGGCTTGGGAGGAACAAGAACAGTTGGTACAGAGACTTGACACCACCTCCAGAGCCTATGGAATGGAAATAAGTGCAGAGA
Organism: Oncomelania hupensis; assembly: GCA_036898135.1. NCBI lineage: Eukaryota > Metazoa > Mollusca > Gastropoda > Littorinimorpha > Pomatiopsidae > Oncomelania > Oncomelania hupensis. Next base: position 23,576,960 of record CM072515.1, on the reverse strand, counting down.
AGACCAAAATCATTACCAACAACACCAATGGCATCAACATGGACATCAAAATCCGAGGCTAATCCCTGAACACAGTGCATAGCTTCAAATATTTAGGAGCCATTGTATCAGACAATGGGTCCCGACAGGAAGTTCTCTCCAGAATCGCACAAACAACTGCTGCCCTTATAAGGTTGAAGCCCATTTGGAAAGACAGGACCATCAGTCTACATTCTAAGGTAAGGCTGCGGCGCCCCCCATTTCATCTCGATCTTCCTATACTCTTGTGAAACATGGACCCTCACAGCAGATCTACAACGAAGAATGCAAAGCATGGAGATAAGGTGCTGCAGAAGACTTCTGGGCATTTCCTATACCCAGCACATCACCAACACCAAATCTGACAGACCATCACACAAGCCATTGGACAACACGATGACATGCTCACCGTGGTGAAGAAACTGAAACTCCGTAGTGCGAGACTTTGTATCCGCCATTGTGCTAGACATGGTGTTGCGAAAGCGTTTACACGAGAGTGACGATGAGAGAGTCTGAAGAAAAGCGGAGTAAGGTTGCAAGTAAGCAAGAAGCGCGACAACATTTCTTACGCGAATACCGTCAACGTTTTTGAGGAATAATCGAATCTTCGAAAGGAGTTCATTATGCTCACTGCAACAAAGAGCTCAGCATTGCTCTGCAGACATTCAGCGACACTTACTGACTTAGATTAGGTATTACGGACGTTTAATTTTGGTTCAGGATGTTTTTTTTTTTGGGGGGGGGGGGGGGGGGGGTTGTTTTTATTATATGGTACAAACCTTTAGAAGATTAAAAAAAATTAAATTGTTAAAATCGGTCAATAATTAGGCTTTTATTTAACTGTTCAAAGTGGGTAACCCTCACATAAAAATAAAACGTGTTTTTCCCAAAAATGGCTCAGGTGTCTAACATTAATGCAAAGTGGATAAAAAGGCGTATGGCCAAGTCAGCAGAGCATCAGGCCTTGCAAATACCATCCTGCAAGACACGGTGCGAGGAGGCAGAAGAAGAGGGAGACAGAAAAAGAGGTAGGAGAACAACATTGAGAATGGACTGGCTTGACACTGAGTGAGCCATGAGGGTTGCTGAGGACAGATGGAGTACGCTGGTTACACGATCATCTGTGGTACCCCAATGTAATGCATCTTCTTCTTCTTATTTATTTATTATTAATTTATTATGATTTTTTTTTTTAATTTTTATTATTATTATTGTACCATTTAGGTTTTACGAAGGGTGTGCAGTAAAAATATTTACACATTTTCTGCCATGCTTCCTGTTGTTCTTTTCATTGTTTGTACTGAAAATAAATAAACAGCCAATTAAATATACCATATTTTCTTCTCTTTTCCTAAAGCACCTGAACAAGCCATCATGGCGTCCACCCAACTGGGCATTTGCACCTGTATGGACTTACCTGTACAGCACAATGGGCTATGCATCTTACCTGGTATGGAGGGATGGTGGAGGCTTTGAGGGAGATAACAGGCTACCGCTTGCCATGTTTGGTACTCAACTTGCTCTCAATTGGGCCTGGACACCCATCTTCTTTGGTGCTAGAAGTTTGAAATGGGTAAACTTGTTTTGTGAAGATAAAAAGAAGGGTATTTTAATCTTTACATGTACATTGTGTGTGTGCGTGTGTGTGTTATTGAATTTGTTTGTTGTTGTTGTTTTTCACTTGGGAGGTTTGAGAATGCGGTGGTTTTCAGTTGTGTCTTTTGCCTTGGTTGTGCATAGGTGTGTGTTTGTGGATGGTGTGTGTGTGGGTGGATGCAGGATTGTGAACAAAGAATCCTAGTGTTGGCGATTGGCTGTTTAGGGCTGGTGCACAAGAACTTTGTGTCTGGACTGCAGCTCATTGGACTTGCAAAGCAACAGAGTAAAAATCTCCATCTATACCTATCATCCAGTGTCATGATTGGCTCTACAAAGGTGTAAGAAGATTCAGGGAACGGGGTGACAGAATTACTCAATTAGCGTACTGTGCTGAGGTCATTACAACGTCCCAAAATGACATTGTGTTTAGCTGTGGTATGTGTGATTGCAAAGTACTTGTATGTATAACTCCAGTTTTCATAATGTTAGTATTATGGACATTATGTTGTTTTATTGTGCAGGGTTTGGTAGAAATTGTCTGTCTCTGGGGCGCCATTGCAGGGACCATGTACACCTTCTACCCAGTGAATCGCGTTGCAGCAGGACTGTTAGTGCCATACCTAGGCTGGGTCAGTCTCGCTTCTGCTCTGACTTATACCATCTGGCGTGACAACAAGGATAGAACCGACTAAGACTACAGGGTGTAGAGCCAGTGGATGATTTATGCCTATAAAGTATCATTAAATATTTTGTATATTTATGGATATTATGTTTGGTTAGCTTACCTGATAGCGTAAAATGCGAACGTATGCAAAAGTGATTAAGTAGTTCCTTGATAGTTTATCAGAATGAAAATGTTACCAAAATGAAATTTTGGGTTAAAATGTGAATCTTTTTGCACTCAAAAGGTCTTCCAATTTTAATTATTATTATGTTTTTTCCTCAAGGTCCACAGTCAATTGTATCTGTAATATTTTTGGAGACCTTTTTCTTCATCTGTTCGTGGAGTGATTAAGTGATAGCGCATCTGTTTGAAAATATCTGTTGATATATACATATAAATATATATATGGACTGCACAATTCTGCACTTCCATATGAAAATGTAGCCCAAGACAACTGTGGCAAAGTCAGAAAATAACTTCTCTACATTAGCGATATATAATGGAGGAGCTTGAAGCAAATGTGGAAATAGTTTATCTTTACAAATGAAGTATTCCTATTGGTATACGATAAATAGTTAAAGACCTTGAAACAAATTGCAGTGTAAACATGATGGAAGTTGGCTGTTTGAAAAACAGATAGTATGAGATGTGAAGGGTAAACAAATCAAAATAATTTTAGATTCTTCGTTATCATATTTACAACATATTTAGTATAATTTGTCTCAGATCATGATGATAATTTACATTGTTGCCTTTCTCGGAGTGCTCCATATTTTATTTTTGAGGCAGTGTTCATACTTATGCAGATGATTGTGTTATTAACTATTAATTGTACAAAATAGAATGTTAGTTTTTTGTTGTTGCTCATAATATTTTGCTAGCTAGTCATTTGAATTCCTTATTTTTATACAGTACCATTAATTATAAAGTATAAATCATGATTAATGCTAATGCATCATAATTCATATACACAGATTTATTAGCGCCAAATAGTGGCTGTGCTATTGCCATTTTTATTTTAAGTGTGCAATTTCAGTTTTATAGGTTTTTGATGATGATAATGTTTCTCTATTTGCTGGAGCTTTTTTCTCCTTCTATTAATCTTTGCCGGTGTAGTAACAAATTTCTTTAGTGTTCCAAGAGACGTTGTCCAATAATTTGTCCACAGGTCCAAAGGTGTTCAAAAATTGTCATTCACTGAGCACCCACCATTCCACTTTCCCTTTTTTTTGTTGGTGGGGAATAAAAACAAGCCTTTATTATTTTCATGTTAATTAGGGAACACAATTTTGCAAAATTATAAATTCCTGCCGTTTAATATCTTATTATATTTACTGTTTATAAAAGATCTAATAAAATTTGCTTACATACTCCTTGGCATGTTTGGTGTAATGAGATTGTGTGCAAACATGATAAAGTTACTATATATGAAAAAAAAAATTGAACACACACATATATGCAGAACCTCCTCTGACAAAAAAACACACAAAACAACAGCAATATTTCTATTTAAATTAATAGGTTTATTCACTTTCATTTTATTATCTGTAGAATATTGCTTTGATGGTGGGGTTTCTCCCTCCTCTCAAGCATATATTTTACACAAAACCCAGTAACAGCAGAACACTTACCTTGCAGTCTTCGTACACACACATATTTATTCAATCATCATCAAGTTATGGACATTCATACATTCAAACCCCAATCAAATTCCATCCACACACAACTTTTTTTTGCACCATCGCAAACAATACCTCTTTTTTCAGGAGACATGAGCCTATGTACACAATGAACACGTCTAGTTTTCTCAGTCAATCCCTAACCAAATAATCACAAGTTACAAAACTTTTTATGCATAACGAGTGAGCTTGATAGTTGTTGCCAGTTACAAAGTTAATAATTACATACAAGATTAAAACAAAACCTGCCTCTATTCACTAGACCAATGTTTTATTGAGTAAATTGCTTTTTATCTTTTGATGAATTACCACAGGATGGTGACGATTTATTTTTTAAATCCATGCCAGCATGAATATAAAGAAACAAATCATACATCTTCCTCTAGTTCTTAATAATTCTGTCCAACCCATTATTTCGGCTGTAAAAATTTTATAAAGTAATATATTAGAAAGTATTCTTTTTACACAACAACCAAAACATTTTGTCTACAAAAAATATACTCAGCAACACAACAAATAACCGGGTATGTAATATTTGTATCAAAATACATAAACACCACAGGACTTTGCTTCAAAAAAGTTTATCATAGAGAAAGAAGGCTGGTCGCATACGAAGGGAAGGCACTCAACACATTTTCATGATTTTGCTTCAACACTCGGTCATGGTTATTCTCCCTTGAGTAATAAATTAATATTCCAAGAAAGAAATTTCAGAGTACATTCCCTAAGCAATGCATTCACACAAAGATGTTAATAAAAGGTTAAAAAAATATAAATAACTGGCCAATGTAGTGGAGACTGCATAGTACATTAAATTTTAAAGCAGTAACTATTCTGACAAATTTTTGTTCAGATTTTGCAAATAATAATTTTAATCTACAAGCACTCGAGCCTTTCTTCCACACATAAACATAATGCATGGAAAAGATCTGTAATATTATCAAGGCTATTGTACATAATATGCATAGAATTTTTTCAATGAACATGCTCACTTTTCTCAAGTGTTTGATATAATAATACTTTCATCTGAAACTTTTTAACTATATAATATATATTTGTCACTGAAGAAATAGCGAACTTCATTACTGTCATGTCACACAACATTCCATGATGATCACAGCGTAAGTGAAGATACAAAAATAATTGATCACAGACTGGGGTAGCCTGACAAATGCAGGGAACCAACTCAAACCTCTCTCACTGTTTTAATAGTATCATAATCAGCCAGAATCTCACATTCCAAGACATCCAATGAAATGCATATTGTGACACATCCAAACACACTTCCATGAAATGACTACCCTTCTTGCACTAGGGTAGGTGAACAATACTCCAGTCCAGCTCATGTCTTTCACATTATGTTTCAACATTAGTCCAAATGACTTCCCTCCTCAATATATATTCTAAGTGAAACGCACAATAAGTGACACGCACAATCAAAACTACAGTGACCAAAAGAAACTTCGTTCCAGTCATGTCAATGAGGTGTCATGATTCATCCATTTTACCACCACACATTGTTGTCAACAACACTTGAGTGATGCCGTTCTTTTCAAGAGGTCATTCCTGTTTGATAATAGGAAAACCACTGAATCTTCCTCTTCCACACAAGATGTGATAATAAAATCCAAGTGAACAGATCCACTGCTGTGCCCTGTTTGTAGGTGCCAAGCGATTGGCTACATCACTGCATCACAGCACAAGTTATTGACGTTATATGTACTTTACTTGTTTGTTTTAGTAAATGTGCGATAATGGTTATCTTTGCACTAATGTTAAAAGTGAACGCGACTTGTTAAGTGAATGAATGATGGTCATTTGATCACAAAATGAGATGATCCACAACAACAATGCACCAACGAGAGATTCAAAACTGTCAGCTTCTTTCCTCAGCTCACTCAAACAAACGAACCCAAGTCCACACATAAACTATCTGTATCATACATTTTACTGTTCTTGCCTTCTCCGTCTCCCAGCTTCACAGACACTGTTCCAAAAGCTGAAAACTTACTGTGTACTTTTTTTTCTCTTTCATCAGGAGCGACAATGGACATATTGCAGTTTTCATACCTTGGTGGGCTGTACCCTTTTGGAGTTCGATCCAAAAGGTTAGACACTCTGCGGTAAGCAGGATAAACACGTGTAGTAGGGTGACATGGTGATTCTAAGCTGGATGTGCCTCATCCATCATACATATACAGGGGAGTTGGAGTCAGATGTGGATGGGGGTTCAGCTTGAAGGTGGCCCGAGTCCTCAGGGTCCAAGCTCGCGGCGGCCATGGGATGACCCCCGTCGTCAAAGAACCGTCGGAACGTGAACTCAAAAAAGGCGTGCTCAGGGTGCTTCCCGTTTTCCAGCTTCTCCATTTTGCGGTTCTCCTCTTCCTCACTGTTTCGAAGTTTATCCGGGTCAACGGGGTCAAAGTTAGAAGTGTCTGTGGCGAATCGAATGAGAGGAACGTACGGCGGCTGTTGTTTCCTCAGCGTTTCAAAGTTCACATTGTGAAAAAAGGGGTGGGCTTTGATCTCGCCAGCACCATTTAATCCCAGGCGTTCTTCAGGGCCACAGCACAGATGCACAATCAGATCCTTAGCTGGCTGTGACAGTGGAGGATCACGAGGAATCTTCAATGTCTCCTTCCAGTTTATCACCTGTGGACCCAAACCACACATCACTGATGTCAGCAGGAAATTAGTACTTACATTACCAGCACATTACTAGCATCCTAACTAGTTACAAAATGCAAGTGGGCCCATGGGCGGCTTGAGTGAAATCCTTTATCAGCCAGGGCCATGGATAGCTCTTGAGCTGGAAACTTGCTCTATAGTAACCATTAAATAAATAATAAATACACATGTAAAAAGGACTACACAGGCCTGAAAATGGCAACTGATTTAGTCGCCATGGCTAGTGAAAAAAAAAATTGGAGACCTAAAAAAAAACTTTAGTCGCCAAATGCGAGTGCGCTAAAATGAATTTTTTTTTATAGTTTGGCTAGTAAAATTTTTAGTTTGGCTAGTAAAATTTTTAAGTTACTAGCCAAAGGCTAGTGGGACCTTTTTTTCATTTTCAGGGCTGCTACAATTTTTCAAAAACAAGATGAGAGTAATTAATACTAATAGAAATTGCTTTGCTTGATTCGCCTGCACAGCCCTTTGTGACAAAGAGCTTTCAGTAAACTTGCAAGAACATGTAGCGACTTACTTTGTATTGGGTTTCATGAGGCGAGTTGGCGTAGAAAGGTGGGTGGCCGACCAACATCTCAAACAGTATGACGCCAACGCTCCACCAGTCACAGACAGATGTGTAGCCCGCTGTACAAAACAGAGCAAGCACAATCATTTATCAGAAGACAACAACAGCAAAATAAAAAATACAACAGGAAACATACAACAATTTTACAACATTCAGAAAAATAATACAAGTCTAAATGCTAAACCACAAACTAAGCTGAACATCAAACTACAAGGGCATAGCCTGTATGACTAAATTGCTCCTTATGGAACTTGTAATATTTAACATGAAAATGAAATGGCGGCATTAAAAATGCAAAGTATAATACAAACTTTGAACTTTCTATGCTCTTGACCTTCAGTGACCTTGTCTTGACCTTCACATGCATGACCTCTCATGCTCATGTTCATGATCAAAGAACCCAAAGTTGTTGCATACTATGGATTAAATAGAGCCATTCCATTGTACGATGACCCATTTTTTAGATTTTTTTTTTTTGTAAGGCTTAGAATGAACTTGACCTTCAAGATCAACACAAAAACTGAAACTATATGAAAGATTAATCTATCATCTCTAAATACAGAAAGCTTGGACTTTATATATCTCATAGTTTAGGGTCAAGGTCACTTCAAAGTACCTATAATAACTGACTTTGGACAGCTCTGGTGACCTTGACCTTGGAGTGAGGTTGACCAAATATGCCTTGAATATGTGTCTCATTCATATCTAGCATAAACCAAGAATCAAGTTTAATTTAGGAAAAAAAATGAAATGATGATTTTTAACTAACATTTGTTGATCCTGTCATTGACATTTAAGTGAAGTCATTCATTCATTGATCATTTATGAGGTCTCATGGAATACACCATCTTGCCAAGTCCGATAGCTGAAATAGGTTCTGAGATGTTAATCCACTTACATGTTTGTTTGTTGTTATTATTATTGTTATTTATTTTTTTAGGGGGGGAGAGGGAGGAAGAGTGTGTGCGTGTGTGTGTGTGTGTGTGAAATAGATTCTGAGATGTTAAATCCACTTACAAGTTTGTTTGTTTTTTTGTTATTTTTTTTTTGGGAGGGGGGAGGGGGGGGAGGAGTGTGTGTGTGTGTGTGTGTGTGTGTGTGTGTGTGTGTGTGAGTATACAGACTCACACTGCTATGCATGAGAGTCAAAAATGTTTGCAGAAACAAATAATACAAAACTGCTCTTGACAGCTCTTAATGAATAATGTGCTGCAGGGGTATACCTGCTAAACAAACAAATGAGAAAGCGAGATAAATAATAAAAAGGACACATACCTGATCGCATGAGCACTTCAGGTGCAATGTAATTGGGGGTGCCAACAAGGGAGTGAGCCAGACATCGCTGCTCTCGCTTGCGCCTGCGTTCCAGCGGTTTGAGTATCTCGCACTGACACTGTTCATCCAACTGACAATGCACCTCCATGGAATCCTGCCTTGCATGTGTGCCATCTTTAAAAAACGAAGAAAGGACAAAAATAGAACTGAACGATGAGCAAAACACAGCATAACAAAGTAGTGCAATGTTAATTTAAACACCGCTAGTTTCTCAAGTGCAAGCAATGGGCCAAATTACCCAAATCGGGGGATGATTCAGTAGTTATACAGATTTTTATAAGACATTCTGTTTGGCTGTACTTTATCAACAACAACTCTACTAGTTACTTCTTTTTTTTATAAATAAAAACAAAATAAATCTAAAGACCCTATTGGGTGATGACACACGGAGGCCTCGATAGAATCAACATTCAAACCATATGGTCAACAATAGGGCCCATCAAAGGAAGATATAGCAAATACCAATCGTAAGTTCTCGTCATGATTACACAAGAATATTATTATCATCCAGACATTGTTAATATTGTTCATGTTATTTTTAAATCACCAGTTGATGTATTGTTATAAATTTACTTTATTTTATATTTATTTATTTTTCTGTTGATGTCCAATGTCACCAAGTGAGAACAGACCTAAAATTCTAACAATGAACTACACTAAACTGAACAGTCAACCAGTGAGAACAGACTTTACCTCTCTGGTAGTACTTGGAATTGTGGGTCCAGCGAAAGCCAGTGCACAGACCGAAGTCCGTGAGCTTGATGTGTCCATTGCGGTCAATAAGAATGTTGTCTGGCTTGATGTCGCGGTGGATGAAACCCATGCGGTGCACAGACTCAATGGCCTGCACCAGCTCTGCGATGTAGAACATGGCCAGAGGTTCCTCCAGGATCTCCATGCGGATGAGGAGCCCCATCAGGTCCCCACCAGGCACATAATCCATGACAAAGTACAGGTTGTGGTGATCTTGGAAACTGTAGTACAACTTTACCACCCATTCGTTGTCCGCTTCTGCCAAAATATCCCGTTCCGCCTTCACGTGGGCCACCTGTGGATAAAATCATATTTTCAGTAAGGGAAGACAGCAAAAACTGCTCTGATCACAACTAATTTATCACCTTTTATTGTGAATTTTGAATTCATGCATCAGACTGCATGCAAAATTTAATTTCACAGCCGTATCTGTTCCTTATTTTCACAGGTATAACATGAAATTGTGTTGCGTTTTTGTGTGTGTATGGTGATGATAATCTAAACTAAATAATACTGGAAAAAGTATGATAAAAGGGTCCTCCTTACTTGATTGCGCTTGAGCACATCAGACTTGCGAAGTGTCTTCATAGCATACAGCATTCCAGTGTCTTTCTTTCGTACCAGGGCCACTTCACCAAAGGCTCCCACGCCCAGCGTCTTGAGCCTCTCAAACATCGTCTTGTCCATTTTGGCACGTTTCAAGCGAATATAGTTTGATTCCTTCTGGTGCAGCATGCGCCTCATTTGTCGGGCCGCTTCTTCCGACAGATTCACTTTGGCCATTTCATTTTCCAACTGGGTCCTTCGCCGCATTCGCTGCTGGTGAATTTTCAGCACATTTTCCACATGCTGCTCCATGTAAAACTTGAACGCCTGTGGGGAGTAGTTGCGGACCTTTGTGTCACACCTCAGAATGTCCCTCTCACGAGCATCAGGTTTTCGTTGTGGCATGGGCGACACACATCGATGGGCTTCTGCGTCATCTGGATCATTACCTCCTGGCTTCGGCCCAGGACCCCCAGAAGCCTCTGAAGAGGATACCGTTTCAGTGTCTGTATCCTCTCCTTGTTCTGACGCCGTCTCATTGCCCCCTCCCCCAAAACCCTGACCATTAACATTTGTCAAATTGTTCGTCCCTAGAGCCGGGTGTGAGGGAGGCAGACCTGGGTAAGGGCCACACCCAGCTGCAGTCTTTGCTGGCAAGTGCAAGGTTACACCATGCCTGTTGTCACCAGGGGGAGGTGGTGGAGGAGGTTTGTTCCCCAGGGGAACACGAGGGGGGAGAGGGGGTTGTCTGGCCTGGCCAGCACTGTGCTGAAGACCCACAGGGTAGGGTGGTGGGGGTTTGTCCGGGATGTCCGAGTTCGTAGAGGGGGAGGAAGTGGTAGACACCACACTAAGTGGTGACTGGTTGGTGGTGCGTGACACCGGTGAGTCAGAGCGCGGCGTGTCTGAATTCAGCCGCTGACAGTACATTTCATAATGGGCCATGGAGTAACTTGGCAGATTATGGTGTCCCACACCGGTGGAGTAGTTGATTTGTATGCGACCGCGAGGGGTAAGCGGGGCTTTTGGCTCGGTGGCATACTGAGGTCCATTGTGGGGGTGGCTGTGCACCACATGATGAGGCGCACGACCCGTGATCTGTATCTGCAGGTTTGGCGTGCGAGCAGTGGTGGTGGTGTTGACGGGTGCTGAGGTCACCATGGGAACAGGGACATGCCCGTTCATCCCCGTGCCATTGCCCATATTGACCTGCACCTGCGAAATATAGTTGTGTTGAGAGCCAGAGGCATGGCTGTGGTTGGGCAGGCCAGCTGGAGGTGGGGAGAGGGGAATGGTGGCAGTCTGGGGCACGGGCTTGTGCACCTCCTTGCTTTTCACCGAATGCATAATGATTGGGGCGTGAGGAGCCATGAGGCGGCGAGATGCTGTTACAGGTAAACCCGGCCCCATCTTGCCTCCTTGAGGCAGCACGGTTGTGTTCATCATCCCGCTACTGTTGGCGCTGTCACTGAGCTGAGAGGAGGAAGCACTGGAGAGGTTGAGGGGAGACTCTGAGCCTGCCCCGACACCCGTGAAGTACAGATAGTCGGTGAGCTGGGGATTGAGCATGTGGGACTGCTCAGCCTGGGCTTGGATCTGCAGCAGTGTAGCTGCATTCGTCCCACCCGACTTGCCTCCCCCTTGGGTGGCCTGGTAAGGTGGAGGTGGGGGATGGGAGACGCTGATGGTGACCCGAGGGCCTGTGGGCACAGGGGTGGAGGAAGCGCTGCTACCGTTGCTGCTACTGGGTCCAGAGCTGTTGGCATGTTGATGCTTGCTGTGTTGTTGCTGCAGGGCCAGATTGTGCTGTAGCTGCTGGGCCAATGCCCCTGTCATTTGTTGCGCACCGGCCTGGCTGTGACCACCTAGCGCCCTTTGACCTGGCAGGTGTTGTGGCATGATGGTGATGCTGGTGCCTACACCAAGGTTGCTGCTGTTGCAGGACCCTGGTCCTGGGGAAGACACTTGAGGATGTGGGGGCTGCTGCACCACCTGGTTGCGATACTGCCCTGCTGCCCCTGGTGGTGACATGAATTTGATGATCTGGGCCACACGGCCAGGAGGGATGTCAGCCTGGGATGCCTGCAAGACAGTACAAATCAGGTCAATCATACCACACCAGATCATAATCTTTAATACATTCATAAAACATCCCCATGCATAGGGCATTTTAATAACCTCTGCTCAACTGTGCCATAACCACGGCCTCCAATAGTAGAAATGCACATTACAACCAATCAACAGTCAATCACACTTGCTATGAAATCAGACATTCCATACCTGAGGTCCAGCCCCATTGAGCATCCCTGTCCCCTCCCCATTAGGAGGTGGAGTCTGTCCTCTAACTGAAGGGTGAACAGCACCGTGTGGAGCTATTGGAGCTCGAGGAGGCAGCGGAGGAGGAGTCATATGTCCGTTGACCAACGATTGTCGTGGCACGGTGCTGAGGGAAGGGCTGTCAGATCGACCACTGTTGGCCTCAGAGGGAGCGGGGCTGGAAGGGCCATATTTACTCTCGAAACTCGGCCTGCGGTTGACAGGGTAGCTGGGCAAGCCTTTAAACACATTAACGACAGCACTGAGAACAATTAATTCATTTTTGTTTAAAAATCAAACAAGGAAACTGTGACTACCGTGTGATCTAAATGCTGTTACAGAAATCATTTTATAATAGATAACAATGCATTAACAAATGTATACTGAATTAATAATTTGCAAAAAAAGCAAAGCTATTTTGAGGCTTTGGTTAATACAATAAATGTGCACTGGATTCTAAATTAAAAAAGAAACCTGAAGAGAGTGAAGTGTTTGGCTAATAAGTAATACAAGGGAATTGAAAAGACTGTGAGTGACTGAAACAGGGGACACAAACAGACACAACTCCAACAGATGAGACAGAGGTCTAACCTAGATATCAATCATCATACAACAGCTGGCAAATGCACTGAATATTTGACAAAAGGTAGGGGTGATTGGAAGCAAGGGGTGTGTCTATAAAATTTGTGGGTTTAAGGGGTGAGGGGTGGATGAGTGTGGGGGACAGTTATAGAATATATGTTTATATTTGAAAAAAAAAAAGGTAATCATTTACTACTTGACCGAAATAGCTGCCACCCAACTTTGACCCTTTCTCACTCTCATTGACCGGAGTTTGCTGCATTGCTGTCTGAGGCTGCCTTAATCAACAAATTATAGCATTAATGCCATGAAATATATTATTATATAAACTAATGGTTGTGTGAAATCTATTTCTAGGTATAAAACAGAACAAGACTGGCTTTACCCTGTAACATAGTGAACATAATGTCCCGACTTTATGTTCTGCTAAAGAATACGAGTTGCAATATATTTTTTATAATAAACAAAGTCATGATGTATTCTTTCAATAGTCACAAAATGAGAATAAGAATGAACATACATCATACATGTGTAAAAGAATTTATACAAAGGGCCTACTTTGTAGGGCCTTCATTTAGCTGGTACAGAGGCTTGACACCACCTCCAGAGCTTATGGAATGGAAATAAGTGCAGAGAAGACCAAAATGATGACTAACAACACCAATGGCATCAAAACGGACATCAAAGTCCAAGGCCAATCCCTCAACACAGTGCATAGCTTCAAATATTTAGGAGCCATTGTATCAGACAGCGGGTCCCGACAGGAAGTCCTCTCCAGGATCGCACAAACAACTGCTGCCCTGACAAGGTTGAAGCCCATTTGGAAAGACAGGACCATCAGTCTACAATCCAAAGTAAGACTGCTGCGCTCCCTTGTCATCTCCATCTTCCTATATGCTTGCGAAGCATGGACCCTCACAGCAGATCTACAACGAAGAATACAAAGCATGGAGATGAGGTGCTACAGAAGACTTCTGGGCATTTCCTATACCCAACACATCACCAACGACAGTCCGACAGACAATCAAACAAGCCATTGGACAACACGATGACCTGCTCACAGCGGTGAAGAAACGGAAACTCCAATGGTATGGCCACGTCACCAGATCATCAGGCCTTGCAAAGACCATTCTGCAAGGCACAGTGCAAGGAGGTAGAAGAAGAGGGAGACCGAAAAAGGGGTGGGAGGACAACATCCGAGAATGGACTGGTTTGACACTGAGCAAAGCCATCAGGGTTGCTGAGGACAGATAAAGATGGAGTATGCTGGTTAAACGATCATCTGTGGTGCCCCTACGACCTCCGAGTTAAGGGACAGGATAGGATAGGATAGGATAGGCCTACTTTATTTTAAGAAAAAAAAATTTTAAAATATTCATTAGCCATGAACTTAATCTTGCAAGAAGCTGTCTAATTATTTATTTGTTTAAAAGTGAAATTGACCACTAAATAACGTGTAGTTTTCTACCATTTATTAATTTAACTGCGTCATTTAGAGTTCCATACAAACACAATATAAGCCATCAATGTCAGCAATGAAGAATAAAACAGCATAAAACTTGTGTACATTGAGTGTAAATATTTACAATCAATACTGCAGACTACAATCAAGGAAGGTGTAACAGCTGACACAGTGAGTAAACATAGCAAGCATCCTACTATAGATCAAACCCTTAGAGTTCTATGTTTATGTAATCTTGCACCTGTTACAGCTAGTAGTGTTCCATGCACACTCCCCAATAATTACCCTACTCAAACTCTAATGTATTAGACACACTTATCAGTGCTCCATTGTAGCTCTGAAGTTTGGGAGTCCCCAGTAATATGTGGCAAACGCCTGGCATACCTACACCAGTGATTTTAGTAGTACTACACTTGTAGAACAAGTATTTATAATGCGCACTAAACTGTAAGATAAAACAGAATGAGAAACATGTAATCTGATGGCTGTTGTGGAAAATACATAGAATAGATCAGGAAGACCTGTTAAGAGGTTGAAGGAGATAAAACACCAGATGAAAAGATTCTCTAAAAGAGGGGCAGGGTAGCTCAGTGGAGCAGCTTACTAGTAACCAAAAGATCCATGGTTCGAATCCTGGATTGGCCAACGTGTAACTATGTTATTTTCTCCTTACCATCAACTGGTTCGCTGGTGTCAGGATAATATGACCAGTAGTCACCTATATGCTCCGGTGTCGTGTGACTATAATTAACCTTTCTGATTCTCCATACATACATTTTGCTAAAACGCTTCATTAGGAGTTACGTCAACTCAATTTATATATATATATATATATATATATATATGTTACATAATACATTTGCATTCCTGCACTGTTTATGTGACTGACGTGTTTTTAATCAGGTATACTCGTACTCTTAACTTAAGCAACTACACGCTGGACGCATGTGAAAGCGTCAGCCAACAAATGTTTTCACTTCAGATTCTTAAGCACATGTATACAAATTTTCAGCAAGTCCAAGCAACAAGACGTACCTAGAAGGCCAGATTTACCAGTCAAGTCTACAATTGCATAAAAGTATTCTGATGTCAGCATAAATTATAGGTAAAATATCACTAAAGATATATATTGCAAGATCAATTCTGCAGACATTGCTTTATCCCAGCAAAGAAAGATGAAAATTGGGAGTAGACAGTGCAGGGTTGAGTAAGTTGGGTCTGGGCGGAGCCAATGTAACGGTCTATTTCACTGTGACATTGACTGCACTCATTGACACTCTTGAGTTCTGTTATTAGTAGTAACCATCATTGTGACACATTCATTGACCATCAAGGAAGGACCTGAATCATAGACTTAAGTACTTGATGATGACTCACTGACCCAGACCTACTTACTAATGCAACGACTCTAGATGCATATATTTCCTGGTTCAGTGAACATGCAACACAGCAAGATTACTGCTATGAGAATTAAAAATAAAATTGTACACAGATAATCAGTAAATTGACCAACTCTCCTTCCATCCAATTTTCACATTCTTATTCATTACTGTAAAACAATGTTTATTAGTTTTAAATGGACCCACTTTGACCACTCCCCTCCCCCCCTCCCTTCGACTGAGCCTTTTATCATTCACAATGAATGTTGCCCAATAAAAAATAAGCTTACAACCAAAAAATAACTTAATTTTTTTTTTTTTAAAACACGAATAAATTATGTAATTTTTGTGCCTATTAATAACAACAACCAGCTAGCCAGCCAACATTCTGGAGCTAAAAATAGAAGCTACCAAAGCCGGTAAGAGGCAGAACCCGTAAAAACAATTGCTGGTAATGTTTTCATTTTTAGGTTGATCCAAAAGATCCTACCCTACACCAGACACCAAAGACTCACACTGCAATCCCTATGGTTCGCTCAGAAATAGTTTCAAAGGTCACAGGGCTGTACTGCTAAAACCAGGGGAAATAGCTCCCTGTGAAAAACCAAATGGAAAACTCAAACTGCAGTGGTTGGTTTGAGCAAGGAAAGCCCACTTTATCATGGTTTAAAGTAAAAACAATGTGAACTTTAGGGTAAACCCATTCTTGCCAAGTAAACAAAGCCTTCGAATTGGGGCCTTTAAAACAACAAACTAGCAAGTCTTAAGATGCATCATGGGAATCTGGCCTCCATTTCCCCTTCAAAAATAATAACAAAAATGTTTACATTCTTATTCATTACTACAAATTAGTAAAGCTGTAAAATGAACAACCTAGCGAGTCTTATGACGTATCATGGGAAACTGGTCCACTACTGTTCAGACCACACAACGCATGATTCATCGAGTTTCAGTTTCAACTCCAAAGTCACTTTTTGGAGTGAGATCACTCTCTCAGGAAACACTTATAGATAACCTTGCACCAACAGTTCAATGAATGAATGAACATTGCAGTTTAACGTCGGCAGGGATAGCTCAGTGGTCAGAGCGCACGACTTGTGTGAGTGCGTCTAGAGTGACGTGGTTTCGAATCCTGACTTCAGCAAACTATTGTGTGATTGCTGGATATTACAGGCCAGCGCCTTGAGAAGCTCTCTGAGCTTGTAAGTGTGCTATATAAGAGAAATCTCTCTTTATCTTTCTCTCTCACCCACCATTGGCGATATGGCAGATGATGATAACCATCCCAGGGAGCATGGATAGGGACCTAAATCAACACTGAACCACCAGAGCAAGCATACTGCTAAAATGGACAGTGAAAAATTGCCACTTTTATTTTGCCCATCCCGGGGTTCAAACCTGGGTCATCGGTGAACACTCAACCATTTGAGCTACAGCGATGGGACCAACTGTGCAACATCATTGAACACGTATGGGGAATTTCCTACCTACACAAATCTGCTAAAAACAATTACACATTTCACTGGGATCATGTATTACGTAAACCTTTGTACATGGATTCAATGATGCAGTATACTTAAGTTAATACGTAATAACAATAAACTTTTTTTTTTTTTTTTTAAATAAAACAACTTCTCTAAAATACTTCCTACATAGAGGGCATGTAAACCATTTTTCAAGGTGAAATACACAACAGACTTTATGTAGGGCTCTGAATGAAACAGCTTTTATTACTATTTTAATGACAGGCTGTAGAGTCCCCATACTGACTACTGGTTTCTGTGTTATAATTTTCAGGTTCAGATTCAAATAATGAAATGCCAAATGACCACTAGCCACGCCAAATTTTGTTCCTATTTTTTTAAATTTGTATCTTTTATATTTTTAATATAATGTGAATATGGGATAAAAAGCATTGTGTTTGATTGTATTGTAATATGTTGTTGTATTGCATTGTAATGTGCAGTGGTTTACTGTGTTGCGTTGCGCCGTTTTGTGTTGTATTGTATTGTGTTGCATTGCATAGTAATATATTACTGTTAAATACCAGACAGGTTGCTAGCTCCATTGTGGTTCTCGATGATCTTGCACAGCAGTTTCACTGCCCCATTCATATCATTATTGCTGAGGTACAGTGCTCGTGCAGCAATGTCCTGAAACAGGTCAACAAACACATCCAATATAATCATACAATCCAAATAAAATTAGCTGAATAAAAAAACAAACACTTGGGTTATTGTTTTAAAAATATTCCCTTTGTCCTTCTAGTAATGTGTAAAGTCCAATCCAAAGCAACTGTCTGTATGCTAAGCCAGCCTTTTGCTGGTGGACAGGTATCAAGTAATGGAATAAGATGTCTTAGCTGAAATGTTAATAGCATGTATCAACAACACACACCCATTGAAAACAAAAGGCAATGGTGCAAAATCCCTTTTAATTGAAAATGTGTGATACTGCTAAATCCATTCACAAAAATTGGAGGGGGGGGGGGGGGGACCACATTTCTACCAAAATGCAATTTACTAACATCGATGAACTGAAAGGCAGAATGTTTATGTTTATACTATTCCTCTCTGTGTCTCTCTGATTCATCCCTGTTTCAGCTGACAGTAAATTTTTAAAGAAGCAGTATGTACAACCTTTAACCAGCCTACAATCATACTCTTACTGTTCTAGTTTGCCTACCTAGGCACCTAAAGGTTCAACAATTCTAAACTTGACATGTGCCTCCCTTCATAACTCTTCATACTTGCATCACAAATCATGAGTGCATACAGACAAGCGCAAACTCCTACACACCAGCGCCCACACACAAGAGTGTAATAACACACAGGGGTAACAAAGATGACATGCCACATTCACTTTCTAGACAGTAACCTCCTGAGCCAACGATGCATGCCGACAGAATGAATTATACATTGCACCATGGCACTAAATATTCCTTACGTTTGCCATTCTAGACATCTACAGGTACATATTACTGTCTGCACACATATGATGCAGTGCCCTACTTGTATCATGCATCAGAAATGTACCTGTAGCGGTAATGTGGAGTATAATCATGGACCTTCATTGTAATAAAAGTCCACGGTGTAATCTAATTCACCAAGTAACATCTCCACTTGCTCAACTAGCAATTTTGGTGTACACAGGAACAAGCCTCATTCACTGTAATTACATTTAATAACAGAATGAAACGAGCAGAAATTTCATACAAAAGTAAAAGGTAGAACTAGAAGTAGTCTTTTACAAGCCTAAAAGCCCTGATTTATAAATTACAATTACATATTAAGTTGTGTAATTGTATACCACTCTACCCTCCACTGTGCTAAGAGCCCTCCCTTTCTACACACACGTGTATCCATGCAAAAGCACAAAGTGACAGCTGAACTTTCAAATATCCCCATAATGATTCACACCCATGCATAGTCTCACTTCAAAGCTCTTCAAAGGGTAACCTTTCCTTGTCCGCTCCCTTCCTTCCACCCCCACTCCCACTGCAAACTGATACCTGTTTACCTACATGCTGACAGCAGCCATGAGGGCGCATGATGAATCAATGACAAGTCACCACTGTCCCAACTAAAATTAAACAATATATTTATTAACATCTCCAGAAAAGCTGTCAAAACGCTACCATCTTGACGTCAAGGGCATCATCCGGTTCAAGGGTGCAAATTATGCATTATTTCAGTGCATTATCATGTACAGCAATTAGCAAATACATCCTCCCAAATCTCTGATCCTATCCTATACAGTCTATACTATATGACAAACTGGTAAAAATGATAGATGAGACAGTCACTATGTGGACATGTTTATTATTTCAGTCAATCAATGTGGATGTAATTAAATGGTAATTAACTTTGTTCTATAATTACATAAGATAAAAGTAAGTCTAAAAAAAAAAAACCACATCTAGTACACTCGAAAATAGCATTAACTATTTTACTGCATTTACATAAATTTTGACAGATAATGTGTCAGGAAAAGAATTTAAAGAATGAGAAGAAAAAGAAGAAGATTTAATGAAGCAAAAAAATCGTTCAAAGAAAACAAATGACAATGACGATAAGATAAGGATAATGGGGATTAATGCTGATGAGTAAGGAATTTTATAACAAATTTGAAGTTCCGACCCCCCTAGAAAAAGCCATGAGAGCTGCATATAATTGTGATATGGAACAGATCTCAGACCAACTTTTAGGAATCTCATTTGTAACAATTATAAACAATAACTGGGAATGAAAACAGAATAAGAATTTGTGAAGAATCAGCAAGGTGAAATGGACATTAACGGAAAAATGATATGACTAATGACTAGCGTGAGTCATGAAGACAAGGAAGATTATAAACTGTGACGTCAAGTGTAAACACGCAGGTTGTAAATTGTGAAACTAAAAGGTCATTTAATAATTTTTAAACAACAAAAAAATAGACTATAGTTTCACTATATATATATTATATATTTTCACTATATATAAGACTACACATTCATTAAAACAATTGTGGATTTTAAATTTAAAAAATCTTGAATTTGTACTACCGTGCCAGCCATTCTGCTTTGTTGCAAAAATGTTTCCTTACTCAGTTTCTGAATGTCAATAATGTTACCACTACAGGAATCCCCCAGTTATTTTGTTGTTGAATACTTGTTAGAATGGTGACAAAATAAGGGAGGGGAGGAGGTTAGGAGTGGGGGGAAGGGAGTGACTGTGAGGCAGAGGGAGGGGAGAGTATTGAAAATATTTCAACTATGTTGCTATTATATTAATAGTATTATTAAAGCTAACTGAACACACTTCTGTCAACACCATGGCTAAAGGTCGGTAGTGGGCCACAAGGTCTTCTACTTTTTTAACCTGCTATTTGTAAGACAAGGGGAACATTTATCGCCAATATTGGTCTCATTGTTTTTTTTTTATTATTTAAAATCATTTTTGGCATGTGTTGATGGTTTGTCGTTGCCATTGAACTTAGCAAATCAGTTTAAATTTTCTAATGCTGAGCAATATTTTCATGTGTTTTTGTAGTTTTATGCTGATGACACGGTTATGCTGTTGGAAACAGTGAATGACATTCAAAAAGTATTACTATTAGATATGTTGGATAGTTATTATAAAAAGTTTGGACTTTGTATCAATATTTTGAAGATAAAAATGATGATATTCTCCTGTGGTAAATGGGTAAATGAAAGATGATTAGCAGTGTTTACATACAGGAATGAAATAATGGGAATTGTTTGGGAATATAAGTATTTAGGGACACTTTTAAAATTTTTTACAATAGATTTTCAAAAAACTTGTAGGCCCTTGTCTATCAGCTAAACACGCTATTTATGCTCTATTAAGGAAAGGTACAAAGTTAAATTTGCCACTCACGACTCTTTCTGACATTTTGGAATTTTATCGGTGAATGGCCGATTTGCCGATGGAAACGACATCACTGAATGCTATGTGTATCCCAATCCCCTCCTCAAATCCCCCCTTTTTAGCTATACAGCTCCCAAGACTATGAACCTTTTGTCATTTTGTATATTTACATCATGTTACGTGAAATAAAAGGACAAAGTCGAAAGAAAAATACGTTATGGCTGTCACAAACATATACATACACAGGCACACGGATGTAGTTCTAGAGGTGAAGATGAAGGTCGAAATTAAATCTACGGACGAAGAAATCAGAAGACGATGAATCACGGAATAAAAACTTAACTTTTATTAAAACTACACTGATAAATTACTAGCTGAACTAAAGGCACACGTGCTGATCAAAAAGAACTAAAACTAACACGTAGATTAGACTGAAGACTAAAACAAATATGAAGAACTGAAAAGATGGCGATGGCGGCTTGACCAAGTACAAACCAACGACTACGACTTGACGTAATCCAGACAGGAAACACGCACACGGTGACGTCAATAACATGCAATGACGCATGAATGAAACAAATGACGAAAGATCCCAGACGGAAAACAAGGTGGAATGCCTAATCGAAAATACAAAAATCAAACCAAAGGAAGAATGAAGGTCTACACAGCAGCTGAATCTGCTGACACCCCCGGGGCTGAAGTTCGGGCGGGTGGTGGGAAAGTGTAGACATACACAATCATAATAAAGCTATAACAAGAAAACTGCAAACAGATGATAAATCATGTAACTTAAGAACAAAGTCCAGCGTAAATTATGATAAAATACCGACGAAAGAGTTCGGATTGTCCGTTGTCAAAAAATACAGAAAAGTTATCAATATGCCGTCTGGAAACGGACATCATGAGAATAGATAATTCTATGAGCGTCTAATAGGTCGGAGCATGTCCGTGTTATCAAACAACAGGTAGGCATCGGCTCAAAAAGTCTGCTCCAACGTTGTCCGCACCCTTGATGGCTTGGCGCGATGGAGAAAGGCCAAGGGACTGTGGTCAGTCTGCACGGTAAAGGGCTTGCCGTACAGATAGGGCTGCAACTTCTGGATAGACCACACAAGCGCCAGACACTCGCGCTCAATGACCGCGTAGCGCTTCTCTGCAGGTTTGAGTTTGTGGCTGATGAATTCAACCGGGAAAAGGATGCCGTCGTGCTCTTGAAGAAGAAGGCCTCCGATACCTCGGTCCGAGGCATCTGTTCTCAGTGTGAAAGGCTGCGACACATCGGCGATGTGTAACACCGGCGCTGTGGCGACTTTGTGCTTCAGCTGCTCATAGGCAGTGGTCATGTCGACGTCCCAGGTGAGGTCAGACGGCGCGCCTTTTGTGAGTGCGTCCGTCAGAGGCGCAGCCACAACAGCGAAGTTGGGCACAAAGCGTTGGTAGTAGCCTACCAGACCTAGGAAAGAGCGGAGCTCTTTCTTGTTGCTGGGTCTGGCCAGTCTGTTCAGCTTGTCGATTTTCTTCTGTTCGGTCTGCAGCGTGCCTTTGCCGACGACGTGGCCAAGGAACTCCAGCTCGTGGTAGCCGAACTGACATTTCTCAGGCTTAACTGTGAGGTTGTGTTGCCGGAGTCGTTGGAAGACTGCCCGTAGAGTCTGCATATGTGTAGCCCAGTCTTCCGTGCCGACAACCATATCGTCGATGAAGTGCTGGACGTGATCAATGCCCGCAAGTAGCTTTTTCATCATCTTGCAAAACGTGGCTCCCGAGTTGACTAGGCCAAACGGCATCACCTTCCACTGCCATAGGCCGCTATGGGTAATGAAAGCCGTTTTGTGTCTGTCTTGCTCGGCCACGGGCACTTGCCAGTAGCCTTTGGTCAGATCAATTTTGGACAGGAAATTTGCACTTTGAAGCTTGATAAACAAGTGTTGTGTGTCAGCTACCGGTTCAGCGTGAAATTTTGTCAAAGAATTGACCCTTCTAAAATCAGAACAGAACCGGTATGTACCGTCCTTCTTGACAACGAGCACAATTGGGGATGCATAGGCCGATTTGGATGGTTCTATTATGTCCATTTCAAGCATAGTTTCAATTTCCTTGTCAATGACCTGACGCATAGCATAGGGAGTGTGGTAGCAACGACTTCTCACCGGAACATCGCTGGTAAGCTCGATGTTGTGGTTTTCAAGGTCCGTACGCCCGGGAACAGGCACACGGATGTAGTTCTAGAGGTGAAGATGAAGGTCGAAATTAAATCTACGGACGAAGAAATCAGAAGACGACGAATCACGGAATAAAAACTTAACTTTTATTAAAACTACACTGATAAATTACTAGCTGAACTAAAGGCACACGTGCTGATCAAAAAGAACTAAAACTAACACGTAGATTAGACTGAAGACTAAAACAAATATGAAGAACTGAAAAGATGGCGATGGCGGCTTGACCAAGTACAAACCAACGACTACGACTTGACGTAATCCAGACAGGAAACACGCACACGGTGACGTCAATAACATGCAATGACGCATGAATGAAACAAATGACGAAAGATCCCAGACGGAAAACAAGGTGGAATGCCTAATCGAAAATACAAAAATCAAACCAAAGGAAGAATGAAGGTCTACACAGCAGCTGAATCTGCTGACAATGGCTGTAATGGCAGTGGCATTACACCCAGAAAACAACTCAAACCAGGGTCTAGTTTATTTTTCATTTTTTTTTACTCAAGTCTGTCTGTGGGGTGCTCAACAGACCATTTCACAAGTGGCAGATGTTTCTATTGTGAGAAAGGAATGCAGTCACCCCTAACCATGTCACCCCCTTCTTCTCACTTGTCATATTCCACCTCCCATTCTCCACTTCCCCCATATTCCCTCCCCCCTTTCAGACTTCCTTCATCTACTGAATACCTGGCAGATCCTGGTTTTTTAACACTTCCATGGCTTTTACATCCACCCAGGAAAAAGAAAGACAGTTTCAACTAATGAATACAAAAAACCCTTACACTACAGCATTATTCAACATTGAGAAATAACTGACTATTTAAGGTAGTTGCTGGGCTAGTAAAATTTATACAACATTATGTATAATAAAACAAATATATTATTTCTGTTAAACCATATTATTACTTAAAACTTTAATTCAAAATGTAGTGTATACATGTGTTACAAAAATAAAATAAAAAAATTAAAAGACCACCTTTATTTTCACTCCTGGTTTGCAATATAGTCAAGGTCTACTCTAGTCTCTACACAATTTGTGCTGTATATTGTCCGTTTTCCAAATATAAATTTATGCTGAATGAAAATATACTTAAAATATACTAAATAATCTTACAATGTTGTATACTCTTTGTTATGCCTATGGGAATCTATATTTCACATTCACCATGCTCCAAATGTTACCCAACCCCTATTAATCAACGTGTTCTGACAAATTATTATACCAACCCCCTGAACACTTCTTTACATTTACCATATCTCACCGCTACCTCCCACCCCTTTCATAAAATCTTTCTCTCCTGATGACACATAAAGACAAAGACTGAACAGATAGCATAGCCATGGCACTTGGGGGCATTTCTATGCTATCCTATTCAACAACTTCAAGCACCAAGTTCTAACCCTTCAAGCAACTCATTTCCACCATTCTTGCTTCACTAGCTCTCAAAGGCCAAAGCTCTGTGTATTTTGTAAGCCATTCCGGCTTGGTCTAGGTGTGACAATTTAAAGCACATTATAAGCATGCCAAAGGAAAACACTTCACACTTCTAGAACCCATACCTAAAGCAAAGTGAATGAATAGATCTGGTCTCAAGGCCAATGTGCTACATCAACTCCCTGAGTTATTTTCATGTCTGTAGCCTGGGGTATTTAGTGGACAACCTTAGCTGGCTAATCAAATCCAAGGTATGTACAGTAATGCCTACTAAGTCTAAAACATAAAAGACTAAGACCATATGAAGGTCAGTGAGGCAAGAGAAAGGTGGGTGAGTGGAAGGGGAACATTTCTCACATTCCTGAGGCACCTGGCTAAAAACATGGCCTCTTGCCCATCCACACAAAGGCTAGCCCCAAAGTCACCCACCTTTTTCCTTCCCAAGCAGGGTTCATGGGGTCCTTAACAGTATTTCTTGTATCCTAACCTCTCTAGTCATGCATACCCCATACACTACAGTGTAGCTCTGAGACCAGATGAGGCCTTCTCCTTTCTC
This sequence comes from Oncomelania hupensis, assembly GCA_036898135.1. Lineage (NCBI taxonomy): Eukaryota > Metazoa > Mollusca > Gastropoda > Littorinimorpha > Pomatiopsidae > Oncomelania > Oncomelania hupensis. The sequence continues at coordinate 23,551,783 of CM072515.1, read as the reverse complement.
AAATGGGCTCAGACAGGGAGTTTGGTCTCACATAGTCTCAGTCATGCTGCATGGTATACTATACTATACCCCATTTAAAAAGGCTTAGTTACAAGACCACCTATGACACCTTTTCCCAGATACTGGACAGAGAAAACATACACATCATTTTTTGTTCCCCATTTCAGATCTGCATGTTTAATTAAAATAATACATTTATATAATCATTAAATCAATTATTATAATAATAATCATTTTAAGTTTATCTCATTATAAATGACAACACCCAAACACCCCATGCAGAATGAAATAAATGCACAACACACCCTAGTCTGCCCAGCTATGAATAAGAACCTGGATCGTTTTAGAAGCAGGGAAGATGATAAAGCAGCGAGGGAGAAGAGATGAGCCCCATCCTCATTATACTAGTCCAGAGAAAAGAGGTCCCAAATGCCTTTCTCCCCAATGACCAACAGGTTACAAGAAATCCTTTGCCTTTTACTGTTTTAGTAGTACCATCTCTATCTCCAACCTTCGTTTTGCCGATGACATTGATGGATTGGCTGGAGAGTAACAAGAACTTAAACAGCTGGTACAGAGGCTTGACACCACCTCCAGAGCCTATGGAATGGAAATAAGTGCAGAGAAGACCAAAATGATGACCACCAACACCAATGGCATCAACACGGACATCAAAGTCCAAGGCCAATCCCTCAACACAGTGCATAGCTTCAAATATTTAGGAGCCATTGTATCAGACAATGGGTCCCCACAGGAAGTCTGGATGCACAAACAACTGCTGCCCTGACAAGGTTGAAGCCCATTTGGAAAGACAGGACCATCAGTCTACATTCCAAGGTAAGACTGCTGCGCTCCCTTGTCTCACCCACCTTTTTCCTTCCCAAGCAGGGTTCATGGGGTCCTTAACAGTATTTCTTGTCTCCATCTTCCTAGATCTATACGCTTGCGAAACATGGACCCTCACAGCAGATCTGCAACGAAGAATACAAAGCATGGAGATGAGGTGCTACAGAAGACTTCTGGGCATTTCCTATACCCAGCACATCACCAACGACAAAGTCCGACAGACCATCACACAAGCCATTGGACAACACGATGACCTGCTCACAGTGGTGAAAAAACTGAAACTCCGACGGTATGGCCACGTCACCAGATCTTGCAAACACCATCCTGCAAGGCACAGTGCAAGGAGGTAGAAGAATAGGGAGACCGAAAAAGAGGTAGGAGGACGTCCAACATTCGAGAATGGACTGGTTTGACACTGAGCGAAACCATCAGGGTTGCTGAGGACAGGGAAAGATGGAGTTCGCTGGTTAAACTATCATCTGTGGTGCCCCTACGACCTCCAAGTTAAGGGGTGGGATAGGATAGGATAGTACCATCTCTTAGCATGAAACAGCAAATTAGACATCAATTGTTAATAATAATAAAAGTTGTTGTCTTTTCTGAATTTTGATCTTGACCTTAGGCACACTGTTAACAACTGATATGCTGACTGAATAAGTTAAACTGAACCCTGAGAGTGTGACACATTCTTTCTCAGAGAAATTCGTCCAAAGTAAAATCAGTGTTAATGTAATGTCAACAAGTCCCATGGAGTGAATGACTCATGCACAATTTTTAAAGGTGCTTCCTAAGTCCTTTGTGTGTATGTGAGTGTGTATTTATTCATGGACAACAGAAAAAATAATGACGACTTCATTAATTGGTAATTTCTCATAAATCATATTGTTAAATCATGAAGACAGACAAAATTAATTCTGACTTAAAAAATAAAAGTAACACTAACACTCTCTCAAAAATTCAGTAATTTCTAATAAAAAGCAATGTTACATCTATTATATGTTCTCTGATGAAACTGTAGTTTCTGTTGGGCCTAATCTCATGTGTCAACAGACTCAACTCTCTTAGTCTATTATTATTATTATTATTATTATAATATTTATAAGGCGCTTTCCCTCGCCGAGATCAAAGTGCACACAAACACACACACACCATGTGTACCGCACAGACACACACACAAATAGCAGCAATAAAAAAAAAGAAAAAAAGAAAATCGTTTCAGCTGTATACATGTGGCAATAATAAAACTTAAAACTAAGAGTATGTCTTCAACTTTTTCTTAAAAGAGCTGTAGGATGTCGCATGGCGTATATATCAGCTTTGAGGTTATTCCATATCAATGGTCCTTGAAAAGAAAATAATCTCTCACCACATGATTTGTTTTTAAATGCTTGAGATTTTAGTTTCATGGTGTCATTACCAGAGCAGAGAGATCTTGAAGGTGTGTAGATATGGAGGAGGTCTGACAGGTATAGAGGGGTGTTGTTTGATAGTGTATTGTAGCACATGCAGGCAACCTTATATTGTATCCTTGCAGACACTTTGAGCCAATGGAGTTCTTTGAGAAGGGGGATAATATGTTGGCGTCTTTGTGATCTTAAAATCAAGCGAGCTGCTGAATTTTGAACTTTTTGAAGTTTCTTTGTAAGGAAATTTGAGGCTCCCGCAAGTAGACTATTTTCATAGTCCAGTCGCGAGAGCACGAAAGAGTCTTAGTTGCATCAGTGGTGAGGTACCTGCGGATGCCTGAAATTCTACTTAGCTCATAGTTAGCTAGTTGACATACTTTAGAAACTCGTTCTTTCATTGACAAGGAAGAATCAAACAACACCCCCAAGTTCCTGAAGTTCTCTAAAGCTTTTTTTTCTTCAGAAATTGAAAAATCATTAGAGTTGACGAAGAAAAAAAAAGGAATTCACATTTTAATAATATTATCATAAATAATCGAGTAAGTCTCTTAACACTCTTACGAAGACTTCAAATTATATATTTCTCTTTTTCTCTGAAATGGAAGAGTTAGTAATTTCTGGTTTTAAAAACAAATCCTATGAACTATGAAGACTTAGTTATTCATTTGGCCTAATTGAAAACATGTTACATAGTCAAAGAGACAAGTGCTTCAATTAATTTACATCTCAGTTTCATTTTTCTGACTTAGCTGTTCAAGGTTATAAGCATCCTCCTACACATTGAACAGAAAATAAAGGACTAATTTACTCAAAAATGGGGTTTTCTGCAGAAATCTGAGGTGTTTCTAAACCCAATACCCTTTTCCAAATACATGAACAGGCAAATTGTTTGGACAACCAACATGTAACCTGAAGGTTTTTACAGTGAGCGCGATATTACCAATACAGGTGCTATCAAATAAATGCACCTTGTGTTAACATGAAGACAGCAGGCCGACAGCCTACAATTCCAAAACTAGTACAGTAAAACCTCCGTTTTGAGACCCTCTCTTAAACGACTTCCTCCAACATATGACCGGAAAAAAATTCACCAATGCTTTGTACTATATAATTATAAACGACATCTCTTAAACAACTACCTCTAAAACACGACTTGCGACCTTCAAATAATTAAATTTTACGACCTAGCATCTGACAAATTCAGATTCCAAAGCAACACTATATTTGTGCGCTTGAAGTTGAAGAAAACAGTTTCGTTTACAACTTTTAACAGCAGACGATGCGTTAAAGCAGCTTGAAATACTCTAATGAGCTGACCAGATTTGCCGACACCATGTCTGGTGTTCAAAGTGACAGTAAGACTAAGAGAACATGCACGGGTGGGGGGATCATGCAAACAAACAGAAATAACCGCTTTCTTTTTTTATAAAAACCCACAAACTATTCAATGATTGAATAAAATTAATTACAACAATATTAATGGGGTTATCTTATAAATAGTTATAACTCCAACTCCAAGCATGCAATCAGCACTTACATACACTTTTAAACAACTTAATCATACAAACATAGATTTTTTTATTTTGTAAATAATGAGGAACAGGAAGATATTGACTGTATTCAGACATGGGACAAGGGAATTGTGAAAAATACTGAAACTGAAGGCGCGAAGCGGCGAGCCGACGGCGCGAAGCGCCAATCAAGGTAGGGGGGGTCCGGGGGCATGCCCCCCCGGAAATTTTTTTAAAAAGGGGAAGCCAAATGGTGCAATCTGATGCAATCTGAGCAGGACAATTAACTTTCTAGGCTGTTCACTGAAACAGCTACAGTAAAAAACAAAAGTTAAATTTTTTGAAGTACTCACCCAAAATCACATGTCTGTTTTAGATTGATCTCTGTCATCAATAGTTGTGTGCTGGGTGTGCAAATACCAAATAAATTGTACATAGAGAAGTCTGTTCATATTGTGACTGTTTATTCTTCATTTCATTGACACTCTGGGAAGTTTGCTGAAGAAATCCCTCAGGTCACCACTGGAAACCTGCCTTTTCTTTGCTGGGGCCGGGACCACATTAGTTTCACTCACGGGCACAGATGACGATCTTTTGTTGGTGGGAGTCTGCACCACCTTCGTGGCGGAAGAAGAGGCCACCTTGGGAATACAAAACCCCGGAGAAACACCATTAGCAGAGCTCGTCCCCTTTACGCTTTGGTGTTGGGGACGCTAATTTAATACCAGTCCAGTCCATTAGCAGTGACGTCTCGAAGCAGTGACCACAGCTGATGTGGAGGGTGTGGGAGTCTGCAGCTTCCTTTTAGAAGAAGAGGCTACCTTGCGGCTCCATGATTTCCGAGCTAAAGCAATGTGGGATGGTCTACGACTTCGGCCATCAACTGGAACCGCAGTATGATGAGGTACAACACGGGTTGATCTTCAGGGAGTTCCAGTGGCTGCCGAATCTTTGGGTTTCTCTTTCAGGCTGAGGGCTTCAGAGAGAGCTTGGAGTCTTGCATTGTTGCGTGAACGGACAGCTCTCCAGTGGGCAATCCTGGCAGTCTTTTCTGCTTCTGCAAGTTTTGCCTTGGCTTCCTGCTTGCTGACCAGCTTCTGCTTCTTCAGAGACAAAGCGACTCTCTCCTTTTCAATCCTGTCTTGTTCCGCTTCCTGCTCTATCTTGCGCTTTCCTCTTGCACCTCTCATGTTCTTGCACAAGGTGCGATTCACAGGCGAGTACAGTTTGTCTTTTCTGGCTTCTCCAGGCACGTCGATTTTTGCGATGGAATCGCCGATCAACTGTGATCTCTCCTTGCCCTTGTATTTCACTACAACTCTCTCCGACAGCCATTGCGCTTTCCATTTGTTTTTCACACTGTCAACCTTGTCGATGTTCGCGCGGACTCACCACTTTCATTTTCCGTCAACACTCGATAAGAGTAAGTCGCCATTTTGACTGCTTCGACTTCACGACTGTACAAGCGCTCGGAGAATCCGAAAACGAGTATTTTCAGCTTCGGCAAAGACCGGCAATGATCATGACCAATCAAAACGCGCGCAAAGTTTGGATAAATGACGTCGCAGTACTTCGTGAAACATGACGGAACGACCCGACAACCGAACTCGCGAAGGCGCCAAAGCTCACCCTACCCCCCCTCCAATTTTCTCTTCGGATTTGGGTCGATCTCAGAAATGACCCATTGACTTTTAAAAAATACGGAAATCAGTATAAATACGGATCAGTCCCATGTCTGTGTATTGGTTGTGAGACAGAGTTTAATCTATATTTCTGAAAGATGGTAGATGTTCCCTATACTTAATGGTATGTGTACTTTTTGTACATGTATGTCATGTATTTATTTTACTTAATTAATTTTCTAAATGTCTTTTTCGAAAATGTCCTACCTCCTTTTTAAGACCCCTCCAATATAACTATAAGACCTCGTTTTAATGGCAATTTAAAGGTCGTAAAATGGAGGTTTTACTATACTATACTGCAGTAGACTATACAAGTAAAATGAATGTACTCACCTCATCCATTCCCATATTGAGAACAATTTGCTGCACTTTCTTTCTGGACACATCGCCTTCGAAGGAGCCGGTTGGCTCAGGCTTTTGGGGAGCTTTGAAAGGACTGAGAGCCTCACGGATCTCCGCTAGTTTTTTGTGATGGTTCTCCAGTCCTTTCTTTGGTGCTCCAGTGCCGGACTTGTCTGCGAGGTTCGGGGTGCTCTGAGAAAGTTCTTTGACCTGCATGCCTCCGTCTCCATCACCATCCAGCTGACCCTTACGCAAGTGGCTAAGGCTGTCACGGATGTCATTGAGCATCTGCCGATTATTTCCCACAAAAGCGGCCAGCAGAGGCCGCCTACCCCCTCCTCCTCGTTCGGGTTCTTTGCGTATCATAGGTAGTGTGCAGGCTGCGATGCCAAGCGGCGGGAAAAAAAGGGGTCTGGGTGCCGCAGCGAGACATGCACAACACCAGGGCTAAAAAAACTGTCACAGTAAATATAAATAAGCACACCTCTCCACAACAATCACTCTTCAACTCAAGCCATTAACTGTTAAGGCACGATTAAGTCATGTTTATTCCAGCATCACTGCAGAAGTGGTGCAATATATCCGTGTATTGGTAATCCACATGCGGTGATGTCAAGCTATCACATTTGAAGTGGTCGGATAATCCAAAAACGAAAGTTGGTAATCTCCACTTGAATAAGTTGAAGAAAGTGACCCAGGTACTCCAGTTGATATTCCACACTTCGCAGGCACAGAAATTCACAATGCCACAATCATCACAAAATCTGAAGAAGAGTAGAATGGGGAGAGGTTTGTGCCACCTGAAACACCTGTATCTCAGGTGCAATCCAGGTTGCTCACTCTCACCTGCATGACATGGTGTTGGGGGGCAGGTAGAAACACAGTCAGCATGTCCTATAGTTTTAACTTGATGCTGACAACTCTGACCTTGGCACAGGAGCTGCAGAGGAAAAAAAGCACACAGTAACATTTTGCCAATAGAAACTGCGGTTAAGTACTTTTCTTGACTGTTACTACTACTACTACTACTAATACCTGCATCAAATCCAGCACTTAACATTCTTCAACCACAGGATGGCTTAAAGCCCAGCTACAACATGTACGCAGTAAGCATTCATAACAGTGAAAGAAAAGATATGAGAGAGAGAGAGAGAGAGAGAGAGAGAGAGAGAGAGAGAGAGAGAGAGAGAGAGAGCCGACAGTTGAATCCCTTGAAACAACCTGTACGTCTATAACCTCAGGTATGGGACTGATAATGATATTTCATGAAACGAGATTACTCTCAACTTGACTCAAGACACATTCCATACGAGCTACAAACCCATTCAGATTCATAATATAAGTAATCCAACTAGTGCTGGAGTGTAAGGTCTAACAGCAGTCTCTCAAAGTTGTAATCGCACTGTACCTACCTTGTGGGGGGAAAAAAGCCAACGATACCAACATCATTGTACGAGCCTGAGGTCAACATTCCACACACAACTCGGCAACATTGTGTCAACACAACATGAATCATCTGGCGTTATATTTGCCGAAAAACTGTCGTCTGATAACGAGAACCGGAAAGTAAACTGCGATATTTCTTGATATCTGTTGCCGAGAAGCAAGAAATGCAGGGTTTACTTACCTATAAACAAGAGAAACGAGTCTACCCTTCCGCCATGTTGCTTTCTCACTCAAGCTATCTGCATGTCGGTAATTTTGGGACATGATTTGAGCAAGTCGGGCAATAATGGGACTTCGAAAGTTCATCAAAACCCTTCCGATAAAGTAATAAATACAATAAACTCAAATAAATTTCGTGTACTTACTTGAAATTTCCTTTAGATAGCGCTAACACAGTCCGGACACCCGAAGCCTACAGGCTGACCTAAAATACTCTTTGAAGGGGCGACACCTTAATGTGCGACGCATTATTGTAAAATACGGAATCTTACTGCGTAAAACTGAGTATTTTGACTATGCATTAAGAAACACAATCAATATCGGAGAACTCGGCGTCACAAGGAAATGTTATCAAGAGCTATTACATATTTCCGACAAATACAAACAAAATATGCAAGTCGACCTACCCACACGAACGGAATATGATGGACTCGGCCTAGTCTTTCCAAGTTTAACAGTGATTGACATAGGCCACGCCTCCAAGACATTGCTGAAATTCCACAGTGATCATGTGTTTTATCTAGTGTCTTGATAACGCTGCGAGCGCTTTCCCTGTATGTGTCCCCGCGTAGCGTGCGTGCTACTGGCCACTCATTGAAGCCATTCATACAAAGAATATGGGAGAGGGAGGACCATGGCCAGACGGGGGCAGGTGCGCCCACTGTCCACCGTTGCATGACAAGCAAGAGTAATAGTGGGGATCGACTGGGACTTTCGTGGTTAGTTGCATAGCGGGGGAAAATGCTGACTGTGGCTGTAGATCGTACGTCTATAGTAATGTTGCTTGATCGATGTTGACGTCTTTTGGCCTAGGGAATGCAATACAGGAATGTCCGTTAGTGTAACTGTTACATAATGAACATGTTCGAACTTTCACGTGTGCTTGATGATTTCACCTAGAGTCAAGCGATGTTTCACATTATATATTGAGAAAATACCTTTTAAGATGCTCTGGATGTGATGTAACGCGTACACCCATAGCGGCTTGTGGTACCGTATAGTAAGTAGTGTACTAAGGAATGACTGTTAGGTATCTGATGTTGCGTCGGTGTCTCTTGTATAAGACTATAATGGTAACAGCTATCGTGGTGGTCAAGGTTGAATGATCTCTTTGATGTCAAAGAGACTTACTGACATCATGACTCAATAGAAAGCCCAAATTACTCCCCTAGCATTTAAAGATTTCGTCATCAGTCGGGAATGTTTGTCAATGATCGTCTGTAAGGAATTTGTTATGCAATACATTGATGGTTAATTTAATCAGTCAATATTTCCAGAGCAAATACACTGGTGTGTAAAATGTAGGTCAGATCTAAACTAATCTGTACGAGTACTTTCAAGTTATTTCTTGTTTTGTACCATTGTTTAATAACCTTTTTTTTTTTAAATCATTACTACACATAGCATTACAGTTATTTAATCTTTGGTTATTCCATAATTTCTTTAGTTTTATTTTATATGTTTAACATTATCACCATTATTGTAATGAATGTGTACTTTTTATACATGTATACATACATTTCATTTTTATTTATTAAGTTACTTAAATACTTGTGTTTTAAAGTGAACTAAAATTCAAACACCACTTGTAATCAGATATTATTCAAAGATATGCACTGATCCCAGATCTCAATGTGCTTAAAATATATTACATTATTTTTGTAGTTATGTAAACAAAAAAATTTTGTCTGCTGTGTGTGTGTTGTTGTTGACCTCGAGGCCGACATTGCCAAGATGGGCTACACCTGGAGTCAGTTAGAAAGAATGGCACAGGACAGAGGACTCTGGAGGGCTGTTGTTGGCGGCCCATACCCAGGCAGGGGTGACGGGCATCAAGTAAATAAGTGTGTGTGTGCGTATTCTGAAACTCATCTAGTCCTCTGGGGTGTGTGTGTGCACGCACGTAGGTGTGTAAAAGTAAGAGATCAGGTTCTTTGATATGTGTGCATGCATGTGTGTGTATGGTGTAAGCACTACACCTTGGCTCACACACATTCTCGTACTTCACCCAATTAAAAACCAAGGCTACCAAAGGAGTCCCTTTCAAAACAAAGTCTTTTTTCAACGTTCAGAATCTCACACGTCATACAAGTACATCAAAATCTAGGTTACAACTAGAATATATATATATATATATTACATACATATATACACAATGGTTCATGACGTCACTACGTATTTAAATTGATAATTTACATACTGTACTGCCATACTTATACAAATTGATACATCTTGACAGAAACAATTGAAATGAGGTACAAACACAACAGAATGAAGATCAGCATGATTTAACTTGCTAATTCATTTAACAACTGAGCTGACAAATAAATATAGGCCTGATGTATTCACAAAATTGTGCCTTTGCTGCACAACAAATAAACCAACATGAAATAATATATTCTTATTAAACAACAACAAACAAACAAAAACACAAAACTAGAAGGGCACAGTCCATATGACTCACATACTCCTTATGGAACTAGAAAATGAGTGCTCAGAAAAAAAAACAAAATAAAATGGTGGCATTAAAATGCAAATACAGATTTTTATCTTTCTATACTCTTTAAGATGACATTGACCTCTGGCTCTAAATTCACAGTGACTTAGGATGGCTTGACCCTCACATGTTCTCTCATGCATATCTGATCAAATAACCCAATGTTGTTGCATACTATGGGTTCAATAAACAGCCATTCCACAGTATGACGACCTATTTTTTGTATGTTTTTGCAAGGCCTCAAATGATCCCGACTTCAAGATCAACGCAAAAACAAAACATTATATGGAAGATCACTCTATCATCTCTAAATACAATAAGTTTGGATTTAATATTTCTCACAGTTTAGGGTCAAGGTCACTTCAACGTACCTATACAAACCGACTTTACATTACAAGATTATTGCTTTAGGTCCAGCGGACTCTTCCAAGCCAAAACAGGACCAGTATAGCCGAATCAGGACCACAAAAGACCACAACTTCGCTGAAAGAGGACTCGCCCCCGATTCGCATAAAAGATCTGCCGAAACAACCCTAGTGGTAACACTGAAGGCACTCCACCAGCCGGTCACTTTACAATAAAGACATCCAATGCAGGGGACGCTGAGGCTATTCTCTTATTTATCTAACCCCCGTTTAAAAAAACAAAATAAAATATAAACATTATAAAATATCAACAAAACACATACATATAAAACGCCTACATTGCCAAATAATAACATCATAGGAAGCCCCAGTGACCACCTTGCAAAAAGCGTCCAATATTTCCCAGCTGATCCAACAGACCTCACACACAAATCAGGAGTTTTGTCCCGGAAGAGTTTTCAAGAAAAAAGGTAAGTGACTGGTCTAGCGAAGAAGATAGTACAGTAGATTGATAGAACAGAGTAGGAATGAGAAAGAACAAAGGAGAAAGACAGCAACAGTGGGAATTTAAAGCACAAAATTTCCAGAAAGTGGGGATACTATTTATACTGAAACCCCCAGCACCCCCACCGGGATAACTTTAGAAAGCTCCAGTGACCTTGACCTTGGAGTGAGGTTGACCAAATTTACATAGTATGTGTGTCTCATAGATTAGATATCTATCATGCATTAAGGTATCTTAAGTTCAGTATTAATAACCTAGAAAAAAAAAGTGAAAATTTGTGAAAAATTGTCATTTTTTAATTAACATTTTATTACCCTGTGACCTTTATCTTGAAGTGAAGTCATTCATTCACTGATCACTTTTGAGGTCTCACGAGTATACACTATCTGACCAAGTTTGGTTGCGATAGTTGAAATAGGCTCTGAGTACTTAGCTACTTTAAAGTTTTTGCACAGACAGATGGACTGACGGACATTTGTTTGGGCTATCGGACTCGTCTTGCACAGATTTTGAAAATCTGGAGAACATTTTTTTGTGTTGGTGAGTACATAGACTTGCACTGCTGTGCATGCAAGTCAAAAACCAACTTCAGTGTATGTTTTAATGTTAGCACTGAATGAAAGGCTAAAACAGAGAAAAAGCAAATCAACTATGAACTGATAAAACAGAAAAGATAAAATAAATTGTGATCGTGCCAAACAGTTCAAAGAGAACTTGATGTATTTCAAAAAGCAAATGCCATTACCACTGTTCAATGGGAGAAAAAAACAACTATACCAAGCAAGAGAAGACAAATGAGAACATGAAATGTTCAGCAAAGAATTAAATAAAACAGAACTGTCCCAGCTTAAACCTGAAAATGCTAAAATAAATGGTTCTTGGTCCCTGATAACATATAATAATAAATACAAATCTAAAACTTTCAGGGGTACAAACCCTCTAGTTTTGTTGAAAGATCATGAAAAACTGATTATCATTTTCATTCATAACATAAACAGCAACACATTATAACGCTACACTCCCACAAGTGCGTTGTTATATCTATGACTTCTTGCTTCAGGATAAGAAGCATCCAAATCTATTAGCCTACAATATATAACAATGCAGGACTATAAAAAAAGCAAGGTTATTGAAAGTGACAGAACAGACTACTATAATTCACAAAGTTTTGAACACTCCTTGCCTTGGGGGTTATACCGGAAACAAGTCGTCAAAAGATCTTTTGATCAATTTGAGCAAATAACCCACCTACCATTTTCCTCTCTACCCAGTCTCATGACAAATATAAACATTTTCCATGAGAGAAGAACTCCTCAGATGATGTATTATTTCTACTACTTTATGGCCACACTGTCTACAACTACACTACACCAAGTAAACTTTCAAAATACAGTGATGCTTACGTTAAGAAAGAAGCTAGACTTCTAAAGACAAATTCAAAAAGCTAATTCTCTACCAACAAAGTCAAGATTATTTCCTCGGTTAGCATGCACAATAGCAAAATCAGACCAAATCAGTTTTGTGTATCTAAACACACATTGCTGCATAATTAGATAATTTTCACATAGAACAATCAAAATAAATCTATTTTATTTGAGAAATTGTCTACATATGTTTGCTACCGAAATGAAAAAAATCCCCACACATATCAGCAAGACTAGAAGTCTAATTCAGATTTTTTTTTAAAAGCCATTTTTGTTTACACTGCAAAGAAAATAGATTTATGTACATACTGAAACAGTTGGCAGATGAGCGGTGATGGCCACCGAGGGTTGAAACAAATGAATGATGTACTAAGTTATGGCACAACACAAAGAAAGCACACGGCATACTTGACAGTTTAATCAACTGCATCCATCCACACAAACCTTCTCATGTCTACACTGTACTTTAAAGCCACTCCATAGGTTTACCATTCAGTTGAAAGTGAAATAGTTACTAGCTCAACAGGTTAACTCGACTACTAGAATAATATAAAATGAAAGGGAAATGTATTTAAAAACTTTCTCCTTATCAATTGAAGCTACTTTTACCCTGTGGTCTACTACAACAGACAGAAGATTACCATACTGCGAATACATTCAAAGTTTTATTATCTGTATCTAAAAATGATTTGCGGAGAAAGAGACAAATATTTACTTCAATCTCGTTTGAGAGTGACAGGCGTACCATGAGAGTGTTAATTGGAAAAAACACCTGAATTGGCATGCGTCGCCAATGTATTTCAATGTACAATTCAATGGAACAACAAAATCCAATAGTATCAGCATTTACTGTCTCACTTTTGCAAGTCCATGATAAATTAGAAAGTGTAACTAACATTCTCCACTTAATTCTAATCAATACATCATTGAAACATGAAGTGAAGACAGCAACACAGACTAGAATGTAGCAGTATTCCATCAAAAAGAAATTAATATCAAAGTCAAAGAACACAGGTGAACCCTCAAAAATCACAGTTTCCCCACAATCTCATTTCCTAATTGAAGCACATGCAAAAAAAAAAAAAAAAAAAGCGATGCAAGGCCTATATCTTAGAATGGCAGGACAACTCCAAAGAGCAAATACACTAAAGGGCATTTTTTTCTCTTCTCTTGTAAACAATACTGTGTATTTTGTCATGGGAGCATTTCCTGTAAAGCTGTAGTCATCTTTTCGTCCAACGTTGTAAAATCCAACTTCGAATTCGCTACTAACAGATGATCCGTACGTTCCAGAAGGCATAGCTTCCTCAAACGCAGAACATCATAAAACAAATCCCAATCATTTTGGGACTATTTCATAACTGGTACGCAAAAAGTTATCTTGTGACATTCAGATATGCATAGAAGGGAATTATAAAAAGAAACTTATACACACTAGATGGCTTGATTGACTGCACAAAACACACTCAATGTAAAGACATACACCGGCACTAGTTCCATACATAGATACAGACAATGAACAAGCTGCGAAGGAGCAAACACTATGACACTACGATGAATTGGCCGGCAAAGCATCAAACAGGTTAACTGATGTCTGTGCCATAATTATCACAGCTGAACACATCAAGAAGTAGGCAGCAATCTTTTCACTAAACATGGCATGACCAACAAAATTACTGCTTGTCCATCAAACAACAGTTATAACGTTGAAAGTGGGCTAAACAAAGGTGACAAAAATGTAAAGAAATTTCTTACTTTGTGCTCATTGAACACAGTCTTGCACACCATTCCTAATTTCTCAGGGCAACATTTATGCGGTCACGCTGCAAAATGTCACAGAAGGACTTAACTGATGCTTGACAAAGAATGGACAATTGTAAATATTCCTATGTAAATGGTGACTTTCATCATCAATGCAAAACAACTGAAGATATGTATGCTTACATGTATTTATCATGCCCACTATCTTTACGGCAACGAGTATTCTAGACAAACTGACTAAATTTAGCAGGTCCACTGCTGGAACATTTTCTCATTCTACAATATGGTGAAAGATAACTTGTACTTCAGACTTTTAAACATACACAAACCTAACCAACAACTGACTGAGTGCAAACACTTGTTTTAATTGCTGAAAGTTCAAGAAAGTGAAATCATGTAAAAAATAATCTTCTACAATCCACACATCTTGATGAAAGGTAACAAACAAACATTCTGATGGAAACGCATTGTTGGAAAGTTCATGAATATGTATTTACTCCACGCAAAACATTATTTGCACAAAACCCAAAATCATGAAGCTAAAAAATACTGGATAATGCTTGGAACATAGCAAAATGTATATGAAATAAGTCGTCTTTCTCTGTACCTTCTCATTTGCTACCACATTTTTTCAGTTTCAGTTTTGGTCAGTTTCATCATTTACAATAACATTCATTCATTATACAAAACTTAGCAAAATACACATGCAAATCAAAGGAGAATGCTTTCTACAATTGTACTTGAACTAGATGAATATACAATGCAGTAATGAATTACAGAAAAAATAGTATTTTGAAGATACACGTGCTAACATACCGATACACAAATCAAGACAGTTACACATAAATATGTATTCATATGCAAACAACTCCAGTAAAATGTCCATCGTCACATTTCTCTCACACAATAATGCATGCAACATCGTTTCGCATATCAAAAGCTGGTCACGCGCACACACGCAGCTCTCTGACTTCTTTCTTGCATCCTGCCTCCTTTTGCCTCGCTTCTTTCTTCCTTAATCCCAGCACATTTCATCTTTGATTTCTTGCTGCACTGCTCTTTGACAGGAACTGGTGCATGAAACAGCTATGATGTCTTCAGTGACAAAAACCTTTACCCACGATGCACGAGAAAAACCCGAGTGACAAATTACAAGTCTTGATCTCCAGACAGTTCGGATACTCACACCAACCAATCGCATACATATACTCTTAGATGACGCAGTGCGAAGCATATGTAATACACAAATCTGTACAAAAACAAGTGCAATCACTGGCTTATATCAGTCAAAAGTTCCTCTTGCATTTGTGCACGTGTCCTCCTGACTGATGCTTCTTATCACAACGCAGTGCTAAAAAAAATAATAAAATAAATCTCACTCACTCCAATACTTATTTATCTTTCCCACACACCTCCACAAAACTATTTTGTCACCCTTTGTAGGTGTGGATGTGTGTGTGTGTATATATATATCCAGCTATATGAAACATTCATTAAGAGTCAAGAGCAAAACATGACTACTAGTCTTGCCTAACAGTGACATTTCATTTGACACTGATGTTGTAAAACAAAATCTGCTGGTGAAAAAACTGAAGAGAGTAAGAAAACCCATATAATTATAAGTGATTGGGTGATTGGGAAAAGAAGGACCCAATTCAAACAGATATGGACTAAGATTATTTTTAAGAAAGTCATCACGATAATCAGAGCATTTTGACAAATCAGCATCTATGAAATTATTCCTAGATTCCACGTTCAGTATACTTTTGACAGTCCCGCGCTAATGACTTGATAATATAAAAACGTGCCTTATTTGTTCTTTTATGTCTTCCTCTGTCAGCCACCTTTTCATTTTTTGCCATTGGTTAACAAAATCAAATCTGCAATAGTTGACTGACAAAAGTGAGGGAACGTCTGCGCCTGTTTGGGTCCACTCAGAGTCCTCCAATACTACCGTCACTCCCTGGCATCTGCAACAAATGAAAAACAAGAAATGAGATTGTGCAAATACTGCACAAGTCAACGATATCTACTGGCTTGTTATACATTCCAATTGAAAGCAGCATATACTGATGTGCAACCTACATTCATACCATAAAAGATCTATTGTGTTTTTCCAACATGCATAATACATTTGATTAAATATTAATATTAAACGTTTAATACATATTCTACAACCTCACTAAGGAAGCAAAGTCTCAAGTCTTTTACCCAGGATATTGTCAAATTCCAAAAACACTGACCTAGTGTGGACTCACAAAGCACCAAAGGGGTCATTTTGTGGGTTCTGAGCTGGAGCTTGTTGTCTGGGCATCTGTGCCCCACCCATCATGCCCATGCCCATGCCTCCGTACATCATGGGCTGTTGCTGCTGCATGCCCATCACGGGCTGCATTCCCATGCCCATGCCAGGCTGCATGCCCATCCCCATGCCTGGTCGCATCTGACCCATGCCCATTCCCATTCCTGGTGCACCCATGCCCTGACAGACAGAAAAGTCAAAAGTCAAGGCCTTAGTAGCCAAACATTTTGGCTAAAAAAACCCAAAAAACTATCAATTTTTAATCTACACAGCCCTGAAAATGAAAAAAAGATCCCACTAGCCTTTGGCTAGTAACTTAAAAATTTTACTAGCCAAACTAAAAATTTTACTAGCCAAACTAAAAAAAAAAGTTCATTTTAGCGCACTCGCATTTGGCGACTAAAGTTTTTTTTTTAGTCGCCAATTTTTTTTTTCACTAGCCATGGCAACTAAATTAGTCGCCATTTTCAGGCCTGCTACAGAAATTCAGAAACGGTGCAGCTTTATTTAATGATAACAGATGTTGATTCATAAAAAGCAAAATTAAAAAGAACAGTTGATTTACAAGTTCAGAAGACAAAGATACTTTCACACACAGACAACACAGATCAATTCATAGCTTTATAAATAAATAATTATTATTATCATAGTCATCTTGCACTTTATCTGAAATTAACATCATTATTCTGAATTGTTTTATTTGAGCAAGCAGGCTTCCACTGTAAACCCTATGCAACTACCAAATCAATTTAAATTATATACAAAAAAAGAAACTGCTATACCATCATCTGTGGGTTCATGCCTCCAGCCATAGGTGGCTGACCAAAGCCCATGCCAGGTGCTCCTCCCATCGGAGGAACCATCTGCAAAACAGGAACCCACAAAAACAATCTAAAAGTTGCACTTTTCATATATACGAGCACAGCACGATGAAACTGTATTATTTCTCTCATCTCATGATAGTTATTTTAAACATTTACACGGTTTATTTTGTTACAAAAATTAAATGGGACAGCTGTACTGACCATCTGTGGCTGAAACTGCTGAGGCTGTGTCCACGTTGTTGAAGTCTGAACAGCCGGTCTGGGCTGATACGTTGTGCCGCCCGTCAGTTTGCTCTCACCTTTTGGCTGCCACTGGTGGTTAGCTCTGACGATCAGAATAAATAACACAATAAAACACCACAGACACAACATAAATCGCTATGCATGAACCACCAATAGCATATATTGAAAATAAATGCAGTTGGGGCGCAGAGTCTAAACTGATATGAATCATCAAACAAAATGTGATAAATGCAACTTAGTAGCAATTTTAGAACCACCCAAAAAATGTTTTTTTCTCTAACACACACAAAAAGCACAGATTAACTCTTTCCATACTTTGCTACGCAGTAACGCTATTGCGTAGTGCCAGCGCAAAACGCTTTCATACTGACATACGCATTCGTATACCTCTAATTTCAAAAGTCGCAGTGTGTAGACCTGGGGTCTCAAACTTGCGGCCCTCGGACCTCTCGAGTCCTGCGAGATATTTTGCAGCCTGCTACCTGACAGCAAAGTTTAGTGTTAATGCTGCCCACGCGTGTTCCCCCATTCTCATATCCATAATGTGACCCTCTGCGACTGTTTTAGTTGAATCTCACTGACTAGTCTAATTCTTATTTGTATTATGTTTGTATAGGTTTGTGGACCTTGATTATAATGGTAAAAACCGTTTTAAAATCAGAATTAAAAATGTTTATTTTATAGCATTTTATGAGACAAATATGGCAAAGTGCAGTTTTATTTTTCGAAACAAAAAACAACAACTAATATTAGGTAGTTTGAGTTTGGGCGAGCTACATGCTGCAACTCTGCCTTCCCCTGCCTATAATTTCCTAATAAAAATGGACAATAAAGTGTCAAAAATCAACACAAATATATATACATATATATATATACCAACAATTTGAAGTAAGTCAGTGGTTATTCATAACCATAAATGTGTAAATCATACCAATCTGACACGGTTTCAGACAATCAAATATTGGCTGCTCCTGCCTTCTGTTTGAACATGTTTTAGTTTTAGTTTTAAAATCACCAGTAGGTGTTGCCATATTTTTAATTTTATTTTATGCTTTTTTTTATCTTTGTTTACCAGAAGCTCATTATTTTAATAGCATTTATTAGCTGAATATTTTTTACTTTAGAACACCTAGAATTTTATTTTCTTACTAAGGATATAATGCCATTAACATTGTGGAATACCTAATGCGGCCCAGTCTCACCCAGACTCTACCTCCTGTGGCTCCTCCCCTCCCCCTTCTCCCCCCCCACCGATAATTTGCATTTGAGACCTTTGGTGTTGACTCAACATAGTATATGAAATTAAGGTGGAAAAACCTTTCGTATTTTCATTTTGGAGCACACTTGCAACGTTCATTTGGCATTGACCACAGGTGTTTCAAAGAGAGTGGGCTAATAACATTAAAGGGGACGCTAAAAGTGGTCAAGAAGAAAGTGATCAAGGTGATGAGTAATTCCACCGTTGTAGGTGTGCACTAAAATTAGAGGGAGATAATGCTGTTTTCCATAACAATCAGAGAAAGGTCTATTATTCAAATGTTGTCTCCCTTACACTGCTTGTAGCTTATTCTGTGGGAATCTTATGTGCAAATTTTGGGAGGTGGGGGTGGGGAGAAGTAGTATGTTTTCATTACAAATAAAATGGCAAATTGTAAAGATAATTCTACCAAATTTGGCTATTGGTTAGTCCATTCTAATTTCTTTATGGACCTAAACTTTTAACATTTTTTAGCAACTCATACAAATCAGCCAGTATTGAACGATCCAATGGGAAGCAACCCGCCGCCAATATAGAATGAGTTAAAAACAAACAATAGGTTCTATAATCATAGGCTAACCAATAAAATTCAAAGCGAATTGCAACTATTACAACTAGATAACCTCCAAGTCTTTCTTCCACCCCTCTGTATTCTGGATAAATAGCATTTCTATTGAAAAAAGGAAAAAAAAAGTAAATGTTTCCTATCATTGATAATCCCAATGATAAAATGTAAAACACGCATTTATAAATAGTTTTTCTTTCAAAACTGATGCCAATGGTTAATCGACGGCACGTGTGCAAAAGGCATGCCAAAATGTGTAAACAAAGGCAGCAAAATATAAGTGCAGAAAAATGTGACACTGTGACTGACTTTTTGACTTGCTCGGCAGACTGTTTAACACTGAGGCTGGAGGCCAGAGAGGCCAGTGAAGAGTCCAGGTCCTTGGCCAGAAGTTTGGGTTCACTGGCTTTGGTCATACCAGGAGAACTCCCCAACGGAGCAGCTTTGTTCTGTGGCTGTAAGACGTCGCCGAATGCATCAAACCCTGCACAGACAAAACACCACATGCATCAGTCTCCAAACATCAGGTAAATATAGGCTGCCACAGTGGAATAGTCCATGACGTAAAACATCTATAAACATCTTTAAAGTCAATGTGGTAAAGGAACCCACAGAACAAAAGAAAAAAAGTCTTAACTAACTGCACACCATGATACTAATCTTCAGGTGAAGTCTAATACTGTGGTTGGATTCTGCATTATACATACATAATGGTAACAATTATTATATTAATTCCCCACTAAAGACCAATGAAGATGTTAGTAAGCCATGTTAATCTTAAATTCACAAATATTCTGAATATTAAGAGAAGGGTCATTTTAACTGAAAGATGTCATGCAAGTAACTGTACTTGTCAGTGAAGAAAAAAAAAATATATATATATATATAATGAGCACAAAATTCATCAAAAACTGCTGCGTTTGTGCACATTACCGAGTTTTACAATAAAAATCAGTAGAACTAAACATATTTACCACAATATCTAAACAATAAAATAATAAATCCTCCTGTAAAAAAACAATACCCTGAGACTAAATATAAAGAACCAAATGTACACTGTGTTCTACTAGCAAAACAGTTTATTTGGTACGACTGTGTATGGAGACAACTGGACACCATGTTGCACGCACACATGCACAGAGGCAACCATGCAAGCACACAAATGCGTGCCTTCCCTCCCCCCTCCACACACATACAAAAGATCCATTGCAGAGGACTACGTGAATACATGATTATCTGTGGTGTCCTTTTGAAACCAACTCTGCATTCGGCAATGGACATTCAATAACTACATAGCTTGCCAAATGACAATGATGAGAGAATGAGGTAGTGAAGAGAATTACAAATAAAATCAGGAACACTGCTGTGAGCAACTACTTTCAGGTCAAGTTTAACCTCAATCACTCCTACTTGGTAGGTAAAAAGGCATCAGTCACAAGATCTTGTACAGTTTTGTGGAAATATCTGCTTCCTCTATGCCACAATTACACTTAACTCCTGAGAACTTAAATTTAAAATAAACAAACTATAAGGGCAAAGCCCATAGGGCTACCTGCTGCTTATGGAACTCAATATTTAAGTAACATTAAAATGAGTGCCCGTGAAAAACAAAATGAAATGGTGGCATCAAAATGCAAAGAAATACCGACTTTGATCTTTCTATGCTCATGACCTTGAGATGACATTGACCTCTGGCTCCATATACACTCATGTACTACCAAATAAAGTACAGCAAAAGTTGTGTTATGTTCTCCCCCCCCCCCCCTCCACCAAATAAGTGACCTTGGGATGACCTTGACATTTAGTGACCTTGACTTTCATGTGAACTTGCATGCATGTCTGATCAAATAACCCAATACTGTTGCATACTATGGGTTAAATAAACAACCGTTCCAATGAGCGATGATCTATTTTTTGTATGTTTTAAAATGACCTTGACCTTCAAGATCAACACAAAAACTAAAACTAAAGATGAACTGAAAGATCAATCTATCACCTCTAAATACAAGTTTGGAATTAATGTCTCTCAGTTTAGGGTCAAAGTCACTTCCAAGTACCTATACAAACTGACTTTGGACAGCTCCAGTGGCCTTGATCTTGGAGTGAGGTTGACTGAATTTGCAAAGTATGTGTGTCTCCTTGATAACTATCAGGCATCAAAGAATCATAAGTATAATATTAATAACCTAGAAAAAAATGAAATGTTAACCAACATTTCATGACCTTTGACCTTAAACTTTGAGGTGAACTCAATCTGATAATTTTCGAGTCTCATGAGTATACATGATCTCACCAAGTTTGATTGTGATAGATAAAATAGGCTCTGAGTACGTAGCCACTTTAAAGTTTGTGCACAGACAAACGGTTGACCGACAGACGGATGGACAGACATTTTATTTCCATGTCATTTTTGGACTTTACACAGATTTGCAAAAATATGGAAAATATTTTTTGATGTCGGGTACATGCTATGCATGCGAGCCAAAAATCCACCACCACCACCATCACGTCATCATTATCGTTGTAGCCAAAAGCAACCTACAATCATCACAGCTGAACATTTTTAAATAATCAAAGTCCACCCCATGATGTGAACATAACAAACTACAGCAATATGAGGAAGTGGGAGACAGAAAATGAAAAAAGGGGAAGAGGGAAGAGAAGGAATCCATGAGAATTTTATAGGAGCAGTACATGTTCCAATAATGGATTGACATGTTAGTTATTCATTTCTTACAGGGTCCAGCGGACTGCAAAGAGCCGAATCAGGACCACAAATTCAAGACCACAATTTGGCTGAAAGAGGACTCACCCCTGGTCCACATAAAAGATCTGCTGAAACAACTCCAGTGGTAACATTGAAGGCATTCCACCAGCCGGTCACTGTACCATAAAGCATCCCACGCAGGGGACGCTGAGGTTATACCCTAATTTATCAAAACCCCGTTTATAAAAACAAAATAGAATACAAACATCATTATAAAATATCACAACAAAATACATACATATAAAATGCCTACATTGCTAAATAATAATATCATAGGAAAACCTAGTGACCATTTGGCAGAAAGTGCCCAATATTTCCAAGCTGATACAACAGTCCCACACACAAACGAGGAGTTTTGTCCCGAAAGGGTTTTCAAGAAAAAAGGTAGGTGGCTGGTCTAGCGAAGAAGAAGACAGCATAGTAGATTCATAGAACAGAGTAGGAATGAGAAAGAACAAATGAGAAAGACAGCGGTTGTGGGAATTTAACGCACTAAATTTCCAGAAAGTGGGGATACTATTTATACAGAATTGACATGTGACACAGCCAACATGGCACAAGTGCTGCAAAGAAAAGAACAAGACGCATACACAACAACAATAACAAAAAGAAAAAGTAATGGCTAAACTGAAAGGAAATACACAGTAACTGCAACAGAATGGCAAAAACACTGATCACAGCAGAAGGGATGTTTGCATGGTGGATTTCACCTGTAGCAGAAGGCTTGCGTGTTTGCCCTACCCCCATCTGCCCAGCACCAGGGCTCCCATGCCCAAAGCCGCCTAGAAAGTAGCAAGAATAGCAAATGCACACACAAGTCACCTACAAGCAAACTCAAACACAATCACGCTCATCGTTTCGACAAGTAAGTATAATAATAAAGTATGATAAAGAATCCCATAGGGGAAAAAAACAAACCAGGAAGATACATGTAAAGTTCATTTAAATAGTTCCTTATTTTTATGCAAACTGTTTCAGGAAAAATTATGGCTTACATTACAAACAAACAAAATCACGAACTGGTTCAGGGATGATAAATGAATGGGAAGATTTTCCAATAACACTTTTGGTAACAAGATACATATGGTTGGGTAAGGCATGTAAAGTGATTGCAAGTCTGATATGCAAAGCATACCACAAAAGAGATGACAGATCTGATACTACGAGCTCTTGGTAAGTATATTTTGACAAACTGAAGTATCCAGTATGGACGATTTCTGAGAGGTGTATCCATTTCTGCTAAATAAACATCCGACAGAGTGACGTATCCATTTTGTGCCAAAGGAACACTGGTCATGGACACTGACAGGAAAGTGAGTTGGTGTACCTGCATCAGACATGCTGGGAGGAGAAGGGCTCCTGGACAGGTGACGAGCTGAGGAAGGAACGAGTGTGGTCGACAGACAAGGAGCAAGCAGCGATTGAGAGAAATAAATCAGTATTGCAATATCATTAAAAACTGTTCTCTTCAACTATCTCAACCTACCTTTAACTAAACTTCACAACAAAACTTTTTAACAAGTATGTCGATGTTATACTTTACAGTAATTATATAAATAAATTCCAAATTTTTAAGATTATCAAGAAAACAGCATTCTGCTGTACCATAAAACAAAATTTATTTTAACAAAAAGTGTATACAGATTTTATTTCAAATATGCTACCATTCAAATCTGCTACTAGATTACACACATTTCTGGCAATATCAATAACTCATCAAGTAATTTCAAATTTTTGTTGAAATTATTCTACAGTAAATGTGTGTGTGTTTTTTTTTAATACACTGAAAGACAAAATATCATTATAAATTCATTCGATCACAGTAACTCAATATTTTTAAAAAAAAGTGTATTTATTTATTTTAAATAGAAAGAGATTGGCTAATAATACCAATACCAAAATCTGCTTTCAATAATAACATGGCTTTTAAAAGAAACCAACATAGACATATAATCAATTTATCTTAATATAAAATGGACTGTGCTAAAAAATTATTCTCACACATTGATTCAACATGCTGTGCAGAGGAGTTTATGCTTTACATACACAGACTGTGTGATGTCGTACCACGAACAACAAAAGGAAAGGGAGACAACTGTTAGTGCAGTGGGGGGAAAAAACAACACACCTAGTGTAGTTCACACTAACACAAAACTCAGGATTTTACAAGAATTGAACCTCTGGACAAACCTAGACCCTGGACAAAATTTACCAATCTCTCCCTCTCTCCCCCCAAAGTGTGCTCATACTCTTTCTCTCATTCACCCACCTATATACACACATGACAGTATTAAAGCAACAGAGAGAAAACTTACAGAAATGGGAACTATCTATAAAGAAAAACTATTGCGCCCCTTACCCCAACCCCAAAGAGGAACAAGGGCGACACATGCAAGTAGGTCTACATACGCAGCAAAAAACAAAATCCAGCGTACTTGATTATTTCAACAATCAACACACCTGATTTAAAAACAAACTTGACTGTTTCAACACTGAACAAAAAAATGAAAGGATTTAATACACTACTGTTTTAAGTAAAAAGAAATTGTTTCATCTACTATGGCCTACAAATAACAATTCCAAATGAAGACACCATACAACATCAAATTCAGGGATATCTGCTGTAAACTTTCAGTGCACTAATAGTAATAATACTAATTACAAACTGACGGAATAAATATGCCCCTCAAAACAAAGGAAAACCCGAGGTAGAAAAAACAAATATACATTTACGAAGGCAAGGCACTTTGAGGTATCTGATAAACGATTTAAAAATATGGCCACAGAAATATATCAAGAATACACAAAAGTGGGGAAACACACACAAATTGCAAAATATCTAGTTACGAGAGAATGAATACTGACATTTTGCTATAAACAGGTCCAAAACAGAAGCACTAAATGATCACTGTGATGGGAAATGTCTGACCCGGCATGCATCTTAGCTGCAGTCACTTCCATCTGACTGTGCAAATCATCACTGAGTATCCCACGTTTTGAACCACAATGGACCAATACTCGAGGGATGGACGAATACCAACACCACCAAATAGGGACATTACCTCGGTGTTCACTACTACTGACCTGGACTACCGGTGATGTTCAAATCACCAAGGCCTCCTAAGCCTGCTGCACACATACCTCAATAGTTGTTATTTCTGACAAGAGTGTAATGGACACCACTGCAACTACAGCCAAGTCGCTGGCTCCGGCAATGTTATCATTCAATATCAACACTATCAGTACCTAATTGTTTAAACAGTAATTTTTAAAATGACAAAAGAATGTAGGGAACAGCAACTACAAAATTTTATCTTTTTTCATTTCCGTGTAAAAGCAGTAATAATGGTGTGACTTCAACTGGGAATACACTGCAATAAAGTAACTGGGAATATACTGCAATAAGGTCACTTGGAATATACTGCAATAAGGTCACTTGGAATATACTGCAATAAGGTCACTGGGAATATACTGCAATAAAGTCACCAGGAATATATTGCAATGTTCACGCAAAACAAAATGTTCTATATTCAGGCTTTTAGATTTTGCAAGGCATTATAAATACGTAACAGGTACCTCTCCCAGGAATTTCATGCCATGTTCATGTAATACTTTTTAATCAGCAAGTATGTTTTATAGTTGTTCCAAGTTAGGGAACACAGTGAAATACAGACATGGTCCAGATTAACATGACTGCTAATATACACAATACATGCATTGCAATACATATACCTTGAAGAAAAAGGACAGTGTATGAGATCATAGCCTACCGGAGTAAAAGCAATAAATAGATATATATGAAGACAGTGAGGAGGGTGGCAGAAAATGGCACATCTACAAAGAGACAAACTTTCAGTAAAGAAATGTAAAACCACTACACTAAAACTGCAGACTGCTCTTAGTCTGCAGAGGCCTCCTATGAATAAATGCAAGTCTACTTATGAGAAAAAAATCAAGTAAAAATAAACATATTATAGAGCCCAAAACTACACAAGAGAATAAACTGCATCTAGAAAAAAAAAACACCAACAACATACATATATGAAAAATAACGCACGCCAACTAACGCATTCATTTGGAACAAAACTGAAACAACTTATTTGTCCAAATAAAAGTAGGTGTAACTTTGAAAAGTGCCTCTGCATGATAATCTAACCATGCACAAAAATGTAGAAAAGTAAGTATGGCTTGGATGGCACACGTTGACATGAACATTCATTAGCCATACTGATGCATCTTGTCCCTGCAATGCCTCAACTCCTCTTTTTTCTTTTCTTTTTTTTTTCTATCAACTAAAGATGTACTGATCATCCTACCCTCACTACAAAATAGTATAAGAATATACTGTGTCCGTTATGTTGAAACACACACATAATCCGGTCTAGTACTGAGTGACTGGTGTGCCCAGAATCCAAGCCAGCATAAAAACAACATAGAATCTGCAGGGTACTACAGGAAGCTAAACAGCAAGACTGCAGTTGACAACCACTGTACCTGCTGATCCTGATGGACTGGAGCTCAGCCCCATGGACCCAGGTCCCATACCCATTCCTCCAAAGTGACCCATTCCCATGCCACCCATCCCCATACCACTCATGCCCATACTGCCCTGGGCACCCATGCCCATAGGCATACCCATGCACAGCTGCTGGGAGCCCATGTGCATGGGTGAGCGCGAGACCATAGGGCTGCCCATGGGACTGGAGGTTAAGCCTGCCATAGGGGAACGAGCCAACATAGGACTGGCCATAGGACTGGCTGACATGCCCATGCCAACCATGGGGTTAGAGCCCATGCCTAGCCCTCCGCCGTGCATAGGGCTTGAAACCATACCCCCTGACATAGGACTGGAGGACAGAGCACCAAAACCCATCCCGCCGGCGGAACTCACTCCACCAAAGCCAGGAATGGCCATGGGCTGGGATGGAGAAGGGACAGGGGAAGGGGCCTGTGCCTGGGTCCCAACAATCAGCTCAGAGGGATGGGCAGTGGGTGGGGCTTCGTCTGCTGGCTCCACCCCAAAGGCTGAGCTGGAGGAATGCTGAGGGGTGTGGGGGTCCAGGGGATCTAGCGGGGAGCCCAGGTCCATGGCTGCGAGCAGTCAAAAGCGGCAGCAGTCCAAAGAAGTGAGACAAGAGAGCAGCAGAGGAAAGCAAAAAAAGAGAAAGCACGGCACACATCAGTGTTAGTATATGTACTGAATTGGTGTATTCAAATGGCCATCACATTATTCTTAAATTCCAGGACATCACACAATGTCACAAAATACACCACTACATACAACTGACATCAGACTTGGTTTTCTCACAAACCACCTTGTACTTGAATTTGTCAATAATCAACCACATATTGACATATGAAAATCATCAATAAAACCTAAACACAAATGACAAAACACAGCTTACAATAAATAAACCTCCACTACCCAAATGCATTTATGGTGATAGCTACAATTCAGATAATGCATCAAATATATGAAGCATTTGGTCAACATGATTGCAACTGCAAACTAGATACTTCAAAATATAGTGTCATAAAAGCAATACGAGATCAATAGCAGCATAATTTTCTTTATACATAATACTTACAGTCTGTATATTATTATTATTATTATTATTATTATTATTATTATTATTATTCTATATTATTAGAGAACATTTTAAAATGAAGATAAAGGATGAACAGACTTTCACTTCAAAACAAATACCTCACTTCGTGAGAAATGGATTTCAAAAGCAAGCTACAAGTAATGAGATTTCTGTAAGCAGGCTAGAATGATGAATTTGAATTGTTGTAGTAGTGTTCAAACTGAGATTGAAAAACAAACTGGATAGCAACACAGTACGCAGCTACAATGATGGTAGATCACTAAATGATTGCAGTGAGTGATGGAGATCAAGTTGTGGAATGGCAGTGTGTGTGGGAATGGTGTTTGTGAAGAGCATAGGGGGGTAGGGCTTGAGAAAAAAAATCCTAACACAGATATAAGAAAGTTAAAAAAAATATCATCCCCCTCCACCCTCAAACACATTTGTAGCAAACAGGAAAAAGTACAACGGGGAGAGGAAAGAAAAATAATCGTCTACGTAAAACAGGTGATAACATGTCTAGAATATCTGCACAACGCACAAAATAATTCGGCTACATCTATAGAATATTACAGCACACACTGTCAGAAACTGAGTAAAACAGACATTTTCACCATGTTTAACAAAGAAATTAAGTCCACAAATTATTTCTGTAAACGTCTTTACTTTTGTTATGCAATGAAAACAGAAGGTTATAAAATTAAGAAGTCAGGAAAAACAAATAAGGGCAAAAGACATATGTTACCATTTAGAACCAAATCTGGAGCTGAAGCATTTTAATTTTGCATCAAGTAATTCAAATAGGTAAAACTTTCTGCCCTAAAGCATCTTTTTAGTAGAAATTCCAGCAAAATGCAGAAATCAGCTACGCTACTTTTTAATACCGTAAAATCTTACAATAAACTAAGAATACAGGAAATCTGATTTCAAGAGGAAGAAAATGCAATGATCACCCCCACGGCACCTCACTTAACACATTCTATTTCAAATGGTAACCAAACTAGACAAAATTTGTGCTATTTCACTTTGCAAAAGGATTTCCTTTGGAAGGAAACGAATAAAAAAAAAAAAGGGTTAAATGAACACAAAACAAAAAATACTAGGGAATAAATCATCAGTAAAAACAATTTTAAAAAAGGATGAAGCTGAAAAACTAAGCTCACTGGTGAACCTCTAAGAATAATGTGCTAAAAATCTTATTTTATTTTTTTTTTTAAGAAAAAAAAAACAGTAACATTTAAATTTAATGTCGTTTCTCCAAATGAAACCCAAAAGCAGATGAAGCTAAGACCAAAAAACATGGGAGTAGAAGCAGCTGACCGTTCTTTCTTACTTTGGTTGCAAATTTAAGGGATGGACATTACTATATGATCGTATTTTATTTCTCTATCTCTCTCTCTTCATATTTTGGCTTAGCAACACTCTTCCCCTTCCACCCCCAATTTTATTTTTTTATAAAGAGAGAAAAACAATAAATCAATTTCCAACACTTTTATCTTAGAAATCACCAGTCTTCATACAATATAGCAAGGAAACCAATATGATGAAATGCAAGCTTAAGTGTTGATAGGTGACTGGTTATATGGTATGGTTGTTTGAATGCAGTACCTGGAGGTGCGCTGCCAAAGGCAGACACAGTGGCCGTGCCAAACGCGTTGTTTGCTGTTCAGACACAAAAAGAGGAGCATGCCAACACAACTATACAGGTATCACACAATCATACATTTATTACAAATTCATACAAATATCACAAAATAAGTACACTCGTATGACAATACAACAAGGAACACACACAGGCAAGACACTTCCACTGGTTATTTTAAACAATGTGAAAAAAAACATACACGCAAAGATATAATGAAAAAAGTGAATTAGATGGGACGGGAGATCAGTGAGAAATTACGATTACAATGCAGTACCCATTAAAATGCAGCATGCATTCTTTTAGGAAACATGAGGTCCCTCCCATATTATTACAAATAAAGTTTTGTAAATCTTTGTAAAAAACTAGAAGAGCTAACTAAGCCCATATGACTCACATGATCCTTATGGAACTCGCAATATTTGACATGAATATGAGTACCAAAAAAAAAAAAAAATGAAACGCTGGCATTAAAATACAAATATCAACTTTGATCTTGCTATGCTCTTGACCTTGAGATGACCCTAACCTCTGGCTCTAAGTACACTCATGTACATATACTACAGCAAAGTCATATTATGCCCGACCTTTGGATGACCTTGACTTTCACTGACCTTGACCTTGTGATGATCTTGACCCTAACGTTACCTCTCTTGCCTGTCTGATCAAACAACACGATGTTGTTGTATGCTATGGGCTAAATAAACAGCCAATCTACTGTAAGATGACCTATTTTTTGTATGCTTTTACAAGACCTAAAATGATTTTGACCTTCAAGATCAATGTAAAAACAGAACATACATGAAAGATCAATCTATTATCTCTAAATACTACAAGTTTGGACTTTAAATCTCTCATAGTTTAGGGTCAAGGTCACTTCAAAATATCTATACTGACTTTGGACAGCTCCAGTGACCTTGACCTTGGGAGTGAGGTTGACCAAATTTGTATAGTACACGTGTCTCATTGATATCTATTATACAAAGAATCATAAGTTTAATATTAAAACTAAAATTTGATGACCTTGTGACCTTGACCTTGAAGTGATTCATTCACCGATCATTTATGAGGTCTCATGAGTATACACCACCTTACCAAGTTTGGTTGTGATAGTTGAAATAAGCTCCGAGTACTTAGCCACTTTAAAGTTTTTGCACAGACGGTGGACGACGGACAGCAGGGAGCTGACTGATTTTTTAAAATGTAATTTTTAGACTATTTAGGACACATCTCGCACAAATTTGATTTGTTGTTTTTTTTGGTTGGAATGGGGGGAGGGAGTAGGGAGGTGGGAGAAGAGAGGGAGGTGGAGTGAGTACATAAACTTACAATGCTATGCACATCAGCCAATGATGTAGATGTTTTCCCTCTTTTTCTAAAGTTCATGCTAAATCGTTCCCACAAAATATTAGTCATTTTAGTGTGTCCACAATGTCCTCTATCAACCGATTCTTCATTAAAAGAAAAACCATAACAATTAAAAAAAACCAGCATGGATAGATTTAAAATAATCTGCAATAAGTTAATACCTATTGTGAATACTGATACTTCTACTACAAATATATCACAAGTCTTATCTGGTTATGCCTTATGCTTTCAAAAATCTAAAATCAGCTAAAGTCTACAATAAGTAGAAAGAATGACTGCACATAATTATTACCAAATAACCAGTCTTATCAAAAGCAATATTAAAATACCAGTGTAAAGCAGAAAGAGTAAAAACAACAGTAAACCAAAACAAAAATGATGTACATTAAAAAAACAACAAACAAACAACAACCAACCAAAAAAACTTAATAAAAGAAACAAATAGGTGAAGTGCCACTTAGAAAAAGTGGGTTACTAAAGCAAGAAGCAGTGAGGCTGCCACTAAACTGTATAATCATACAGAAAAATAATCTTGCAGTGTTGTAAAGAGTTTTGGAAGACGATCTTAACATTTCGATTATAGAAACCTTTATAAATCTTTTTTTCTTCCAACAACTATCCAAAGTCACAAAAGCAAAACTACCACTTGATACCCAGGTCCATTTATTTCACGTTACGACAGTCTTCCGACTCCCCTCAGCTGCAAATTCCTTTCCCACCATCCTCTCCCCCACCCCTTCTCCTTCCCTCCCCTCCTGTCCAAAAAAATATAATTAACCTGCAGTGTGAAACCAACGCAATAACCCATGGACTGAGCGTGAATACTCCGTAAAACATTCCAGGAAAAAACAACAACAAAAAAGGCGTCTTACCTGAGGATGGCGTGGAACTGCTAAATGCCCTTGCAAAGTCGGCATCTGAAGTAAACCCACTGGAGCTGCTGGTGCCTGCAACACCAAAAGGATCTGAACACATGTCCAGTCAGTACTCTGATTAAACAACATACCCTCTGTCTCATGTTTACAATAACTTCAGTTAAAGTGGGATTCGGTGCAATGTTATTTTCAGCTTACAGAATGAAACAACCTGCTCAGTTTAATTACCCTTCATTCACAAACAAGTATTTAACATGACAGTCAAAACGTCATGAATATCCTCAACTTAAAAGATAATCTTCGTCTTACATTGAGCAACTACAATCGTCGTGCTGATTATTCCGTTACCTCCCATTCCAATTTTCAAAACAACAAACTAGAGTTTGTAAGCAAACTATCTGCCCTTAGCTAAAATGAGTTCAGACATTGCATACTAAAAAAATAATAAGAATACACACTAAGCTTAAGAATACAGTGCCTGCTTAACTCAAAGTGACAACAAATACTGATGGCGGACAGGACACTGAGGGTTTTCTCTGGGTACTCTGGTTTCCTCCATCTCTTCAATAATGGTATTTGATGCAGTTACTCTAAAATTTCAACAACAACAAAAAATTATATTCAGAGTTCTATAATAGTGAGTTTTTCAGATCACCACTCTTTCAATTTGATTGAAGAAAAAGTGAGTTACAGTATCCTGTTTTATTGTTATTGTTGTTATTATTATACTCGCATCCATGCCACCCCAACTTCAGATATTTTGTATTGTTATTATTTCTATCATTATCATTTAAAATTATTATGATAAACTATAACTGTCCAAGAACTGTGGTGGTTGACAAAGCCCCTGCAACTGCTGCACTCTGGCTGACAAGGCAATAGGAAAATGACCCACTGGGGTGACAAAACAGTATCCCAAATAAAACCCCTAATCAAATGCCTTACCTCCAAAACCATTAGTTTGCTGGGGTTGGAAGGGCGCTCCAAAAGGATTGCTTGCAGCTGGCTTCTGGTAGGCGTTGGCCACAACATCGGCGAAGGGGTTGCTGTTGAGGCCCAACAGGTCATCGCTGGGTCTGGAGGAGGGGGTGCCTGCTGGGGGTGATGAGGTGGCAAAGGGGTTGTTACTGGCCACAGACGCTGCTGGGGCTGGTGTCGTCGTCAGCTCTTTCAACCGCTGCTCCTGTTTTGGGGGAGGAACCAGAGGCTGCACCGTGAAGCTTAGTCTCGTGCATTCATTGGGAATAATAATAATACTAATGTTCCACACTAAATTTATACATCTACATCCATTGTTATTATTTTCCACAAAAGTGAATAAAGACAGGAACCTCAACAGGAATTCCTAGAACCAAATCCAAGCCCATTTATCATGCAGTCCCACCACATTCCACCAAAAGAAAAAAATTGGAACATTTATAACCTGCCCTTCATAAAACTGAGAAAATCCAAAACAAACTTTAAAAGGAGAAGCAAACTTAAATGCTTAAAATAGCATAGCATAGTTTAAAATAGCATGAGACGTAAATATTCCGTGAGCCAGTGAGAATTATATTCGGATCAGCCTAGCTCCTTACATCTTTCAAAAATAAATACATACATAAAGTAAAATAAAATAAAAAATATACATAAATAATAAAACATGATGGGTTGGAAAAATTGTGGGTCAGATATGATGGGGTGGGGTGGGGGGGGGAGGCGGGATCAGACTGGGGTGTGGGTGAGCAGGAATGAAGTGTACCAAGTGAAAGAAAGGTCAATTAGTTTGGTTTTGTTTATTCTTCTTCAGAACGAAATAAAAACTATATGAAAAATAGTATTAGTAGTGATAATAATGCTGATAATGCAGTAAAAATTGTATGATCTTTCATCCTGTTGGACAACTTTACTTGGAATGAGTGGAATAGGATTTTCAATATTCTAATGCAAATTTCCTTCATCTTAAAAAGAGTGTCTTCCTTTTTAAATGGATAACCATTTTAAATATCTACTCATTTGTATAACTGTTGTTAGTCAATTAGATTAGAATAAGACAGATTTTAAGATTACGCGTTTTGAGCCAAACCATTTTATCCCATTAAACACATCAATATTCAAATACATAAATGTGTAATCATAATAAAGAATATAAAAACTATGACATAGAACAAGAAAAATCATAATAAAGAATATAAAAACTATGACACAGAACAAGGAAACATGACAATAAACACACATATGTTTAATGAAATATTCTAACAGAGAGGTATTTGAATTCAAACCCCAAACACCATCATTTCATCACTTACTGCATAAATGTTTATCGTCATATTTAATAAATTCTTGTATTTATCATGTAGTTGCCACAAAATTTGGAGAGAAAAAACTGCAGAAACAGAACCAAACCACATCAACATTAGCTTAATGCACAAAGGGTACAATAGGAGTGTGTGCTCTTAACCCAGTTTCCTCCCTTTGTGAAAAAAAAAAAAAGAAGGCAGCTCCTTCATATTGCCTGCAAGAACCATGGATAGCGATGCTCTTGTTAGGGAAAAATGTGCTGTGTGATGACAAAACATTCTCTACACCGAAAAATGAATACCACACTCGTGGATAGATTATCTGATTGTAAGATATAAAGTTCACACTTACTGCAGAATCTGTGTATGTGTATATTGAATTACATTTATACTGACGATGCAAACTTCTGGTCAGTGGGTATACCTTTTCCATACATTTAAATCTGATGTTGCTCATGAGGCCCAAATAAGTTAGACGCTTTCTTGCTTAACTGGGCTGCCAAAGTATGAGTTTTTGTTCTGTTTTCATTAGCTAAGAATGATGGAATGCTTGGTATTGAAGGATCTCCAAAAAGTGCGTAAATGGAGGAGGGGCAGGAGTGGAAAGAAATGTGGAAAGATGTGCATACCCTGTAAATTGGATTTGCTTTTTCTTACTTTGGCTAAACCTAACTTTGCTTTTTCTTACTTTGGCTAAAGCTAACACAATGCTTTCTTCATACAGAAGGATTCCCAAAAGGTAGGTATAGGGAGAAAGGGCATGAGGGGAAAGAAAAGGGGAAAAATGTGCAGACCATGGAGGTTTATGAAAATGAAAACTCGTGTGTGCTGCATGAAATGTATGGCCAACAATACCAATTACTCTCAGTCTTGTACAATTATTGGCTTTTAGTGAATAAGTGGTTCTGCAGACAATGTTTTGTCATCAGAGGGAGAAAAAAAAAAGAAAAAGAAAAAAAAAAGCTGTACAGTGAGGGATGAACACTAAAGAAAAAGCCAAAAGAACAACAAAACAAAAAGAAGAAAAATTTTTGTAAAAGACCAACAATTATGGCTAAGCCTTCTCGCAAGCCAGCAGTCCCCTCCAAATAATCCTCGTCCGTGGTGTCCATTAAGCTTGCATCACTCTGTCAATGTTAACACTGTGTAAATATCATGCAGGTAACTAACAATACCACAGACACCGTAACGTCATACTATAACACCACACCGACAAACGTCAATTAGTCAACATCAAATCACGTAGACAAACATAGATTAATCAATATCAAAATCACATCGATAATCATCAATTAGTCAATATCAAGTCACCCCAACAAACATCAATTAGTCAACATCAAATTGCCCCGATAAACATCAATTAGTTGACATCTAATCACCCCAAAAAAAGTAAATTGGTCAACATCAACATTCTGTAAGAATAACCAAACATCAAGATTCTAAAAGAGGTAATGTAACAAAACTAAGTCACTACAGGGGGTAATTAGTCAACATGTATATTTTGTGATAGGTGTAATCAAACTAAGTGAGCCGTTCAATTTCAATGTGTACCAGGCTGCATGCTGATTACAGTAAATCACTATTCAAAACATCCACAGATGCAATGTATATAACACAGCTCACACAACTTATGTAATGCTACTAAAAAATAAAAAACAATTTTCAAAAAATCCAGTCCATCAAACCTTTACAATTCTATCCAGAAAAAAATAAGTATATTTAAAAATTCAACCCCCTCGATAAAAATAACACACACACAAAAACAAAAACATCAAAAGTAGAAAAAAAAACACACACACACTAAAGGACTGGGATTAACAAACAACAAAGTGAATGTACCAACTACAACAAAAACACAACTCAAATAATGCAATGTATTATTCAATCAAATGTGCACACATTATAAATCCCAGGGAATGGGAACAAAATCTTATTTAAGAGAAAAGGGGAACACGAAAGACAACAAATTCACAAAGTTTGAACAGAAAAAGACCCCCCCTCCCCTACCAAAAAAAAAATTTTTTTATAAATAAAAGAAAGAAAGAAAGAAAGAAAGAAAGAAAGAAAATAGAAGTGCTCGTATTCAGTAAATGTGTATTTCGAGGCTAATTTAGTAAGTGTATAATTTTGTTGCTGCTTCTACTCTACCATTCTGTTCAACAAGAATTATCGCAAAACTAAAACAGAATTGTATTAATACATTATCTAATAATCTAATCTATTACAAAAGAAAAGAAGACACAAACAAGAATTTCCGATGTACCGATAACTCAAACACCTGGTCAACTGACATGAACACAAAATGAAAGACTACTAGTGATATCCAAAAGATCAAGGCCATATCAAGGTGAAAGGTCAGCAGGCAAATGGGGGAAGGACTGTGAGGTTACCACGGCTACTCACATCCGCAATGTTAGTGTCTTCGGCCTCGGAGGCCAAAAGGTCAAGATCCTGGTCACGCTCAGTGGCAGGTTGCTCAGACTCAGCCTGGCAGCCCGAGCAAGGCCATGGTCAGCGTGAAACATACAGTCATCACACTAGCAACGCATCTCAAAGAATTCACAACATACGTCTACCATGAAACAGCAGGCTGATCAAACATTCGCTGCAACAGCAAGGCTGGCTAGAAAGACAATAATGACAAAACGATCTGCACTGTATTCGATTCAAACACCCTCACAAAACTATGGGTTTGTAAGCAGAGGGAAGAGAACAGACTACATGACAGAAACCTGTGAGAAGTGGTTAGTAAAAACTGCACATCATTCCCTTTCTCCCCCACCCCCCTCCCCCTCTCATAAGCAATCTAAAACTGATCTTCCCAAAAGAAAAGTAAAAATCCATGACTATTACATTTAATGAATTAGGCACATCACCTGTCTTCAACAATAAAGAGTCCATCTCAACTTCAGAATAGTACATTTGCATAACAATGTTATCAGCAATGACAATTTTTGCAAGAAATACCACAGAAACAAGCATGCATTTCTTTAAATTATGTACAGATATAAATAAAGATTTGTTGAATTGAATTGAATCCTTCTTAAAAATAACAAACATTATAGGCAACTGAAATTTAAAAAAAAGGAAATAGTCACTAACAGAAAAGAAGTCTATAGAACAAACTTACAACTTAAATAAAAGAAGAAAAAAATTAAAATAAAAAATACTCCCCCTCCCCCCAAAACAAGAAAAACCCCAAAATATACATAATCCTGGAAAGATGAAGATCAGGGCAATGAATTATCAGTACATTCGGATGTCTGGCTGTGCAATATAAGTGACCACACCACAGCAACCAACCACACAATACCATTCTTTCTAATGTTGTTGGTGTAGTAACAGTTTAAAGCATTACATCTTTATATATGTTATCTTCTGAAAACTACAATTTCAGAAAAAAAAACTTTTGCCAAACTTTGGGGTAGGGAGGTAGGGGGTGGGGGTGAGTTGGTAGTGGTGGTTAAATCGGTTCTCAGTACAGTCAATCACCGTGGCAGAATCGAACTAGCAAACCGCGCCCACCATAATTTAATACACAAGCAAGCACTAAACTGATTGCTCACAAACCCATCCACCCCTTCACAGAAATCAGTTAACGACACATGTGCATCCGCAAAAACAGATTAGTACAGGAGAAAGGAAAAAAGACATAAAATTGTTTCAGGACAGACAAACAAATACGGACAATGTAAAATTAATAGACCTCTCTGCAAATGTCAGGTCTGCAAAGCAAATGGATCCGGGACTGGGAGAAAATGCAAGGTCAGACATGCATATATTGACTATGTTATTACATGCTTGAATATAAGCTGAATTCATACCACAAAGATAACTTTGCACCGTCAAAACTTCTGCGTAATGAAGGGGAAACAGAGCAGGAATCAATGAGGTCGGCATAGTACAAGCATTACAAGTTTAAATGGTCTGCACTGGTGTGCAGGGGTCTGGTGGGAGTTCAATACTGAGCAGCAATACTTTTATCAAACTTAAAATGTCATATTTGAGTTAAAACCCATGCTTTCCTTCTGTACATATTAAAATATGAGGAATTTAGTTACTTGATAAGGGAAGGAGTGCAAAATACAATATACAGTAATATTTGCTCTCAAAATGTTGATCAACTCTATTACATGGATTGAATGCCAATAAGTATGAGAGAGAAAAAACTTCAATTAGTAAACACGTCTCTGATCAAAAACAGCAAAGTAATGAACACCGTGTCAGTCACAAACTTCACAAAACAACACTCAGGGTAAAAAAAAAAAAAATTTTTAATCGCTTCACTCTCATATGCAAACAATGAAGGTAATATGCCACAAGACAAATCCTGAACCAAAAAGCAAGGTGAGATATGGAGGCACAAGGTACCACTGCTGAAATAAATATTTGTTTCAGCTTCTCCACTTGTGTTATTGGATCAGCAAGCACTGTACAAAGCCAGATTCAAAAGCAGCAGGAAAACGGAACATCAAAACTGAAAGTCAAATACACTTATCAATTATGAACACAAAACAAAATGTAAAATATGCCCCTTTCGAGCCAATTTTGCAAGCCTGGTAGAATGGAGACAGCTATATGGGTTAGTGTCTACACTCACCTTCAGTTGTTGAAGTTGCCTGCTTTCTTCTTCCAGAATTTTCTTCTTTTCCGTTTCACTGATGTTGAAAGCGCTGCTGTTAGTGGTCATGGTAGTCAGGGCTGTGTTGAAACCAGCCGGTCTGCGTAAAACATTTTCTTTTAGTGTTCCATTTGCAGTACACTCCACATTAGCACAAAAGACATTTATCTACATTTCCTCACATTTGCCTCCCACCCACTCACCCCCTCTTCCTCTTTCTCCCCCCCCCCCCCTCTCCAAAAAACAAACCACCACCACAAAAGTTCATACAACATTTCTTGATGCACATGTCAATCTTTTGAAGTGATGACCACAACATTTTCTAGAGAAGCTGTTCATGACTTACACTACTACAATTATCACTGAAATATACGCTCAGCATCAGGTACCACAACTAATGAGCAAAAGGTAACAGCTTTCATACAATGCCTGAACCAATGGACACTCAAAAGGATAGTATTCCAACAACTCGGGAACAATTGCTTAGTTTGGACACACTTAACTGCCCAACAATCGACAACTCAGTGGATTAAAACTTATTTAAATTCCAAAGGGCAAATGATTTTCTACCATTAAAAAAAAAAAAAAGAAGAGAAAACAGAAACCTACTTTGCAGCAGAGGTAGCGATGGTGGCGGAGGCACCCTTCTTGCCCTCCAAAGATGCCAGATGCTGTTCCAGGGCTTCCAAAAGACTGGCAGGAGCCTGCACACAATTTACTCCACTGTTTACACAACTTGACACTGACACTTTGTGAGCATGCAATTGTACTTCATAGCTTTTCAACTTGCATACAAATTCAAAGTACACCACAATATTACTGTCAACGATAAATGCACCTGGTTCAGTGCAAACTGCTTTGCCTTTCTTCTACTCAAACCAAACTCATAAAAAATATTATGAAACACTAGTCAATACATTTGCCCATACAGATGGCAGATCAGCACTTTGCAGGACCCCAAACTCCCAACAATGTCCTCCTCCTTTTATCTAATACATATCTCATGGTTCTCACAAGAGGGAGGGAAAGATTTGCAGAAATTAATGCAATTATTGTTTAAATAAGAGCAAAAGAACTGTTGTACTGTCACTGCAAATCCTCTGTAACTATGCTGCAAACAGACACTTTTTTTATCTCCCTTTTTTCCCCCAACCACCTTCCCCCCCCCCCTTCTCTCCCCCTCCACACAATACCAGAGGTGCTAAATCAAAATAAAATAAATACAAAAAAATCTAAACTAGTCAATGATTCACACACAAAATAATAGTTACTAAATCAAAATAAAATAAAATAAACATTAAAAAAAAAAATACTGATCAATGATTCACACAAAATAAACAACTTTTAAACTCAAAATAATGTTTTACAATTTTACAGTGTGCATGAGTAAAGTTTACATTACTAACTGTCAAACATCATGCTTAAAAGACAAACGACCAGCCATTGAAATGTGTAAAAACTTGTTAATTGACCACAATCTGTTATGATAGGGAGAAAAGTGCAGTGGCATTTTGCAAATATTTGAAAAGTCACTACAAAGGCAACTAAAAGGGCAAAGCCCATATGACTCACATGCTCCTTATGCAACTTGCAATACATGACTATGCATGCGAGTCAAAACTGTACAACACTTCATCAGTAATTAGGACTAACTTTTAGTGACTAAACTTTTAAAACTGGGGCACTAAGCAAACTGCCAGTCATGCACACATTATGGACAAAGCATAAGATGCAACCCACTGTGTCAGAGTACTAGTGTCACAGGCAGTCAAAGAATGGAGATAGGAAAAAAAGTGGGGTTAATTGGAATGTGGCTTATGTATAATGCAGGATGGAAGAAGGATAAAACAAAAAGTGGAAAGGAGCAAAATGTAGCAACGACAAAGATAAGTTGTAGCTGACACCGCTCAGTTGTAGCTGACAACGCTCAGTTGTAGCGGGTTCTTTTTTTTAATGAGGTTCTGGCTAAAATGTCTCCATATAATTATAAACACACACAAAACTCACTGCCACACAATGAACAAATTTAGCTTCATTATAGTTATACAGAAGCACTGATCCAAACAAAAAGTTAATAAACTAGAAGGCCAAAATTGATATGAGTTGCATGCTCCTCAAATGGGAATCTATTTTAAACATTACACTATTCTACAAACAAAATGAACGTGAACAGTGTAGGTGGTGCTACTTAATGAAAAAGATTAGGAGTAATATTGATTTTGATCTTGAGATGACCTTGGTGTCTACATGACCATGAACACTCAAATATTAAATAACCTTTTTTTTTAAAATTCTTTTTAAAAGTTGTATAACATCAAAATGCAACACTGACCTTGCCATGATTTTTTTATGCTTCTGTAAGATTTAAAAAAAAAATTTTAATAAATAATTTTTTAAAAGGTTGAAGGCTAATATGGATAAAATAAAGAGCCGATCTATTATATAATGATTAGGATAACTGAAATAAGTTACAAGTAATTGCCAACAGAAAAACAGTTTTCCTACACAGACAGATGATGGACATGTTGTTTAATTAAGCTATTCAGGACTCGTGCAAATTGTGCAGAAATTGCCTTATTTGGAAATGGGAGGTAACTTGTCTTTTTGTTTTGTTTTTAGTTACCTAGAGTTCTCCAGGTGGACATCTCTCAGAACACTATGAAAGTTACCCCGCTCTGCAAGCTTTCTTTTGGGAAAGGGGTAGTGGTGGTTGCAGGACAATGCAACTGAAATCAACCTTTCGGTTGATCCAGAAAGGTCTGATGGAGGACAGAGCAGAAATTGTAGGCAAAAAACTGTGTTCTTTTGCAAAGAATGCCTGTCTAACGTTAGACAACTCTGGGCATAACATTCGGGCAAGCAGACCAAAGTTGTTTCCTCTCATATTTTTGAGCATGGTCTATTGTAAAAATCTAGAAATGTAATATTTTGTGGTGGATACATAAGTCTCACACTGCTGGCCACAATTCAATCAATAATAGGAACAAAAATAAAAGCTATCATAAGCGTCAGTTCACAAGTGACAGTTAATTCAGTCAATCAAATTCGAACTCAAAATGTACAAGCTCTACAGTCTAACAAAAAAACAACATTTTTTACACAAAATGACAAACTAACGTTAAAAATAAATAAATAAATAAATTTGTAAGTAATTCAGAGAACATTTGTACATCATGCATCCAACTGAACCCAACCGGGCATCTTTCTAATCCTTGATAAATTTCACTTTAGAAGTAAAGGGAAACAAAACAATTGCCAAAAATACTATAGACTCAGATACACACCAAATTGAAACTCAGGGTGGGGGGTTGAGTGTGGATTAACTAACCCATAAACCATAATCATAAGAGAAAATCAAGAACAGGACGAAATATATTTGAAAAGAAAAACAAGCGCTAAATAAAACAAAATGCAAGGGCAAATGCTCGTACAATCGAGATGTCTTGATACAGTTTTTATTGGTTTTTATTTTATTTAATGCAGCTATATTCTTAAGGATTTAAGCAGAATAACAAAAATAGAAATGTTAATTTTTTCGTTTCTTTCCTTTCTGT
Source organism: Oncomelania hupensis (assembly GCA_036898135.1). NCBI lineage: Eukaryota > Metazoa > Mollusca > Gastropoda > Littorinimorpha > Pomatiopsidae > Oncomelania > Oncomelania hupensis. The sequence goes on along the minus strand of CM072515.1, from coordinate 23,509,893 downwards.
TTGCATTGATTGATCGAGAATCTGACACTGGCAACAGCAGTCTAATACGTTTAGAAATGGAAAGAACACAACGTTTATAAGTCTAGCTTCAGTGAAACTTGTTACCACTCTTTTTACGCTACAAATGCAATTATTGACTATGCGGTGTCTCTTGCTGCTGATATACCAGGGGCAAAGCAAAGATCAAGTCTTTAGCTAGCAAAGCCACACTTTAAACAATGTCAAAGCTATTCTGCAGCAAAAAAAAACAACCAGCTATAGGTATACTCCGTTACAATTTTGGGATTAGTTAGTGGGCATGCCTGGAGCGTTCTGCACTGTCAAGTTTTCATGAACAGTTCACTTTTCATAGCAAGCTTCAAGATAGAGAGCACACACTTACTGAAGAAGAATTACTCCTTAAACCCTGAAAACAAAAACAGATGCCAGACACAAAACTAAAGAAAATCAAAGTTACAATGCACGCTCCAAAGACTTGACACAAAACAAATTCACTGAACGCTACAAGCATGCAAACTATTACACTCTACGTATTAGAAAAAGAGTTACTTTCCTGAATGTATACTTCACTAAAAAACAACTTTTTAAATTGCCTTTTATGTGAATGATTAGACAGATTCTAAAAAACTTAAGCTTATAAAAATATACTATGCTTATTTTAACATGTCTTGTCTTATTTGTTCAAACCATGCCCATGGTGAAGACATGCCTACAGACAAAACTCTTCTCAAACAGCACATTGATGAAGGATTCAGCCAGAAACTCGTGAAATAAAAATGCAAAGTGTTCTTTTCTGCTTGGGGTATTTTTAAATTTTTTTTGTGGTTGTGCGGACTGGGAAAGTCTGGGAGTAAAAACAGCCTTTTCATGCAATTCCATGCAGCCCATGACACCATTTAAACGGTAAAATCTTTTTTTTTTTTTAAATCGATGCTTTAGTTTTAGTGAAAACTTGAAATCCCGCAGTGGTAACATTTGAGTTAAAAAGTATTGTATCAGAAACAACTATAAACGTCTCTGATCTTGAAAGATGAAATGGCAAAAGCCACCAAATTTAGTTAATGTTAATAATAATGTTAATAATAATAATAATAATAATAATAATAATAATAATAATAATAATAATAATTTTTTTAAAATTATCAGTACCATACAAAAATGACTGATTGATTCAAGGAGGCTGCTGTGAAATTACCATGGGGAAGAAAAAAAAGTAAAACTGTGTCATCAGTGAAAAAACTAATAATAACATTGGCAGGTTGGGGGAAGACAAACAATACCTGTCCCACAACATGGTTAAACAACTCTGTAAGAGTTTTGCCTTCCCCTCCTTCCTGCATAAGAAACATCAGCATTTTCCTGACAATTTTCATTCATTTCAATGTGGGTTAGGCTTAAATTAATAGTGGTGCATATTGTGATTGTCATCTACAATGTATTCTTCAACCTTTTCACACTCATATTCCTTGTATATGAACAGTATTATTATTATTATTATTATTATTATTATTATTATTATTATTATTATTATTATTATTACCATCATTTTTATTATTGTTAAAATCCTGACTAGTCTTTACAGTAACCCATTTAAAAGCTGTGTTTAGGGAAAAAAAAAAAAGAGAGAAAATTTAAGTTTGCAACTAGTATATGCATGGATGGCCAGCCTTAACAGTTAACTGCTACAAGTGGCAACTAAATGGGCTTCAGCATTATCTTAGAAAACTGAGGCACACAAAACTCAAAACTATCAAGATCACATAGAACACCATACTCTAGGCAAAGCCCAACACGAGTAGGACATTACGGCAACAGCAAACCTGAGTCTAACTATGCTAACAAGTAGTATTTCGAGAGAAACATTTCACATTGAAGTCATAACAATAATATTAACAATCACGGTTACGATTTCTGGGTTACAAATATTAATATTTGGAGTCTGCGTGCTGAGGATTTTTCAAGTTATCCCTATGGTTCTGACAAAAGGGAAGGGGTTTGGGAACCAAATGACATCTACTGACTTTGGCAAAAATGAACTAAAAGCATTGCACAGTGAATGAAACATGACACTCTCAAGACATACATGCACAGCAGGCAGCAATCCATCTACAAACAACATTAAGCAAAAAGAAAAACCTGCATTAAAAACAACAAGACAAAACACTATGCCTAGATAATAGTCGCTTACCTTGGCTAGATCTGGGATGTCTCCTTTGTCAATGCCAACATTCTGCAAAACAAAACAAAAATGAAGAGAAATCAATTTAAATATTTTCTAATAAATCAAGACTATCATCTTATCCTTTAGAGACAAATCTTTACTTTCAGAAAAGCTTGTGGGAAATAATATTATTAAGAATGCATACAGTAGAAGGGGTGATCCAAATATGCCTAACTATATAAAATATCGCAAATCCAAACCAATATAAAATAACTAGTTAACAGGAAAAAGTTCTTAACATTCAACATTCTGCAAAAGAACAACAAATGCAAACTGCCCAAATGGTCCAATAATAAAATCGAACCGAAAATGGTCAACACAAAACCTCAGTAACAAATCATGACAGAACGCAAAATGGGATACCTGCAACATAAAATCCCTACCTTACCATGTAGTTTTGCTCTATCCTGCCGTACAGATGATGTAAAACACAAAACTTAAAGAGAATAAATCACAGTCCACAAACTATGATTCGTGACACTGAACACGAAAAAGGACCAAATGGGCAGTTGGTTTTTTCCCTCCTCAATGAATATATTATTACAATAAACTGTTACATTATGAAACATAAATCTGCACCACTGACAACAGAGTCGCTCATAAAATTTGGTGGACACAATTTCTTCAGTGTTCACGAAGAGCACGAGTCAGTAATTCATGGTGGGGAAGTGCAAAACTTGCAATTTAAAGCCAAAGCTATATGTAGAAATAAGTGTTCATTTTGGCTTTGTTGAAAAACTTGCACGGTAATATTTCACATTCCAAACTGTCAGTTCAGATCAACGGAAACTCAAGAAATACCTGCCAACCATTTGTTTTGAATATTAAAGTTACACCCTCTGTACTTAAAATACTACACACAGTCAAGTTGCTTGAATTATAATGGTATAGATATTCAACTAGAAACATGTAAAAATACTAACCTCTGCTACTTTGAGGAACTCTGAGACCTTCTCCATTCTAACCAGGAACTTCTTGTACAAATCCAAGCCATCTTTACACTGCTTCTTGTTCATGTCAAAATATTTTTCTGCAACATTGCAAAACATAAACCGGTGAATAAGAAATTGTGCCAATAAGTCTTCAGGAATGTGAAAATTACCGCACCATCAGCCTCATCAGCCATCCCAGTAAAGTCCTCCTGAAAATAATACTCAACAGGTTGAAACCCCAAGCTGAACAAATCATAGCTGAAGAACAAGCAGGATTCAGGGCAGGGCGAAGTACCACTGAAGATTTTTAACCTCAGAATAATCTGCGAGAAATACTTACAGCACCAACAACATCTATATCATGTGTTCGTAGACTTCAAAAAGGCGTTTGACCGAGTCTGGCATGCAGCTCTGTGGGCAACCATGAGAGTTTACAACATCAGCACTAAAATTATTGAAGTCATCAAAAGCCTGTATGACAAGGCTACCAGTGCAGTCCTCCACAACAGAGCCATCGGAAACTGGTTCAGAACAACAATCGGTGTGCGTCAGTGATGCCTACTCTCTCCAACACTCTTCAACATCATGTCAGATGCAGGAAAAGAGGTTGGAGGACAACATTCGAGAATGGACTGGTTTGACACTGAGCGAAACAATCAGGGTTGCTGTGGACAGGGAAAGATGGAGTATGCTGGTTTAACGATCATCTGTGGTGCCCCTAAGACCTCCGAGTTACGGAATAGGATAGGAAGTCACAGAAGAGGCCTACAGATGACAGCTTCTCTGTGAAACTGCATGCAAAATAAACTTCAAGACAAAATTCACACTTGGTCAACAATACATTGTGATCATGCCTTCAGATGAATAAGTTTGTAATTATTCTGCAAAACAACAGAAGAGAAGCTTACAGATGGTAGCTTCTTTGCAAAACTTCAGTCAAAATAAACTACATGGCAAAATTCACTCTTATTTCTTCAGCTGTGGAAGATTTATATGCTGTAAAACTAACATTAATTCATTGGAATTGCACAGTAAGGTAGTCTCAACATTTATCCACTAAACAAGGGAAATCCTTATTCTGATGGATAGTGCACAGGCATCAGCAGGCCTCCAGTGTCGAAGACATGCTGACCCATTTGAGGGCCATATCTTCAAGAGTGATGATGCAAAGCGCGGCTTGTAATGCTTAAGTGCGTCAACAAACTTGTCATCATCAACACCAACAGAGCTTGTCCCAATGCCCCACAAGAAAGCTACCAGAAACACCCACCCTCTTACTTTCCCATGCCCTTCATGAGGTCCATCATACAGACAGCAGTCCTTCTACTTTTGAACCATCAGCGAGTGGAAAAGCCTTCCAGCCCAGGTGGTTCTGAACCAGACCCTGGGAGGCTTTAGATTCCAGATATAACCCTACCCTGTCCTACATCCAACCCCCCCATCCTATGTTACTTAAACCCCTCCCTCCACCCATCAACCTTCGTACAAACCCCTCCAGGCTGATCATCTGGCCAGCATTGTTTGTGGTTTTTTTATAAAGCAAACCATGCAAACCTCCCTACAGTATGGTTGCTGAATCTTCAAGATGTTGAAGGCGGCAGCCTCTTGGAAAGAAGAAGATTCTAGTATCAGGAGAGTATGAGCAGACATTCCTACTCCAAAATGTGAGTTTCAGTAACAAAAAAATGTTTTTGACTGTAACAGGCCACGATTTTCCGTAACACTAATATATAAGAAAAGTGCCTTATAGTTACACTATGTACATGCTGAAATGTCTTCTTCGGTTACTGTTGTTTGTGAAGAGATCTATAGTAGGCACTCTTCAGATCTCTGTAATCCTCTTCTTTCCAGCTCACTCGAAAGAAGTCTGGCATGGACTTGGCAATGAGTAGAGCTTTACATGTGGTGCAAAAATGAAAGGTTTCCTCCGTGTTCCCACCACAAGACATGGCCACATGTTCGTTCTCTGTGCCTGTCCTCTTCTTCCACAGACACATGTCGTTTGGTAGCCGCCATCTTCGCCATTAGTAGGCCTACTCTGGAAGTTTGGAGAAGACACTGCACGTTTGCATCCATTTTGAATTAGAATGTGCATGTGCACTAACTCGGATTAACGTCCACAGAGGTGGGGAACCACTTTTCGGCAAACCAGGAGGGAAACATGCTGACTGAGGCGCAAAATCAGTGACTTTCATTTTTACTTTTGGAGGAAAATTTGCTGACCGGAACAGGCAAACAGAATTCGTATTTTTAGAATGTTCTGTTTATTTTATTGATTTTCCGTAATAAATACGACTGTTTCCCGTAACGGTAGGCATGTCTGTATGAGTCAAACCGCTCAAAAAAACATGTAGAAAAAAAGCTTACCTAACAAGTTGATGACGCCATCATTGTAACAGGCGAAGAGGCGGATCAAGTCTTTAAAGAGCAGCATGAAGCAGGCATTGATGACGCCGTTCGTCAACTCATTGGGTGTGCACTGCAATTTGGAGTAGCCATACTACAAAACCAATAGAAATTAGTGGCAAAAGAAAAACAGCATATACACATACATGCAGGGCAAACAATTTAAAAACAAAATATAAGGTCACCTCAACATTTCAATAAATATCAACAAAACACAAGGTTACAAACTAAAGTAGACAAAGACAACTGCAAAGGACATAAATAAAACAGATCATATGGGATAAAACAAATCTCAAATCAGGTTTGCAAGGTTGGCAAGTTCAATAAAATACAATGAACTCGACTTTTCAATTTGAACAATGCAATAGCATCTTAGGAACAGACTACATAACCTTTCTCACTGTTAAAATCATTTCTCCAATACTCACATCAAATTCTAGTAGAGCATCCAACTGCGACTGTAAAACAGGCAGCGTTTTCAGAAGCTGTAAGCAAAAAAAAAAAAAAAGACAATAAAACAGCATGATGCAATGGTTGTGGTCATATAGTATACAATCCCTCAATATAGTTAAAACAATACTTACGAAAACCTAGGCCACTCTGTGGACCAAATTCTGATGACATTTCTAACATCAGCTAACCTGAACCTTTCAAAACAGTCTGCCTTTATGGATTAATTTAATGATTATTGTCTTCTAATTTCAATTTAAGTACAGTGGCAAACCATTAAAATTCGAACTGAAAAAAAAACAGTAACTAACCTTTTCTGCATTCATTGTTCTAAGGAGGCCATCATCCTTCCTGCCCAAAAAAAACAAACTTTATTTTAACAGAGCTCAAGATTGCAGCAAGTGAGTGTCTTGGACAAAGTGATTTTATTCCAGTATTCAGCCAGTGTCTTGAGTAGCTCCTTGAATGGGAGAATGAGCCACGTTATCAACCATATTTTTATTCATATACGAAATGTTCCATCCTCAAAACAATTTAATTATGAATACAGTGCACAGGAGGATTGTCATCTTTTGTCACATCTTTCCCTGTTTGTATATAAAATGGCAACTTATGTATCAAATAAGCGTGAAATTCAGGTAGACCATTTTTTTTAAATCACTAGATTGTAAAATACTCATCTTTAATAATTACAAACAAAGAAGTCTACTGTTGGTTGCATAACTGAGTTCATAGGAAACAAATTGGAGGCCTACACGATGCATATTACATCAAAATACTAACCCTCTCTTGACTTTGCAGAAGTCAAAAGCCATCTGTCTGTAGGAGACGGCTTTCTCGTTCAGGTATTTTGCATAGCGACGGATAAATGTGGACATGTCATATCCTGCAATCAGCAAAATCACAACATACATCAATATTTTATTATATGTCAGTGATGAGCATAGTGCTTTTTTTAAAATTTAGTTTACTCAGGATTTCTTGGCAGTAACAAAGTACAGTAGTACTAAAACCAGCACTCAGTAGAGAAAGCTTTCAGATACTGATTACCAGCCTTGCAACATAATTCTGAAAATTCAGGATGTTACGTACATGTTTCTTCCTTAATAATTAAGTATGTTATGCACGTGTGCCAAATTAAAAAGCATGCTGACCAAAGGAGATCCCTATTACAAAACATGGTTCATACCAGACATGCCTACCCTCAATTTGAAGTTTCCGTATTATCTTTTTCAAATTTCAGTATTACTATTACGATTTCAGTATTTACTTTTACTACCTATTGTTTCGGATAGTGCAGTGGTTGGAGCACTCGCTACTGTGTCGAAAGTGAAGCACCGTCCGGTGCGGTTAGCACTTGGATGGGTGACCGCTAAGGTGTGAAGCGACAAACAACAACGCCCCCAGTTGACTCAACTGTGATTGAGTACCTACTCTCTTGAGGGTGGGGAAGGTAAAGCAGCGAGGGAGAGAGTTGGGCATCACCCTCATTACGCTGGCCCAAGATAAGTGTGATCTCCAACATCACGCTCCCCTACGGCCACAAGGCTATGGGACTACCTTTACCTTTTTTACCTATTGTTTGTGCACTCATCCTTTTTGATATTATGCGAAGAATCCAGTGATAGATTGATTTGCTGCCACAATGATCTTTTTCTTCTCCAAAGCCTCGTAATTCTTCATATACTGTGGGCCTTCCGCGTGCCGCTTGATGTCGTTCATATCACCGGCGCAGATGCCAAACTGGTTGGCACAAATCGTACTTTTGAGTCAGTTCTGCCGCGAATAACGAAAGGACACTCTTCTGAATATGAGGCAAGAAATGTCTGCCCCTTGCGCGTTTTTTTGAAGATTCAGATTCACAATCACTTTGCTTAGCTATTTGTTTGAACGCCATATTTTAAATTCTGTCTCAGGAGCACCGATCTTTACTGCGACTGTGCAAAAACGGGTTTGGCAAACTTCGGTGCCTCTACCGGAAACTTCGATGTCACAGGTCTCCACTGCGACGGCGCATTGCGGCATTAAACCTTCGGAAAAAGGTCATGCGGTGCATTACCACAGGCCAACGATTTCGATTTTTTTTCTGTAACATTTTTTAAAATTTCCGTACCGTAAAACAAATATCCGTATTTTCCGTAGCGCTTGCCGAGTTTTTCAAATTTCCGGAAAAAATACGGAAATTCCGTACAGGTAGGCATGTCTGTTCATACTCAAATTGTTGTAAAAAATTCAAGGAGTTTTCAAGGAGTTGTTCCAAAAATTCAAGTAGTTTTTTTTAAAATTGTAAACGCAAATAATAATTGATAAGTAATCAAAATAAAGGATAAAATCTCTTACCCAGTAATCTTCATAAATTGTTTGCAGTCATTAGTCTGATAGTGATACTGTTTTGATACTGATTATGAAATCTACACACTTAAAATGATAAATATTGCATGGCAATGAAGTTGCAGTTATGATGATGCAGATTACGGAGTATGTACACTTTTAAATTATGATTTGTGAAGCATGTTGTCCTTAGACACAAGTTAGAGAACTGTAAAAAGTCAGAAAGAGGTACCACCACAGCTAATATATAATAAACTTTATACAGATGAACGAGTTTTCAGTTATTTCAGTTTTTCCATCTCTTCATCAATCTGACAGGAAATCTTCTCCAGCTGGATCATTATTTCCTTGGATTAGCTCCTTAGCGCATTTGACCGAGTCAAGAGTCTCAGCGCACTCTTATCTTCAGCTTGTCCAGCAAGCTTGTCTGCCTCTTGAGTCAGGTGCTAAGCATCCTTCTCCATTCTTCTTTTTTTCTATCTTAAATCAGCAACAGTCTTCTTGTGCCTTCCTCTTCTTTGCCGCTTGTGCCTGCTCCTGGTCTTGTAGTCGTGGTACTTTCTCCTTGCAGAAGATGCTGATAACAGCAGCTCCTTGGTGATGCTCACCTTGTCGATTCCACCAATCTTCCTGATGCCGTTCAGCACTTGTCGGCGAGCAACCAAGGACTGCTGGGAGAGATTTTCAGTGCTGGTCTCTTTGTTGATCGAGAATCCTCTCTCGACAGTTGCTCATGGGACAAAAGTAACAGCTGCCTCACAACAGCCCAAAGATCTTGATAGTCCTTTTTTTGCTTTCATGTGTGTGCTGAACAGCTGGTCCAACACATCACTTTCACTCAGTGATGTTGCTAGAAATTTATTAACACCAAAACAATATAAAACTTGATGAAATTACTAGAATGGATGACTAAAAAACTCTTCAACTGAACTGTGAACTTAGGTCAATCCCTGATGCAAACACAGAAAACAAAACAAAAATTAAAAAAAAAAAGTACTGGCATGAACTAATCATGTCCCTTGATCTCTGAAAACAGGCTTCTAGGTTTACACTTTAAACCTTTCTGAGTTTAGCCTACTCCCACTCAGACCGTACTTCTTAGGGGTCAATGCTTCCCTGATGCAGCTCGACTCTCAAGAGCATATCCTGGTTTTCAGATGTTCAGATGTTTCAGCTTCTTTTTCGACAGCATTTCGAAAACGAAAAAAAAGTGTTATTGCCAGAAGCACGCCGTTCGCTAACTCTCTCTGCTGATGCACGTGTCCTCTGCTTGGCGCTTCCGATATGCGATGTTCGACAATAACTCATAACACCTTTATTTATCCGATAGGAAATTAATAAGGCCAGAATCAATAACAAGGAAACAGACATGAGGCAAGCAAACAAAAAATGGACAAAGGGTGGCCGATTGAGGCGTAAAACCTTAGGACAGTGGGCCGATCAGAACATGACTCTTTCAGACATTTTGGAATTTTATCTGTGAACGGCCGATTTGCCGACGAAAACGACATCACTGTTCACGTTGATAATTTTCTGGCAGACGCGGCAGAAACAGGCATGCTCGTTCCATTTCTTCTCAAACAGCCACCCTGCGTGTTCAGATTTCGATAACACAAAAGATTAAACACACAATGGCTTCCAGGCATTTTTAACGATTCAGTAAGCAAACACACGTGATAGATTGAAGAATGTACGGAAACTGACTACTGCGCGAGCGAGACAGCAATGGAGTGAACAATTTCCAGTGGAGGTTACTTCCCTTATCATTAGCAGACGACAAAAGTTACAATCGTCAAATAGATGACAAGACAAATAATATTACAATTTTTGTTTTATAAATTTTTATTTTTCAATGGCTTTTTTTGAAAACCTGACATGTTTGAAATTTCAAGGAGTTTTCAAGGAGCTGAGGCAATTTGGCTATTTTTCAAGGAGATTCAAGGGCCTTGAACAAGACACACAAAAATTCAAGGAGGTTCAAGGAGCGTACAAACCCTGCAAAAGATAGGAACAGAAAGCAAGTCTCATTGTTTATTTGTACTCATAAAGTCAAAGGTGGGTGTGGGTGTTGTTAACATTCCACACACACACACACACACACACACACACACACACACACACACACACACACACACAAAATCAATGCTGAACGTGGGCAGTACCTACCTTGAACTCCTCCCTTATCAACAAAGCCACTGAGATTGAATGAACAGTTGTTGGAAGCCAAGTACTGTGTAAACCTCTGTTCAAACAGAAATAAGGCTTTTTGATAGATCATCGTAATTTATTTCATGACCACTATTTCGACTATAGCAAACATGTTACATTTAATTCCACTTTCCATACAAATAGAAATGTATTTAAAAACAATGCCAGTAAATGATATTACAGTTCCATTGTTATAAACACAATCACAATGCTTTAATTTTTCAACTTTCGAAATAAATAAAACATTGAGATTTGTTTAATTTAGATTTCATATTCATTGTGGACTTATTCTGAGACCAAACCTACATTTATGTGTTATAAAACTTCACCCCCATGTGGAAGTGTCTTTATCTCATTAAGTCAATCTAATAAACATGGGATGCATGGATTCTAAATCAGAGCCACTGACCCAAGCTTTGTTCAGGTTGTATTCAAAGGTTTAAGAATGCCAATACAATACAATACAAGATTATTTATTGCTTTAGGTCCAGCGGACTCTTCCGAGCCAAATCAGGACCAGAGAGACGTTATCTTAAAATATTATAAAATGATTCAAATCTTAAGAGTCTTCTTTAAAACTGATGTATTAAAAATATATTCTCTTTCTTCAATCAAATCACTAAATTCAGTCCTATCAATAAAATCCAAACTAAACAAAACATGTCGATACGATTTATATGCGATAAAAAAAACCAACATCATGTAAAAATTGAAACAGATGTTGACCATTACATACTTTAAAAATCTCTTTGAAAGGTATGGAACCAAAATATGTTTCTCTCTCCTCAATCAAATCAGCACACTCAGACATGAAATGGCAAACGGAAAAAGATTGATCACATGCAAAGCACCATGGTGGTTCTTCTCCCTTTAAAAGGTAAGAATGCCAAAATGATTACTAAAGTCTCGTAGAAAGCCTGATGGTGGGCATGGGATTGAATGTAGTGGACTGTCCTGTTAAACATGACTCAGCTGGCTCTAAATGACTTTGGGATCTCAAAATTCAGCATAAGATAGCTTGTAGTTGTAGCAAAAATAGCCTTATCTAGTCACCTTTCAAGCTCGGAACAGATTAGAAGAAGCTGACAACAGAATAGCGATTCCAAATTTATCCGACCATTACAGCATTAAGTTACCTAAATACAATGTGACATTGTAAAACTATACATGTATGAACACCCCTCCTCATATATGTAGAGTGTAAATTGGTAACTTTAAGTAATACACACATTTAGCTCTAAGTTTCATTTGTGCCTGTGCAGTGGCTTATTTCTCAAATACATTCTCATGGACTGAAATCATATATCCCATATTTGAGCAGCACAAATTCAATTCAAGCATCTGTGGTAGGTAAACATGAGAAAAGTACACACAAATTCATAAAAATCAATACCAAACAGTATACTCTATACATAGATCTAAAACCAACAACAACCAGTTGGACATATCACACCCACCTCATTGCCATAATTTATAAGGTTGTGAATAGTGATGAGGGACTTGTAGACCACCACCCAGTTACTGTGTTGTGTACGTTCAATGAGAAGATCTGCCAGTTGGGGGATGGACACGTTCGGCTCATTTGTACACTGCAGCAAGTCTGGTGACAAAAAACAAAAACTAAAAAAAAATAAAGCAACTTGCATGATACACTGGATGTTAAAATACCCAAATGCAGCCAGGTAATTCAGTAGGGATGTTTCAAAACCAACACTTTGTGCACCCTTCACCATGTGATACTAACTGCTCAATTTTGAAACACATAGTTTGATGCACTCAAGTTTATATGAGCCTGTCACCTGCCCTTTTAAGAGAATTACCAGGTTTTAGTGTGCCAGAACCTGTTGAAATACAATGTAATCCTTGTCAGCTACTGCCAGAATAGTAAAGCACCATAGAAGCTTAGAGACCGTCCACATTAGCTGACCTTGGGCCACTGCCAACAGAACTAAGAATAACAATTAAGGATAATGGGGATAATGGTGACGACAACGATGATGATTATGATCTTTTGTTCAGGTGCTATTACACACTTTTGATGGATTTTGGTGAAAGGGATGGTGGTTGAGTAGGCAGGAACTGATAGTGCCAGACACAAATGCTCCTACTAGCCATCTATTTGGCATTGTATATTATCTAATCTATTCTTTATTTATATCAAATGATCAAAAGTTATGACTGTGACGGTGTCACAGAAGGCTAGTTTTACCCAGCACAAAGGCTTCAAGCCTCTAATAGTTCATCCTGCTGTAGCCTGTGTAAATTAAAGTCGCTGCCTAGTAGACGACACAAGGCAGGCCTGTGTTAAACATGTGTAAAGCTTGTAAACTCTCGCTAGGGGAGGTAGTGACCTCATCCCGCTGACGTATAGCCACCACCCCCCACCCCCAATAGACAGCGCTCAGGTTTCGCGGGCTTTGGCTGACCACAAGGCTAGGTAGTCAATCTTTGTCTGAACCCCACACGAGAAGGAGCTACGCTCTTAAAGATCTCTCTAGCTGAAGACTAGCAGGTGACGGGTAAAATTCATTCATCGCAGTATAGCCACAGCCTGACATTGTCAAGAAGGTAAATGATCAAACTTTTGTTTCATCGCGATTTATTGATATTATTGTTGGATTATGCTTGTGAAGTCTTGCCATGTTTTATGATTGTGAATATTAGTAAAACTTTGCTTGACCACGTGGCTGACACCTGCGATTGGTTCGGCACCACGATGTAGCCTCTACTGTCCAACTCTTGTTTGCAGACCAGTGGCTGTACCGGAGAATGTGTATATTGGTAATTACTTCTCCATGTGTTTAGTTTAGCCACGATGTATGTATATGTATAGGAATTAGGTTGGAGATTCCAGTGGAATGTATGTATATGTATAGGAATTAGGTTGGAGATTCCAGTGGAATGTATGTATATGTGTAGGAATTAGGTTGGAGATTCCCGTGGACCATGGACATAGAAGATTGTTCATCGCTTATATATAAGTGGAGCTATTACTGAGGGCTGTTTCTGCCATCAATGAGACGCTCTGCACACCTGTTTTAAAACGCGTTGCAGAAACTCGTCTTATGTTTTGCAGATGAGCAGGCTAGTTGGTCCGAGGCAGGGATAGACCACTAAGAGTCAACCCTGACATTCGGCCTGCAGGGAAACATCAAGCACTGAGCTCCGATAGTCCAATAGTCAACAACCAAGGAGGAGACACCATTACCACACCTCAAATATTCAGTTAAGTGACATTAAAGACGTGCACAAACACTGCCCTAGAAGGACTGTGCTGTAGCCCACCCTCCAGAAACAAAAACATTAGGCCAACCAGACCAAATAGCTCAATGATGAGACAGTAGCAAATATCAAGAACAGTAGCAGCATAGACTCATCAAGGAACGAACTATTCGAAGTGAACTTGGACATTTAAGTTAATAGAGTGTTTAGAAAAGTATGTATAGAGTACAGGAAATAAATTTGTGATATTTACTGTTAACAAGTGGCTGGACTACCTATCTTTTACCATTTTCTCCCTATCTCTATAACCCTATCCGCACACCGACTGAGTTAAACATATAAATGTATTAAGATTAGTAATAGGGTGATTAAACTAGCCGATCCCTGCAGACGAAAGACGAGTGGGTAATAGCATTCAATTGTGCAGAGCCCAGTAACAATAGACCCACCGTCACAGACGGAAAAGAAATAAAGGTCAACTGTCAAGGCTAAGAACTCACAGCCCTGTCCGCATCCATGTGAACATTACATTACATGGTTATTGCTTTAGGTCCATCGGACTCTTCCGAGCCAAATCAGGACCAGAGAGACGTTATCTTAAAATGTTATAAAGTGGTTCAAATCTTAAAAAATAGACCTGTTACTCTTAAATACCCAAACAAACTTTCACATGACACCTCTTTAAAAGTCTTCTTTAAAACTGATGTGTTAAAAATACGTTCTCTTTCCTTAATCAAATCACTAAATTCGGTCTTATCAATAAAATCCCAAACAAAACGACATGGTTTATATGCGATAAAACAAACCAACATCATGTAAAAATTAAAACAAGTGTTGACCATTGCATATTTTAAAAATCTCTTTGAAAGGTATTGAACCAAAATATGTTTCTCTTTTATCAAGCAGGTCAGCACATTCAGACATGAAATGGCGAACAGAAAAGGATTTATCACATGCAAAGCACCATGGTGGTTCTTCTCCTTTTAACAGGAAACTGTGGGTTACATAAGTATGCCCAATATGAAGGCGAGACAAAACTGTTTCTTCTTTGCGAGTGGATGCAAAGTTAGGCAAAGAAGCTAACAAATCGGGAAGAATTTGAAATAATTTGTTGTTGATATGATTAGACCAGTCAGTCTTGGCACCACAGTCGTTTACAATAAGATCCAGTCAGACAACGTAGGTCAGAGTAGGGAACAAACTGGAAAATCTCTGGAGGGAAATCGAGATGCAAAGCATCTTTAGCCGCTTTGTCCACTGCAATATTGCCGCGGATGCCCATGTGACCAGAGACCCACATAAAAACTACTTTTTACCCTCAGAAACAAGTTGTGTATGGAGGTCATGGATCTCTGCCAGAAAAGGGTGTGATATCTTTCTCGTGGAAAGAGCCTGGAGTGCTGACAGTGAATCAGACATGATTAAAAATGAGGTTCTTTTGGATTGATAAACCTGTTTTAGAGCTAGATGAATTGCCTTGAGCTCAGCTGTATAAACAGAACAAAAATCAGGTAGACGCTGTTGCAAAGGCTGGTCTAGTTGTCTCCCAGAGACCGACGCAGCAGCAACTGTGTCGCCTTTCTTTGACCCATCTGTAAAACGTTTTTCATATCCTGTATATAAAGCACACTGTTCTAAATAGAGCTGGTTATAGACGGTTTCAGATGTATTGTTTTTGAGGAAAGCGGACAATTGCCAATTAATGTTTGGGGTACATAATTTCCATGAAGGAACTTCCGTCAAAAGCTAGAAGATTGTGAGACAGGATGAATTTACCTAACAACTTATCAACATAATTGGAAACATTAGACCAATACAACTAATCAAATAAAAGAGATGAAAAAAGTTAACAATATATGAAACTAATGTTGGAAGCTATGCAAAGAGTGAATATTATTTAGAGCAAACACCTCCCACCCTTGACAGGCCTCTCTGAACATTGTAACTGCCCTCAAACCGCATGGCAATAGCAGTAGGGAACTGGGAAGCTGACACAGATCAATACCATTTTACACACACACACAGCCTGCAACAGGCTTAGCCAGCAGAACTAGCCTTGCCCTGGTCTCCTTGCCTTCACAGGTCTACATAGTGAGTAGTGTTGCCAGTGCTGCTACTGTGCTAGCTAGTAGCAGACCGCCTAATTGAAGCCCTCCAGTTAAAGAGTATATGATCATGGAACTGCTTTCATCTTTTGCCAGCCAAGAAAACATATAATTAGGAGAACATGGGCTCGGCTCTCAACAGACAGAAAGATAAAGTATGGCAACAAAGTAATGCACCGAGAAAGAAAGAGAGACGGAGAGAGAAAGAGAGACCACAGTGACACACACATGCACAAGAATGGCAAATGCACTCTGACAGTGGTCTAATCTCGGATGAAAGTTTACAAATTTATTTGGTTGGCTAATACAGCACTTTCCTAGAAAGCCATGGTTTACAGCATCATGCAGTATTCTTTTTATTTCAACCTCTGCTCCTTTTCACTGGTAAGAAAAACCCACCCAAAAAATTGATACCATAGGCAGTAATGGATTTAGAATGAGCACCATCTCAGCAAGAGCTGGTGGGTGCAATTCAGCTAATTCTAGAAGATACAGCATCTAAAACTAGCTGCAGAGAGTAATTATAGCTCCCCCACACTGAGCAGGCAATGGGGCAGAGATAACAGTAGGCTAGCACTATTAGGCTGCAGGTACTAACCATGCAGCAGAACACTGATTTCCCAGGCAAAGGTCCCTTTTTGTTTCTGCCCACAGATCAGTGTACAAGAGCCTCCATGTAATCAGGCCAGCTAGGCAAACAAAACACTGCTAAGGTTTCAATGCCATGTCCCACCTGGGGATTTGTTATTTCCCAGTCATCTACACCTATACCTCTTGCCCAGATAGCAGCATAATGTTTTAATAATAATAATAATAATAAATTTCATTTATACAACGCATTTTTCAAAAAAATAACAACTCAATGCGCTTACACACATCGTTCGTACGCATCATCACAACATTCTCACTGCACTACATCATGTACAGCATCATTCAGAAAGTATTATTACTGTTCATACTATTTACACAGAAAACGCCTTGCGGAACAAGTGCGTTTTTAAGGAGCTCTTGGAGGAAACAAGGTCTTAAACCGGCAGGCAGCGCATTCCAAACCTTGGGTGCTTGAAAACTTAAAAGACCACTCACCAATTGTTTTAAGCAGATGCTTGGGCGTTTTTACAGAAAGTACATATGGGCCACATTAGATACCCAGAACTAGTTAGAAAATTATTAGTTTATTAGAAAACAACCTGGAACTATATATATATTAAAGATTGATTGATTTTCTTGAGACTTAAATTATCTTTAATTCGTGTACAGTAAATCATTTGATATTTTACTGTTCCGTCAGTGTCCATCCATATAACTGTTCTGAGGATGCCCTATATTGGACGAAACGTCAGAAAAATAAAATAAACTTTGTCGGAAGATTAATATGTAAGTATAATATGTACTAATGTCGACAAGTGCTTATAGGTGACATGTAAGAAAATGACTGAAAGAGCCCAAATGCAATAATATATATAGAATGATGCTCTATAAGATTGCGCTCTTTCCATCTCAAAAAGCGATTTACCTTCTTGGATCCTCAAATTGTATGACACCAAGTGAGGACGCTCTCCGGCGTCAACAAACGGTTCTAAAATAATCTCAAATGGTAAAAAAAAAAAAAAAAAATCCAGTTAACCTAGATATAAGAAAGTTTGACCCAATTCGTCGCCCGAGTTGCATTTCAAGAGGCCTTGCTCTTTTTTCCTGTGGAAGTGCTCGGTTCATTCTTCGATATTTTCATGGAGAATTTTCGCTAAATATCTACTGTAATCACTAACTCACAGCTTTCTTCAAAGAAAATGCCATTTGTAAGAACTAATCTCGCACCAAATGCGAGATTGATTGATTGATTTATTGTTGCTTTAGGTCCAGCGGACTCCTCCGAGCCAAATCAGGACCGGACAACCCCCGATCCGCATAAAAGATCTGCTGAAACAACCGTAGTGGGAAAATTGAACGCCCTCCACCGGCCAGTCACTTTACAATAAAGACATCCCACGCGGGGGACGGCTGAGGGTTTACCTCAACTACGCGAACCCCCGGTTACAAAAACAAAATAGAATACAACCATCATTACAAATCATCAACGAAACATATACATATAAAATGCCTATATTGCTAAATACTAACATCATAGGAAGCCCTAGTGACCACCCAGCAGAAAGCGTCCAACACTCCCAAGCTGATCCAACAGACCTCATACACAAACAAGGAGTCTTGTCCAGGAAGAGTTTTCAAGAAAAAAGGTAGGTCATTGATCTAGCGAAGAAGAAGATAGTATAGCAGAGCGATAGGACAGAGCAGGAATGGGAAAGAGTATATGAGGAAGATAGCAACAGTGGGAATTTAAAGCACTAAATTTCCATAAAGTGGGGATACTATTTATACTGAAACCCCCGGCACTCCAACGGGGGTACTGTTGCCGCAGTGAATCTGTCATGCCTACAAAGGCAAGACAGGTTTTCAACTGGGGCTTTCACTGTTCCCTTTATAGGTTAGAACAATCTACAGTGGCAAGATTGCTCATGACCCCAAGGTGTAACCAAATGCGAGATTTAACCATGATTGGCTGTTATTATTAGTACTTCTTCACATGCTCTCCCAAATACCTAGAATTCGGTAATATAGGAATTAAATCGATTACCTAATATTCAAATTAGCAAGATCCGCACGAGAAACAACATCGTCATAAGAACCTGGAATGTCAGGACCCTAACTGCGGAAGGAAAATTAGAAGAACTGGCCCACGAGCTGGACCACTATCGATGGAACGTTCTAGGTATCAGCGAACTGCGCTGGAAAGGCCTAGGTGAAACAACGACTGACAAAGGCCACAAGCTCTATTTCAGCGGTAGAGATGACAGGCACGAACACGGCGTTGGATTCTTGGTCCACAAGAATATTCTAGCCACTGTCATGGGTTGCCGCCCAGTCTCCAGTAGACTCATTACCATCCGTCTGAGAGCAACCCCTTTCAACATTACCATCATCCAGGCCTATGCCCCAACATCAGACTATGAAGACAGCGAAGTGGAGGATTTTTATGAAAATATACAGGCGGCCCTTGACCAAGTGCCGAAGAAGGACATAGTCATAGTGCAAGGCGACTGGAATGCCAAGGTTGGCCAAGATGCGCACCACAACTGGGGAGACACATGCGGACCCCACTGCAACAACGAGACAAATGACAGGGGTCTGAGGCTATTGGAGTTTGCCAGATACAACAATCTGGTACTGGCAAACACGCTTGGTCTCCACAAAAAATCCAGACGATGGACATGGCACAGTCCCGGCGGGGAACATCACAACCAGATCGACTACATCATGGTCAAGAAACGCTTCAGATCAAGCATCAACATTGGCAGGACACGCACTTTTCCAGGAGCAGACATTGGAAGTGACCACGATCTCGTGATGATGTCTTTCAGGCTCCATTTGAAGAGAGTAAATACAGCAAAGTGCACTAGGCTGAAGTTCGACCTGGACAAACTGCAAGACCCGGAGGTGGCAAAAATATTTCAGGCCACAATTGGAGGGAAATTTGCACCACTGCTTATTTTGGGGGCAGGCGAAGTAGATGTCAACACCATGACCAATACCTTCAACTCAGCTGTAACAGATGCCGCCACTGAGATCCTTGGCAAGCACCGACAAAGAAGAAGCCGTGGATCACACCTGAACTTTTGGATCTGTGTGATAAACGAAGAGAGTTAAAAAAGAAAAAGAACACCTCACAGGGAGCTGATGTCTACCGAAAAATAAACAATGACATCCGAAAAGGCATGCGCACAGCAAAGGAGAACTGGATAGAAGATCAATGCCAGGAAATAGAGAACAATCTGAACAAGAACAACAGCAAGAAGGCCTACCAGACTGTGAAGCGGCTGACAAGTGTTAAACAGCCCAAAGTCTCCACTATCCAAAGCAAGTCTGGCATTTGCCTTACAGAAGAACAAGAAGTCTTGGACAGATGGACAGAGTACTGCTCTGACCTTTACAACCATACACCAAATGGAGACCCATCAGTTCTAGCATGTCCCGAGAGCAGAGAAGAAGAAGAAATCCTCCCAATTCTCCGGGAAGAAGTTGAGGCAGCAGTGCAATCGCTGAAGAAAGGGAAGTCAGCGGGAGTGGACAACATACCAGCGGAACTGCTACAAGCAGGAGGAGAAGCGATGAGTGATGCTCTCACCATTATCTGTAACAAGATCTGGCAGAGTGGGGAATGGCCTACACCATGGACCCAGTCGCTTGTCATCACTCTTCCCAAAAAAGGTAACCTTCAGGAGTGTGAAAATTACCGCACCATCAGCCTCATCAGCCATCCCAGCAAGGTCCTCCTGAAAATAATACTCAACAGGTTGAAACCACAAGCTGAACAAATCATAGCTGAAGAACAAGCAGGATTCATGGCAGGGCGAAGTACCACTGAACAGATTTTCAACCTCAGAATAGTCTGTGAGAAATACCTACAGCACCAACAACATCTATATCATGTGTTCATAGACTTCAAGAAGGCATTTGACCGAGTCTGGCATGCAGCTCTATGGGCAACCATGAAAGTGTACAACATCAGCCCTAAAATT
Organism: Oncomelania hupensis; assembly: GCA_036898135.1. NCBI lineage: Eukaryota > Metazoa > Mollusca > Gastropoda > Littorinimorpha > Pomatiopsidae > Oncomelania > Oncomelania hupensis. Next base: position 23,489,441 of record CM072515.1, on the reverse strand, counting down.
ATAGAAGTCATCAAAAGCCTGTATGACAAGGCTACCAGTGCAGTCCTCCATAACAGCGTCATCGGGAACTGGTTCAGAACAACAATCGGTGTGCGTCAAGGATGCCTACTCTCTTCAACACTCTTCAACATCTTCCTAGAGCGCATCATGTCAGATGCTCTTGCAGATCACAAAGGCACAGTCAGCATAGGGGGCAGAGCAATCTCCAATCTTCGTTTTGCGGATGATATTGATGGATTGGCTGGAGAGGAACAAGAACTTGAACAGCTTGTACAGAGGCTTGACACCACCTCCAGAGCTTATGGAATGGAAATAAGTGCAGAGAAGACCAAAATGATGACCAACAACACCAATGGCATCAACACGGACATCAAAGTACAAGGCCAATCCCTCAACACAGTGCACAGCTTCAAATATTTAGGAGCCATTGTGTCAGACAATGGGTCTCGACAGGAAGTCCTCTCCAGGATCGCACAAACAACTGCTGCCCTGACAAGGTTGAAGCCCATTTGGAAAGACAGAACCATCAGTCTACATTCCAAAGTAAGACTGCTGCGCTCTCTGGTCATCTCCATCTTCCTATATGCTTGCGAAGCATGGACCCTCACAGCAGATCTCCAACGAAGAATACAAAGCATGGAGATGAGGTGCTACAGAAGACTTCTGTGCATTTCCTATACCCAACACATCACCAACGACGAAGTCCGACAGACCATCACACAAGCCATTGGACAACACGATGACCTGCTCACAGTGGTGAAGAAACGGAAACTCCGATGGTATGGCCACGTCACCAGATCATCAGGCCTTGCAAAGACCATTCTGCAAGGCACAGTGCAAGGAGGTAGAAGGGGGAGACCGAAAAAGAGGTGGGAGGACAACATTCGAGAATGGACTGGTTTGACACTGAGCGAAGCCATGAGGGCTGCTGAGGACAGAGAAAGATGGAGTATGCTGGTTAAACGATCATCTGTGGTGCCCCTACGACCTTCGGGTTATGGGACAGGATAGGATAGGATAGGACCTAATATTCAGTAACTCAGTCTGGTAGGGTTAAAAGTAATGGAAAAATCTTTTGAATATTAATAATTGCGACATGACGAATGCTTGGATTTAATTAAAAATGTGCAGAGTGATGCGCGAGTCAACCTACCCGACTATCTTAATGTGACAACAATGCAATTTCCCAAGTAAAATCACTGCCACCTACACACGCAAAAAATAAACATCCTTAATACTTTCGTCCTTCACGTTTAACCTAAAATGCCTCTTGCTCAAAATGAGAATGTTTTCTATGGGATTCCTGTTTTTAAAAAAACAATAGTGACTAATAAAATACTACAAAAAATGGAAAACCAAACAAAAGAATTTATCAATTACATTATTAGAACAAACTTCACGCAACACCACTGTTTTATTAAGCTTTCGTCGACTTTTAAGTTTTATCTTGAACAGCAACTCCATTAAAAAATTACTTCATTTTAAATTCGATGTCATAATTATGATCATCAAATTGGTAGTTGCCCCTTCTACACCCAGCTCCCTCTCACTCTACCACACACACAGTATTTAGCCATTCAGACATTGCATTGCAGCAAGTCTAACAAAAATACTATAAATAGTACTAAAACAAGTAAATAATGTAGTACTAGTAGTCCTACTGAATTTCAAATTTACGTTTTGGGTACTACTGAGCCACATCTGGAAGGGAGATAATCTTGTCAAAGTTTGACCCTAATGTAGCTGCTGGATGTTAAAAAAAAAAAAGTGCAAAGGATAGCAGCGACAAAGGTGACCACTAATGGGCAATCACTACTGAGCGACATTGGTGACCCTATTTGATATACATGTATCATATACCAAGCAGCTAAGTCAATTATCAATATTACAATAAGTAAATAACTGTTGTAGGTGTACCAAAATAGCAATATGTGCGAACTTCATTCTTTCTCTTGCATGGATTGTACTACTACTATTGAGTAATAATAATAATAACCTACATTCTTCACTAAACGTAACATGTGATACATACCTTCACTACAACTAGTAAAAGGACTTTAACAAAAGCACAAGGACACATTCGATACAGCTGTTCAAATACATCACGTCCCCATAGGCACAGGTATTTAATATAGATATAATTCTCTTGACTATACTCTATAGTATAATACTTATGTGCTGGCTGGAAGAATTGGGAAGGCTGTGTAGTGTGTATGTGTGCTTGAAGTTGTTTTGTTTTGTTTTACATTTTACAAATTTTGAATGTTCTATGGTCTTATTTGTCGTTTAATATAAACTAGATATATATCATATGTCACCTAGTCTTGCTATATATATATTTTTTATCTTAGAATCAGGAATTTCAGTTACACTTGACGATGTGTTTTTTAAGTTGCCTGTCAGTATAAATGGTTGCTGGAGCCTGAGGTATATTGAAGAAGAGTGAAAGGCAGACGAATGGTGAAGAGGGCCGGGTGCATGCATGTAAGCATCCCGGCATTAGGCCAATGTTGGAGAGGAAGTTGGTGTGATAAGTCAGCATTTGAAGTTTCATTGTATTCTATGCTTTTATGCTTTGCTTTTGCATTACCCGAGTTATAATCTTGAAACACTTTGAAATAGTTGGGGACTGGAATGGGTGTTGGCGAAATCAGAACTAGTCAATTGTCGTCAGTCTGTCTGTCGGTCTGCCTTTCCATTGGACGCCATTATCTAAAGGACCACTGAAAGGATTTTTACCAAACTTCATAGGAACATGATCTATGTTAGTCCCATCCTATTTACTTTACTGCAAAGGCCAAGGTGACTGGACTCATTTTGATACTAGATACATTTTGTTCAATATCTCAAAAACAGTTGACGCGATTTGGATACGTTTTGGTATACAGGTACTTCAAACCATGGGCTAACTACCCTTCAATAGGGTTGTCGGTCAGTTAGTCCGCCCATCTCTCAGAAACACACTTTTCGCTTTATCCCGAGAATAACTGAATCGAAATTCATCGTTTTAAATTTGTGGATACTTTAACTACTGCTAAGCGCTTTATCTAAAAATTGGCTGTTCCGATTTGAATAATTTTTGGCATGCAGATAAACATGGCCTATCATTCTATGTTTTCCTTTTGTTTCTCTAAGGAGGGTAAAGTCCAATCCCAAAACCATGAAAATTGGCTGATCAGATTTTGATATTTGATATTTAAGATAGTGGCCTATCATTCCACTGAAAATGCTTATTTTTAGGCTATGTGTGGGAATGACTGGAAATACATTTGAATGGTTTGCCATCTTGTTTGTACTTTTGTCTTTGATGTACATCACAAAAAATATCCTGGTGTATTAAGATATCTAGATAAATCATAAGGACAATATATTAATTTGTATCCATTGTTCATTTCATGATTAAAAGATAAGAATAATAAATAAATTCATATCCGTATCATGCAGAAGCAGTGAAGGACATAACTGATATAGCCTAAGTGCGTCATTTGCTCATTACTGCTGTGTACACTACACTTCCTTAGATAAATACCCTAAGTGCGTCATTTGCTCATTACTGCTGTAAACTAGACACTTCCTTAGATAAATACTAATCAGCTGATTGATAAGCTGAATCAGCACAGTTCACTTCAATGTAAGCCTGATGATAGCACAGTTCCAAGATATAGAAAAATCACAATGATAACGATGGCCAAATTATAATTATACAGATTAAAACCTCTTGTTGACACATTTCTAACAACTCAAGCATCATTTCAGTTATAGTTTAGTGCACTCAGTCAACAGAAACATTCATATGAATAGTGAAGAAAGGTTAAATTAAATTATTGGAAACTAGCATCAGTATGAGTATGAATATATATATCGAATCATCTATTTCACAATGAGATTATTATAGCTAGCTTACCCTCCCAGCTAGGAAAAGAATCAAACAAACTGACGTAAATGGGTATGAGGGAGAGGCGTTCAATTTTAACACAACCTCAAGCAATAGCTGTAATCAATTTGTTCACTCAACAAGTCAAGTGGCACAAACAGTAGCAGTGTTCTACAATTGCAAATCATGCAAAGGTAAAATGCAACTGTTAATGTAAATAACACACCTCGGATCCACACCCCGGGATCATGACAATGGAATGTGTCACAACAGCAATTTATATTATTTCCCAATGTGCAGTGTGTATAAATTCTTCCTTTATGTTGCAATTTAGTTTCACAGTTTCATGCATTACATTTCATATTTAATTCTGCTATGAGAACTGTGTACACTGCCTGCTGCATAGGCCTATCTAAAACTGTCAACAATATAAAGCTTTACTTAACACCTTTTTTTTTAAATCAATTAATGGACAAAAAAAAAGACAAGACCGCTTAGAATACATTCAAAGCTAGGGTCAATACCCTCTCGTTCGAATTCAACTAGCAGTAGCACTCTAGTCTATCTAAATCATAGTTCAGACTTCGGTTCCCCAATTGCAATCGGCAACAAACAAAACTTGAAAAAAGTAACACTGACAAATACTAATTAGGAAGACGGCTATAATCTCCACATTCATTAAATATTTGGTGGGCGTGTATGTCACGCACTGTACTTACAGTCAAGATGTTTTTTCTTTGGTCCAATTATTTCCTCCGTTGTGGCTTTGCAGACTGATTTTGCCAAACCTTGTCCTGCAATGCTGTGTTTGGCTGCAGCCACGCGATCCATAATACTTTGGCCCGACATCATGATAGGTTATGATGAACTGAAATGTCCAGAGATGACCAACGGGCCACCGGAACGACCCAATACGCCTTGACACCGGCTTATCCGGCGACTATGATGCTTACGGAAAAAGGGGGTGGTTATCTGACCGACAGACCAATATGGCGGTGATGAAATGAGAATTACATATCACGTGACAGGGGATCAGTCATTTTTTTCCCTCAATAATCTAATAATTTACAGCACATCTTCGCTGAAATCAAAGGACGTAGGACGGCAATAAATGAATGAAAAAAGTAAAAGAGAAATAAATTACATAAAGTTGACGAAAATAAAATAATTAAATTTGCATATTGTATTACGTTGCAATAATGGTAAAACTTAAAAATAATGGTACAAATGCCCCTATCTTTCACCAGAAAATCATTTTTTTGTTTCTTCAAACAAAACCTAAAATATTTTAGAAATATTTCTAAGGTTTTTTTTTGGTAATAACATTATTTATATTATTCCAAACTACCAACCACCACCACACTTTTCAAGATGATCCTGGATCAAAATTGTTAATGTGTGGCAGTGTCCACGATTTTCCACATCTTAAAAAGTGGGCATGCACATATTGGTTTTTAAAAATAGGATATCAGGGACGAGTAACATGCAAAAGACATAATTTGAATATTTTTATTAAATTATTATTTGTGCGCGTTTCAATATAACACAGTGGAGCCAATGATTTTCATGAAATTGAAGATAAAGATTACATCTCAAATAATCGTATAACTTTAATTATTTAATCATTCTAAAATGGTAGCGTATTTCCAGCTCAAGACCTGCTTAAGGCATTGACCGGTACAGGATCTGACCTGATCAAGTTGCCCAAGGCACCCATTAATTCCTATCTTACCCTATCCTATCCCGTAACCCTGAGGTCGTTGGGGCACCACAAATGATCCTTTAACTAGCTATACTACATCTTTCTCTGTCCTCAGCAACCCTGATGGCTTCGCTCAGTGTCAAACCAGTCCATTCTCGAATGTTGTCCTCCCACCTCTTTTTCGATCTACCTCTTCTTTTACCTCCTTGCACTGTGCCTATAGCAGGATGGTCTTTGCAAGGCCTGATGATCTGGTGATGTAGCCATACCATCGGAGTTTCCGTTTCTCCACCACTGTGAGCAGGTCATCAAATGGCTTGTGTGATATCTGGACTTCGTTGTTGGTGGTGTGCTGGGTATAGGAAATGCCCAGAAGTCTTCTGTAGCACCTCATCTCCATGCTTTGTATTCTTTGTTGTAGATCTGTTGTGAGGGTCCATGTTTCGCAAGCGTGTAGGAAGATGGATATGACAAGGGGGCGCAGCAGCCTTACCTTGGAATGTAGACTGATGGTCCTGTACGTCTTTCCAAAATGGGCCTCAACAAATTTGATAGGGCAGCAGTAATTGTTTGTGCGATCCTATGGAGAGGACTTCCTGTCGGGACCCATTGTCTGATACAATGGCTTCTAAATATTTGAAGCTATACAATGTGTTGAGGGATTGACCTTGGACTTTGATGTCCGTGTTGATGCCATTGTTGTTGTTGGTCATCATTGTGGTCTTCCCTGCACTTATTTCCATTCCACAGGCTCTGGAGGTGGTGTCAAGCCTCTGTACCAGCTGTTCAAGTTCTTGTTCTTCTCCAGCCAATCCATCAATGTCATCCGCAAAACGAAGGTTGGAAATTGCTCTACCCCCTCTGCTTACTGTGCCTTCGAGATCTGCAAGGGCATCTGACATGATGCCCTCTAGGAAGAGGTTGAAGAGTGTTGGAGAGAGTAGGCATCCTTGACGCACACCGATTTTTGTTCTGAACCAGTTTCCGATGGCGCTGTTATGGAGGACCACACTGGTAGCCTTGTTATATATGCTTTTGATGACTTCAATAATTGTAGGGCTGATGTTGTACATTCTCATGGTTGCCCACAGAGTTGCATGCCAGACTCGATCAAACGCCTTCTTGAAGTCTACGAATACATGATATAGATGTTGTTGGTGCTGTAGGTATATCTCGCAGATTATTCTGAGGTTGAAAATCTGTTCAGTGGTACTTCGCCGGCCCCCCTGCCCTGAATCCTGCTTGTTCTCCAGCTATGATTTGTTCAGCTTGGGGTTTCAACCTGTTGAGTATTATTTTCAGGAGGACCTTGCTGGGATGGCTGATTAGGCTGATGATGTGGTAATTTTCACACTCCTGAAGGTTACCTTTTTGGGGAAGAGTGACGACAAGCGATTTGGTCCATGGTGTAGGCCACTCCCCTCTCTGCCAGATCTTGTTACAAATAATGGTGAGGACGTCAATCATCCCTTTTCCTCCTGCTTGAAGCAGTTCCGCGGGGATGTTGTCCACTCCCGCTGACTTTCATTTCTTCAGCGACTGCACTGCTGCCTCAACTTCTTCTCTGAGAATTGGGAGGATTTCTTTTTCTTCTCTGTTCTCTGGACATGCTAGAACTGATGGGTCTCCTTTTGGGGTGGGGTTTTATAGGTCAGAGCAGTACTCTGTCCATCTATCCAAGACTTCTTGTTCTTCTGTAAGGCATATGCCAGACTTGCTTTGGATCGTGGAGACCTTGGGCCGTTTAACACTTGTCAGCTGCTTCGCAGTCTGGTAGGCCTTCTTGCTGTTGTCCTTGTTCATACTGTTTTCTATTTTCTGGCATTGATCTTCTATCCAGTTCTCCTTCTAAATGCTTTGAGCGAATCGTTCTGGGCCAGCTTAAGCAGCATACACAACATCAACTTGACCCACACCAATTCGCATACAAGCAAAACAGATCCACTGACGACGCAACACTGACCCTACTCAACAATGCATACAATCACCTAGAAAAAGCTGGCTCGTTCGTTCGCATCCTATTCATTGATTTTTCTTCTGCATTTAACACTATTCAACCTCACCTGATGGCAATGAAGCTCCTGGAGCTCCATGTCGACCCTAAACTAATCCTGTGGATCACCAGTTTTCTCACCAATAGAACTCAAGCCGTTTCCTTTCAACACTCTCTCTCTGGCACCCTAAAAACTTCTACTGGCTCTCCTCAAGGTACTGTTCTGTCACCGATTCTGTTCACCCTCTACACTAACGACTGTACTGGCTCTGACTCCTCACCTCTCATCAAATACTCTGACGACACCGCTCTCGAAGACCTTTCCAATTCTGACACTGTCTATTTTCAACAAGTTAACCGCTTCTGCACATGGTGCAAAGACAACTTTCTTGACCTTAACGTGACGAAGACAAAAGAAATGACGATCGACTTCCGACGAGACCCCGCCCCCATCCCCGACCTGTACATAGACGGTGCGAAAGTGGAGAGAGTGACAAACTACAAATACCTGGGGACGATTCTCGACAACAAACTGTCCTTTGACCAAAACACAGCTGCGATAGAAAAGAAATGCCGACCTCGACTGTACTGCCTTCAGAAACTCCGTTCTTTGAACATCAGCCGACCCATTCTTTCTTCTTTTTATCGCTGTTTTATTGAATCAGTTTTGACTTTTGGTTTTATTTGCTGGTTTGGAGGGCTAAGTGTAAAGAACAAGAGGGTGCTTGACAGATTGGTGAGAGTGTGTGCGAGAGTGACGGGTGAAAGACAAAACAGTTTGAGAGAACTGCATGAATACCGTGTGGTGAGGAAGGCGGGAGTGGTTATGAAAGACACTTCACATGTTTTAGCAAAACATTATGAAATGTTGCCCTCTGGTCGCAGACTGCGTGTGCCTAAATGTTCTCTTGTAAGAACAAAAAACAGTTTTATTCCAAAATCTATTGAGTTTTTAAATAAGCGCTAAGTAATATTTTTGTATGATTTTGATGTTTGTGATGATGTTTGAGATGTCATTTCATATTGGAAATTTATTATAGATGTAGTCTACTGTGTACTTGTTTTATCTATGTATGTATTGTTTTAATGTTTCATACCGATCAGCAATTGTATGTCATAATTTCTCTGTTGAGATAATAAAGTATTCTTGAACTTGAACTTGAACTTGAACTTTGCTGAGCGCATTCCTTTTCGGATGTTACTGTTGATTTTTCGGTAGGGATCAGCTCCCTGAAAGATGTTCTTTTTCTTTTTCATCTCTCTTCGTTTATCACAGAGGTCCAAAAGTTCAGGTTTGATCCACGGCTTCTTCTTTGGCCGGTGCTTGCCAAGGATCTCAGTGGCGGCATCTGTCACAGCTGAGTTGAAGGTGGTGGTCATGGTGTTGACATCTACTTCACTAGCTCACAAAATGAGCAGTGTTGAAAATTTCCCTCCAATTGTGGCCTGAAATATTTCTGCCACTTCCGGGTCTTGCAGTTTGTCCAGGTCGAACCTCAGTCTAGTGCACTTTTCTGTGTTTACTCTCTTCAAGTGGATCCGGAAAGACATCATCACGAGATCGTGGTCACTTCCGATGTCGGCTCCTGGAAAAGTGCGTGTCCTGCCAATGTTGATACTTGATGTGAATAAGCGTTTCTTGACCATGATGTAGTCGATCTGGTTGTGATGCTCCCCGCCGGGACTGTGACATGTTCATAGTCTGGATTTTTTGTGGAGACCAAGCGTGTTTGCCAGCATCAGATTGTTGTATCTGGCAAACTCCAAGAGTCTCAGACCTCTGTCATTTGTCTAGTTTTTGCAGGGAGGTCCACAGTTGTCTCCCCATTTGTTTTGCGCATCTTGGCCAACCTTGGCATTCCAGTCGCCTTGCACTATGACTATGTCCTTCTTTGGTACTTGGTCAAGAACAGCCTGTAGATTTTCATAAAAATTTTCCACTTCTCTGTCGTCATAGTCTGGATGTTGGGGCATAGGCCTGGATGATGGTGATGTGGAAAGGGGCTGCTCTCAGACGGATGGTAATGAGTCTACTGGAGATTGGGCGGCAGCCCATGACAATGGTTAGAATGTCTTTGTGGACCAAGAATCCAACACCGTGTTCGTGCCTGTCATCTCTCCCGCTGAAATAAAGCTTGTGGCTTTTGTCGGTCGTTGTTTCATCTATGCCTTTCCAGCGCAGTTCGCTGATACCTAAAATGTTCCATCAATAGTGGTCCAGCTCGTGGGCCAGTTCTTCTAATTTTCCATCTGCAGTTAGGGTCTCTGACATTCCAGGTTCCTATGACGATGTTGTTTCTCGTGCGGATCTTGCTAAGTTGTCCATCAGTAGCACACTTATCACCTCCGTCCTGGTGGCCAACGGAAGGCGCGGTACTTGGTGACCCGGGCGACGACCGATCCAGTATGGAGTGAAGGGTTGTTTTCATCATGCAGCGTGTCTTGGGCAAAAAAAGACCTGGCAGTGCCCAATCCTCTCCAGGCTGTTAGCCACAGCCGATATCCACGAATACAGTATGGCCCGCCTTGGCTCCTAGCACGTGGTCGTTGAACCAGTAGTAACATGAGGTTCCTCCGTCCTGGCCGGTGACTTCTGTGTAGAAGACTTTCGCCCAGAGATGCCGTGCTGACATCACCCCTATTAGTCGCCTCTTACGACACGCCGGGAAACAGTGGGTCTATTCTATTCAATGCCCAAACCCACAATAATTGCTGCCTCTCTCTCTCTCTCTCTCTCTCTCTCTCTCTCTCTCTCTCTCTCTCTCTTTCTCTCTCTCTCTCTCTCTCTCTCTCTCTCTCTCTCTCTCTCGCTCTCTCACTCTCTCTCTCTTTTTTATTTTTTTTTTAAATGAGACACTATTAACACAACTGAGCACAATTAACCCTGGAGAACCAGGGATAGGAGAGATGGGATTTAATTTATATAGTCATCAGATATTGTTTTTCAGACCTGTCTGTTAATTGTGTCAGACCTACCTGTTAATTGTGTCAGACCTACCTGTTAATTGTCTGTCAGACCTAAACCTAGTTGACCTTAGTCATATATAGCTGATCAAGTCAGTTTTTTTGGGGGTTTATTTATGGTAATCAATGATATACTCATGTGCTGGGGGTATAGATATGCATTTTTAACAAGCAGATAAAGGTTTAATTAAAGTAAAGGTTTAATAGTTATATTTTAATTGATTTGTTTTGAAATGTTAATAAGAGTTTATGTGAGTAATTAATAATTATTAGTATCAATCAAGGCCTTGCAATGACCATCCTGCAAGGCACAGTGCAAGGAGGCAGAAGAAAATGGAGACAGAACAAGAGGTGGAAGAACAACTTCAAGAATGGACTGACTTGACACACCGCGCGAAGCCATATGAGGATTACTGAGGAGTCAGGAGTACACTGGTTAAACGATCATCTGAGGTGTCCAAACGACTTTTGAGTTACAGGATAGGGTATAAGACAGGATAGGATACAATAATTAACATTGAAATGATGAATTAAGATTTAAGTTTTAAACGCTAAAAATTTAGTTAGGGTTAACGTTTTTTTTCTAAAATATTAAAAAATATATATAAATAATAACCTACGGGAAATCACCTATTGTTGAAATTAATTGTTGATCTATACCTATATGTGTAATTATGTAATTTTACTTAACAGATTGAAATGCAAAACAATTAACAATTATGATTCTCCCACATAACTCACTCACTCATTAAAAATACAGCTATAACAATAAAACACACACACACACACACACACACACATGCACACACAAACACACCCCGAGCTGTAGTTCATACACAAACACACATACACCTACAACGAGCTAAAGTTTCATGGGAATTTAAGGAAGGCGGGGTGGTTCCATTAGTTGCTGGATTTTAGGCCTACGCACAGCCCTGGAAAGGAGGCCTATGCAAGCGTACCCCTCTGCTTTAGGCTAGCGCGCATTATAACAGCATGACATTGGCATCCACGCACTTGCACGTGCAGCCTGTCGGTGTGCAACAATACATTAAAGATGTAGCAAGAGTTACAAGCAACCAAAGAAAACAATATAAGGTTACGCGCGCTTTGGGATGAGCAGTTCCCTTGACTTTATCACGTCCTTTTTTTTTTTTTTTTTTTAACACTTAACTTGTTATTCTTCAATCTGTGTGCATACTAATGAGCTCTGGCCGCTACCACGCCCCTTGGCTAGCGAATAATGAGGCCTCCCTATAAGGTAGAAGATTGCACTTCCGGGGTCATCCTTGAGTATTTCTGACCGTTATACTAAATTTTGTAAAGGGATTTTCGACACATTAACCAACAATGTAGCGTCCAGGAGCATCAGACTTTGCAGATGTAAGTATATACAACATTGATCTTTGAATTTTCCATATTTCTGAGCCATTGTAAGCGTTTTTGTGCCTGTACTTTGGCCGCACATTCAATCAATTACCGATCGAGCAGAAGGGGTCGATATTTCGCCCTCGATCGGGGTCAGCGTTATGATTTTTTTCCCCCCCCGCTTATCTCTTTCATCCCTGAGTGGCCCGTTAGATGGTCAGGAATGGGGTAACAAACTATTATAGTGAAATCGGTCATGACGCAACTGGCGCTTTAGGCGTGGGAAAATGTCCGACCTAGCAGCGTTGACAAGCAAGCGCAGGCAGGAAAAGCTGTGTCAAGGTGTGTTGCATGCCCGGAACGATTCCCTGCTGCATGCAGCAACATCGCTGCAAGCACGCATAATGGGTTAGCATCGGTTTCGGTCAAGAATGTGCTAATAACCTGGAAAATCTTTATTTTACATCTTCATATTTACTTCCAAAGTCTGTCGAATGAAGTAGGTCAGTATCCATACAATCTGGAGCACTTCTTACTGTTTCACCGTGGCAGCACTTGACACAGCCAATGGCATGCGGTGAGCAGCCAGTGCTAACCGTAGAAAATACACCCAAGTACATGTGTTAATTCTTCATTGTTTGTTGAAATCATTTAACTTCAGATGATATATTATGCTCAGTTTTCTTGTTTGATGCAAGAATGCTAGTGTAGAGTATAATTTTTGTATGATCAATCATTTGGATAGGCAGTCATCCAGACTGTTTTAACTTAAGGGTCTTAAGTCAATAAGTGGTAAGTTAGACTAGAGGACAGTTGTATTTGTGTACAAATGAAGTCAAGGTATGAATGGTAATACTTTAGACTTTTGTCTTCAACAAAAGGCAGTTCTATGTTATGGATCAGTTATTATTCTAGTTCCACCAACTTAAAACCCCATCTTGTGAAGAAAAAAGGCAATTTAAATTATGTATTTTAGTGTGCTTATTCCATTGAAACAAGAGTGTCACAGTGGTAACAATTGCTTCAATCAATGTTTTCGATAATGCCTCACAATTCATAACATAAACGATGTTATTACTGAATACCTGACATTTTTCCTGAGATGCATGCATCTTTGAGTCTTTACAGTTGTTACTCTTCAAATTGTTTTTGTTTAGGGGTGGGGGGATGGATAAAAATCTTAAATTGTTTTAGGGAGCCCTGAAATATTTTTGCCTATGTAACACATTTTATTTTTTATTTATTGTTATTATTTATTTATTTCTTTATTTAGTAGTACTAGTTGTTGTTTCCTTAATACTAAAACAAATACCATTCAAAATAAAAATGCTACAGTAATTCCTGAAGTTATACACAAGGCTCTCTGGACCCCAATACCTAAAATATTGAAATTAATAAATTGTAATATTTCAAGACTTTAGCCGATCTGTATTAAAGTTTAAACGAAAAAGTAATAAGGAATAAAACAAAATCAATATTACACAATATAAAATTATTCAAATTAAAATTAAAATAAATGACTGATGTACAGTATGGTTGCCATGTTTGTAATTTGAAGATTTATTTTATTTATTTCTTTTTTAAAAATATTTATTTATTATTTTTTGTGTGCCTGAAAAATTAATTTAGTTAATGCTATAAACGGTAATGTGTGACTGACCATTTAATCAAGCAAGCAAGCTATTGGACATTCATCTTCAGCTATTCAGTTGAGGAATGCTAATACATGCAAGGGTTGGTTTAACTACAGATTCAATCAATAATGGCCAGTATAACAAATTCCTTAGGTCTACCATCTGGAATTGATTTTAAAAAACATTGATTCTGAAAATTGTCCATAAAATTTAAAATTTGCCATTTATTTTTAAAATACTTACATTGACATTATAAAGAATGTGTATTTCAGCTTGTGAACCCTGCACTGTAGTTAACATTTTAAAAAGGGATTTGCATCTTTCAGTTGAAATGGTTTAAATTAATAGTATTCCTGTTTTTGTCTGTCATACTCTAGTGTTGGTGGTTTTATTGTCATACTCTAATGTTTAGTGTGCTAGGGAGACAAAAAGTGTGTAAAACACAAGTGATAAAGGTGGCTTGGCTGGAGTTTATTGATAGCATCTTGGATCTAATCATTATGAGTTGCTGTCCTCCATGGAATGAGGGAATGATGGGCAACATCTATCTCCCCTTTGCTGCCTAGGGTTTGCATTTGTGCCATAGATCTATATACAAATGGCCATTTCGCTGTACAACTCTCAGCTTGTCAGTGTATCAGCTAGGCTTGGTGAAAATCAAGGGACTGATTTTTCAAAGTATGAGGAAACGCCTGAATGGAGTTCAATGTGTTAGATTATATGATGATATTCCAACTTGGACCATATAACATTAACGTTTTTGTGTGCAGAAGAAAATTGAAGTCTCAGACTTGAACTGTTGTCTAAACATTGGGATTCCCAGGTTACATAGAAATCGTTTTTAAGCGTTGTAACAAAGTAATTGTGCAATGTGTACTATGCTGCATGCACGCCTTCAAGCAGCAGTTAATAACATACAGGTATATTTTCACAGTACTTGAGCCATTTGGTTCCCAAACCCATGGCCTTTGACATTCTAGTTCCTGATCCCAACCCCAAGTACCCCCCCCTCCCTTCTCCCATCCACCTCATCCCAATTCCTTACCCAATAACTCCCTATACTGTATGCTGTAATGTTGTGTAAAACAGAGAGCCAGTGCCATCCAAGTGGAAACATGATGATGATCATCAAGGTAATGAAGATGAAGTGCCCTTTCATATCTCTGTTTTAAACGGTGAATCAGCGGCAGCTAATAATGAAATGTTTTTGCGTTTCAGAAGGTTGAGCTGTGCTTGAGAGCAGAGCAGGATAGAGAGACAGATGAAGTGCTGAGAGGGACACAAAGCGTTGATCTTGTTAAAAGACTGAATGATGAAGAATGCCCTGGACACCATGCGGCTCTTGTGTAGTGTGACTCTCATTGAACTTGACTTTGAAAGGGTGGACAACAATGCAGTGAAGTGGCGCCTTCTACTGTAATCGACATTGACGATTCAGCTTCAAGTGTGGCGGCTTTCAGGAAGGCGGGGCGGCAGATTTTTTTGGCGGAGTTGACTGCAGGGTGATCCCTGGTGCTGGACGGCCATGTTTCGTAATGTCTTTGGTGGGTGTGTGTCTGACCGCAGCTCTCGCACTGAGGCCTTCCGCTCAAGCAAGTGAGTCATGAAAGATTTTTTGCTTTGCCTGAATATGTGATATCGTACTGATAACTCGTAAGCTTAGTAAGCTTAGAGCAAAGACAGTTTGGAGTTGGTAGTTTGTGTGTGTTCTCTGTGTCTGAAAGCAACATTGATCGTGGTTATCACATTTTTGGAACACAAGCAATGATTACGTCATAACATCTTGCTCAGTTTAGCACTGTCTTGTTTGATGTCATGAATGCTAAAGCCTTGAATCTGATCTTTTTATGTATTGATGTGTGTAGATTTAAATATGTTTCACATCAGTGTTCGCTCCCCCCAGAATAAATAGGAATCCATGGGACTCTCAGTTATCAAAATCCCAATTTGGTGAGCAGCAACATGCTTGCATAAAGAAGTATATAACGCGCGCGCATGTGATTTTAAAGAACGACAACTCGAGACACAACTTCGAATCGTCTGCTTTGGAAGTCTTTGTTGGGGGAAGGGTGTGGAGGTGAGTTGCCGTGAATTAGTTGTCCATTCATCTGTCATGTGGTAGACTGCAGCAATTCTGAAAAAATGTGTACCTCCCCAGGACGCAGACGTAAGCACTTTTCAGCGTAATTTTTAATATTTTGTGCGTAATTGACCCACAATTGTGCATAATTGGAAATACTGCACATTATGTTCTGTTGAAATTTAGTACTCTCAACAAGTTGCGATGCTTTTTTTTTTTTTTTTTTTTTGCAGGCTCAAATTTGGAGTTTCAATCCATGCTGCCTTAAAAAATGGATGTCTCCCAGCACCTTTAGTGGTATGTTGACAGAACATTTTCTAGAAATTTTGTGAAATATGAATAAAGATACTTATATATGTTCATTGGTAAAATCCGAGAGATTAAGAATTGTCAGTTAGGCAAGCACCTGAAGCTTTGAGAGGTGAAAAAGAATTAAGAACATTGTGTATTGTCTTCCATTTTGACAGTAATGTGAGTTTTTGAATCACTGCCTACAGGACATTCTAGTCTATATTGCCAAGGAAGGAGTGGCGACAGCAGATGTGTTTCGTCGCCCAGGCAACCCCAATGACATCCGGCGTATCGTCAAGCGACTGTCGGAGGGCAAGCAGGTCATCTACCCCAACTACAGCTTCTACACTCTGGCTTCTGTTGTCAAAGTTAGTGCTCAATGCTTTCTTTTTTTTATGTGCCATTTTTGTGTAGATCTGCTACATTTGTAGAAATGAGCATTAACAAGCATAAACAGTAGTTTTAAAAAATTGGAATTGCAGTTGTGGTTTTGTTTTGTTGTTTTTTTAAATTGGGAGAGAGTATATTCTTTGTTTTATTGATGCATTACTCAAAAGCACTTGCACCCAAAACAGACAGTGCAAATCTCGTTCAGGCACTATAAAAATTGTTTATATAGTTGAAAGCAATCAAAGATGGCTACTTGCATATTTTACAGAAATTCTTGCTTAAGACTCCAGGGGGAGTTCTGACGGCAGACGGGGAGGAGACTCTGCTGCAGGTGCTGACGCTAGGCCACAGAATGGACCAGTGTCAGGCTGTGCATGCGTAAGTGTTCCTTCACTTCTCACACAATTTTTGGGAGCTTTTGGAAGCATCAGACTCCAGACAGCATCGTTTGCTGTGACTTGTAAGTAGTATGAGAGCTGTGCAGAAGTAAAATCAAGGGTTTTCTCCAGGCACTCTGGTTTCCTCCCTCCCTTCAAAATGGTACTGGACGCAGTCAATATAAAATTTCAAAAATAAAAATTTGATTTCTTTCCGTCTTCCCATAGCGATTTCCCTGCCTTTACACCACCTGTTTGAGTGATGAATGTGTATTTGTTGTATGTGTGTGTGAGGGTGGATGAGACAGGTGAGCGTGTATGTTGGTACAGATCGCTGTGTTTTGAGCCTGATTGATTTGCAGGGTTGCCAACCACTACGGAATTTCCGTAGTTTACTCCGGAAATGAATACGCGGCTATGGAGCTACGCAAATCGAAAATTTACTACGGAAAGTCAATTTTCGACGATAGTATTACAGTTTTAACGAGTTTTATTGAGCGCCTGTGCCTCCCGTAGCACCTCAAGGTCACGGTCATTCGGTTTACGTGCACGGTGTAATAGATCACGCTCCCAGTGCATGTTAGGAAATTAGACCCATCACCGTGAAGTGGATTTGCAAACGGCCAATCGGTGCACAAAACCTCGACCTTTCTGTGACACTTTCGTTTCCGGGTCACGTTCTACAGCGCGAGAAGAAAAGTTAGTGTGCGGCGTATTTTGAATCTATGATGCCAAAAAGAAAGAAAACTAGCGATGAAAGCCCAGAAAAAAAGAAGAGGACAGCAAATCAAGAGTACAGGAAAGAGTATTCTGAAAAATTTCCGTGCATCACTGCGTCATCGAGATCACACGATGTGACGCGACACGTGAATGGCAACCGTCACAAAAGTCGTTGCCCTGATCCAGAAAAGTTAGTCCCTGTTCAGTCGGTTGCCACCTTTTTCAAGCCCGATATGGATCTCTCAATAATTCGTGCGGAAACACTCTTCACGACCTTGGTTGCAGACTGTGTATGCATGTCTTCGTTTTAAAAAAAAAAGCGAGGACGTACCACTACGGAAAATGTCATAAACTACTGAAATTCAGAAATTTTACTACTGAAAACTTTTTGGGGGGTTGGCAACTCTGGATTTGGGGAAAGGAGCATATATAGCATCCAGTATTATTATTATTATTGGTACAATTTCTCGGTTCTGTTTCCAGAGTTACAATTATGTTGTTGTTGTGATAATGAATTTATATCCAGTATGATTCTTCCGGAGAATTGCAGTAGATGGCACAAAGCTAGTGAGGACATCATAGAATTGGTGTTGCAGTACTGGCCTGCGTTAGTTTGTGGTGTTGTTCTGTGTACAGGTTTATAGAGTCACTGACAGTGGCGCATCAGCAGCTACTGGCCCTGTTGTTTGGCACATGGTTCCGCATCATCTCCTACTCAGAGCACAACTTCATGTCTGTGGAAGCCCTGTCGCGCTCTGTGGCAGGCTCCATGTTCCACACTTGCGCTGAGGACCCTGCCAAGGTAGAGAAGGCGTCTAGGATTCTGCAGCTGCTGATCGACAACTTCGGGGTGGCAGCAATGTTTGGTCAGCAGAATATTCAGTACTTTGCAGAGACTACCCACACCGGTGTCCATATACGCGAGTTCATTCGATATCAGTACCAGTACCCATCTGAAGATACTATTCCACGTGAGTAGCCAGGCGTTGACTTCTTCTTTGTGTATTTTCCAGCCTGTTCCTGTATGCAGCTGCACTTGTTACAACAGATGTATTATTATTTGGAAGAATGTTGGAAACATTTAAAAGTTCATTGTAATTAATTATTCTAACTCACATTCTCAATTTTGTGAAGTACTTCTGTTTCAAATGACATTGACATTTGGTGTTTGAATGTTATGATGTTTTCTCTGAATGTTGTGGGAATGAAGCTTGCTAACTAAATTCATATCTGATGATTTAGATTGGTGGTCATAGCTGATGGGTGATTTATTCCTTGAGTTTGAACAGTTATTTTGGCTTTTGCCTTTATGCTAAACAGTATGTAGTGAATTCATCACACGAGGAATGAATAGCTAGTTTCTGTGCCTTCTTATCAACATCATTTAACTATTTTTTCCCCCCATTTTCATTTTAGTTGTGTTTCATTTGTTTGGAGAAAGGTTCCTTTGACTTTTATCAGAGGGATGAGCTTTGGTATTGTGTAGATGCGTTTAATTCCCAGTAGTGCATCACATTAAGCTGTGCTGACCGCCATACCACCAGCATTCTTCAGTGTTCATCCACCAACACCAACTATTGGTCATTGTTCTTCAGTTTGCTTGATGTTTTCTGCCTTTGAACTCCCTGTTGTGTAGGTGCCTATGCCTTGCGCTGGTTTGCAGCCCTTTTGCATCTGGAGGGAAAGAAATGGGGCTTCCACCCCATTCGCGATGGTAAGACGCCAGAATGGAACTTGTGGTCCTATCTGGCGTATGACATCTTTTCACAGTTTTGTGACTAGCTCGTTGTCCAAACGCATTACGCTTCTTATAGGTGTTGCTCCGTGGATGTTCCTTGTTAGCTTCCGTTGATTGATTAGTTTTTGCCATTGTTGTTCCTGTTATTTGGTGGCTGCTTTGTAAATTGTGTCATGTTGCATGTTTTCAAAATTTTATTTTCAGTTTTTTCTGGGCACTCATTTTTGAGTTCCATAAGGATCATCTGAGTCATATGGGCTTTTGCCCTTCTAATTAATTCATTCCTTTATAGCCAGTAGTTGATAATAATTTGATATAATAGGTTTTCAGATAGGTTAATCTAGCGCTGAGGGGAAACCATAATGCTTGTTACGGAGAAATGTTGGTTAATTTAGCTTTTTCAAGTTTTAAGGGTTTGCATTGAAGAACAGAAGTTGTAAATTATTGATTGGTAGAATATGTTTTTGCATTTCCAAACTTATCTGGAAATACTTTCAAATAGTCTGGAATCGGAACAAGCCAAATTTTAGTCTATCGATCGGTCAGTCCCTCTATCGGCCCATTGGAAGCCATATCTCCAAGAACAGATTTTGACCAAACTTCATAGAAACCTTACCTAGGTTAGTGTCGTGCCTTCTGTCCCATCATATTTGCTCTAACACAAAGGTCAAGGTCATTTGAGCCTGTCTCTAGCTAAACACGTTTTGCTCAGTATCTCAAAAAACACGTCTGAGCAGATTTTACTGAGGCTTGGTATACAGGTACTTACAAATCATGGCAATCTGGTTGCCGGTCAGTCCATCGCTCTGAATTTCAGTTTTTTGTTCAAAACAAGCTTGTTTCATCTTATCTCAAAACTTGACCAACATTGATCAATTTTACATTAACAGTACTTTAACTACTGCTAAGCAAGTTAGATCATTCATATTCGCACTTTCTCAAAGGTCAAAGGTCATTGTGCTTCACCATTTTCTAAACAAGTTTTGAGCTGTTTACAGTATGTAAAATTTGGCTCAGCCCATTTGGATATTTTGGAGCATGTAGATAGTTCACAACGTGGCCTATTATTGCATGTTTTCCTTTTGCTTTGTTAGGATAAATGTGAGTCACAACACCGCCAACAACATTAACACTTTTGAAAATGGTTCTTTTTTTGCAAAGTATTTTAGCGTCCGGCAATACATTGGAATGGCTTGTCAACTTGTTTTTTTCTTGCCTTTTAGCTAAGGTTGGAGGTTCTGGTTGAAGCAGTTTCTTTTGCTATTTTATTTTTAAATCTTCTACAGATTTAGTGCTTTAAATTCCCACTGTCGCTGTCTTTCTCATTTGTTCTTTCTCATTCAGGCTCTGTATCTATCAATCTGCTATACTATCTTCTTCTTCGCTAAACCAGTCACCTACCTTTTTTCTTGAAAACTCTTTCGGGACAAGACTCCTTATTTGTGTGTGAGGTCTGTTGGATCAGCTTGGGAATATTGGACGCTTTCTGCCAGGTGGTCACTAGGGCTTCCTATGATGTTATTATTTATCAATGTAGGCATTTTATATGTATGTGTTTTGTTCATAATTTATAATGATGTTTGTATTCTATTTTGTTTTTGTAAACGGGGGTTCGATAAATTAGAGTATAGCCTCAGCGTCCCCTGCGTGGGATGTCTTTATTGTAAAGTGACTGGCTGGTGGAGAGCATTCAGTTTTACCACTAGGGTTGTTTCAGCAGATCTTTTATGCGGATCAGGGGTTGTCCGGTCCTGATTTGGCTCGGAAGAGTCCGCTGGACCTAAAGCAATAATCATGTAATGTAATGTAATGTAAAGCACTGCGAGTCGATGTACTCACCCCCACCCCTCCTCCCTCCCCCCTTCCCTCCCCCCCAAAAAAAAAAATCGCAAGATGAGTCCTAAATAGTCCAAAAATGTTAATTTAAACCCCCCCCCCAAAAAAAGTCCATCCATCTGTTTGGCTGGTGTTCGCGATCAGGGCTGGTATTCAGGAAGCAGTTACCCAGTGGGTAATTCCGTACTCTACTGTAAGGCTTTGTGGATTTATCCACTGGGTAACTGCTTCCTGAATACCACCCCAGGTGTCCCCCATCCTGGTCTGCCGTCTGGATATGCAAAATTTGTAAGTGGATTAATATCTATTATCTCAGAACCTATTTCAGCTATCACAACCAAACGTGGTAAGATGGTGTATATCCGTGCGACCTAATAAATGATCAGTGAATGAATGATTTCACGTCAAGGTCACAGGGTCACAACATTTCCCTTTTTTTCTAAGTTATTAATATTAATTTATGTTTCTATGGTGCTTGATATCAATGAGACACACATCCTATGCATATGTAGTCAACCTCATTCCAAGATCAGGTTCACTGGAGCTGCCCAAAGTCAGTTAGTATAGGTAATTTGAAGTGAACTTGACCTTAAACTATGAGATATAAATTTCAAACTTGTTTTATTTAGAAATAATAGATTAATCTTTCATATTTGTTTCGTTTTTGCGTTGATCTTGACGGTCGTCATTTTAGGCTTGCAAAAAAATACAAAAAAAAGGTCATTGTACAGTGGAATTGCTCTATTTAAAATAGTATGCAACAACATTGGGTTATTTAATCATACATGAGCTTAAGAAGTCACGTGAATGCCAAGGTCAAGGTCAGTTTTTTTTGGCATTATATAACTTTTGCTGTAGTTTATTTGATTTTATATGAGCGTATTTGTAGCCGGAGGTCAAGGTCAGGAGCATAGAAAGATCAAAGTCAGTATTTGAATTTAATGTCATTGTTTCATTTTGATTTTTTTTATGGGCAATCATTTTCATGTTAAATATTTCAAGTTCCATAAGGAGCATGTGAGTCATATGGGCTTTGCCCTTCTAGTTTTATTTATTTAGTTATTTCTGTCAACCTCATTGCTTCTGCTTTGATTATTGTTTGCTTGAGTCATTCTGTCTTCATAGTTTTCAGTTTTTGTTTGTTTGTACCTTATTCTAGGTACAGGCAGGTCAAAATTAAATTTCAGGGGAAGTTAATTAAAATGATAAAATTTTGAAAGAGGGCAAAAATACAAACACAAAAAACAAAACAATTTCTTTCTATCTCTACTAGAACCAGAGATACAGACCTTTAAATACGGTACATATTCAGCCGTTTTTGTCAAATTTCACGACAAGCTGATTTTGAGAAGCTGTAAGAAGCCACCATTTCCATAAAACATGTTCAAATTAATACAATTTGTTGCATTGTTTATGTACATTAACCCTATTTTTTTTAGGCTATCAAACCCATAAGCCTGACCACTGGTATGACCTAAATGTTGCAGTTTCTGCAAATTTCAGCTGCGGCCGTAAGAGCAATTATGTGTGTAAGCTTCAAATAGCTGTAGAATGTAACATTATTGTTCAATTTTCAATTTTCAAAGTGTTCTGTGTGTGTTTTTTTATAGAATTTAAAATGAAATGCAGCATGACAACATTCCTATATATATTAGGAAATAAATTTGCCCTCCTCCCTCCCCCCCCCCCCCCCCCCCCCCCCCCCCGCCACACACACACAAAATATTATTTGCCAATGACACTTTTCCAACCTTGACTGGTTTATTCAGCAAGTTTTACTTTAGGCAACAAAGTACAGGAGCTTCTTTGCATTAGTTTCTAGCCCTATATCCGTAGGGTAGGCGCCTTACAAATGCTAAATTAATTACACATACTGTACCATGACTCAACAAGTGCAATGTTTTGGCGTTGCTAGGTGATAGTGCCCTTTTAGCGGAAGCTGGCAAAAACCAATCAAACATAGAGTTGCTTCCCTTGCACCAAACCGTCCCGTGTCCCACGTGCTACAATACGCGTCTAAGCGCTCACGGCAAAGGACAGCACACCTCATTCCTTTTTTGGCACTTGGTTAGAGTGGTTGTGCCTACTGTAGCTCTTTTTGCTGGCTTACTCCGTTCGCCCGGTAGTTCGTTGTCGCTACTGCCGGCGGAGTTGTAAGGTTTTCTTTATGGTTTATTATCCTGTTATCCTGTTACCGCAGCGGTTCGTCGAGTTCCACCCCGTCGCTGCGTGTCTCTACTTCGTCGACCGTTCCCGCTAGTTGGGTCGGTTTACGGTCCATTCTGTTGCTGTTAGCGCAGCGCCCGCTACGATCGGGGTTTTCTTCCGTCCCCTCTTCTGCCGTCTTTCGACTGCTTTGCTTCGTTGGCTTCGCTGTTTGTCCACTCCTGCGCCCCCTTCTTCGTGGTCCTCTGCCTTTCAGGTCAGTATAGGCTGTGGTAGGGAGGTGGGGAGTGGTGGTAGTGAGGTGAGGGGGGCTCCTTGGTCTTGCCAGAAGTGACCTTGGGGCCGTTTCTGGCCAAGGTTACGGCCAGAAACGTATAAGTGGTCGCCCTAGTTTAGGACCACATCATATTTTCCAGCAGGGACGCTCCGGCACGGCCGGGCCAGCTACTTGCTGAAGCCGTTCCCTTCTGTTTCCTACGGGATTCAGACCGGGTCGGGACTTCTGGCTCATATAAGTGGTCGCCCTAGTTTAGGACCACATCAATTTCCGGCGGGGACGCCCCGGCACGGCCGGATACGCTCCCTGCCGAAGCCTTCCCTTCTGTTTCCTGCGGGATTCAGTCCGGGTCGGGCCTTTGGGCTAATGTCAAGCTTGGGACATATTCAACACTGCACGCAGTGTTTCGTCCTGCGGCGACAGGGGGTGTGGCTTCCGGTTCGTCCGGTTTGTCCCTCACCCCCTCGGTCCAGCCCCCATTGCTCTCCACTTCCGCTTGCGGTCGTGGGGCGGGGGCTCTGGTTTCCGGTACGGGGGGTACGGTACACCCGTCACCCTCTTCCGGTTTGGTTTCTCCCTCTCATCCTCCTTTGTACTCCACTTCCGCTTGCGGTCGTGGGGTGGGGGCTCTGGTTTCCGGTACGGGGGGTACGGTGCACCCGTCACCCTCTTTTCCGGTTTGGATTCTCCCTCTCATCCTCCTTTGTACTCCACTTCCGCTTGCGGTCGTGGGGTGGGGGCTCTGGTTTCCGGTACGGGGGGTACGGTACACCCGTCACCCTCTTCCGGTTTGGTTTCTCCCTCTCATCCTCCTTTGTACTCCACTTCCGCTTCCGGTCGTGGGGCGGGGGCTCTGGTTTCCGGTACGGGGGGTACGGTGCACCCGTCACCCTCTTTTCCGGTTTGGATTTTCCCTCTCATCCTCCTTTGTACTCCACTTCCGCTTGCGGTCGTGGGGTGGGGGCTCTGGTTTCCGGTACGGGGGGTACGGTACACCCCTCACCCTCTTCCGGTTTGGTTTCTCCCTCTCATCCTCCTTTGTACTCCACTTCCGCTTGCGGTCGTGGGGTGGGGGCTCTGGTTTCCGGTACGAGGGGTACGGTACACCCGTCACCCTCTTCCGGTTTGGTTTCTCCCTCTCGTCCTCCTTTGTACTCCACTTCCGCTTGCGGTCGTGGGGCGGGGGCTCCGGTTTCCGGATGGGGGGTACGGTTTGCCCGTGGCCCCCTTCCGTTTCTGGTTTGAGTCAAGCCTTCCCTGTTCACCCTCCGACCTCTGTCACTTCCGGTTTCGGTTGTGGGTCGGGGGTGCTGGTTTCCGGGGCTGTTGGTTCGGTTTTTTCGTTACCTTCCTCCGGATTACATGCGAACGCCGCTTTGCCTTTGTGCGCGCCGCCTTCTGGTGGGGGTGGGGCACTCTTGGTTCCTCCTACCCTAGTTTCTGTTTGCTCGGGTGCTGGAGCTTTGTATCCGGCTCTTAACCCTGAGGCTCTTTTATAGAGGCGGTTCAACACGCTGCGGCTTTTTGTCCTCAGGTGATGGAGGAGGTTTCGGTACCCCTACCTCACCTCCATTCCTTCCTAGGCGGGACTCTTGCTTCTGCCGAGTCTGATGAGGCTTGCCTTGTATTCAGGGAGTCTCCTAGTGTTAAAGGTTTTGTGGATTGGGCCTTCTCTACGGCTAGAGGACTTTAGAGGGCGAGGCCTCTTCCTCTTCGTTTGAGGAAGTCCCTCGGTTCCCTAGAGCTTCCGCTGTGGGCTCTTTTGTTGAGTTCGTCTTCTTCGACCGGTGTTCCCGGGAAGTTCCTCTCCCGGTCGTTTCTTCCCGAGGTATTCGCTCCCGGTTTCCCAGGATGATCTCGCTCTTTTGAGGGGCCTCAAGCCTTTACCTCCTTCGTCGATCCCTGTTCCAGTCGGTGGTCTGGCACGGATAGAGGTGGCTATTGTTAGGTCCCTTGAGTTTATTTCTCTCGCTGACGCGCTATCTGCTGCGCTGTCTTCTGCTTTGCCTTCTGGGCATGTATTCTGCGTCGAGGGTTCGTTGATTTCGGTGAGGTCCTTGTTGCAGGCTCTCTGTACCTCCATCGTTCGGGTTGCGAATCGCAGGCTTTTGCCTATGTCAACCTGCTTCTTGCGCGTCGTGACGCTTTTCTTCAGTCAGCGTCTCCGTTGCCTCCGCTCTTGTCCTCTTCGCTTCGGGTGGGACCCTTGGTGCCCGACTCTCTGTTTGGTCCTTACGTTCGCTCAGCTGTTCGTGAGGAGTCGGAGCGGTCCCACTCAGATGGTTTCGCCTTCTGGGCTCGGGACTCTCCTTCGGCCCCGTCTTTCTTTCCTGACAGTTGTCGAGGTCGCTCGGTCCGTGATCCCTCTCCTCGGGGTGGGCAGTGTGGTACTTCCTCTTCCCGTCGCATGGTTGAGGTACGCCGTAGGCGTTTACGCAGTGGCGCGTTTTTCTCTATCCCTGCCTGTCCACCCCTAGGTGCTCTTCCCTTCCGGGCTGGTGGCTTGGCTCGTCAGTTTCTTGCTGGGTCATAGCCCTTTTCCAGAAGGGCGCTATAGAGGGGGTCCTTTGCCCTCACTCCCGGGTTTTACGGCCGCCTTTTCGTTGTTCCCCGAAGGCTTCCGGCGGTTGGCGCCCGGTGGTCGATTTTTCTGACGCCTATTTCCATGTGTCTGTTCATCCTCTTCACAGACGTTGGATGCGTTTTGGTCTGGAGGGATGGGGTTTTTCTTTCGAGGCCCTTCCCTTTGATTTGTCTCTCAGTCCTTGGGTTTTTAACAAGGATTGTCAAAAAAAGTAAGAACTCGCTGCCGTAGTCCTCGGACTCGGGGTGCGGTTCTCTGCTTATCTTGTTGACTGGTTGGTCAAGGCTAGTTCTCACGATCTCTGTCTGGTGCACATCAGGCTCGTTCTCCTTTGGACTCGGCGCTTGGGGTTCTCTGTGAGCCCTCTCAAGTCTGAGTTGTCTCCATCTCGGGTTTTCAACTACCTGGGAATGTCGTTCGACACTCGCGATTGGTCGGTCTGCCCTTTAGCTCGTCGGGTGCAGAAGCTTCAGTCCCTTCTGCTACTTTTGGAGAGTCAGGTTATCGTTTCAGCCAGATGTCTGGGCGTCTTTGGTCGGTTGGGGTGCGCTTACGGGCAGCCTTTCAGCTCTCGGGTTTTGGTCTCCGGACCAGCTGTCTTGGCATTTTCGTCGCCTGGAGATGGAAACCGTTTGCCTGGCTCTTCATCGTTTTCTTCCCTCCCTGCCTCGGGGCCTTTTGCTCTTTCGCTCCGTCAGTTCCTCTGTGGTTTCTCTCTTCTACCACTCCGGGGTTACCCATTCCCCTGCTCTCTCCATGATGGTGGAGAGCCTCCTTTTGTGGTTAGCTGATTTCGGTTATACGCTTGTGGCCAAGCATGTCTGCGGCTCTGTCAATGTCTTAGTCGCTCTTCTTGGTCGCCCTCATTGTGTGGTCCACACGGATTGGACGCTGTCCCTCTCTGTTCTTCATCCAGTTTGGGCGGAGTGGTTTAATCCACTGATCGATCTTTTTGCCACTTGTTACTCTTCCAGGCTACCCCTGTTTGTGTCGCCGGTCACAGATTGTCTGGCTGGGGCAGTTGTCGCGTTGTCCATTTCTTGGGAGGGGTTGGAGGCTTATGCCTGCCCGCCATTCCCCCTCCTTCCGCGGGTTCTCAGGGAGGCTGGAGAGGAGTCCCCTTCTCTCTTTCTCGTGGCTCCCTTTTGGCCAGCTCAGCCCTGGTTCCCCGATCGCCTTCGTCTTTCCCAGGGGCTGTGCTTCCTCTAGCTCTCGGGGCGCTTTCGCTTCTGCGGCCTCCATCCGGGATTCCACACGGCATTCCAAGCGTTCTCCGTCTTCACGCTTGGCTGTTGTCCGGCCTTCGTTAGGGGCTTCTGGGCTTCAGGAGACCCCGGCCGGTTCCAACTTGCTTCCTGCTTCTGTCCTGCCATTCTCGGGAGGATGGCTTCCTGGAGTCGGTTCTGTGGTCTTAGCCCTGCAGTCCCGGTCCTCTTTTCCAGCCTGTTCACGGTAAGATTGTGTCAGATAAAGTTGCTTCCCTCCGTCCTTTTCGTGCTAATCTGCACTTGTTGAGTCATGGTACAGTATGTGTAATTAATATTAAAATTTTCTCTCTAAATTTATTATTAATAAGCATACTTACCATGACTCAATTTAATATCCCTCCCACCTCCCCGCAGTTCCAAATAAGGAATGAGGTGTGCTGTCCTTTGCCGTGAGCGCTTAGACGCGTATTGTAGCACGTGGGACACGGGACGGTTTGGTGCAAGGGAAGCAACTCTATGTTTGATTGGTTTTTGCCAGCTTCCGCTAAAAGGGCACTATCACCTAGCAACGCCAAAACATTGCACTTGTTGAGTCATGGTAAGTATGCTTATTAATAATAAATTTAGAGAGAAAATTTTAATTTATTATTATTATTATTATTGCCATATTGGCAGTTTTGAAGATCATATTATTCATATGAGCCTTTTTCTTGGCTGTGTACATTTATAATAACATGACTAACATTTCTAAATGCATTATTTTGGGGTAAGAAGAGTAAACAAAAATGTAAACTTCACTTTTGCTGATTTGCATTCAGTGTAATAACATTTTCACAGTCTGTAAATGTAATGTAATAGGGGTTTCCCACAGCACTGTACTGTAGATTACCTCCCTTGGTGATTTGTTTATGAAACTTTTGCAACAGATATCTTATTAAAAGTTGAACATCCAGCGCTACAATTAAATCAGCAGTTGTCTGAACTACTTATTGACACATTTGAAATTTTATGGTCCTTGTATTTATTGATTAAAACACATAGTGAACTTTTTCATCGGGCACGTCAATGCCTTGTTTCCATTTTCTCAACAGGTCAAAGGCAAGAGTGCCTCAGCGCCTTGATTGTGAAAAATACTAAATTTTAAGTGCAATTATTGCTATCACAGTTTATATATATCCTTCTAACAACATTTACAGCAAAAATACATCGAAGTATGTTTGATTTTCTACCAAAATCGCGTCTAATCTGACTCCAAAGGTCCCAGGTCGACTCATTCATGTTAGCTGCCATTTTGACACAGACTGAGAAGAACAACCAATGGCTGTGCTCGTTTCATTCAGAAGCTACGAGGCCCTGCTGGGGTTACAAGGATATCGTGTAGACCATTAAGCTAGCGATACACGGTAAGACTAGATCTTATGATACCCGCATATGCCGCTGCAGATCTGATGTCTTTGCTGATACACGGTATGTATGAGTCATAAGCCTGTCGGTAAAGGCATCTCGTAGTCTACGGCTAACTAGATCTAAATAGTTGCAAAAGCAATTGTTGTTAGCGCGTGATAAATTGATGACGCTTGTTTTTCAAAACGTCATTACATTTTTTTTAAGTAATATTAATATGCATTGCACAAATATATGATTCTTTATTTTCATATCGTTCATTGACATGAGTCACACGACAACAAAAATCACACTGTCGGCTGCACTTACGATCCAGCAAAATATTTAGCAGGCTTCATGAAACCGCGCCTGTATTGATGAAAGTGCGCGGTTTCTGGTCCCTTGGTCTTTGTAGACCTGCAATGATGTGTCCCATAAGCAGCTATGTTCATGGTACAACTCAATCAAAATTCCTGTTTGGTGCTTCGACAGGTCTGCCATTTTTTCAGTTTGTAGGTCGCGGTTTGACCTTCACCTCGGAGTTCAATCAAATAGCTGTTTTGATTGGCTGTCTGACCTCCACTGTCGTATCGCGCCGTGAAAAAATAGAACATGCTCTATCGATAAGACTTGAGGACAATTCCTACCGATCCGGGAATTTCCGTAGTCATATGCGGGTATCATATGATCTAGTCTTACCGTGTATCGCCGCCTTTAGAAAGAGCGAAAATCAACGTTTTCAAAAAGTATATGCTTTGTATGCTTATTTGTGCGCTTTTTGGTAGAAAACGACTCCTAAAATTAGTTTTTTGTGATTTAGACTCTTTTTTTTTTTAAATTACAGGCAAAATTAGTATCGGTTTGAAGGGAATTATCTGCACTCTCTTTCTGTGCTATTTTTAGCTGTGTACATTGAATGGGGAGACGTAGCCAGCGCAAGGAACACACCGTGTGTTTTTTGTATCACTCGGCAAGCCATGCTCACAGCGAGAAATAACCATCCAGAGCATTTTTTTTTTAAAATTGTCAAAAATCACTCATTCAACATACAGCAAACATAAATACATCATTGGAAAGGGTAAAACTTCAACTTTTTTAACAGTACAAATAATGTGGTAGTGCATACACAAATTGTGTCATAACATTCGTGGGAATGCAACTGAAAAACAGCTGCTGAAGCGTTAGTCTTACAGTTCAAGACATAGCCTGCCGGTACCTACTTATTCATTACCATTTGGGATAAAGGTAGATAGTAATGCACTTGCTTGCTTAAATTGTTTTGTATTTTGTTACATTTCATTTTATAGTCTTTTTAAGTTAAGCATATTCAATTTTCTGTTATTGTTTTTGTCATGTTATATTATAAAAGAGTATGAGATTAGAGTATATTGTTTATGTTGCAGTGTTTTGTAAACCTTAACAAAGTTTCTGTTTTGAACAATGGAATGCCACACATATCTGATGCATTGTTGAAAGTGGTAATGGTTTGTATTTTTGAAAGTTGTCTCAAAATCTTTTTGTTTTATTTTGACATCATTTCACATCCGTTTCAGTGTCTTGATCTCACTCTCTACAGCAGCACCCTTTCACGGATGTTTATGTTGGGACCTTTTTCGCTCATGGTCGACTTGCAAAATTGCTACAGTGACATCCAACAAAGAACGTTTGTGAACTGTAAAATGCGGGAAACTGTAGTTCAAGCCATGAGCGGGAAATGGCCAGAACAACACTCTTGGGCTGTATGGTCGCTATGCTAGGTTTGAGGTTTTAGTGCATGAATCTTTAGGTTGTGACTGGTGAACTTTGTTCTGTGTGCCCACAGCAGTGTCTCCTGACTTCATAGAAGTGACGCGCATGGAGGGGGAAGACAGTGACCACGAAGCGTGCGGGGTGGTAGACAGCGACGAGGGCAGAGCCGGCGGGGACAGCCCAGAATTGTCTCCCCTGGCAGGCCTGCGACGGCAAATTCCATCTTCAGAGGCTGGCAATGATGGGGATGTGTCTCAGCTCACCATCAACGTATCCACCCTCTCCGCCCCCGAAGTCTCGCTCATGCCATCGCCAGAGGTCTCGAAGGTGAGGCTTAGAATGTTTGCGGGTTTTTTTGGGACGGTGTTGCTATGTGTCTTTGAAATGTAGTGGTGTATTGTGCACAGGTGGTTGTTTCATGTAAGAATGATAAGACTTCTCTAAGTGGACAGCAGAAACTTTCACTAAGTACAAGTCACCAGCTAGTTTTAGTTGAACTTGGATGAGCAATATTTCCTGCACCTTACTCTGTGTTGGTGATGATTTCTTTAGTATGGATAGTGTGACTCGCTCATATTGTAGACCGCTTTGGCAGAGTGGTCTGGTCAGTTCAATAACAAACTATTTCAAATTTTGCCAGAATTGTCGAATTCTCTGCCCAACTTCGCTGTCACTCGTAAAGAAAAACCTCATTTGGCTTGATGACATATTGGGCACACTTATGTGACTTGTGGGGTTCTTTTAAAAGGTAAAGAACCACCTTGGTGTTCCGCATGTGATAAAGTATTTTCAGTTCGTCACTTTTTATGCAAGTTCTGTGATTTGATTGGAGCTAGAGAACGATTTTTTTATACCTATCTTATCCTATCCTGTCTCATAAGTCGGAGGTCGTAGGGGCACCACAGATGATCGTTTAAGCAGCATACTCCATCTTTCTCTGTCCTCAGCAGCCCTGTTTTAATACATTAAATTTAAACAAGATTTTTACGATTTTAGAGACGCTGAGTGTGGAATGATATTTGATTTTTTAAAGAGAGACTGGATTGTTTTTAAAAATGTGAATAGTTTTATAACGTTTTTAATATACTACTTTTGAAGTGTAGTCCGCTGGGCCTTTTAAGCAATGATTAACTAACTAAATAACTAGCATGGATACACTATAAGGGACGTGATTGGGTTCATATGAAAAATTCATCATGAGATATGCCCCTCAAATGCACCTGGTTGATATCCACCCCTAAACTCCACTAGTTGAGCTGGCCATTGTTTGAAATCAGTTGCGCCAGCTCATTGACTGTTGCATGTGCAGAGGCCCAAGTCGCTAGAGGACAACTTGAACGAGATGCGAACGTACTATCAGTCTCGCAGCCTATCACGGTTCAACTCGGTCAAGCGCAAACAGCTAGAACGCCTACGACAACGCTCGGACTGGTTCCTCTCCCCCAACGTCAACCGCAATAATGGCAGCAGCGGGCCGGCCACTTGCACCCTAGGCCGACACTTCCACCACCATCATCATCATCACCCTTACAACAAGAATGGCAAGAATGGCTGTAACAAGAATGGCTGTAACAAGAATGGCTGTAACAAGAATGGCTGTGGGGGAAATGGAGGCTGTGGGGGCAATGGGGGATGTAGTAGCAGCAAAAATTCAGGTGACCCTTGGTTGCTTTGTAATGTCAACACAAATTCCTCTAGTCTACAGCATACATCTTATTTAACCTTCGCCCTATAACTTTTGTAACAAATCGGCGCTAAACCTTTAATGGTGGTCCTCGTAAAGTTCTCTATTATATTTGAGGAATACACGGAGGTTCAAAGCAATCAAAGCAAATTTGAATTTTGTAGATTTGTGTGAACATACTCAGTTTTGGGGTCGAAAATTGATCCCGACGTGTGGCGAAGGTTAAAGGCATTAACATACTGTCAGCCTGCTGTTATTGTTTATGTTGTTTGTTATTGTTCATTTGGTATATTGCTTCTTTCAGTGTCAGTTTT
The DNA here is from genome assembly GCA_036898135.1 of Oncomelania hupensis. Classification (NCBI taxonomy): domain Eukaryota; kingdom Metazoa; phylum Mollusca; class Gastropoda; order Littorinimorpha; family Pomatiopsidae; genus Oncomelania; species Oncomelania hupensis. Next base: position 23,457,109 of record CM072515.1, on the reverse strand, counting down.
GATTCACGAGCGGGTAGCAAGTTTTCATAATTTTCAGCTGGTTTAGTTTATCAGTACTTTGTGGGTTTGCCAAATACAACATACCTTTAGTTTAAGAGTGTTGGTTCTAAAGTTGCTGGTGTTTGTGCAGGTAACTCCGTGACCAAGGCCTCTTCAGAGGGCACAGTGTTGGAGGCATACTCCGATGCAGATTCTGTCTTCACTGATCACAGCTCACGCTCCGAGTCTCCTGCATCTGAGCCGGTCTGGACTCATGTGCTGAAGGCTGAGTCGCGTGACGTGATCCACAGTGACACCCTGGCAGAGGTGGCCTCCCCACATATCTTGTCCCACCCCCACATCTCCCCCCGGCCGCACCGCGCCCACCGCCCTCACTCGCACCATCACCACCACCACAGGCGGCAGGTCTCAGACCCAGTTTCCGACTCGGAGTTTGCCAGCAGCCTGGATGGTGGGGACTCGGGAGGAGGCAGAGGAACAGAACCGGAGAAGGGAGAGGAAGGTGACGTGGAAGAGGAGGAGGAAGAGGAGCTAAGGCATCTGGAAGAGGAGGGGGACGAGCAGCAAAGGCTGGCAACAGAGGAGTCAGAGACTGAGGTGCAGTGTTACATGATACAGCAGCACTATGGCCCAGTAGAGGGGGAAGAGGACTGCTCCTAGCACACCAACTTCCCCCCACTCACCCCATCCATTTTACACACGACCCATTGACCATACTCTATCCTGGTTTTTTCTCTCTTATTCTTCCCTTGTCCCTTCCAACACCAAGTCCCCACCCCGTTACCACCTACACTCCGCACCATCGCAAGGAGACACTTGAGTATTGACGTCGTGTTGCAGCTCTGACCAGCCAGCAGATTTGTTGGTCACTTCTTTCTCTTTGTCTTCTACAGATTTAGTGGTCCTCACTGTGTAGGTTCTGATGTCCTACACTTGCCGTATGCGCGTCCTGCAGTTTGTGAATGCTCTGGTTCAATGAGTATGACATGGGCAAAACTGCAAAGGTGCATGGTTGTGTTTGCTTTAATAACATTGGAACACACTTCGCACGCATTGTCTTGTCAATAATGATGCTTACAGCCACAGTGCTCCGAGTTTCCATCGTGGACCGATAGTTAATTTTTTTTTTTTTTTTTAGGCTGAACTAAAGAGTTGCCACGCTTGCCACTTGGGATTTTTGCTTTGATGCAATTGTTTGTTCAAACTGGCAAAGCGTTTCAACTTTCTTTCCAATCCTTGTTTACTCAAGATGGTTTTCTTTGGCAGTCTGGATCTCTCTACAGATTTGTGTTTTAATTATGGTATTTTCGTCTTTTATGCAGATTTAGTGTTTTTGTGGTGGTTTTTTTTTTTCACTCATTACCCACAGTCAGCCATTGCAAAAAATGTTTTGGTGGCCGTTGAGCAGGATGAAATAGGAGATCAGGTATGACTGTGGTGATCTTTTCAAAAGTCGATTTTAATCACTTCAAGAACATGATTCCCACCATCTTTTTTTTTTTGTTCGCTGCATTCCATCTCCTTTGGAGTGAGATGTGGTGTGGTTGTGAGATCTGATCTTGGGTCTGGCAGTGGATGAATAATGATGGCGTCATACGCATGGGGTGACATTTTATTTGTTCCACTTGCATCCCCCACCTGCCCACACCCACTCCCACCCTCCTGCACCTCACTCCACCCCTTCCCACCAGTGTGTGATGGTACAGAAAATGGCAAGTACATTTTATTGACGCCGCTTTAGCGTTTCTTTTGCGGCCATGAGGACGGTGGGGTCTTGGAAATTGGAAGCCAGTGAGGGACTTTTTGTTCATTTGTCATTGCACATTATTACTTTGTCAATTGTGTGCATGATAAAGGTTGCCGTGAGTTGGAAGCACAGTTCTCTTGTTGCATGTTTGAAGTCCACTTTTAAGAGCCATGTTTGCTGTGTTTGGGCATGGATATAGACGAAAAAACAAACAATTGAGTGCGTGATTGTCTGTGGTCATCAGTACCATGTTACTTGGTTATGTAGGAGATGATTGACCAGCGTTTCTTGAAGAGAAATTCTGTAGAGTACCGGAAGACTTTCTTTTTCTTTTTTTTTTTTATTGTGTGGAATTTTTTGCATTGATGTTGCTACTGTACATGCTATGGAATGGGCTGTGGTGTTTTGCAGTGTTTGACCTGTTAAGTCTGCACATATTCTGACCACATGAATTTTGGAATGGCCCCTCTGTAGTTCTAGGTTGTGCAGTGGTAGTACCTGGCTTTATTGTTTGAAACCTTGCTAGAAATGGTGGTTACTGGTGCACAGGCACACAATGTAACATGAACTTGTCTTTTCTCCTCCCCTCCCCCCCTCCCCCCCCCTCTCCCATCTTCTTCTTTTTTTTTTTTAAACCCAGAAATTGTCAAGCTATCCATTTACAGTGTTTTTGCCAGTGACAGACTTATGTCCAGGAGCGCAAGCTGAAAGCTGCAGAAGTGCATTTAAAAATACAAAGATGGTTCAGGTCATGCTAGCAACATATTCAGCAAAACCATTGTCAGTTTGAGCCAAATGATTGATTTTGTCTGAGCTCTTTATGTTTTTGATGAGCAAAATGTCTTGCTGACTTTGTATCACATTAAACATTTGTGAATAGAGCTGTAAAATTAAAAAAAAAGTTGTACGTTAATTTTTTTTCATTCTGAATTTCTGTGATTTGGGTCTGACATAGCCTTTGAATTTGCGATTGGTTTTAACTGATACCCGTTACACATTTGCTTTTTACAAACTAATAAGCTGTATTTGTTGTGGCTGGTTGATTCAGTCAGTTGCTCTAGAGATCTCCAGCATCTTTATGTGTGATAACTTTGCTTTGCTCTTAATAAATTATATTTTATAATACAATGGCAACACATTTGTATTACTTTGTTTCTAACAGACTACTGTTTTAGTTTCTAAGAGCAGATCTGTTTTATTAAAAATGAACGGCCTATTTGTTTGAAGGCTGGTTTTATTACCTTGGACATATTTCCTTACTATCCCGTAACTTGAAGGTCGTTGGGGCACCACAGATGATAGTTTAACCAGCGTACTCCTTTCTCTGTCCTCAGCAACCTTCATGGCTTCGCTCAGTGTTAAGCCAGTCCATTCTCGAATGTTGTCCTCCCACCTCTTTTTCTGTCTCCTTCTGCCTCCTTGCACCGTGCCTTGCAGGATGGTCTTTGCAAGGCCTGATGCTCTGGTGATGTGGCCATACCAAATGGAGTTTCCGTTTCTTCACCACTGTGAGCATGTCATCGTGTTGTCCAATGGCTTGTGTGATGGTCTGTCGGACTTCGTTGTTGGTGATATGGGTATTGGAAATGCCCAGAAGTCTTCTGTAGCACCTCATCTCCATGTTTTGTATTCTTCGTTGTAGATCTGCTGGAGGGTCCATGTTTCGCAAGCGTATAGGAAGATGGAGATGACAAGAGAGTGCAGCAGCCTTACCTTGGAATGTAGACTGATAGTCCTGTCTTTCCAAATGGGCTTCAATCTTGTCAGAGCGGCAGTTGTTTGTGTAATCTTGGAGAGGACTTCCTGTCGGGACCCACTGTCTGATACAATGGCTCCTAAATATTTGAAGCTATGCACTGTGTTGAAGGATTGGCCTTGGACTTCGATGTCCATGTTGATGCCATTGGTATTGTTGGTCATCATTTGGGTCTTTGCACTTATTTCCATTCCATAGGCTCTGGAGGTGGTGTCAAGCCTCTGTACCAGCTGTTCAAGTTCTTGTTCCTCTCCAGCCAATTCATCAATGTCATCCGCAAAACGGAGGTTGGAGATTGCTTGATATATATACATATATGTGTGTGTGTTATTTATGACCTGCTTTGCATGGTAGGTATACTTTTAACAATGACTTACAAGCCAGCTTTTAATTACCAAAGTAAAACTTTTTTTCCCAATGCCCTGTAAGGGTCTTTTAGCCTCCCCACCCATCCCGTAAGTATTACAAGGGAAGTTCCGCAAAAGACAATAGTAATTTACATAAATATTTTGTATAAAGTTTAAAAAAATATATTTTAAAAATCTCCCAGTCTTTTGTGCTGCAGATTTGTAAACACTTTTGTGTCCCTTCTGATTGCAGATGCTAATTTATGCTTAGCACTTGTTTATTTTGTTTTTGCTTCTCTTCAGAAGAGGTCTGTGACATGTTGTTTTCTGTTTTGTTGATGTGATATATTGTAATTTATGACAGACTAGTTTTATTTACTGCAGGGACCTTGGGTGGTGCTGGCAGGAACTGAAAACATTTATTTATGCCTTTTTTATGTGTGTGTGTTTGGGGGGGGGGGGGAGTGGGGGGGTGGAGAGAATTTAACTTTATTATTGTACATTAAATTTGGTATTGGACACATCCCAGTACATAATGAAGAAACCATAGCACCGCTTTGAAAAACGTTCAGAAGCAGATGGTGAATATGAAATGTAAATGTTTGGTGACATGTGAAACAGTTTTCTAAGAGAAGGTTTAAAAAACCAAAACGCTTTGAAGAAGGGAGACTATTACTGTGTGACCATCATTGTTGACTGTTAGCACTAGTTAGTAGGAACAGGACAAGGCTGATCAGTCAGTGGATAATTGTATTGTGATAATGAAAGTATGAATGTGAAGGAGTTCAACCACAAATAAAACTGAAATAGTTGCGGCAACCACAAAACATATCAGTGCCACAACTAAGGTTTGCCAATATTATTTCATGTCGGAAATAGGTCTAGCGCTAGCTTTCAGGTTTGAAATGAAGCATGGAGAATGAACTTTGCTATGGAAAAGATGAAACGGAGGAATACTATCCTAGTAGCGAACAATCTTGTTGAAATTAAAGGGATAGGAGAAAGAGGTTTTAACCTGAAGCCATCAAGGGGCAAAAGGTGGAAGACTTTTGAAGGATAGAGAAAGTGAACGGAAATCAAAAAGGTACTGCAACTTGGACTCAAAGGACCACCTCGGCGACAAACATCACCGTCTGTACTTGTTGTTAGGCCATCACAAATATAGTTGATGGTTTAGGTGATTAATTTTCCTTGAAATAATAAACTGGGTTGCTAGTTTGATGAAATGGCTTAACAGGACTGCAGTTTGTGAGCAAAATGGGTTTATTTTTAAGGAAGATCACACACATTACATCCGTGAAAATCATCATCACAACCTACCAGTGAACAGCCTTCACTGCAAAAAGTTCTTTTTCTCAGGAAAATGTGATTGATTAATTAATGCTTTTCATCCTCTTAATGATTTTTCCCCCCTTCTTAAGGTCATAAAAGTCTAATCATCATGTAACTTCAGTGTGCTAGTACATTGATGTGGTAGGTTCGCATTATTCCTTTCCGTATTGGCATGCCAGCAAGTGTGAATTATTGTGTACCTGTACTAGATGCCGTCAGATGAATGCTTTGTCATGATCTTGAACCAAAGCCCTTCTTGCTTTGTTTCGCTAAGAGGAGCCTTTTTTGGTGGTTCCAGTAACTGTTGTGGTGCACGTGTATGATGGAAAGGACGTGTGATGTGGACAGTTTCGTGGCATAAAATACAGCGGATAAACACATTTTCCTCCGCATCTCGCTCTCTTTCGGTGTGAAAGAAGAACATGGGAGGCAGATCATAACGTTATATTTGATGTTGTGGTGTTGCCCAGTTTTGTCACATTTTCCCCCATCTTGTGTGTATTTTTGTAAAAAAAAAATAAAAGGGGGGTGGAGGGGTTATTAAAATTGTTCAGTGTTCCCACCGGTTATAACCCCTCCCATACCCCTCCACCGCCACGTCCCACCCCTCCACCCACCTTGGATCATTTTCTTCTTCTGCCTTGTAGAGTTTGTGTAAACAAATTTGGATTGTCTGAGAACGAACAAGCAGGAGTGCGTTGTTTGAGATTCCTACAGAGTTTGTATGTACACATTTTATTGTTTTACAGATTGTATGCATTGTTTTGCATGAATGCGGCGAGTTTTTGTAAAAGTCTGTATGAGTGCTTGCGTTGCGAAATTGCAAGGTTTTTTTTGGTCACTACAATGTGATACTGATACAAGTCAAGTATTTCATGCATGTTACTACATTTCTAGAAACAAAAGCATACGGCTGAATTGAGCAAGATGGCCTGTGTAATTATTGAAAGATTTTGATTCTGAGTACTGTCAAAAAAAAAAAAAAACTTGTTTGTATTACAGGTGTTTTCAAGAAGTGTGAAACTGGCGTATCTTGGAAAAAAAATACAATGGTACCATTTGTATATGATTGAAAGCTAAATATGATTGGAAATGGATATATTCCCTCCCTGTTATTATTATTTATTGTGTTACGTTCTCTATAGCGCGTAGTTGTGTCAAGTGTTTTTATTGGTGCAAACTTGTATTTTTGTTACATGTCTACATACTAGTGGTGTACAGTTTGCATGAAACATTCTGCATTTTCTATGGCTGTTGTGATTATGCATTTTCATCTCACATGTTAACAGTCATGAAGAAATTCTTCTGGCAGCTCACAATGCTATGAAAACTTGACTGTCACGTTCCCTGCTATCCTTGCATCTTGAGCAGGTTTCTTTCCAGTCATTTTACAGTCTTTGTGCGTGTGTAACAGTAATGCTGTCTGTGTTGTTGTTTGTGTGTGTGTGTATTATCCAATTTTCTAAACACTGTTTTGCCACCAAGAGGTTTGATATTGTGATCTATGATTATCTTCTCCGCCACATGTTTTCCTAGAACATCATATGATCTACTTCACCATTCAGTCACGTCACCAAAGAACCAGCACAGACATTGCTAGATTTCATGAACAGTTGAACCATTCATAAATTGCTTGTTGAATACTAAATGCTCCCAAATCAGAAGATGCCATCTGGAAGTAAAACTATATATTTTAAAAAATATATATCTACACCTGTTTTTCATCATCTTATGGTGCTTAGAATGAAAAGAAACAAATAGTCCAGGACTATTGTGGAATAGCAAGCCATAGTCTCAGATTCTTCATTCATACTGGACAGTAGGGCAATAGATGAAACCCATAACACTAATTTAGATGATGTGGCAACAGCCAGCACTTTTGAAATTGCTGTTGATACTGGTTCATGTGATAATAGTTAATACTTTCAGATTTGGCAATGTTCTGTACTGTCTCTTCTACTTTGACACTGACGACGTGTCTGTCATATTGAGCCTTTTCACACAACTTAACATTGTTGCTCACTCTGTTTCGATATTTCGCTGTTTTGTTGTTCATTGTGGAAAGGGCATGTGTACTGAATTGGTGGTACTAAACTCTGGAGCAGTTGTTACATGCGTTTTGTCATTTTGTCTGTATGTTCATTAGTTTATATTATATATTAATTACAACAGAATCAAACTGCAAACTGCCTATGTATATAATATATATATATTATATATAGGCAGTTTGCTTGTGGGTCGGGGTGTACTATATATGTGCGTCTTGAGTTCTTCGTTGCTGGAATGTTGTCCTAGTACGAATGCGTTGGAGATATGCGACTCTGAAGCTGCGTGAAAGAGTTGGGGTCAATGGTTTGGTTGACTGGACACTAACAGTTCCTTCTTTGAAAACCATCCAGTCCAGACTCATGAAGGTGTTCCAAACGTTTGATGCAATTGATGGTAGTGATGTGTGAGAATTTGCATCCCAGTTCAGTCAGGCCATTGCTCACTATGGGAACAAGCTTTATCTACGGCTGGTGGCATAACAGCAGCCAGCCCACTCATGCATGGACAGCTTGTTTTATTGGATACGCTACAGTTTATTTATCCATTGTACTCTTTTATTTTCTTTTTATTACTATCACGCTCAGATTTTTTTTCTTGACCGTTCCTGATTCTCAATGTCTTTTTGTGTGTCTTTCTACATTTCTAACGGTGGGGAGGGAGAAGAGGTTGGGGCGGGGGAGGGAAGGGGACACAAACTTTAAAATATATGTCATTGGCGAGCTACTAAAATATTATGCACTTGCTTTCTTTTTGGCTTTTCAGTGAAACTATTGTCCATGATAGCGTGTACAAGCTTTTAGTGTGGACATAAGAAACGATGCATTTTGCTTTTTACTGCTGTTCGATGGTTTAGATATTGATGTACTATGAAAAATGGCTTTGTGAACTAATGTTGTGTCAGTGTCTACATTTTTAATGTACTTGCATTTGTTGGTATTGAAATATTTCGGCCCAAACTTCCCCACACCCCCCTCTCCTTGACATCTCTTCCTGCCTCCACACCCCTTAGCCCAACTCATGGTCGTCTGGTCTGTTGTAGATTTTCTCCTTGAATGAGTCTCTTTACTTAGAAACAGTATTCTGTTTATATTGATTCTGTTGTAATTTGTCCACCATACTTTTTTCATTGGTGCTTTGTTTTGCATGCATCTTGATGAAGTTGTTATTTTCTTCTTCTGTTCTGTATCAAGATGTAATGTCCTTTATTTTTTGTTACACATTTGGCCAGCTTTAGCTCTGTACTGTTTAGTATTTTCTCAGCATGTTAATACTGACATTGAAAATTTGCTTTCGTCAGGGAGGTCGTTGTATTTATTCAGTTATCTTTAGAATCAACCTGGGTATGTGTGTGTATATTTAAACAATATTTGAACAGTGTATTCCTTGTAAACCTTTTTTTGTTTTATTATTTTTGTTTGTGTGTGGACATTCTTTTGTCTCAATTTTTGTAAACTTATACAATTTCTAGTGCAAGGCATTTTTGACTGACATGCATAGCATTGAGAGTCTGTGTACTTCCTCCCCCCACCCTCTTCCATCCTATGTAGTGTCCAGAGAAAACAAGAGAGTCTATGTACTTCCTTCCCCCACCTTCCCCCCCCCCCCCCCCCCCCAAAAAAAAAAAAAAAATCAAAATTTTTGCAAGTTTGTGCGAGATGAGTTTGAAATAGAAATTATATCTAAAAAAAAAAGTTCATCCGTCCTTCTCTCTGCCTGACGTCTGTCGTTGCAAAACTTTAAAGCGGCCAAGTACTCAGAGCCGATTTCAACTATCACAGCCAAACTTGGTAAGATGGTGGACCTCGAAAATGATCAGCGAATGAATGACTTCACTTCAAGGTCAAGGTCACATGGTCACCAAATGTTAGTATATAAATGACAATTTTTCACAAAATTTCACTGCCAAATGGTCTTCAGGGCTTTCAACCCAGTTGTAGTCCTGATTCAGCTCTTTGCAATCCGCTGGACCTGATAAGCAATGACTAACTAACTATTTTTTCTAGGTTATTAATATTGAACTTCCCCTGTTGGGGTGCCGGGGGTTTCAGTATAAATAGTATTCCCACTTTCTGGAAATTTAGTGCTTTAAATTCCCACTGTCGCTGTCTTTCTCATTTGCTCTTTCTCATTCCTGCTCTGTTCTATCAATCTGCTATTACTATCTTTTTCTTCGCTAGACCAGTCATCTACCTTTTTTCTTGAAAACCCTTCCGGGACAAGACTCCTTGTTTGTGTATGAGGTCTGTTGGATCAGCTTGGTAATATTGGACGTTTTCTGCCAGGTGGTCACTAGGGCCTCCTATGATGTTATTATTTAGCAATGTAGGCATTTTGTATGTATGCGTTTTGTTGATAATTTATAATGATGTTTGTATTGTATTTTGTTTTTGTAAACGGGGGTTCGATAAATTAGAGTACAGCCTCAGCGTCCCCTGCGTGGGATGTCTTTATTGTAAAGTGACTGGTTGGTGGAGAGCTTTCAGTTTTATCACTAGGGTTGTTTCAGCAGACCTTTTATGTGGATCAGGGGTTGTCCGGTCCTGATTTGGCTCGGAAGCGTCCGCTGGACCTAAAACAATAATCATGTAATGTAATGTAATATTGAACTTATGATTAAAGAATCATAGATATCAATGAGACACACATACTATGCAAATTTGGTCAACCTCACTCCAAGGTCAGGGTCACTAGAGCTGTCCAAAGTTAGTTTTTATAGGTACTTGAAGTGAACTTGACCTTAACTATGAGAAATATAAATTCTAAACTTGCATTTAGAGATGATAGATTGATCTTTTATATATTTTCCATTTTTGCGTTGATCTTGAAGGTCAAGTCATTTTAAGCCTTGCAAAAAAATGGAAAAAATAGGTCATCATACAGTGGAATGACTGTTTATTTAACCCCTGTTATGCAACAACATTGGGTTATTTGATTAGACATGCATGAGAGGCCATATGAAGGTCAAGGTCATCCCAAGATCAGTTTTTTTTGGTTGGCATAATACAACTTTTGCTGTATTTTATTATTTTGTTGTTGTTGTTGATAGTACATGAGTGTATTTGGAGCTGGATCTCAAGGTCAAGAGCATAGAAAGATCAAAGTCAGTATTACTTTGCATTTTAATGCCACCGTTTCATTTTGTTTTCTCTGGGCACTCGTTTTCATGTTAAATATTTCAAGTTCCATAAAGAGCATGCGATTCATTTGGGCATTGCCTTTCTAGTTGCTATGATTTTGACAACAGGGAATTGTAGATTGTTTCTAATTATACGTGCTATGTTCATATGAATAAAAGAAGTACAGTTGGCTTGTAATGATGACACAGTTTTGAGTAATAAATTCAGTTACATGTTTATCTGCTGGGAATTTGATAGTGCACACATGCTTTTAGGTACGCATTTCAATAATGAGAAAGTGCAATTATTAACTACTTTCATATCGCCCTCGTTCAAAATGTCATGTCGTTTGGCTCTCCCGACGAGTAACTATAAATGGCTACATAGTATTCTGCAACATCATATAATAGCTCGCCCGACAGCACCACAAGAAAATAGTGTTAATATTCAACACAATGTAATACAACTTATATATAGATATATGTATGTATATATAATAATAATAATTATTATTATTATTAGTAGTAGTATTAAGGATATTTATATAGTGCTTTTTCATAAATGAGATCAGTTCATAACATGCACAGAAGTACATAACATACTGACTTTTACAGCAAATACAGGAAAGGAAACTTGAGGCACTAAAACAATGTTCTTCGTGTTATATTTAAAGAGAACATCCACTTTCTCCATGGCTTATTTCCATTGTTATTTTATTAATTTTTTGTTTGGTGTGCTGTTTTGAAAATGTGTATGATCTGAATTTGGTGTAAGATTTATTATGAATCCCATCACTCAGACATCATACATTGCTTTTCTGAAGAATAACTTTCCAACCTCATGCTGGGGTAATTTTTCTGTTCCTTTCAGTTTTGATCATCCATTTATCGAATGATATTTGTTTTAATTATAAGGGAGAAAATGAACTATTAAAAGAAAGTGTCCTCTTGCAATGGATTTAATAGGTGCTTGGAATAGAGCTGCAAACGTTTTAAGATTGCTAAACTGGTACACAATTTTACCATCATGTTCAGTTCTATTTAATAGTTGTTTTTTTTTACATTTTAAATTTACTCCAATGCGTGAAGCTATGTGTGCCTATATATATATAATATATTTACCCCCAAATCAAAATTTCCTTCTTTTCTTTTTCTCTCGTATGTGTGCAATTGTGAGATAAGTCCTCAACTAGTCCACACAAACTCCAAAACTATCAGCGTTTGAATGACCTCACTGAAAGATAAAGGTCATGGGGTCAATATATTGTAGTAAAAAATTTTTTGTAAAAGAAGGCGATTATTATTGATTGCAGACTTTTGCTCTAAAGTCAAGGTTTCTAGAGCCATTCAAAGTAAGTGCCTATGGGTACTTTAAAGTGACGGTGACCCTAAACTATGATGGATACATAGATACAAAGTCTAAACGTTTTGTATGCAAAGATCATAGATTGATCTTTTATATAACATGTAATGATGTTCTATTTTTATGTCGATCTTGAAGGTCAAGGTCATTTTAGGCCTTCCTTAACCAAACCAAAAAAAGTTATCGTGCAGTGAAATTTGCCCTATCGCCCATTGTTGATTTGCTCATACATGAGTATGAAAGGTCATGGGAAGGTCAAAGTTGTTTCAAGGTCAGTGTTGCATTTCAACGTTGTAAAACTTAAAAAAACAAAACTTTAAAAATGTATGATACCTAAGAAGCATGTGTGCCATATGAAATGAGCCCTTCTTGTTTTTAATTTGCTGCAACTACAGCAGTGTGTCGCCATGACCGCAAGTATTTTGCCATACATGTTTTTTGTTGTGACCCAAGTATGTTTTGGGTTGTATTTATTCTTCTTGTGTCTTTCTGAGTAAACAGCTTGCTTTGCTGCTGTTAGTTGGCCTTTCACGCTAAAATGATACACAGAGAGAACTGTGCACTCAAGGTGACTTTTGTGTTCAAATATGTAGGCTTTGGTTGTTGTGTTACGTGATTCTTCGTATATAGTATAATGTTGTGAACTTTTTGATTTTTAATCCTTTTTTTTCCTCAGTCTCCTCCTCCTCTCTCTCCAACCCCCCCCCCTCTCCCTACCTTCTTCTTAATCCATTCTTTAGAAAATCCTGACTATGACCTCTAACTCCACCTCTCATGTACATGTTATCCTGCTATACTCTACATCCAAGAAATGTAATGTCAGCTTTTTTTTCTTCTGGATTTTTGCATCGTGTTAAGATTCCATGTTTTGCTTTTTTTAAATTCTACAAAATCCTGGTATGATAATCACAATATTGTGTGCACACATGCAGGATTGGATGCGTGCTGCCTATATTAGGGTTTTGTGCTGTGCAGCGCTTGGTAATCGCGCCTTGCAGCCCAGACCCCACCCACAGTGTACAATAAATTTGGATCTTTTATGTCCTTTCCACAAGCTCGGTGTCCTCATATCTTCATACTTTTTCTGTCCGTGTGAAAGTGAGTGGCTGAAAAATTAACTTGTAAACGGAGTTGAAACTAAACACACACACATATATGCAGCCAGAATGAACAGATAAAATTGAATGAATACAATGCCAACAAACATTTATTACTTTTAAAAATCACAACCAGTGCTAATAAAGGCAAGCAAAAATACGAATTTGAATTTCGCAACATTGTAAACGTTTTGTAAGGCTGCAAAGTAAGTCATTCATTAATGAATACCCTAGGACTTTGTAACAGTTCTCACAGTATTCATGATGCTCACATATCGCGCCTGCCTTGATTTGGGGAAACTACAATATTGTGGCAGAGAAAGAATTGTGTGCACTAAATGAATAATACAAATTAGTGTAGAGAATCCAACACTTGGTCAATGTCCACAAAAGTGCTTTCCAAACCTTTAAGCAAATAATGATTTTTTTTGTTTAAAACTTGTGCATGCAAACAAAAAGATTATTCACCATTTTCTTCTAAAATGAAGAATGAAAATAGTCCAAGCACTGACAGTATAAGCAGATGCAAATGCAGTCGGAAGGGCACATTTCCACCAGAAGGGCAGGCATAGGAACTCGAACAAAATATTGCATGGAAGCTGGGTCCTGGCAGCAACATTACACAAAGCTGATGTGTGCACATTTACACTTAACAGGGACGTTTTGATCATGCCACAGGAAAGGAGAATAAGAACAAACGGGCTTCTAAACTGGCACTTCGGTAACAGTTATATCTCGTTTATGGAATGGAATGGATGAAGAACAATAACGAACAATAAGTTCATATACTGGCAAGAGTATTGTTGAAAAGGACATTTGAAACTGCCTGCTAAACCTACTGAACATCACCAATGAATACAAACTGTTCAACATAAAAAGTATTAAATACACTGAGCAGTCATGGACTGAGACAGGAAGACACTGCTATAATGAACACATTGATCGTGAAGAAGCACATCATTTCTATTTAACATCAACTACAGAATATATTTTTGTAATCTGCACGTGAGATCAAACACAATTTATCACTATGAGGGGAGAAAACTTGGCTCTGATAAACAACGGGTAATAATACATAAACTGTGCAGTTTGTTTTCCAATTGGGTTCATTTCATTTTGATGTAAAGGTCAACTTGACTGTGAGAGTTTAGATGATGTATATAGTTCCAAACCAACAATGATCCCCAGATCTAGAGTTTTCAGATGAGCATCAATATAATTGATTGTAACAAACCCTTGGTGGAAAATATATTTATATTTACATCGAGACGTTAGTGTAAATGCTCAAAATGAAAAGACCGTGTTCAGATACAAAGCTGATGATTGGTTTAATAATAATAATAATACAGGATGCTATACGCGCCTTTCCTCAAATCATTCAGGCTCAAAGCGCGGCGATCTATACCAACATACATGCTCACCTGTCTCATCCACACACCAAACACACATCCATCACTCAAACAGGTGGTGTAAAGGCAGGGAGATCGCTATTAGAAGATGGAAAGAAAATCGAATTTTTATTTTTGAAATTTTTATATTGACTGCGTCCTGTACCATTATTGAAGGGAGGGACGAAACCGGAGTGCCCAGAGAAAACCCTCGGTGACCTCAATAGTCTCGTACCTAAGTCACATACGTTCGCCCCTTGCGGGAATCGAACCCGCGACCTTCGGCATAGGAAACCGGCGACTTATCCACTGCGCCACGAGGCCACGTTTAAAGAAAAGAGTGGTTACAGTCAAAAGTAGAGACAGAAAAAAGTAAAATGATTGTAGGATGCAAAAAGGTAGGCCAAAACTAGAATAAAGTCCTACTTGTATGACATAATCATGAAGAAAGATTGTCGGACAAAACTTGGAACTGGTTCGTACGAAACAGTTACGAAGGGCGATCGTTAAAAGTGCTAAAACTGAGCTAAAGGAATAAAATGTTAAACATCCGCCTGTAATAACAATGAAATCAAAATATTTTAGATTTATCCATTACCGCAAAACTGAACGCAAGATCAATTTATGTACAACAAAATTTAACTTTCTGGCAGCAAAATGCACAAACCCAATAAAAATGATAACGGTACAAACTCAGTTTCAATACATTAGTCATACATGCTGGTATTATTATCACAAGGCAAACAATCTCAAAATTATTTAATGCAACTCAACATTTTCTCTGATTTTTAATATGCAACTCAAACAAACTTAGACCTTTATAAATAATTTCAACATTTCAAACCAAAATACTAGTGTTTCATATTTTAAGAAAAATTATCTCATCTATGAAGTAAAACAATAAAAAACAACAACAAAAGAACACCGACTACCAACAAATCCCCAAAAACATCAACAAAATTTTACCTATGGTAGTGGAGATAAGAAAAAGCCACAACGATTTTGTTTTGTTCAGAACCTAAAATACGGCAAGAAATAATATTGATGTCTTCACAATACAATATGATAACAGCGTACACAATACAATAGTAAGAAATTTATTTTTAAAACAACAAATATAAAATCAAATTACGGATATAAAAGATAATGAGGATTTCCTAAGGGTCTCAAACTCAGATTATCCGGGGGCCACAGAAGGTAGAGTCTGGGTGAGACTGGCCCGCATCAAGTATTCCACAATGTTAACGGCATTATATCATTAGTAAGAAATTAAAATCCCCGTGATCTAAAGTAAAAATATTCAGTTAATAAATGCTATGGAAATAATGAGCTTCTGGTAAACAAAGATGAGAAAGCATAAAATTTAAAATAAAAATATGGCGATTCCCACTAGCAATTTAAAAACTAAAACGTGTTGAAAAAGAAGACAGGAGCAGGCAATATTTATGAATTATTGATGCAAACGAAGATGCTATTGTAGGGAAAATGAATGTCAAAATTTTATTTTATCGTTGAAAAGGCCTTTTTGACTAATCCTATTTTAAAATTGACCAAGCTGACGGGCTCGGAATTTTCATCATTCGTCACTCATACACACTAGCAACAATTTTAATAGAGATTCTTTGATACTGTGGTTGTGCATTACCCGCTAACTAATTTTTGTAACTTTTAAAATATGTAAATACAACATTTGAAGCGTGTTTTGTAAAAAACGCACATTAGCCATGTTTGTCTCATAAAATGCTATAAAAGAAAAACTCAGTCCCATTTAAAAATGGTTTAAAAAAATGGTTTAATGGTTTTTCCATTATAATCAACGTCCAAACCTAAACAAACATAATAAACATCAGAATGAGACTAGTCGGTGAGATTCAACTGAAATCATCGCGGAGAGTCACATTATGGATATGAGGAGAATGGGGAAAACACGTGGACTGCATTAACACTAAACTTTGCTGTCCAGCAGGCCCAAAATATCATCCGGTGGGCCTCAAAGGTCCCGCATATCGCAAATTTGAGACCCCTGTCCTAAATAATAAGAACTGGACGAAAAAGCAATCAAACATTAAATTGTAGATCAAGACCGCAAGAAATACAAAAATAATGTGGTGAGAATAGGATGCTAAGGAAACCAGAGCCAATGTGTTTGATGGCAATGCGGACGGAGAAAATAGAGTGGAAGTAGGGGGGTGTGATGTAGGGGAGGATGTGTGTGCAGAAGAAAGTTACAGTTACTGGGAAAGATGTCATGAGAAAATCTATAAACATTTAACATGAGATTTTGGTATTGGTCAGATTGTTCTTACTGAGGTCACTGGGATTAATACTTAAAAAAAAAAAATAGAAGAAGCAATCTAGAAAAACACCCCCATGGGATGTGGAGAAGCTATTCCAGTCTAATTAAACCGCAAAATTCAAATTTCACTCTATTATTTTGCACACAAGCTGTCTTCGGTGGTAACTAACAAACCTTAAGTACTGTAACAAGCCCAAACCCAAAATACCAACAGTAGTAATTCAAAATTAACACCGACTTAAACAACAACCAATACAAAATACCATTGGTGCAAACCAACCAACCAATCAAGAAGTTAGTTAGTTAGTTATTCATTGCTTACAGTACAGGGTCCAATGGACGGCAAAGAGCCAAATCAGGACCACAAAATCAAGACCACAACTTGGCTGAAAGAGGACTCACCCCTGATCCACATAAAAGATCTGCCGAAACAACCCTAGTGGTAACACTGAAGGCAATCCACCAGCCGGTCACTTTACAATAAAGACATCCCACGCAGGGGACGCTGAGGCTGTACTCTAATTTATTGACCCCCTGTTTACAAAAAAAAAATAGAATACAAGCATCATTATAAAATATCAACAAAACACATACATATAAAATGCTTACATTGCCAAATAATAACATCATAGGAAGCCCCAGTGACCATTTGGCATAAAGTGTCCAATATTCTCAAGCTGATCCAACAGATCTCACACACAAATGAGGAGTTTTGTCCTGGAAGAGTTTTCAAGAAAAAAGGTAGGTGACTGGTCTAGCGAAGAAGAAGATAGTATAGTAGATTGATAGAACAGAGTAGGAATGAGAAAGAAGAAAGAAGAAGGACAGCAACAGTGGGAATTTAAAGCACTAAATTTCCAGAAAGTGGGGATACTATTTATACTGAAACCCCCGGCACCCCCACGGGGGAAACCAATCATGAAACTTAAAAAGAAAAAACACCATCACAACAGAACAATTCCCATTCAAGAACAAACCACTCAAAAAGGTCTAAACCAAAATTATAACTGAAAGAACACACTCACATAACAACCAAACCAAAATAACACCTGAGGTAACCACAAACTATTATCCAAGAAACCAGTACACAACCAACCAACCTAAAATATCACTTGTGTGGTCACCACTGAACAACAACCCTTCATTTCCTTTTGCACAAAGAGACAGAGGACGGTCAGTCGATGTCATTTATGGACTATATAAGACTAATCTCGCACAGATTTGCACAAATCTGGAACTTTTTTTGTTAAGGGGGTGGAGAAGGGATGGGTGTGAGGTGGTGGGGTAAGTACATAGATTCACATTTTTGTGCATGCGAGCCAATATATATAAAATTAGTTTTTCCAAAATATATAATACTTTTCTCTGTTCTGTTCACAGAATTAAAAAAAAACAAAGAACACTGAAAAAATGAATTCATAGCACAACCATCACATTCTTAAATTGTTCAAAACACCTGTGTAAAAACACAAAATACCAACAATTTACCCCTTGTTGGACAATAAAACCACAACCAGTTGTCAAAACAAATGCAGGACCACAAATATTACAAGTGGTGTACAAAACAATGCAACTGAAGAAAAAAGAAAGCAACATACAAATGCCCATCCATTGAAATAGGTTGTCAGATCATGGGGTCTGCTGTCACTCAGCATCTTTAAGTTAACAAGGATCCTTTCATACTCTTTTACCAGACCAATAGCTAGCTAGTTAGCTATTCATTGCGATTATTATATGCAATTTTAACAGAAAAAAAACACCAGCACCCCAATCATTCACATAAAATGCAAGTTTTGACATTAAAAATTTGTTCAATTTGGTCATTTGGCTATAACTTGATAACATCACATTACAACAACAAAAAAATTGTAAGAAACGGTTGTCCTGCCCATTTACCGTCGAAGCAATAGCCACATTTTGAAACAATACGATTTCAGGGGGGACTACGAAGGACTCATCTTGAGCAGGTTTGCAAAATCTGGAAAACAGCATCAATGCAAACAAGACTTCATAGGTATTAAGTGATTCCATATTATTACTAAAAAAATGCAAGATAGAGACCAGTCAATGAACTCCCATCTCTACAAAGCCATTAAGACCAGTCAATGAACTCCCTTCTCTACAAAGCCATTGTATGTATATATCAATAACTATCTGTGCCTTTATGTAAAAATGCTTTCATGCATCAACACAGCTAATCATTCCACAAACACAACAAATAAGTTTTGGATTTCTTCCCCAAATACCTTTGAGCTACACTCATAGACACACACACCTAACACAAATGCAATATCGCTCAAGCACCATCAGCTGACCAGCACTATGTGACTTTGTAAATTCTGAACGTTTTGTTGACGAAGACTTGTTTGAAGAGTTTGGCATACTGGCCTTCCTGATAGCGCACTTGGTCACAAAAACGGGGCACAGAGCTGAATTTCAAACCCTCCATGGGCTCGCTGCCGTCAGGTAACTGCAAAGGGAAAAACAGTACACGAATCACTCTAGCTTTGCAAGATGCATGTGGATACAGTGGTAACATCCTCTACCAAGTTTGGTTTTGACAGTTGCAATAAGCTTTGAGTCATTGACAATGTTAAAGGTTTTTTTTCGGTACTGATGGATTGGCCCCATTAACTGTCAGATCACAACCCGAATTTTATCATCTCCATCTTTTATACTCAATCAATTCTCTTGCTTCTGATTTTCCTCCTTTCAATCCCTCTTTTTCTTTCATCACTATATCATTACTGACAAAACAAAAATATGTCGTCTCAACTAAGGAAAAGCGTCACGCCCAGAACTTACAATGCCATTATCCATGTCCACAATATCACCAGTGCGGCAGTTACTTTTGAAAGGGGCCAGACAGATGGAATCTTCCAGAATGATGTAGCTGCTGGCCCGTTCTGTCAGGATGGCATGCACATCTTCCGGGCTGCGACGTCCATACACTTGATACAGCTGTTGCAACAACGTCAAACAAACCCAAATAAACACAATATGGTAATGTTTGTCCCATAAACTCTCCGGTCATATCTGGGAAGAGAGGGTTCAGGGAATTTTTCTTTTCTCTGGACCAGCATTTTGAGGGTAGTGTCCCTCTTGCCTCCTTCATGATGTATCATTATTTCAGCATCCAACTAGGCAGAGAACTCCAGCCCTTTAAGTGGAAGCTGTGGGGGCCTGATATGACCTACAAAGGTAAGATTGGTCACTACCTGCTTAGTCTTGTGGCGTAGAGCTTTGTCCTCGTAGTGTGGATGGTTGTTGATTGGACGCCCTGTGCACAGTTTGACGGCCGCCATCAGCTGCATGCTGCCGGTAAATGCGGCCATAGGATCTGTGTTCTGCCTGAATGACGCAACAATTTACACTACAATCACAAAGTAAACATGGCAATGCAACAACAAGCCTTTAAGATTATGTTTCTTTTGGAAGGAATGTGCAAACTGATTACTTCACTGACGTGAAGGTTACCGAGCATAGTCATGAACAGTGCACGACTTAGTTGGCCGTCAAATCAAAATACAGTTGGCCCAACACACCACAGGCAAATACCATGAAATAATTAGGAGTAAAACGTTGACAGTAGGATCATAAAATAGTTGGCAAGTAAAATGTTTTTAAAACCTTTTGCGGTGGTAAAGAAAGATCTAGAGCCTGAAACGTTGGAGAGTAATCTTTTATCAAGGATCTTTCTTTACCACCACAAAAGGTTTTAGATTTGTTTACTTGGTAAATAGGCTTAGGCTTATCAATTAACCCTCTAAATAAGCAACTTTGTTTGACTTCTTGGCATGTAAAATTTCCTGTTAGGCTTGAGGGCCGTAATTCATCTTTTTTTTGAGGCAACAGTAAGTTTGCAGAAAGCACTAAAAGCAATTTTGTCAACGCAAGAACAAATGAAATGTACCTCTATAGACATAGAGACAAAATAATATTCACAGATTGGGTTCTACAGCGCTGAGAGACACCGACACACGCACACCACAGAAACAGGGCAAGCAGAATCAACGAAAACAAATGTGACTGACTTGATCCATTCCATGAGTTCCACAGTATCAGGGTCCCAAAATTCTCTCAATATTTCCAGCTCTGATTGAATTCCTGGCAGCCTCTGAAATGCACAAAACAAACCATTTATACTCTTGAGACCGAGACTGAGAAAATAATAAATTGCAGTAAAATGTACCAAATAACCATTTTATACCCCTATACTTATACAAGTCAAACAGACTTTTTTGTGTGTGCTGACTTTATAATAATGATGCCACTCAAGTATATATAGCTAAACAGCTTGTAATTCGTCTGTAAGGTTGGCCAAGGAAAACTTTGTTTTCACAATTATAATATACTTTCCAGCTCAGAGACCGGCTGACAACACTACTGCAACCAGTGAGATCATGGCTACTCACCCAAGACAACAAAACAGCCAGCAAAAGCCCCAAGGCAATGTGTCTGCACACGTCCACCTGCAACCAAACCAAACACAATCCCCAAAATGACAGTGTCGATGACAAAACAATTAAAATAACCTATTTGCCAATGGATCCTATACCTACAGAGCAATTTAGGCAGGTTAACTCTTTGTGGACGTGGTCTTATCAGCTCAGTCATTACCAAGAGACACGCATTTTTAATGTTTAAAAAAAAAACAATCATTTAATACTAAAATATTATTCTACAGAGTTAAATCTTTGGAAAGCTGAAAACATGCACATTTTAGTAATGTTAGCTTGACATGCAGGTATGCAGTGCTACTTATTTTCGAATGATCGTAGCATGCACACTTTGCGGAGGACGCCATCTTTTTGCAAGCTGGACGTTTTCTTCTTTGTGTTCAATATCATGGTGTTGGATGTAGTCTATCTGAGATTTCAGGAGTAGAAATATTGGTTTCAATTTCAACTTCCCTGGTGGCGATCT
>CM072515.1:23168699-23435193 GCA_036898135.1 Oncomelania hupensis | reverse complement strand
ACACACACAAAATATTATTTGCCAATGACACTTTTCCAACCTTGACTGGTTTATTCAGCAAGTTTTACTTTAGGCAACAAAGTACAGGAGCTTCTTTGCATTAGTTTCTAGCCCTATATCCGTAGGGTAGGCGCCTTACAAATGCTAAATTAATTACACATACTGTACCATGACTCAACAAGTGCAATGTTTTGGCGTTGCTAGGTGATAGTGCCCTTTTAGCGGAAGCTGGCAAAAACCAATCAAACATAGAGTTGCTTCCCTTGCACCAAACCGTCCCGTGTCCCACGTGCTACAATACGCGTCTAAGCGCTCACGGCAAAGGACAGCACACCTCATTCCTTTTTTGGCACTTGGTTAGAGTGGTTGTGCCTACTGTAGCTCTTTTTGCTGGCTTACTCCGTTCGCCCGGTAGTTCGTTGTCGCTACTGCCGGCGGAGTTGTAAGGTTTTCTTTATGGTTTATTATCCTGTTATCCTGTTACCGCAGCGGTTCGTCGAGTTCCACCCCGTCGCTGCGTGTCTCTACTTCGTCGACCGTTCCCGCTAGTTGGGTCGGTTTACGGTCCATTCTGTTGCTGTTAGCGCAGCGCCCGCTACGATCGGGGTTTTCTTCCGTCCCCTCTTCTGCCGTCTTTCGACTGCTTTGCTTCGTTGGCTTCGCTGTTTGTCCACTCCTGCGCCCCCTTCTTCGTGGTCCTCTGCCTTTCAGGTCAGTATAGGCTGTGGTAGGGAGGTGGGGAGTGGTGGTAGTGAGTGAGGTGAGGGGGGCTCCTTGGTCTTGCCAGAAGTGACCTTGGGGCCGTTTCTGGCCAAGGTTACGGCCAGAAACGTATAAGTGGTCGCCCTAGTTTAGGACCACATCATATTTTCCAGCAGGGACGCTCCGGCACGGCCGGGCCAGCTACTTGCTGAAGCCGTTCCCTTCTGTTTCCTACGGGATTCAGACCGGGTCGGGACTTCTGGCTCATATAAGTGGTCGCCCTAGTTTAGGACCACATCAATTTCCGGCGGGGACGCCCCGGCACGGCCGGATACGCTCCCTGCCGAAGCCTTCCCTTCTGTTTCCTGCGGGATTCAGTCCGGGTCGGGCCTTTGGGCTAATGTCAAGCTTGGGACATATTCAACACTGCACGCAGTGTTTCGTCCTGCGGCGACAGGGGGTGTGGCTTCCGGTTCGTCCGGTTTGTCCCTCACCCCCTCGGTCCAGCCCCCATTGCTCTCCACTTCCGCTTGCGGTCGTGGGGCGGGGGCTCTGGTTTCCGGTACGGGGGGTACGGTACACCCGTCACCCTCTTCCGGTTTGGTTTCTCCCTCTCATCCTCCTTTGTACTCCACTTCCGCTTGCGGTCGTGGGGTGGGGGCTCTGGTTTCCGGTACGGGGGGTACGGTGCACCCGTCACCCTCTTTTCCGGTTTGGATTCTCCCTCTCATCCTCCTTTGTACTCCACTTCCGCTTGCGGTCGTGGGGTGGGGGCTCTGGTTTCCGGTACGGGGGGTACGGTACACCCGTCACCCTCTTCCGGTTTGGTTTCTCCCTCTCATCCTCCTTTGTACTCCACTTCCGCTTCCGGTCGTGGGGCGGGGGCTCTGGTTTCCGGTACGGGGGGTACGGTGCACCCGTCACCCTCTTTTCCGGTTTGGATTTTCCCTCTCATCCTCCTTTGTACTCCACTTCCGCTTGCGGTCGTGGGGTGGGGGGCTCTGGTTTCCGGTACGGGGGGTACGGTACACCCGTCACCCTCTTCCGGTTTGGTTTCTCCCTCTCATCCTCCTTTGTACTCCACTTCCGCTTGCGGTCGTGGGGTGGGGGCTCTGGTTTCCGGTACGAGGGGTACGGTACACCCGTCACCCTCTTCCGGTTTGGTTTCTCCCTCTCGTCCTCCTTTGTACTCCACTTCCGCTTGCGGTCGTGGGGCGGGGGCTCCGGTTTCCGGATGGGGGGTACGGTTTGCCCGTGGCCCCCTTCCGTTTCTGGTTTGAGTCAAGCCTTCCCTGTTCACCCTCCGACCTCTGTCACTTCCGGTTTCGGTTGTGGGTCGGGGGTGCTGGTTTCCGGGGCTGTTGGTTCGGTTTTTTCGTTACCTTCCTCCGGATTACATGCGAACGCCGCTTTGCCTTTGTGCGCGCCGCCTTCTGGTGGGGGTGGGGCACTCTTGGTTCCTCCTACCCTAGTTTCTGTTTGCTCGGGTGCTGGAGCTTTGTATCCGGCTCTTAACCCTGAGGCTCTTTTATAGAGGCGGTTCAACACGCTGCGGCTTTTTGTCCTCAGGTGATGGAGGAGGTTTCGGTACCCCTACCTCACCTCCATTCCTTCCTAGGCGGGACTCTTGCTTCTGCCGAGTCTGATGAGGCTTGCCTTGTATTCAGGGAGTCTCCTAGTGTTAAAGGTTTTGTGGATTGGGCCTTCTCTACGGCTAGAGGACTTTAGAGGGCGAGGCCTCTTCCTCTTCGTTTGAGGAAGTCCCTCGGTTCCCTAGAGCTTCCGCTGTGGGCTCTTTTGTTGAGTTCGTCTTCTTCGACCGGTGTTCCCGGGAAGTTCCTCTCCCGGTCGTTTCTTCCGAGGTATTCGCTCCCGGTTTCCCAGGATGATCTCGCTCTTTTGAGGGGCCTCAAGCCTTTACCTCCTTCGTCGATCCCTGTTCCAGTCGGTGGTCTGGCACGGATAGAGGTGGCTATTGTTAGGTCCCTTGAGTTTATTTCTCTCGCTGACGCGCTATCTGCTGCGCTGTCTTCTGCTTTGCCTTCTGGGCATGTATTCTGCGTCGAGGGTTCGTTGATTTCGGTGAGGTCCTTGTTGCAGGCTCTCTGTACCTCCATCGTTCGGGTTGCGAATCGCAGGCTTTTGCCTATGTCAACCTGCTTCTTGCGCGTCGTGACGCTTTTCTTCAGTCAGCGTCTCCGTTGCCTCCGCTCTTGTCCTCTTCGCTTCGGGTGGGACCCTTGGTGCCCGACTCTCTGTTTGGTCCTTACGTTCGCTCAGCTGTTCGTGAGGAGTCGGAGCGGTCCCACTCAGATGGTTTCGCCTTCTGGGCTCGGGACTCTCCTTCGGCCCCGTCTTTCTTTCCTGACAGTTGTCGAGGTCGCTCGGTCCGTGATCCCTCTCCTCGGGGTGGGCAGTGTGGTACTTCCTCTTCCCGTCGCATGGTTGAGGTACGCCGTAGGCGTTTACGCAGTGGCGCGTTTTTCTCTATCCCTGCCTGTCCACCCCTAGGTGCTCTTCCCTTCCGGGCTGGTGGCTTGGCTCGTCAGTTTCTTGCTGGGTCATAGCCCTTTTCCAGAAGGGCGCTATAGAGGGGGTCCTTTGCCCTCACTCCCGGGGTTTTACGGCCGCCTTTTCGTTGTTCCCCGAAGGCTTCCGGCGGTTGGCGCCCGGTGGTCGATTTTTCTGACGCCTATTTCCATGTGTCTGTTCATCCTCTTCACAGACGTTGGATGCGTTTTGGTCTGGAGGGATGGGGTTTTTCTTTCGAGGCCCTTCCCTTTGATTTGTCTCTCAGTCCTTGGGTTTTAACAAGGATTGTCAAAAAAAGTAAGAACTCGCTGCCGTAGTCCTCGGACTCGGGGTGCGGTTCTCTGCTTATCTTGTTGACTGGTTGGTCAAGGCTAGTTCTCACGATCTCTGTCTGGTGCACATCAGGCTCGTTCTCCTTTGGACTCGGCGCTTGGGGTTCTCTGTGAGCCCTCTCAAGTCTGAGTTGTCTCCATCTCGGGTTTTCAACTACCTGGGAATGTCGTTCGACACTCGCGATTGGTCGGTCTGCCCTTTAGCTCGTCGGGTGCAGAAGCTTCAGTCCCTTCTGCTACTTTTGGAGAGTCAGGTTATCGTTTCAGCCAGATGTCTGGGCGTCTTTGGTCGGTTGGGGTGCGCTTACGGGCAGCCTTTCAGCTCTCGGGTTTTGGTCTCCGGACCAGCTGTCTTGGCATTTTCGTCGCCTGGAGATGGAAACCGTTTGCCTGGCTCTTCATCGTTTTCTTCCCTCCCTGCCTCGGGGCCTTTTGCTCTTTCGCTCCGTCAGTTCCTCTGTGGTTTCTCTCTTCTACCACTCCGGGGTTACCCATTCCCCTGCTCTCTCCATGATGGTGGAGAGCCTCCTTTTGTGGTTAGCTGATTTCGGTTATACGCTTGTGGCCAAGCATGTCTGCGGCTCTGTCAATGTCTTAGTCGCTCTTCTGGTCGCCCTCATTGTGTGGTCCACACGGATTGGACGCTGTCCCTCTCTGTTCTTCATCCAGTTTGGGCGGAGTGGTTTAATCCACTGATCGATCTTTTTGCCACTTGTTACTCTTCCAGGCTACCCCTGTTTGTGTCGCCGGTCACAGATTGTCTGGCTGGGGCAGTTGTCGCGTTGTCCATTTCTTGGGAGGGGTTGGAGGCTTATGCCTGCCCGCCATTCCCCCTCCTTCCGCGGGTTCTCAGGGAGGCTGGAGAGGAGTCCCCTTCTCTCTTTCTCGTGGCTCCCTTTTGGCCAGCTCAGCCCTGGTTCCCCGATCGCCTTCGTCTTTCCCAGGGGCTGTGCTTCCTCTAGCTCTCGGGGCGCTTTCGCTTCTGCGGCCTCCATCCGGGATTCCACACGGCATTCCAAGCGTTCTCCGTCTTCACGCTTGGCTGTTGTCCGGCCTTCGTTAGGGGCTTCTGGGCTTCAGGAGACCCCGGCCGGTTCCAACTTGCTTCCTGCTTCTGTCCTGCCATTCTCGAGGAGGATGGCTTCCTGGAGTCGGTTCTGTGGTCTTAGCCCTGCAGTCCCGGTCCTCTTTTCCAGCCTGTTCACGGTAAGATTGTGTCAGATAAAGTTGCTTCCCTCCGTCCTTTTCGTGCTAATCTGCACTTGTTGAGTCATGGTACAGTATGTGTAATTAATATTAAAATTTTCTCTCTAAATTTATTATTAATAAGCATACTTACCATGACTCAATTTAATATCCCTCCCACCTCCCCGCAGTTCCAAATAAGGAATGAGGTGTGCTGTCCTTTGCCGTGAGCGCTTAGACGCGTATTGTAGCACGTGGGACACGGGACGGTTTGGTGCAAGGGAAGCAACTCTATGTTTGATTGGTTTTTTGCCAGCTTCCGCTAAAAGGGCACTATCACCTAGCAACGCCAAAACATTGCACTTGTTGAGTCATGGTAAGTATGCTTATTAATAATAAATTTAGAGAGAAAATTTTAATTTATTATTATTATTATTATTGCCATATTGGCAGTTTTGAAGATCATATTATTCATATGAGCCTTTTTCTTGGCTGTGTACATTTATAATAACATGACTAACATTTCTAAATGCATTATTTTGGGGTAAGAAGAGTAAACAAAAATGTAAACTTCACTTTTGCTGATTTGCATTCAGTGTAATAACATTTTCACAGTCTGTAAATGTAATGTAATAGGGGTTTCCCACAGCACTGTACTGCAGATTACCTCCCTTGGTGATTTGTTTATGAAACTTTTGCAACAGATATCTTATTAAAAGTTGAACATCCAGCGCTACAATTAAATCAGCAGTTGTCTGAACTACTTATTGACACATTTGAAATTTTATGGTCCTTGTATTTATTGATTAAAACACATAGTGAACTTTTTCATCGGGCACGTCAATGCCTTGTTTCCATTTTCTCAACAGGTCAAAGGCAAGAGTGCCTCAGCGCCTTGATTGTGAAAAATACTAAATTTTAAGTGCAATTATTGCTATCACAGTTTATATATATCCTTCTAACAACATTTACAGCAAAAATACATCGAAGTATGTTTGATTTTCTACCAAAATCGCGTCTAATCTGACTCCAAAGGTCCCAGGTCGACTCATTCATGTTAGCTGCCATTTTGACACAGACTGAGAAGAACAACCAATGGCTGTGCTCGTTTTCATTCAGAAGCTACGAGGCCCTGCTGGGGTTACAAGGATATCGTGTAGACCATTAAGCTAGCGATACACGGTAAGACTAGATCTTATGATACCCGCATATGCCGCTGCAGATCTGATGTCTTTGCTGATACACGGTATGTATGAGTCATAAGCCTGTCGGTAAAGGCATCTCGTAGTCTACGGCTAACTAGATCTAAATAGTTGCAAAAGCAATTGTTGTTAGCGCGTGATAAATTGATGACGCTTGTTTTTCAAAACGTCATTACATTTTTTTTAAGTAATATTAATA
The DNA here is from genome assembly GCA_036898135.1 of Oncomelania hupensis. NCBI lineage: Eukaryota > Metazoa > Mollusca > Gastropoda > Littorinimorpha > Pomatiopsidae > Oncomelania > Oncomelania hupensis. The sequence continues at coordinate 23,429,041 of CM072515.1, read as the reverse complement.
TGCATTGCACAAATATATGATTCTTTATTTTCATATCGTTCATTGACATGAGTCACACGACAACAAAAATCACACTGTCGGCTGCACTTACGATCCAGCAAAATATTTAGCAGGCTTCATGAAACCGCGCCTGTATTGATGAAAGTGCGCGGTTTCTGGTCCCTTGGTCTTTGTAGACCTGCAATGATGTGTCCATAAGCAGCTATGTTCATGGTACAACTCAATCAAAATTCCTGTTTGGTGCTTCGACAGGTCTGCCATTTTTCAGTTTGTAGGTCGCGGTTTGACCTTCACCTCGGAGTTCAATCAAATAGCTGTTTTGATTGGCTGTCTGACCTCCACTGTCGTATCGCGCCGTGAAAAAATAGAACATGCTCTATCGATAAGACTTGAGGACAATTCCTACCGATCCGGGAATTTCCGTAGTCATATGCGGGTATCATATGGTGTATCGCCGCCTTTAGAAAGAGCGAAAATCAACGTTTTCAAAAAGTATATGCTTTGTATGCTTATTTGTGCGCTTTTTGGTAGAAAACGACTCCTAAAATTAGTTTTTTGTGATTTAGACTCTTTTTTTTTTTAAATTACAGGCAAAATTAGTATCGGTTTGAAGGGAATTATCTGCACTCTCTTTCTGTGCTATTTTTAGCTGTGTACATTGAATGGGGAGACGTAGCCAGCGCAAGGAACACACCGTGTGTTTTTTGTATCACTCGGCAAGCCATGCTCACAGCGAGAAATAACCATCCAGAGCATTTTTTTTTTAAAATTGTCAAAAATCACTCATTCAACATACAGCAAACATAAATACATCATTGGAAAGGGTAAAACTTCAACTTTTTTAACAGTACAAATAATGTGGTAGTGCATACACAAATTGTGTCATAACATTCGTGGGAATGCAACTGAAAAACAGCTGCTGAAGCGTTAGTCTTACAGTTCAAGACATAGCCTGCCGGTACCTACTTATTCATTACCATTTGGGATAAAGGTAGATACTAATGCACTTGCTTGCTTAAATTGTTTTGTATTTTGTTACATTTCATTTTATAGTCTTTTTAAGTTAAGCATATTCAGTTTTCTGTTATTGTCTTTGTCATGTTATATTATAAAAGAGTATGAGATTAGAGTATATTGTTTATGTTGCAGTGTTTTGTAAACCTTAACAAAGTTTCTGTTTTGAACAATGGAATGCCACACATATCTGATGCATTGTTGAAAGTGGTAATGGTTTGTATTTTTGAAAGTTGTCTCAAAATCTTTTTGTTTTATTTTGACATCATTTCACATCCGTTTCAGTGTCTTGATCTCACTCTCTACAGCAGCACCCTTTCACGGATGTTTATGTTGGGACCTTTTTCGCTCATGGTCGACTTGCAAAATTGCTACAGTGACATCCAACAAAGAACGTTTGTGAACTGTAAAATGCGGGAAACTGTAGTTCAAGCCATGAGCGGGAAATGGCCAGAACTACACTCTTGGGCTGTATGGTCGCTATGCTAGGTTTGAGGTTTCAGTGCATGAATCTTTAGGTTGTGACTGGCGAACTTTGTTGTGTGTGCCCACAGCAGTGTCTCCTGACTTCATAGAAGTGACGCGCATGGAGGGGGAAGACAGTGACCATGAAGCATGCGGGGTGGTAGACAGCGACGAGGGCAGAGCCGGCGGGGACAGCCCAGAATTGTCTCCTCTGGCAGGCCTGCGACGGCAAATTCCATCTTCAGAGGCTGGCAATGATGGGGATGTGTCTCAGCTCACCATCAACGTATCCACCCTCTCCGCCCCCGAAGTCTCGCTCATGCCATCACCAGAGGTCTCGAAGGTGAGGCTTAGAATGTTTGCGTGTTTTTTTTGGGACGGTGTTGCTATGTGTCTTTCAAATGTAGTGGTGTATTGTGTACAGGTGGTTGTTTCATGTAAGAATGATAAGACTTCTCTAAGTGGGCAGCAGAAACTTTCACTAAGTACAAGTCACCAGCTAGTTTCAGTTGAACTTGCATGAGCAATATTTCCTGCACCTTACTCTGTGTTGGTGATGATTTCTTTAGTATGGATAGTGTGACTCGCTCATATTGTAGACTGCTTTGGCAAAGTGGTCTGGTCAGTTCAATAACTATATAACTATTTCAAATTTTGCCAGAATTGTCGAATTCTCTGCCCAACTTCGCTGTCACTCGTAAAGAAAAACCTCATTTGGCTTGATTACATATTGGGCACACTTATGTGACTTGTGGGGTTCTTTTAAAAGGTAAAGAACCACCTAGGTGTTCTGCATGTGATAAAGTATTTTCAGTTCGTCACTTTTTATGCGAGTTCTGTGATTTGATTGGAGCTAGAGAACGATTTTTTTATACCTATCTTATCCTATCCTGTCTCATAACTCGGAGGTCGTAGGGGCACCACAGATGATCGTTTAAGCAGCATACTCCATCTTTCTCTGTCCTCAGCAGCCCTGTTTTAATACATTAAATTTAAACAAGATTTTTACTATTTTAGAGACGCTGAGTGTGGAATGATATTTGATTTTTTAAAGAGAGACTGGATTGTTTTTAAAAATGTGAGTAGTTTTATAACGTTTTTAATATACTACTTTTGAAGTGTAGTCCGCTGGGCCTTTTAAGCAATGATTAACTAACTAAATAACTAGCATGGATACACTATAAGGGACGTGATTGGGTTCATATGAAAAATTCATCACGAGATATGCCCCTCAAATGCACCTGGTTGATATCCACCCCTAAACTCCAGTTGAGCTGGCCATTGTTTGAAATCAGTTGCGCCAGCTCATTGACTGTTGCATGTGCAGAGGCCCAAGTCGCTAGAGGACAACTTGAACGAGATGCGAACGTACTATCAGTCTCGCAGCCTATCACGGTTCAACTCGGTCAAGCGCAAACAGCTAGAACGCCTACGACAACGCTCGGACTGGTTCCTCTCCCCCAACGTCAACCGCAACAATGGCAGCAGCGGGCCGGCCACTTGCACCCTAGGCCGACACTTCCACCACCATCATCATCATCACCCTTACAACAAGAATGGCAAGAATGGCTGTAACAAGAATGGCTGTAACAAGAATGGCTGTAACAAGAATGGCTGTGGGGGAAATGGAGGCTGTGGGGGCAATGGGGGATGTAGTAGCAGCAAAAATTCAGGTGACCCTTGGTTGCTTTGTAATGTCAACACAAATTCCTCTAGTCTACAGCATACATCTTATTTAACCTTCGCCCTATAACTTTTGTAACAAATCGGCGCTAAACCTTTAATGGTGGTCCTCGTAAAGTTCTCTATTATATTTGAGGAATACACGGAGGTTCAAAGCAATCAAAGCAAATTTGAATTTTGTAGATTTGTGTGAACATACTCAGTTTGGGGGTCGAAAATTGATCCCGACGTGTGGCGAAGGTTAAAGGCATTAACATACTGTCAGCCTGCTGTTATTGTTTATGTTGTATGTTATTGTTCATTTGGTATATTGCTTCTTTCAGTGTCATTTTTGATTCACGAGCGGGTAGCAAGTTTTCATAATTTTCAGCTGGTTTAGTTTATCAGTACTTTGTATGTTTGCCAAATACAACATACCTTTAGTGTTTAAGAGTGTTGGTTCTAAAGTTGCTGGTGTTTGTGCAGGTAACTCCGTGACCAAGGCCTCTTCAGAGGGCACAGTGTTGGAGGCATACTCCGATGCAGATTCTGTCTTCACTGATCACAGCTCACGCTCCGAGTCTCCTGCATCTGAGCCGGTCTGGACTCATGTGCTGAAGGCTGAGTCGCGGGACGTGATCCACAGTGACACCCTGGCAGAGGTGGCCTCCCCACATATCTTGTCCCACCCCCACATCTCCCCCCGGCCGCACCGCGCCCACCGCCCTCACTCGCACCATCACCACCACCACAGGCGGCAGGTCTCAGACCCAGTTTCCGACTCGGAGTTTGCCAGCAGCCTGGATGGTGGGGACTCGGGAGGAGGCAGAGGAACAGAACCGGAGAAGGGAGAGGAAGGTGACGTGGAAGAGGAGGAGGAAGAGGAGCTAAGGCATCTGGAAGAGGAGGGGGATGAGCGGCAAAGGCTAGTAACAGAGGAGTCAGAGACTGAGGTGCAGTGTTACATGATACAGCAGCACTATGGCCCAGTAGAGGGGGAAGAGGACTGCTCCTAGCACACCAACTTCCCCCCACTCACCCCATCCATTTTACACACGACCCGTTGACCATACTCTATCCTGGTTTTTTTCTCTCTTATTCTTCCCTTGTCCCTTCCAACACCAAGTCCCCACCCCGTTACCACCTACACTCCGCACCATCGCAAGGAGACACTTGAGTATTGACGTCGTGTTGCAGCTCTGACCAGCCAGCAGATTGTTGGTCACTTCTTTCTCTTTGTCTTCTACAGATTTAGTGGTCCTCACTGTGTAGGTTCTGATGTCCTACACTTGCCGCATGCGCGTCCTGCAGTTTGTGAATGCTCTGGTTCAATGAGTATGACATGGGCAAAACTGCAAAGGTGCATGGTTGTGTTTGCTTTAATAACGTTGGAACACACTTCGCACGCATTGTCTTGTCAATAATGATGCTTACAGCCACAGTGCTCCGAGTTTCCATCGTGGACCGATAGTTAATTTTTTTAAAATTTTTAGGCTGAACTAAAGAGTTGCCACGCTTGCCATTTGGGATTTTTGCTTTGATGCAATTGTTTGTTCAAACTGGCAAAGCGTTTCAACTTTCTTTCCAATCCTTGTTTACTCAAGATGGTTTTCTTTGGCAGTCTGGATCTCTCTACAGATTTGTGTTTTAATTATGGTATTTTCGTCTTTTATGCAGATTTAGTGTTTTTGTGGGTTTTTTTTTCCACTCATTACCCACAGTCAGCCATTGCAAAAAATGTTTTGGTGGCCGTTGAGCAGGATGAAATAGGAGATCAGGTATGACTGTGGTGATCTTTTCAAAAGTCGATTTTAATCACTTCAAGAACATGATTCCCACCATCTTTTTTTTTTGTTCGCTGCATTCCATCTCCTTTGGAGTGAGATGTGGTGTGGTTGTGAGATCTGATCTTGGGTCTGGCAGTGGATGAATAATGATGGCGTCATACGCATGGGGTGACATTTTATTTGTTCCACTTGCATCCCCCACCTGCCCACACCCACTCCCACCCTCCTGCACCTCACTCCACCCCTTCCCACCAGTGTGTGATGGTACAGAAAATGGCAAGTACATTTTATTGACGCCGCTTTAGCGTTTCTTTTGCGGCCATGAGGATGGTGGGGTCTTGGAAGTTGGAAGCCAGTGAGGGACTTTTTGTTCATTTGTCATTGCACATTATTACTTTGTCAGTTGTGTGCATGATAAAGGTTGCCGTGAGTTGGAAGCACAGTTCTCTTGTTGCATGTTTGAAGTGTTTGGGCATGGATAAAGACGAAAAAACAAACAATTGAGTGCGTGATTGTCTGTGGTCATCAGTACCAAGTTCCTTGGTTATGTAGGAGATGATTGACCAGCGTTTCTTGAAGAAAAATTCTGTAGAGTAACGGAAGACTTTCTTTTTTTTCTTTTTTTATTGTGTGGAATTTTTTGCATTGATGTTGCTACTGTACATGCTATGGAATGGGCTGTGGTGTTTTGCAGTGTTTGACCTGTTAAGTCTGCACGTATTCTGACCACATGAATTTTGGAATGGCCCCTCTGTAGTTCTAGGTTGTGCAGTGGTAGTACCTGGCTTTATTGTTTGAAACCTTGCTAGAAATGGTGGTTACTGGTGCACAGGCACACAATGTAACATGAACTTGTCTTTTCTCCCCCCCCCCTCCCCCACCTTTTTTTTTTTTTTTTAAAAACCCAGAAATTGTTAAGCTATCCATTTACAGTGTTTTTGCCAGTGACAGACTTATGTCCAGGAGCGCAAGCTGAAAGCTGCAGAAGTGCATTTAAAAATACAAAGATGGTTCAGGTCATGCTAGCAACATATTCAGCAAAACCATTGTCAGTTTGAGCCAAATGATTGATTTTGTCTGAGCTCTTTATGTTTTTGATAAGCAAGATGTCTTGCTGACTTTGTATCACATTAAACATTTGTGAATAGAGCTGTAACATTTAAAAAAAAGTTGTACGTTAATTTTTTCATTCTGAATTTCTGTGATTTGGGTCTGACATAGCCTTTGAATTTGCGATTGGTTTTAACTGATACCCGTTACACTTTTTTTTTTCTTTTTACAAACTAATAAGCTGTATTTGTTGTGGCTGGTTAATTCAGTCAGTTGCTCTAGAGATCTCCAGCATCTTTATGTGTGATAACTTTGCTTTGCTCTTAATAAATTATATTTTATAATACAATGGCAACACATTTGTATTACTTTGTTTCTAACAGACTACTGTTTTAGTTTCTAAGAGCAGATCTGTTTTATTAAAAATGAACGGCCTATTTGTTTGAAGGCTGGTTTTATCACCTTGGACATATTTCCTATCCTATCCCGTAACTCGAAGGTCGTTGGGGCACCACAGATGATAGTTTAACCAGCGTACTCCTTCTTTCTCTGTCCTCAGCAACTTTCATGGCTTCGCTCAGTGTTAAGCCAGTCCATTCTCGAATGTTGTCCTCCCACCTCTTTTTCTTTCTCCTTCTGCCTCCTTGCACCATGCCTTGCAGGATGGTCTTTGCAAGGCCTGATGCTCTGGTGATGTGGCCATACCAACGGAGTTTCCGTTTCTTCACCACTGTGAGCATGTCATTGAGTTGTCCAATGGCTTGTGTGATGGTCTGTCGGACTTCGTTGTTGGTGATATGGGTATTGGAAATGCCCAGAAGTCTTCTGTAGCACCTCATCTCAATGTTTTGTATTCTTCGTTGGAGATCTGCTGGAGGGTCCATGTTTCGCAAGCGTATAGGAAGATGGAGATGACAAGAGAGTGCAGCAGCCTTACCTTGGAATGTAGACTGATAGTCCTGTCTTTCCAAATGGGCTTCAATCTTGTCAGAGCGGCAGTTGTTTGTGTAATCTTGGAGAGGACTTCCTGTCGGGACCCACTGTCTGATACAATGGCTCCTAAATATTTGAAGCTATGCACTGTGTTGAAGGATTGGCCTTGGACTTCGATGTCCATGTTGATGCCATTGGTATTGTTGGTCATCATTTGGGTCTTCTCTGCACTTATTTCCATTCCATAGGCTCTGGAGGTGGTGTCAAGCCTCTGTACCAGCTGTTCAAGTTCTTGTTCCTCTCCAGCCAATTCATCAATGTCATCCGCAAAACGGAGGTTGGAGATTGCTTGATATATATACATATATGTGTGTGTGTTATTTATGACCTGCTTTGCATGGTAGGTATACTTTTAACAATGACTTACAAGCCAGCTTTTAATTACCAAAGTAAAACTTTTTTTCCCAATGCCCTGTAAGGGTCTTTTAGCCTCCCCACCCATCCCGTAAGTATTACAAGGGAAGTTCCGCAAAAGACAATAGTAATTTACATAAATATTTTGTATAAAGTTTAAAAAAAATATATTTTAAAAATCTCCCAGTCTTTTGTGCTGCAGATTTGTAAACACTTTTGTGTCCCTTCTGATTGCAGATGCTAATTTATGCTTAGCACTTGTTTATTTTGTTTTTGCTTCTCTTCAGAAGAGGTCTGTGACATGTTGTTTTCTGTTTTGTTGATGTGATATATTGTAATTTATGACAGACTAGTTTTATTTACTGCAGGGACCTTGGGTGGTGCTGGCAGGAACTGAAAACATTTATTTATGCCTTTTTTATGTGTGTGTGTTGGGGGGGGGGAGTGGGGGGTGGAGAGAATTTAACTTTATTATTGTACATTAAATTTGGTATTGGACACATCCCAGTACATAATGAAGAAACCATAGCACCGCTTTGAAAAACGTTCAGAAGCAGATGGTGAATATGAAATGTAAATGTTTGGTGACATGTGAAACAGTTTTCTAAGAGAAGGTTTAAAAAACCAAAACGCTTTGAAGAAGGGAGACTATTACTGTGTGACCATCATTGTTGACTGTTAGCACTAGTTAGTAGGAACAGGACAAGGCTGATCAGTCAGTGGATAATTGTATTGTGATAATGAAAGTATGAATGTGAAGGAGTTCAACCACAAATAAAACTGAAATAGTTGCGGCAACCACAAAACATATCAGTGCCACAACTAAGGTTTGCCAATATTATTTCATGTCGGAAATAGGTCTAGCGCTAGCTTTCAGGTTTGAAATGAAGCATGGAGAATGAACTTTGCTATGGAAAAGATGAAACGGAGGAATACTATCCTAGTAGCGAACAATCTTGTTGAAATTAAAGGGATAGGAGAAAGAGGTTTTAACCTGAAGCCATCAAGGGGCAAAAGTTGGAAGACTTTTGAAGGATAGAGAAAGTGAACGGAAATCAAAAAGGTACTGCAACTTGGACTCAAAGGACCACCTCGGTGACAAACATCACCGTCTGTACTTGTTGTTAGGACATCACAAATATAGTTGATGGTTTAGGTCATTAATTTTCCTTGAAATAATAAACTGGGTTGCTAGTTTGATGAAATGGCTTAACAGGACTGCAGTTTGTGAGCAAAATGGGTTTATTTTTAAGGAAGATCACACACATTACATCCGTGAAAATCATCATCACAACCTACCAGTGAACAGCCTTCACTGCAAAAAGTTCTTTTTCTCAGGAAAATGTGATTGATTAATTAATGCTTTTCATCCTCTTAATGAGTCCCCCCAACCCCACCCAACCCCCCCCCTTAATGTTCCCCCCCCCCCCCCCCCCCGCCCCCCCCCCCCCCCCCCCCCCCCCCTTCTTAAGGTCATAAAAGTCAAATCATCATGTAACTTCAGTGTGCTAGTACATTGATGTGGTAGGTTCGCATTATTCCTTTCCGTATTGGCATGCCAGCAAGTGTGAATTATTGTGTGCCTATACTAGATGCCGTCAGATGAATGCTTTGTCATGATCTTGAACCAAAGCCCGTCTTGCTTTGTTTCGCTAAGAGGAACCTTTTTTGGTGGTTCCAGTAACTGTTGTGGTGCACGTGTATGATGGAAAGGACGTGTGATGTGGACAGTTTCGTGGCATAAAATACAGCGGATAAACACATTTTCCTCCGCATCTCGCTCTCTTTCGGTGTGAAAGAAGAACATGGGAGGCAGATCATAACGTTATATTTGATGTTGTGGTGTTGCCCAGTTTTGTCACATTTTCCCCCATCTTGTGTGTATTTTTGTAAAAAAATAAAAGGGGGGGTGGAGGGGTTATTAAAATTGTTCAGTGTTTCCACCGGTTATAACCCCTCCCATACCCCTCCACCGCCACATCCTACCCCTCCACCCACCTTGGATCATTTTCTTCTTCTGCCTTGTAAAGTTTGTGTAAAATTTGGATTGTCTGAGAACGAACAAGCAGGGGTGCGTTTGTTTGAGATTCCTACAGAGTTTGTATGTACACATTTTATTGTTTTACAGATTGTATGCATTGTTTTGCATGAATGCGGCGAGTTTTTGTAAAAGTCTGTATGAGTGCTTGCGTTGCGAAACGCGAGAGCTTGCGATTTTTTTTTTTTTGTCTTACAGTGTGATACTGATATAAGTCAAGTATTTCATGCATGTTACTACATTTCTAGAAACAAAAGCATACGGCTGAATTGAGCAAGATGGCCTGTGTAATTATTGAAAGATTTTGATTCTGAGAACTGTCAAAAACAACAAAAAACTTGTTTGTATTACAGGTGTTTTTAAGAAGTGTGAAACTGGCGTATCTTGGAAAAAAATACAATGGTACCATTTGTATATGATTGAAAGCTAAATATGATTGGAAATGGATATATTCCCTCCCTGTTATTATTATTTATTGTGTTACGTTCTCTATAGCGCGTAGTTGTGTCAAGTGTTTTTATTGGTGCAAACTTGTATTTTTGTTACATGTCTACATACTAGTGGTGTACAGTTTGCATGAAACATTCTGCATTTTCTATGGCTGTTGTGATTATGCATTTTCATCTCACATGTTAACAGTCATGAAGAAATTCTTCTGGCAGCTCACAATGCTATGAAAACTTGACTGTCACGTTCCCTGCTATCCTTGCATCTTGAGCAGGTTTCTTTCCAGTCATTTTACAGTCTTTGTGCGTGTGTAACAGTAATGCTGTCTGTGTTGTTGTTTGTTTGTGTGTGTATTATCCAATTTTCTAAACACTGTTTTGCCACCAAGAGGTTTGATATTGTGATCTATGATTATCTTCTCCGCCACATGTTTTCCTAGAACATCATATGATCTACTTCACCATTCAGTCACGTCACCAAAGAACCAGCACAGACATTGCTAGATTTCATGAACAGTTGAACCATTCATAAATTGCTTGTTGAATACTAAATGCTCCCAAATCAGAAGGAGCCATCTGGAAGTAAAACTATATATTTTAAAAAATATATATCTACACCTGTTTTTCATCATCTTCTGGTGCTTAGAATGAAAAGAAACAAATAGTCCAGGACTATTGTGGAATAGCAAGCCATAGTCTCAGATTCTTCATTCATACTGGACAGTAGGGCAATAGATGAAACCCATAACACTAATTTAGATGATGTGGCAACAGCCAGCACTTTTGAAATTGATGTTGATACTGGTTCATGTGATAATAGTTAATACTTTCAGATTTGGCAATGTTCTGTACTGTCTCTTCTATTTTGACACTGACGACGTGTCTGTCCTATTGAGCCTTTTCACACAACTTAACATTGTTGCTCACTCTGTTTCGATATTTCGCTGTTTTGTTGTTCATTGTGGAAAGGGCATGTGTACTGAATTGGTGGTACTAAACTCTGGAGCAGTTGTTACATGCCATTTTGTCTGTATGTTCTTAGTTTATATTATATATTAATTACAACAGAATCAAACTGCAAACTGCCTATGTATATAATATATATATATTATATATAGGCAGTTTGCTTGTGGGTCGGGGTGTACTATATATGTGCGTCTTGAGTTCTTCGTTGCTGGAATGTTGTCCTAGTACGAATGCGTTGGAGATATATGCGACTGTGAAGCTGCGTAAAGAGTTGGGGTCAATGGTTTGGTTGACTGGACACTTAACAGTTCCTTCTTTGAAAACCATCCAGTCCAGACTCATGAAGGTGTTCCAAACGTTTGATGCAATTGATGGTAGTGATGTGTGAGAATTTGCATCCCAGTTCAGTCAGGCCATTGCTCACTATGGGAACAAGCTTTATCTACGGCTGGTGGCATAACAGCAGCCAGCCCACTCATGCATGGACAGCTTGTTTTATTGGATACGCTACAGTTTATTTATCCATTGTACTCTTTTATTTTCTTTTTATTACTATCACGCTCAGATTTTTTTTCTTGACCGTTCCTGATTCTCAATGTCTTTTTGTGTGTCTTTCTACATTTCTAACTGGTGGGGAGGGAGAAGAGGTTGGGGCAGGGGGAGGGAAGGGGACACAAACTTTAAAATATATGTAATTGGCGAGCTACTAAAATATTATGCACTTGCTTTCTTTTTGGCTTTTCAGTGAAACTATTGTCCATGATAGCGTGTACAAGCTTTTAGTGTGGACATAAGAAACGATGCATTTTGCTTTTTACTGCTGTTCGATGGTTTAGATATTGATGTACTATGAAAAATGGCTTTGTGAACTAATGTTGTGTCAGTGTCTACATTTTTAATGTACTTGCATTTGTTGGTATTGAAATATTTCGGCCCAAACCTCCCCACACCCCCCTCTCCTTGACCTCTCTTCCTGCCTCCACACCCCTTAGCCCAACTCATGGTCGTCTGGTCTGTTGTAGATTTTCTCCTTGAATGAGTCTCTTTACTTAGAAACAGTATTCTGTTTATATTGATTCTGTTGTAATTTGTCCACCATACTTTTTTCATTGGTGCTTTGTTTTGCATGCATCTTGATAAAGTTGTTATTTTCTTCTTCTGTTCTGTATCAAGATGTAGTGTCCTTTATTTTTTGTTACACATTTGGCCAGCTTTAGCTCTGTACTGTTTAGTATTTTCTCAGCATGTTAATACTGACATTGAAAATTTGCTTTCGTCAGGGAGGTCGTTGTATTTATTCAGTTGTTATCTTTAGAATCAACCTGGGTATGTGTGTGTATATTTAAACAATATTTGAACAGTGTATTCCTTGTAAACCTTTTTTTTGTTTTATCATTTTTGTTTTGTGTGTGGACATTCTTCTGTCTCAATTTTTGTAAACTTATACAATTTCTAGTGCAAGGCATTTTTGACTGACATGCATAGCATTGAGAGTCTGTGTACTTCCTCCCCCCACCCTCTTCCATCCTATGTAGTGTCCAGAGAAAACAAGAGTCTATGTACTTCCTTCCCCCACCTTCCCCCTCCCCCCCAAAAAAAAATCAAAATTTTTGCAAGTTTGTGCGAGATGAGTGAAATAGAAATTATATCTTAAAAAAAAAAGTTCATCCGTCCTTCTCTCTGCCTGACGTCTGTCGTTGCAAAACTTTAAAGCGGCCAAGTACTCAGACCGATTTCAACTATCACAGCCAAACTTGGTAAGATGGTGTATACCCATGAGACCTCGAAAATGATCAGCGAATGAATGACTTCACTTCAAGGTCAAGGTCACATGGTCACCAAATGTTAGTAAATAAATGACAATTTTTCACAAAATTTCACTGCCAAATGGTCTTCAGGGCTTTCAACCCAGTTGTAGTCCTGATTCAGCTCTTTGCAATCCGCTGGACCTGATAAGCAATGACTAACTAACTATTTTTTCTAGGTTATTAATATTGAACTTCCCCTGTTGGGGTGCCGGGGGTTTCAGTATAAATAGTATTCCCACTTTCTGGAAATTTAGTGCTTTAAATTCCCACTGTCACTGTCTTTCTCATTTGCTCTTTCTCATTCCTGCTCTGTTCTATCAATCTGCTATACTATTCTTCTTCTTTGCTAGACCAGTCATCTACCTTTTTTCTTGAAAACTCTTCCGGGACAAGACTCCTTGTTTGTGTATGAGGTCTGTTGGATCAGCTTGGTAATATTGGACGCTTTCTGCCAGGTGGTCACTAAGGCTTCCTATGATGTTATTATTTAGCAATGTAGGCATTTTGTATGTATGCGTTTTGTTAATAATTTATAATGATGTTTGTATTCTATTTTGTTTTTGTAAACGGGGGTTCGATAAATTAGAGTACAGCCTCAGCGTCCCCTGCGTGGGATGTCTTTATTGTAAAGTGACTGGTTGGTGGAAAGCTTTCAGTTTCATCACTAGGGTTGTTTCAGCAGACCTTTTATGTGGATCAGGGGTTGTCCGGTCCTGATTTGGCTCGGAAGCGTCCGCTGGACCTAAAACAATAATCATGTAATGTAATGTAATATTGAACTTATGATTAAAGAATCATAGATATCAATGAGACACACATACTATGCAAATTTGGTCAACCTCACTCCAAGGTCAGGGTCACTAGAGCTGTCCAAAGTTAGTTTTTATAGGTACTTGAAGTGAACTTGACCTTAACTATGAGAAATATAAATTCTAAACTTGCATTTAGAGATGATAGATTGATCTTTTATATATTTTACGTTTTTGCGTTGATCTTGAAGGTCAAGTCATTTTAAGCCTTGCAAAAAAAAATACAAAAAATAGCTCATCATACAGTGGAATGACTGTTTATTTAACCCCTGTTATGCAACAACATTGGGTTATTTGATTAGACAAGCATGAGAGGCCATATGAAGGTCAAATTCATCCCAAGATCACAGTTTTTTTGGTTGGCATAATACAACTTTTGCTGTATTTTATTATTTTGTTGTTGTTGATAGTACATGAGTGTATTTGGAGCTGGAGATCAAGGTCATCTCAAGGTCAAGAGCATAGAAAGATCAAAGTCGGTATTACTTTGCATTTTAATGCCACCGTTTTATTTTGTTTTCTCTGGGCACTCGTTTTCATGTTAAATATTTCAAGTTCCATAAAGAGCATGCGAGTCATTTGGGCATTGCCTTTCTAGTTGCTATGATTTTGACAACAGGGAATTGTAGATTGTTTCTAATTATACGTGCTATGTTCATATGAATAAAAGAAGTACAGTTGGCTTGTAATGATGACACAGTTTTGAGTAATAAATTCAGTTACATGTTTATCTGCTGGGAATTTGATAGTGCACACATGCTTTTAGGTACGCATTTCAATAATGAGAAAGTGCAATTATTAACTACTTTCATATCGCCCTCGTTCAAAATGTCATGTCGTTTGGCTCTCCCGACGAGTAACTATAAATGGCTACATAGTATTCTGCAACATCATATAATAGCTCGCCCGACAGCACCACAAGAAAATAGTGTTAATATTCAACACAATGTAATACAACTTATATATAGATATATGTATGTATATATAATAATAATAATTATTATTATTATTAGTAGTAGTATTAAGGATATTTATATAGTGCTTTTTCATAAATGAGATCAGTTCATAACATGCACAGAAGTACATAACATACTGACTTTTACAGCAAATACAGGAAAGGAAACTTGAGGCACTAAAACAATGTTCTTCGTGTTATATTTAAAGAGAACATCCACTTTCTCCATGGCTTATTTCCATTGTTATTTTATTAATTTTTTGTTTGGTGTGCTGTTTTGAAAATGTGTATGATCTGAATTTGGTGTAAGATTTATTATGAATCCCATCACTCAGACATCATACATTGCTTTTCTGAAGAATAACTTTCCAACCTCATGCTGGGGTAATTTTTCTGTTCCTTTCAGTTTTGATCATCCATTTATCGAATGATATTTGTTTTAATTATAAGGGAGAAAATGAACTATTAAAAGAAAGTGTCCTCTTGCAATTGATTTAATAGGTGCTTGGAATAGAGCTGCAAACGTTTTAAGATTGCTAAACTGGTACACAATTTTACCATCATGTTCAGTTCTATTTAATAGTTGTTTTTTTTTACATTTTAAATTTACTCCAATGCGTGAAGCTATGTGTGCCTATATATAAATATATTTACCCCCAAATCAAAATTTCCTTCTTTTCTTTTTCTCTCGTATGTGTGCAATTGTGAGATAAGTCCTCAACTAGTCCACACAAACTCCAAAACTATCAGCGTTTGAATGACCTCACTGAAAGATAAAGGTCATGGGGTCAATATATTGTAGTAAAAAATTTTTTGTAAAAGAAGGCGATTATTATTGATTGCAGACTTTTGCTCTAAAGTCAAGGTTTCTAGAGCCATTCAAAGTAAGTGCCTATGGGTACTTTAAAGTGACGGTGACCCTAAACTATGATGGATACATAGATACAAAGTCTAAACGTTTTGTATGCAAAGATCATAGATTGATCTTTTATATAACATGTAATGATGTTCTATTTTTATGTCGATCTTGAAGGTCAAGGTCATTTTAGGCCTTCCTTAACCAAACCAAAAAAAAGTTATCGTGCAGTGAAATTTGCCCTATCGCCCATTGTTGATTTGCTCATACATGAGTATGAAAGGTCATGGGAAGGTCAAAGTTGTTTCAAGGTCAGTGTTGCATTTCAACGTTGTAAAACTTAAAAAAAACAAAACTTTAAAAATGTATGATACCTAAGAAGCATGTGTGCCATATGAAATGAGCCCTTCTTGTTTTTAATTTGCTGCAACTACAGCAGTGTGTCGCCATGACCGCAAGTATTTTGCCATACATGTTTTTTGTTGTGACCCAAGTATGTTTTGGGTTGTATTTATTCTTCTTGTGTCTTTCTGAGTAAACAGCTTGCTTTGCTGCTGTTAGTTGGCCTTTCACGCTAAAATGATACACAGAGAGAACTGTGCACTCAAGGTGACTTTTGTGTTCAAATATGTAGGCTTTGGTTGTTGTGTTACGTGATTCTTCGTATATAGTATAATGTTGTGAACTTTTTGATTTTTAATCCTTTTTTTTCCTCAGTCTCCTCCTCCTCTCTCTCCAACCCCCCCCCCTCTCCCTACCTTCTTCTTAATCCATTCTTTAGAAAATCCTGACTATGACCTCTAACTCCACCTCTCATGTACATGTTATCCTGCTATACTCTACATCCAAGAAATGTAATGTCAGCTTTTTTTTCTTCTGGATTTTTGCATCGTGTTAAGATTCCATGTTTTGCTTTTTTTAAATTCTACAAAATCCTGGTATGATAATCACAATATTGTGTGCACACATGCAGGATTGGATGCGTGCTGCCTATATTAGGGTTTTGTGCTGTGCAGCGCTTGGTAATCGCGCCTTGCAGCCCAGACCCCACCCACAGTGTACAATAAATTTGGATCTTTTATGTCCTTTCCACAAGCTCGGTGTCCTCATATCTTCATACTTTTTCTGTCCGTGTGAAAGTGAGTGGCTGAAAAATTAACTTGTAAACGGAGTTGAAACTAAACACACACATATATATGCAGCCAGAATGAACAGATAAAATTGAATGAATACAATGCCAACAAACATTTATTACTTTTAAAAATCACAACCAGTGCTAATAAAGGCAAGCAAAAATACGAATTTGAATTTCGCAACATTGTAAACGTTTTGTAAGGCTGCAAAGTAAGTCATTCATTAATGAATACCCTAGGACTTTGTAACAGTTCTCACAGTATTCATGATGCTCACATATCGCGCCTGCCTTGATTTGGGGAAACTACAATATTGTGGCAGAGAAAGAATTGTGTGCACTAAATGAATAATACAAATTAGTGTAGAGAATCCAACACTTGGTCAATGTCCACAAAAGTGCTTTCCAAACCTTTAAGCAAATAATGATTTTTTTTGTTTAAAACTTGTGCATGCAAACAAAAAGATTATTCACCATTTTCTTCTAAAATGAAGAATGAAAATAGTCCAAGCACTGACAGTATAAGCAGATGCAAATGCAGTCGGAAGGGCACATTTCCACCAGAAGGGCAGGCATAGGAACTCGAACAAAATATTGCATGGAAGCTGGTCCTGGCAGCAACATTACACAAAGCTGATGTGTGCACATTTACACTTAACAGGGACGTTTTGATCATGCCACAGGAAAGGAGAATAAGAACAAACGGGCTTCTAAACTGGCACTTCGGTAACAGTTATATCTCGTTTATGGAATGGAATGGATGAAGAACAATAACGAACAATAAGTTCATATACTGGCAAGAGTATTGTTGAAAAGGACATTTGAAACTGCCTGCTAAACCTACTGAACATCACCAATGAATACAAACTGTTCAACATAAAAAGTATTAAATACACTGAGCAGTCATGGACTGAGACGGGAAGACACTGCTATAATGAACACATTGATCGTGAAGAAGCACATCATTTCTATTTAACATCAACTACAGAATATATTTTTGTAATCTGCACGTGAGATCAAACACAATTTATCACTATGAGGGGAGAAAACTTGGCTCTGATAAACAACGGGTAATAATACATAAACTGTGCAGTTTGTTTTCCAATTGGGTTCATTTCATTTTGATGTAAAGGTCAACTTGACTGTGAGAGTTTAGATGATGTATATAGTTCCAAACCAACAATGATCCCCAGATCTAGAGTTTTCAGATGAGCATCAATATAATTGATTGTAACAAACCCTTGGTGGAAAATATATTTATATTTACATCGAGACGTTAGTGTAAATGCTCAAAATGAAAAGACCGTGTTCAGATACAAAGCTGATGATTGGTTTAATAATAATAATAATACAGGATGCTATACGCGCCTTTCCTCAAATCATTCAGGCTCAAAGCGCGGCGATCTATACCAACATACATGCTCACCTGTCTCATCCACACACCAAACACACATCCATCACTCAAACAGGTGGTGTAAAGGCAGGGAGATCGCTATTAGAAGATGGAAAGAAAATCGAATTTTTATTTTTGAAATTTTTATATTGACTGCGTCCTGTACCATTATTGAAGGGAGGGACGAAACCGGAGTGCCCAGAGAAAACCCTCGGTGACCTCAATAGTCTCGTACCTAAGTCACATACGTTCGCCCCTTGCGGGAATCGAACCCGCGACCTTCGGCATAGGAAACCGGCGACTTATCCACTGCGCCACGAGGCCACGTTTAAAGAAAAGAGTGGTTACAGTCAAAAGTAGAGACAGAAAAAAGTAAAATGATTGTAGGATGCAAAAAGGTAGGCCAAAACTAGAATAAAGTCCTACTTGTATGACATAATCATGAAGAAAGATTGTCGGACAAAACTTGGAACTGGTTCGTACGAAACAGTTACGAAGGGCGATCGTTAAAAGTGCTAAAACTGAGCTAAAGGAATAAAATGTTAAACATCCGCCTGTAATAACAATGAAATCAAAATATTTTAGATTTATCCATTACCGCAAAACTGAACGCAAGATCAATTTATGTACAACAAAATTTAACTTTCTGGCAGCAAAATGCACAAACCCAATAAAAATGATAACGGTACAAACTCAGTTTCAATACATTAGTCATACATGCTGGTATTATTATCACAAGGCAAACAATCTCAAAATTATTTAATGCAACTCAACATTTTCTCTGATTTTTAATATGCAACTCAAACAAACTTAGACCTTTATAAATAATTTCAACATTTCAAACCAAAATACTAGTGTTTCATATTTTAAGAAAAATTATCTCATCTATGAAGTAAAACAATAAAAAACAACAACAAAAGAACACCGACTACCAACAAATCCCCAAAAACATCAACAAAATTTTACCTATGGTAGTGGAGATAAGAAAAAGCCACAACGATTTTGTTTTGTTCAGAACCTAAAATACGGCAAGAAATAATATTGATGTCTTCACAATACAATATGATAACAGCGTACACAATACAATAGTAAGAAATTTATTTTTAAAACAACAAATATAAAATCAAATTACGGATATAAAAGATAATGAGGATTTCCTAAGGGTCTCAAACTCAGATTATCCGGGGGCCACAGAAGGTAGAGTCTGGGTGAGACTGGCCCGCATCAAGTATTCCACAATGTTAACGGCATTATATCATTAGTAAGAAATTAAAATCCCCCGTGATCTAAAGTAAAAATATTCAGTTAATAAATGCTATGGAAATAATGAGCTTCTGGTAAACAAAGATGAGAAAGCATAAAATTTAAAATAAAAATATGGCGATTCCCACTAGCAATTTAAAAACTAAAACGTGTTGAAAAAGAAGACAGGAGCAGGCAATATTTATGAATTATTGATGCAAACGAAGATGCTATTGTAGGGAAAATGAATGTCAAAATTTTATTTTATCGTTGAAAAGGCCTTTTTGACTAATCCTATTTTAAAATTGACCAAGCTGACGGGCTCGGAATTTTCATCATTCGTCACTCATACACACTAGCAACAATTTTAATAGAGATTCTTTGATACTGTGGTTGTGCATTACCCGCTAACTAATTTTTGTAACTTTTAAAATATGTAAATACAACATTTGAAGCGTGTTTTGTAAAAAACGCACATTAGCCATGTTTGTCTCATAAAATGCTATAAAAGAAAAACTCAGTCCCATTTAAAAATGGTTTAAAAAAATGGTTTAATGGTTTTTCCATTATAATCAACGTCCAAACCTAAACAAACATAATAAACATCAGAATGAGACTAGTCGGTGAGATTCAACTGAAATCATCGCGGAGAGTCACATTATGGATATGAGGAGAATGGGGAAAACACGTGGACTGCATTAACACTAAACTTTGCTGTCCAGCAGGCCCAAAATATCATCCGGTGGGCCTCAAAGGTCCCGCATATCGCAAATTTGAGACCCCTGTCCTAAATAATAAGAACTGGACGAAAAAGCAATCAAACATTAAATTGTAGATCAAGACCGCAAGAAATACAAAAATAATGTGGTGAGAATAGGATGCTAAGGAAACCAGAGCCAATGTGTTTGATGGCAATGCGGACGGAGAAAATAGAGTGGAAGTAGGGGGGTGTGATGTAGGGGAGGATGTGTGTGCAGAAGAAAGTTACAGTTACTGGGAAAGATGTCATGAGAAAATCTATAAACATTTAACATGAGATTTTGGTATTGGTCAGATTGTTCTTACTGAGGTCACTGGGATTAATACTTAAAAAAAAAAAATAGAAGAAGCAATCTAGAAAAACACCCCCATGGGATGTGGAGAAGCTATTCCAGTCTAATTAAACCGCAAAATTCAAATTTCACTCTATTATTTTGCACACAAGCTGTCTTCGGTGGTAACTAACAAACCTTAAGTACTGTAACAAGCCCAAACCCAAAATACCAACAGTAGTAATTCAAAATTAACACCGACTTAAACAACAACCAATACAAAATACCATTGGTGCAAACCAACCAACCAATCAAGAAGTTAGTTAGTTAGTTATTCATTGCTTACAGTACAGGGTCCAATGGACGGCAAAGAGCCAAATCAGGACCACAAAATCAAGACCACAACTTGGCTGAAAGAGGACTCACCCCTGATCCACATAAAAGATCTGCCGAAACAACCCTAGTGGTAACACTGAAGGCAATCCACCAGCCGGTCACTTTACAATAAAGACATCCCACGCAGGGGACGCTGAGGCTGTACTCTAATTTATTGACCCCCTGTTTACAAAAACAAAATAGAATACAAGCATCATTATAAAATATCAACAAAACACATACATATAAAATGCTTACATTGCCAAATAATAACATCATAGGAAGCCCCAGTGACCATTTGGCATAAAGTGTCCAATATTCTCAAGCTGATCCAACAGATCTCACACACAAATGAGGAGTTTTGTCCTGGAAGAGTTTTCAAGAAAAAAGGTAGGTGACTGGTCTAGCGAAGAAGAAGATAGTATAGTAGATTGATAGAACAGAGTAGGAATGAGAAAGAAGAAAGAAGAAGGACAGCAACAGTGGGAATTTAAAGCACTAAATTTCCAGAAAGTGGGGATACTATTTATACTGAAACCCCCGGCACCCCCACGGGGGAAACCAATCATGAAACTTAAAAAGAAAAAACACCATCACAACAGAACAATTCCCATTCAAGAACAAACCACTCAAAAAGGTCTAAACCAAAATTATAACTGAAAGAACACACTCACATAACAACCAAACCAAAATAACACCTGAGGTAACCACAAACTATTATCCAAGAAACCAGTACACAACCAACCAACCTAAAATATCACTTGTGTGGTCACCACTGAACAACAACCCTTCATTTCCTTTTGCACAAAGAGACAGAGGACGGTCAGTCGATGTCATTTATGGACTATATAAGACTAATCTCGCACAGATTTGCACAAATCTGGAACTTTTTTTGTTAAGGGGGTGGAGAAGGGATGGGTGTGAGGTGGTGGGGTAAGTACATAGATTCACATTTTTGTGCATGCGAGCCAATATATATAAAATTAGTTTTTCCAAAATATATAATACTTTTCTCTGTTCTGTTCACAGAATTAAAAAAAACAAAGAACACTGAAAAAATGAATTCATAGCACAACCATCACATTCTTAAATTGTTCAAAACACCTGTGTAAAAACACAAAATACCAACAATTTACCCCTTGTTGGACAATAAAACCACAACCAGTTGTCAAAACAAATGCAGGACCACAAATATTACAAGTGGTGTACAAAACAATGCAACTGAAGAAAAAAGAAAGCAACATACAAATGCCCATCCATTGAAATAGGTTGTCAGATCATGGGGTCTGCTGTCACTCAGCATCTTTAAGTTAACAAGGATCCTTTCATACTCTTTTACCAGACCAATAGCTAGCTAGTTAGCTATTCATTGCGATTATTATATGCAATTTTAACAGAAAAAAAACACCAGCACCCCAATCATTCACATAAAATGCAAGTTTTGACATTAAAAATTTGTTCAATTTGGTCATTTGGCTATAACTTGATAACATCACATTACAACAACAAAAAAATTGTAAGAAACGGTTGTCCTGCCCATTTACCGTCGAAGCAATAGCCACATTTTGAAACAATACGATTTCAGGGGGGACTACGAAGGACTCATCTTGAGCAGGTTTGCAAAATCTGGAAAACAGCATCAATGCAAACAAGACTTCATAGGTATTAAGTGATTCCATATTATTACTAAAAAAATGCAAGATAGAGACCAGTCAATGAACTCCCATCTCTACAAAGCCATTAAGACCAGTCAATGAACTCCCTTCTCTACAAAGCCATTGTATGTATATATCAATAACTATCTGTGCCTTTATGTAAAAATGCTTTCATGCATCAACACAGCTAATCATTCCACAAACACAACAAATAAGTTTTGGATTTCTTCCCCAAATACCTTTGAGCTACACTCATAGACACACACACCTAACACAAATGCAATATCGCTCAAGCACCATCAGCTGACCAGCACTATGTGACTTTGTAAATTCTGAACGTTTTGTTGACGAAGACTTGTTTGAAGAGTTTGGCATACTGGCCTTCCTGATAGCGCACTTGGTCACAAAAACGGGGCACAGAGCTGAATTTCAAACCCTCCATGGGCTCGCTGCCGTCAGGTAACTGCAAAGGGAAAAACAGTACACGAATCACTCTAGCTTTGCAAGATGCATGTGGATACAGTGGTAACATCCTCTACCAAGTTTGGTTTTGACAGTTGCAATAAGCTTTGAGTCATTGACAATGTTAAAGGTTTTTTTTCGGTACTGATGGATTGGCCCCATTAACTGTCAGATCACAACCCGAATTTTATCATCTCCATCTTTTATACTCAATCAATTCTCTTGCTTCTGATTTTCCTCCTTTCAATCCCTCTTTTTCTTTCATCACTATATCATTACTGACAAAACAAAAATATGTCGTCTCAACTAAGGAAAAGCGTCACGCCCAGAACTTACAATGCCATTATCCATGTCCACAATATCACCAGTGCGGCAGTTACTTTTGAAAGGGGCCAGACAGATGGAATCTTCCAGAATGATGTAGCTGCTGGCCCGTTCTGTCAGGATGGCATGCACATCTTCCGGGCTGCGACGTCCATACACTTGATACAGCTGTTGCAACAACGTCAAACAAACCCAAATAAACACAATATGGTAATGTTTGTCCCATAAACTCTCCGGTCATATCTGGGAAGAGAGGGTTCAGGGAATTTTTCTTTTCTCTGGACCAGCATTTTGAGGGTAGTGTCCCTCTTGCCTCCTTCATGATGTATCATTATTTCAGCATCCAACTAGGCAGAGAACTCCAGCCCTTTAAGTGGAAGCTGTGGGGGCCTGATATGACCTACAAAGGTAAGATTGGTCACTACCTGCTTAGTCTTGTGGCGTAGAGCTTTGTCCTCGTAGTGTGGATGGTTGTTGATTGGACGCCCTGTGCACAGTTTGACGGCCGCCATCAGCTGCATGCTGCCGGTAAATGCGGCCATAGGATCTGTGTTCTGCCTGAATGACGCAACAATTTACACTACAATCACAAAGTAAACATGGCAATGCAACAACAAGCCTTTAAGATTATGTTTCTTTTGGAAGGAATGTGCAAACTGATTACTTCACTGACGTGAAGGTTACCGAGCATAGTCATGAACAGTGCACGACTTAGTTGGCCGTCAAATCAAAATACAGTTGGCCCAACACACCACAGGCAAATACCATGAAATAATTAGGAGTAAAACGTTGACAGTAGGATCATAAAATAGTTGGCAAGTAAAATGTTTTTAAAACCTTTTGCGGTGGTAAAGAAAGATCTAGAGCCTGAAACGTTGGAGAGTAATCTTTTATCAAGGATCTTTCTTTACCACCACAAAAGGTTTTAGATTTGTTTACTTGGTAAATAGGCTTAGGCTTATCAATTAACCCTCTAAATAAGCAACTTTGTTTGACTTCTTGGCATGTAAAATTTCCTGTTAGGCTTGAGGGCCGTAATTCATCTTTTTTTTGAGGCAACAGTAAGTTTGCAGAAAGCACTAAAAGCAATTTTGTCAACGCAAGAACAAATGAAATGTACCTCTATAGACATAGAGACAAAATAATATTCACAGATTGGGTTCTACAGCGCTGAGAGACACCGACACACGCACACCACAGAAACAGGGCAAGCAGAATCAACGAAAACAAATGTGACTGACTTGATCCATTCCATGAGTTCCACAGTATCAGGGTCCCAAAATTCTCTCAATATTTCCAGCTCTGATTGAATTCCTGGCAGCCTCTGAAATGCACAAAACAAACCATTTATACTCTTGAGACCGAGACTGAGAAAATAATAAATTGCAGTAAAATGTACCAAATAACCATTTTATACCCCTATACTTATACAAGTCAAACAGACTTTTTTGTGTGTGCTGACTTTATAATAATGATGCCACTCAAGTATATATAGCTAAACAGCTTGTAATTCGTCTGTAAGGTTGGCCAAGGAAAACTTTGTTTTCACAATTATAATATACTTTCCAGCTCAGAGACCGGCTGACAACACTACTGCAACCAGTGAGATCATGGCTACTCACCCAAGACAACAAAACAGCCAGCAAAAGCCCCAAGGCAATGTGTCTGCACACGTCCACCTGCAACCAAACCAAACACAATCCCCAAAATGACAGTGTCGATGACAAAACAATTAAAATAACCTATTTGCCAATGGATCCTATACCTACAGAGCAATTTAGGCAGGTTAACTCTTTGTGGACGTGGTCTTATCAGCTCAGTCATTACCAAGAGACACGCATTTTTAATGTTTAAAAAAAAAACAATCATTTAATACTAAAATATTATTCTACAGAGTTAAATCTTTGGAAAGCTGAAAACATGCACATTTTAGTAATGTTAGCTTGACATGCAGGTATGCAGTGCTACTTATTTTCGAATGATCGTAGCATGCACACTTTGCGGAGGACGCCATCTTTTTGCAAGCTGGACGTTTTCTTCTTTGTGTTCAATATCATGGTGTTGGATGTAGTCTATCTGAGATTTCAGGAGTAGAAATATTGGTTTCAATTTCAACTTCCCTGGTGGCGATCTCTTCAGATTGCTGTGCTTTGAGTTCGATTGAGGAGATGGTGCATGATGGCATCCTGTATTATTATTGTGCTCGAAACACACATGATTCAAAACTAAATTACTGGCTAAACAAAACACTGAACAATTAAAGAAAAGCAGCTGCGTGGGTATGAATGACTCATCTACATCTTGAAACATTCGTTTGCTCCCCTTTGATCATTTAGTCTGCCCTTGAAAATTCTTGAACCTGAAGTCTAGAAGTATGGCATGCAGAGCTGTTCACTCCTCCGGTTTGACCGGATTTTCTCCGTTTGGAATGTAAAAATCCGCATATCCGTTTTGAAAACAAAAACTTCGGTTTAAAACGCGAGCTATTAAAAAAAAAAAATTTGTATTTTTTTTCGGTTGAAAGACGCTTTTTTTTCCCCGTTTCGTAAGTTTTCCGTAATAAGACAAAAACTGGAATTTCCTGTACAAGTTTCGATTTCCGGTTCTCGCACTTTCTTTCGTGTGTGAT
Source organism: Oncomelania hupensis (assembly GCA_036898135.1). Classification (NCBI taxonomy): domain Eukaryota; kingdom Metazoa; phylum Mollusca; class Gastropoda; order Littorinimorpha; family Pomatiopsidae; genus Oncomelania; species Oncomelania hupensis. The sequence goes on along the minus strand of CM072515.1, from coordinate 23,403,595 downwards.
CGAGCATTTGTGCATGTTTTCGAAGTGACTAGTCTGTTCGCGATGCCGAAAATAAAAAACACAGAAGATGGTGGACAAACACCACCCAAAAAGAAGATGATTTACACGCAGGTGGAATGCTTCTTATTCAGAACTGCATAAGTGCTTAACGAGCTTCAAAAGGTCTGAAAACTATGCTTACTGCAAAATTTACAAACTTGACTTCAGCGTTGCGGACGGCGGTAGAAATGCCATTGAAAGACACGTGAACTGTGGTAGACACAAGCAGTTGCAACAAGAGCAGGCTAACCAACGCACAACAACTCGTTTATTGCTAAAGCAATAAATAAGTGAATGCTTTTTCAAATTTACTTTTTAATGTGTTTTTGTAGTAAATTTAACTGTCTTTTTGTTTTCTTTTTTCTCAATCTCTCAAAAAATGTATTCCAGTACTGTACTCCTGACAGACAGATGAAACTCCTGACAGACAGTCTGCTTACTCCTGACTGGCATTGGTAGGGGTGAACAGGTCTGGGCATGTCATCAAATAGTTAAGAAAGTTCAACATTTTCTCCTAGCAGCATACACGCATTCAAAACTACCCTCCCCCCCTCCCAAAAAAAAAAAGAAAAAAAGACACTAGACCCTACACTAGTTTTCCTAAGTCAGGTTTCAATTAAACTTGTGCGAGAGAAGATTAATAGAAGTTGTGCAATAGGCTATATAAAGTATAGGCAAGTGTCAAACGTCTTTCCACAAGGTACTCGAGTGCTTATGAAGCGGAAGCAGCACAAAAATGGGAAGACTTTTTTGTGTCCCATGAGTGCAAATATCATCATGGAACAGAATGTTTGCATAAACATGATGATGAAACAAAATACACAGTTAGGTTACCGTCTTGACACTAGCAGATCGGAAGGGCGGAAGAGCTCCCCACAACTGCCGGTCTCCAACAGCCACAGCAGCCAGCACGCACATGTATGGGGTCCACAGATATTTCATCCTCATCGTTGTCATGGCCAGCAGGCAAAAAAACACACACTGCACTGTTGATGGGAAAGGGTGAGAGGGAGGTGGAGTGTGGGTTGAGGGTGAGGGGGGGGGGGGGAGAGGAGGAGCGAAGACAACAACATAAAAAAAAAATTGAGAAGTTGTGTCTACATTTTGACAGGTTATCATCAGTACAGACACATGAACAAAATTCAAAGTGGACATTAGCAGCGCAGAGAGCTGGAATGTGTTGGGCGTTGTTTCATTAATGACAGTATCATTCACTATGAATCAAGTCTGTGCAAAAACTGTTAGAGCCACAGTTAACTGATGCCAGTAATTATGTATAGTTATAAAGTTCATGCAAACTGTTGTCATGCTAACTGAAGAGATCAAAAATAAAAACAGCATAAGAAAAACACGCGCACCAAAGAATAACGCACAGCTTGGAAAACGACCTTGCTAAGAAGAATGGGGAAAAAACCTGCTTGGCACAAGAAATGTCATGTGATAAATTGTGCCAAAGAGTTGCTATAGGCAGAAGAAAAAAAAAAGAGAAGTTAAAAACAACACAACCAATCATTAAAAAAAAAACTTTTGAGTTTATTTTGAGTTGCTACAAAGAAATCCTCCATAATGTCAAGACAGGAGCTGACCTGTATGAAAGACAAGCTCTGGTCTGCTGTGGAGAAGAACAAAAGCTTTGGAGGAGGCCAGTGATGTAATTTCAGCCTGTGTGGCATCGCCTGCTCCCATACTCTTGTTGTCCGAGCTTGTCGCTACACCCGAGTAGCTTCTGAAACAGGAATCACAAAACAACAATCCTTTGAGTATAATGCCACACAGGAATAAAGACATAAGACCTCCCAAAATGGCAACCAACATGGATTCTGCACATCAGAAAGAACAAGCAATGTTGCTCACTCAAGCAGGTAAGCCATAAGAGCATGTTACGGTTGCAACAACAACAAAAAATAAATAAATAAAATAAAAATAATAATAAAAATAGGTTCTCTACTCATGAATTACATCAGTACAGCTTGAGTACTTCCCATGAATAACTAGAATGGAAAAGCCTATATGACTCACATGCTCCTTATGGAACTCGCCATATTTAACATGAAAATGACTGCCCAGACAAAAGAAAAAAAAACAGTGGCATTAAAATGCAAAGTAATACAGAATTTGATCTTTCTATGCTCTTGACCTTGAGATGACCTTGACCTCCAGCTCCAAATACACTTATGTATTATCAAATGATTACAGCAAATGTTGTATTATGCAAAAAAACTGTGACCCTGGGATAATCGTTGTAACGATGTTTAGTTATTCAACGATTATTCTACTTTTTAAACTGCTGTATTTCACCACCATTTACACTTTACATCTTAGAAGAGGCATTGTTGATCTGCCTCTTTTGGTCTTAACGTCCCTTTCTTAAATTTTTTCTGTGAAATTATTCATTTATTTTATATAAGTTTATTGATTGATTGACTGATTTTATACTTTTATTTGATGGTTTTGTTACCTTTACTAGGTTTACATGTTGTCTTGTTTTTAAATGCAGAATAGATTTATTATGCGTGTGTATCTGTGTGTGGCTGCGTGTGATCAAGCGCTTTGTGAAGCATTTTATGTTTGAATTGCACTATACAAAATAAATTATTATTATTATTATAATCTTGACAGTGAACTTAACATTGGGATGTCCTTGACCTTCCCATGATCTCTAATGCATGTCTGATCAAATACCCAACCCAGTTAAACACAATGTCGGGGCAAATGGAAATTGGAACCGACTCGGGCCCAATTCGGGCAAAGATCAGGAGATCGTCGGGCTACCCGAAACTTACCCGATCGTAACCCCACGTTCGCCGAACGGTAACCCGATTCCGGCAAAGATCGGGCATAGGTCAGAATACACAAAACCAACCCTATTGTAACCCATCTTAAACCAGAAACACCCCCGATAATGCCCCATCCCTGGCCAATGCTGATTTACCCTAAAATCATATCCCACATATTGTTTATCATATGTGATTGCATGAAGAAAGAATAGAGATGTCTGGTGTTAATAGGGACTGTCGGCACAGGCGTTTTTGTTTTTGGAGGTCCTTGGTTTGTCCCCACTGAAGTATTTACACACCATTTCGATAACGATATATATTAACGTGATCTTCATCGCTATCGAAATCGTGTGTAAATACATAAACGAAAGGCAAAGCCCCAAAAAACAACCACAGCGGAATAGGTTTTCGCAGGCAAACAAAATATCCGAGCACATGCAACTGTAGAAAAAGACAACTGTAGAAGATTAATTGGCGCCTTATGCAAAGGACAACCGGAAAAGACCAGCAGTAATGGGCAAAGAAGTTTACCCTTGGCTTATAATGTATACAATAGTTAAAAGAAACACTTTAACAATATTTTACATATTGTAAGATAAAAATTAAGAATTATAAGCACAAATAAATAATGATATGTTGCTGAATTGATTTTGTATAAATATTTTTGTACATATGTACGCCGCAGCAAATGTGAAGCAGACGAAACATTCCACAGACAGTTTAGCCAATGAGAAGCGAGAGTAGGCCTATGTTAGCTTGTGCGCAGCGTGCCTTTGTGGTGGGCAGAATCGGGCGACACGCGGGAGCACGAATCGTTACGCATCCATATTTCTGGACTCCGCTACGCATCGGGTTTTTGTAAGGCTACATCGGTCCCTACTCTAGCCAGACAAAAGTCGGGATAAGTACTGTGCCCTACGCGCCACGAGTGGGGCCCAGATCTGGCTGGTTTGCTGGGAATGTTGTTGCATACTATTGGTTAAATAAACAGCCATTCCACTCTATGATGACCAATTCTGAGTATGTTTTTGCAAGACCATGACCCTGACCTTCAAGATCAACACAAAAAATGGAACATAAATGAAAGATCAATCTATCATCTCTAAATAAAACAAGCTTGGATGACTTTATTTTACTCATAGTTTAGGGTCAAGGTCATTTCAAAGTACCTATACTAACTGACTTTGAACAGCTCCGGTGACCTTGACCTTGAGAGTGAGGTTGACCAAATTTGTATAGTGTGTTTCTCACTGATATATATTGTGCATCAAAGAATCATGTCCAATATTAATAACCTAGAAAAAAGGTGAAATGATGTGAAAAATGGTCATTTTTTTTACTAACATTTGTTGACCCTGTGACCTTAACTTTGAAGTGAAGTCATTCAGTCACTGATCACTTATGAGATCGCATGGGTATAACACCATCTTACCAAGTTTGGTTGTGATAATTGAAATAGGTTCTGAGTACTTAGTCAATTTTGCACAGGCCTCGGATGGCGTTCGGCAGACACAGACAGACAGACGGATGGACTGACTTTTTTAAATTCAAGACCTTTTTTTGACTATTTAGGACTCATCTTCGCACAGATCTGCAACTATCTGAAATTTGTTTTGGGGGGAGGGAGGGGTGTGTGTGTGAGGGGAGCGGAGGCGGGGAGGAAGGGGCGGTGTGTGTGAGTACATAAACTCACATTGCTATGCATGCGAGTCAAAAAACTGTAAAGCAAAACGAAACTGTAAGTAAATGATGACCTTGAATAATCAGTGTTGTGAATAACTGACTATGCAAATGCCATACAGATTTCTCTTCCATGTATCAGTTCACATCAAAGCGACAAACCAACAACAGCCTACCTCCATCGCTTCCACACATCAACAAGAACGATCAGCAGAAGCACAGCGTGGCCCACAACGTAGACAGGAAACACGAACCCTTGCGTCAGTCTCTCGTACACATCCCAGCTCAGGAATTGGAAAATGGATAGGCACAGGTAAAGGCGAGAGTCAAAGTCCCTGGAACATAACATATATATCACAATCTTCAGGTTCACGTTGCTACCACCTACAGTTGAAAAGGGGTAGAGGCACAGACACCACCAAAACCCCAATAGTAATACTTTTTTTTTTTTAAAGTAAGCAATGGATGTAACTTACCTGGTTTCTTCGCTGCTAAACTTGCCTTGAATGAACTTGAAAATGTGTTCGTCTGCTTCAACGTTCAGGAACAACTGGAACAAACATTCCAAATGTGAACAAGAAAATTGGGAATGTTGTGGAAAGTCACCGACATAAATGAGCTAAGGAACTGTTATACTGTTCTCTCTCTCTCTCTCTCTCTCTCTGAGCTGTTTTCTCTGCAAAGGTAAACCCACAAGATGAAGAAACTAGATGAACTGTATATCATTTCCTGCCATTGTTTATCTTTAGCATCTCGTGCCCCTGTGTCGTATGTGTGTGATCGCCGCGCTTTGAACCTGATTGATTTGGGGAAAGGTGCGTATATAGCATCCATTATTATTATTATTATTATTATTATTATTATTATTATTATCTACAGCATTATTAACCAAAGGATTTTCAAAACTGTTAGAAAGAGATACTGACAGACTGCCCCCCTCCCCCACCCACCCATTCGAAAACAACCTTCCATCCAATCCAAAAGATTAGCTTCCATCTGCAAAACGTTCATCCATGCTGTACCTAACATAACCATAGTGAAAGCTTCAGGAAAAGAGGTCCTTTACACTGTCTAATCTGTCATTCAACTCTCTCTCTCCATTGACATTCTTCCATTCTGCCTCAAACAGCAGTCTCAGAAAATACAGGAACAGAAACTTGGGGCATAGAAAATCAACTAACATTCATCCAGTCATACTGATTATATTTAATTATTCAATCACTCTCAATGACATCCATAATAATAATAATAATAATAAATTAAAATTTATACAGAGTGGCAACACTTCAACTGAATGGATGCGCACTCCACGCTACTCTCACATACACAAGCAGAGCTCAAACTAGAAGGGCAAAGCCCATATGACTCGCATGCTCCTTATGGAACTTGCAATATTTAACATGAAAATGAGCGCTCAGAAGAAACCAAAAAGAAACGGTGGCATTAAAATGCAAAGTAACGTTGACCTTGATCTTTCTATGCTATAAACCTTGAGATGACCATTACCTCTGGTTCCAAATACACTCATGTATGATCAAATAAACTACAGCAAAAGTTGTATTATACCGAAAAATTGTGACCTTGGAATGACCTTGACCTTGACTTTGGGATGACCTTGACTTTTATGTGACCTCTCAAGCTCATGTATGATCAAATAACTCAATATTTTTGCATAATACGGGTTAAATATAAAAGCCATTTCACTGTACGATGACCTATTTTTAAAAATGTTTTTGCAAGGCCTAAAATAACATTGACTTCAAGATTTAAAAAAGGAATATATATATGAAAGAACAATCTATCATCTCTAAATAAAACAAGTTTGAGCTTTGTATATCTCATAGTTTAGAGTCAAGGTCACTTCAAAGTACATATACTGACGTTGGACAGCTCCAGTGACCTTGGATTGATGTTGACCAAATGTGCATAGGTGTGTCTCATTGATATCTATCATGCACCAAAGAATCATAAGTTCAATATTAATAACAGAAAAAATTTAAATGTTGTGGAAAATGTGCAATTTTTGACTAACATTTGTTGACCCTGTGACCTTGACCTTGAAGTGAAGTCATTTATAATGATCACTTATAAGGACTCGTGGAAATACACCATCTTACCAAGTTTGGTTGTGATAGTTGAAATAGGTTCTGACTTGCAAGTATTGCACAGATAGCAGAAGCAGATGGACGGATGGACAACAACAAAAATTTTAATGTCATTTTTGGACTATTTAGGACTCATCTTGCACAGATTTGCAAAGATATAGAATTTTTATTGGTGAGGGAGGGAAGGAGGGAAGGGGTAAGGTAGGGGTGTGAGTACATAGGCTCAACAGTGCTATATATGCGAGTCAAAAACATATAAGTTATAAGCAAACTTGAGCTAAAAACTGCTCACCTACTAAAATAAATAAAACGGACACAAATAAAAGACAGATACAAAATTCAAGTAAAACCAAGATTTATGAGCAGTAATTAAGAAAAACAATGTACATAACGGAGGAGTAAAACTAACATAAATTTGCACCATAAAAATGAAATGACACAGTCCAGAGCGTTATGGCTTCTATTTCGTTTAGAATGTAAATATGGGAATGCTATTTTGCTGACTACAGGACTCATTAAAAGTGGTAGAAGGAGGAAGCTACCTTGACCACAGTGTTGATGAGGACCATAAGAACGAGGGCAGAAGCTGAGTACAGCACCACCTTGCCTGCATGAAGAACCCAGTGACAGCTGCTTCTTGCTGCTCCCTACAACAGAAACCCACTCTCTCCGCATTCTTGCTTTGACTTTATCTCAAAACTCCAGACAAAACGTTTTGAGCACAATACCTTTGTAAAGAATCCGCTAATTTATCGCATCTTCCCAAACTGAGCTTGAGGACAGTTTCTCCTATTAGCATGTAGCAGCCACAGTAAACACAACATGTTGATGTCTTGCTGAGCCTGTTTAAAATAATATACATAGATAATTATGTTATGTTTGTCCTTCAGTTGACAAGATGACCAACTTCATCGGATGTCATCTGCAGGGTGGGAAGCATGGGTTTGCAGATGGCTGATAAGGCCAATCTGATCCCGGGAATGTCTCTGGCATTGTGGGCACATCTGATGGGTTGGGGTTGCTCTCTGCCACATGTGACTGTTGCTTGCTCGGTTCAGTAATTCACGAGAAAACGCAATAAAAATATTATTGTTTTGAACAACAAGTGAAACTGAGAGTGATAGACTGATCGACTGACCAACTGGTCAACAAACAGACTGCCACAAAATGATTGGCTATGAGTTGAAGTACCTGTATGCCAACATTTATCAAAATCGGCTAAGCCATTTTTAAAATATAGAGCAAAACATGTGTTAGCCAAAAAATTGACACCTTTGAGATAAAGCAAATATAATACCATGTGATGATGGCCACTAACCCAGGTAATGTTGTAAACTGCTCAGCCATTTTTAAAATATAGAGCAAAACATGTGTTAGCCAAAAAAATTGACACCTTTGAGATAAAGCAAATATGATACCACGTGATGATGGCCACTAACCCAGGTAATGTTGTAATAAAGTGTGGAAAAAATCCCTGCAGTAGTTCTTGAGATAGGATGTGAACGGATGGGTATTTTACTCATTCTTATTCCCAAATATTTCAAAGTATATAAAACAAAACAAAACAAACCAAAATGAAGGGGAAAGGGGAAAAAGGAGATGGGAGGATTCATGAAAATAAGCCTGCAGAAAGAGGTATGATGAACGTTCACACTTTGAGCAGTTTAACTAGCCCAATACCAACCCTGTAAGCCATGAGCAGCAATGTGGCCACAATAAAGGACAGCACCAGGGACCCAACAATCATCTTGTTAATAAACTGCAATAGGCACACCAACAGCAGTGACGCCACTTGCACTTTGAACGCTGTCTGGATCTGCAAGAAAATTACAAAACGTAACATAATACCTAACTGATTAACTGGAAAGGGTAGACCACGTGTAAGATTGCGAGCGGGCCAACTCACCACTGTGCTGCTCCATCATAAAAATGCTTTCAATTCATTCAATAAAGCAATGCAAGCAACTTTCAAATTTGCTGGGCTCGGATCAGTTTGTTACCTATGCGTCACAAAAGCCTACCACTTACAGTTCTGCAGTCAAATTGGGTTGGTCTCATCATTTCAATGGAAAAAAATTCAAACAAATAAAATTAATAAAGACTGAAATTGGTACACCAAGCATGCTTCTAGAAAAGACAGGACCTGTAGTTCTTCAGTTTATGTGTTTTACATGTAACTTAGGATTTTACAGAATACAGAATCTTTATTGTCCTCATAAATATTCACAAGGCGAATTATGACTCACGTGCTCCTTATAAATGGAACTCGCAATATTTAACATCAAAATGAGTGCCCAGAAAAAACAAAAGAAAACGATGGCATTAAAATGCAAAGTAATATTGACTTTGATCTTTCTATGCTCTTGATCTTGATATGACCTTGACCTCCAGCTCCAAATACTCATGTATGATCAAATAAACTACTGCAAAAGTTGTATTATGCCAAAAAGGGTGACCTGGGATGATCTTGACATTCATGGACTTGACCTTGGGATGACCTTGACCTTCATGTGATCTCTCATACAGATTTGATCAAATAACCCAATGTTTTTGCATACTATCCTATCCTATCCTGTCCCATAACCCGAAGGTCGTAGGGGCACCACAGATGATCGCTTAACCAGCATACTCCATCTTTCTCTGTCCTCAGCAGCCCTCATGGCTTCGCTCAGTGTCAAACCAGTCCATTCTCGAATGTTGTCCTCCCACCTCTTTTTCGGTCTCCCCCTTCTTCTACCTCCTTGCACTGTGCCTTGCAGAATGGTCTTTGCAAGGCCTGATGATCTGGTGACGTGGCCATACCATCGGAGTTTCCGTTTCTTCACCACTGTGAGCAGGTCATCGTGTTGTCCAATGGCTTGTGTGATGGTCTGTCGGACTTCAACGTTGGTGATGTGTTGGGTATAGGAAATGCACAGAAGTCTTCTGTAGCACCTCATCTCCATGCTTTGTATTCTTCGTTGGAGATCTGCTGTGAGGGTCCATGCTTCGCAAGCATATAGGAAGATGGAGATGACCAGAGAGCGCAGCAGTCTTACTTTGGAATGTAGACTGATGGTTCTGTCTTTCCAAATGGGCTTCAACCTTGTCAGGGCAGCAGTTGTTTGTGCGATCCTGGAGAGGACTTCCTGTCGAGACCCATTGTCTGACACAATGGCTCCTAAATATTTGAAGCTGTGCACTGTGTTGAGGGATTGGCCTTGTACTTTGATGTCCGTGTTGATGCCATTGGTGTTGTTGGTCATCATTTTGGTCTTCTCTGCACTTATTTCCATTCCATAAGCTCTGGAGGTGGTGTCAAGCCTCTGTACAAGCTGTTCAAGTTCTTGTTCCTCTCCAGCCAATCCATCAATATCATCCGCAAAACGAAGATTGGAGATTGCTCTGCCCCCTATGCTGACTGTGCCTTCGTGGTCTGCAAGAGCATCTGACATGATGCGCTCTAGGAAGATGTTGAAGAGTGTTGGGGAGAGTAGGCATCCTTGACGCACACCGATTGTTGTTCTGAACCAGTTCCCGATGACGCTGTTATGGAGGACTGCACTGGTAGCCTTGTCATACAGGCTTTTGATGACTTCTATAATTTTAGGGCTGATGTTGTACACTTTCATGGTTGCCCATAGAGCTGCATGCCAGACTCGGTCAAATGCCTTCTTGAAGTCTATGAACACATGATATAGATGTTGTTGGTGCTGTAGGTATTTCTCACAGATTATTCTGAGGTTGAAAATCTGTTCAGTGGTACTTCGCCCTGCCATGAATCCTGCTTGTTCTTCAGCTATGATTTGTTCAGCTTGTGGTTTCATCCTGTTGAGTATTATTTTCAGGAGGACCTTGCTGGGATGGCTGATGAGGCTGATGGTGCGGTAATTTTCACACTCCTGAAGGTTACCTTTTTTGGGAAGAGTGATGACAAGCGACTGGGTCCATGGTGTAGGCCATTCCCCACTCTGCCAGATCTTGTTACAGATAATGGTGAGAGCATCAGTCATCGCTTCTCCTCCTGCTTGTAGCAGTTCCGCTGGTATGTTGTCCACTCCCGCTGACTTCCCTTTCTTCAGCGATTGCACTGCTGCCTCAACTTCTTCCCGGAGAATTGGGAGGATTTCTTCTTCTTCTCTGCTCTCGGGACATGCTAGAACTGATGGGTCTCCATTTGGTGTATGGTTGTAAAGGTCAGAGCAGTACTCTGTCCATCTGTCCAAGACTTCTTGTTCTTCTGTAAGGCAAATGCCAGACTTGCTTTGGATAGTGGAGACTTTGGGCTGTTTAACACTTGTCAGCCGCTTCACAGTCTGGTAGGCCTTCTTGCTGTTGTTCTTGTTCAGATTGTTCTCTATTTCCTGGCATTGATCTTCTATCCAGTTCTCCTTTGCTGTGCGCATGCCTTTTCGGATGTCATTGTTGATTTTTCGGTAGACATCAGCTCCCTGTGAGGTGTTCTTTTTCTTTTTTAACTCTCTTCGTTTATCACACAGATCCAAAAGTTCAGGTGTGATCCACGGCTTCTTCTTTGGTCGGTGCTTGCCAAGGATCTCAGTGGCGGCATCTGTTACAGCTGAGTTGAAGGTATTGGTCATGGTGTTGACATCTACTTCGCCTGCCCCCAAAATAAGCAGTGGTGCAAATTTCCCTCCAATTGTGGCCTGAAATATTTTTGCCACCTCCGGGTCTTGCAGTTTGTCCAGGTCGAACTTCAGCCTAGTGCACTTTGCTGTATTTACTCTCTTCAAATGGAGCCGGAAAGACATCATCACGAGATCGTGGTCACTTCCAATGTCTGCTCCTGGAAAAGTGCGTGTCCTGCCAATGTTGATGCTTGATCTGAAGCGTTTCTTGACCATGATGTAGTCGATCTGGTTGTGATGTTCCCCGCCGGGACTGTGCCATGTCCATCGTCTGGATTTTTTGTGGAGACCAAGCGTGTTTGCCAGTACCAGATTGTTGTATCTGGCAAACTCCAATAGCCTCAGACCCCTGTCATTTGTCTCGTTGTTGCAGTGGGGTCCGCATGTGTCTCCCCAGTTGTGGTGCGCATCTTGGCCAACCTTGGCATTCCAGTCGCCTTGCACTATGACTATGTCCTTCTTCGGCACTTGGTCAAGGGCCGCCTGTATATTTTCATAAAAATCCTCCACTTCGCTGTCTTCATAGTCTGATGTTGGAGCATAGGCCTGGATGATGGTAATGTTGAAAGGGGTTGCTCTCAGACGGATGGTAATGAGTCTACTGGAGACTGGGCGGCAACCCATGACAGTGGCTAGAATGTTCTTGTGGACCAAGAATCCAACGCCGTGTTCGTGCCTGTCATCTCTACCGCTGAAATAGAGCTTGTGGCCTTTGTCAGTCGTTGTTTCACCTAGGCCTTTCCAGCGCAGTTCGCTGATACCTAGAACGTTCCATCGATAGTGGTCCAGCTCGTGGGCCAGTTCTTCTAATTTTCCTTCCGCAGTTAGGGTCCTGACATTCCAGGTTCCTATGACGATGTTGTTTCTCGTGCGGATCTTGCTAATTTGTCCATCAGTAGCATACTTTTCACCTCCGTCCTGGTGGCCAACGGAAGGCGCGGTCCTTGTGTAGCCGGGCGACGACCGATCCGGCATGGAATTAGTGGATAGCCTCATCATGTGTTGTGTCTTGGGCAAAAAAAGACCTGGCAGGGCCCAATCCTCTCCAGGCTGTTGGCCACAGCCGAAATCCACGAATACAGTGTGGCTCGCCTTGGCCCTGAGCACGTGGTCGTTGAACCTGTAGTAACGTGAGGTTCCTCCGCCCTGGCCGGTGCCTTCTGTGTAGAAGACTTTCGCCCAGTGATGCCGTGCTAACATCACCCCTGTTAGTCGCCTCTTACGACACGCCGGGAAACGTTGGGTCTATTCTATTTGCCCGAACCCACAGAGCACTTTTGCATACTATGAGTTAAATATAAAGCCATTCCACTGTACGATGAACTATTTTTGGTATGTTTTTGCAAGGCCTAAATTGACCTTGACCTTTAAGATCAATGCAAAAAAGTAACATATGTGAATAATCAAACCTCTAAATACACCAAGTTTTGACTTTATATCTCTCATAGTTTAGGTTCAAGGTCATTTCAAAGTACCTATACTAACCGACTTTGGACACCTCTGGCGAACTTGACCTTGTAATGAGGTTGACCAAATTTGCAAAGTATGTGTATCTCCATGATATCTATCAGGCATCAAAGATGAGTTCAATATTAATAACCTAGAAAAAAAAAAGTGGAATTTGGTGAAAAATGGTCATTTTTGCCTAACATTTTATGACCTTGACCTTGAAATGAAGTCATTCATCCACTGATCATTGTTGACGTCTCATGGGTATACACAATCTTACCAAGTTTGGTTATAATAGTTTAAATAGGCTCTGAATACTTAGACACTTGAAAGTTTTTGCACAAACAACGGCAGACGGTGGACAGACAGAAGGATACAAGATACAAGAAAACTTTATTATCTCACTCTGAGAAATTAAGACATGTTTTAAAGGACGTCATCAATCAATAAAAAGAAAACATAACACCTGTGCCCTACACAGTTGGCACTTCACATTCTTACTGGACATTCATATATAATTTTCCTTCACGCTTATATTAATGGACGGATATTTCTTTTTCGCTATATCACTTTTGGACTATTTAGGACTCATCTCACACAGATTTGCAAAAATCTAGATTTTTTTTTTTGGGAGGGGTGGGTTTGGGAAGGGTGTGGGGAAGTGGTGGGATGGTGCTAGTACAAAGACTCACATTGCTATCCACCATGTCAGTCCAAAAATCAAATTAATTAGACTCCCATAAAATAACAATGTATATTTCCCAATGACTTTGTGCAGGATGTGAGTTTTGGGAGGCTTATCTGTTGTAATACACTCCTAAGTAAATATTAAAAAAATACCCTATCCTATCCTATCCTATCCTATCCTGTCCCATAACCCGGAGGTCGTAGGGGCACCACAGATGAACGTTTAACCAGCATACTCCATCTTTCTCTGTCCTCAGCAGCCCTGATGGCTTCGCTCAGTGTCAAACCAGTCCATTCTCGAATGTTGTCCTCCCACCTCTTTTTCGGTCTCCCTCTTCTTCTACCTCCTTGCACTGTGCCTTGCAGAATGGTCTTTGCAAGGCCTGATGATCTGGTGACGTGGCCATATCATCGGAGTTTCCGTTTCTTCACCACTGTGAGCAGGTCATCGTGTTGTCCAATGGCTTATGTGAAAAAAAAAAAAAACTACCCTAAATAATACTCCCACATAAATTTGTTTGGACGAAAGATCAGAGCTGTGGGGTGTGCATTCAGGCAATACATTACATTGTCACCAACCTTTTGAGCTGGAAGAACATCCAGAATCCAGACCCCAAAGAGAGCAAAGGCCTGCAGAAGCATGATGAACTGATTGAACTGCCAGAACAAGCAGAAGATGAACGTCGACAGGAACATCACAAACACACTCCCCCGCTGAAATTATAAATACAACTGATATTACAGACAAGTTTAGTAACAGTCCATCATTAAACTGTTCAATCAAACTTGTTTTTTTTTAACCCTAAATAACCAAATGGCTTTATTTAACTAAAAACAACATACATTTCAAACATAAAGAAAATAAACTATTTATTGCAACAGTCTGAACACACTGTTGCAGGGACAGAACCTTATATTGTGCATCCAACATCCGGGTCCATGCATCTATTAGGTGTGTGAGTACGTGTGAGCATGCATGCATGGTGTACATGTATGTGTTATGTGTGTGTGCGTGTGAAATATGTACATTCATCTTCTACTTTCCATGGGGCTGCCACAATCAAAATCCTGAAGATTCTGCAGGAATATTGCGGGGAGGTTTGTGCATTCTAAAAATAAATTCATCATCTTCATATTATTTCTACTGGTATTTACAATTGTGTAAATTCTTCGTCCGTGTAACGCCTGTCACATGCCAGAAATTGTCCCATGCTTTTCCTGAAATGAAGATGTACTGACCTCATTCATGTGTGACAAAGGAGACCTTGATGTTTTTCATTATTATACCAATTTACCATCGTGACATCATTAACTACTGTAGTGGTGAAAGTAGTTTCTGCAAGCGCAACTAGAAATAGTAAAAACTTACTTGTTTCCAACCAGATACAGATGGGCTGAAGTAGTAAGTCATCGACAATGCTTGCAGCCACAAGAATGGCAAAGCGAAGCTTTCTCTCAAGGGCACAGTGTATTCCACCCGGGTTGTGTCCAGTCTAACAAACACAAACAGAAAGACTGAGCACAGATTATACAATACTATCAACATTAAATGGTTAGGAAAACGTTCTTTTACAGGCCCATTATATGCCTCAAATGTTTTATCCTTTCCAAACCCACACACATCTCCCCAAAATGGATAAACCTTCAGCAGAAATGTATGTATGAGAATGTGAATCCTCAATCAGAATGTGAAACACTTATAAAATGCTTAAAGGCCACCAAAACTGCAATTCTCATCCTTGTCCTCCTCATCTTCATCATCAACAACATTATAGAGCATACCCAAAAAAATGCATAATGCATTCATACCTGTTGATCATGTAAAAGGCAGAGGCCAGGATGCCAGCCAGCCAGCTGTTGGACAGCAGCCAGGTCATCAGGAATAAGGCTGCCACTAACATCCCATTCAAGGCAAAGATGCACTTGACATAGAACAATATTGCCGGACCCTGAGCATAACATAAGAAAAGAAATTACATAGCTTGCAATCAATGTAAACTAACTTAATTGTGATACGAACAAGTAAACTTACCAGAGCTCTCAAACAGCTGCATTATCACAACCTATGCTGTCAAAACACAACAGTTCTTCTGCACAGATGCAGAAGGACTAAAGGAAAATCTATGACGGCCTACTAGCTCCAAAACCTGACAATTACAAATATCATGAGATAATTACAAATATCATGGGATAAATACAATTATCAAGGGATAATTACAATTTTCATTGAAAAAGTATAAATATCTTCATGTGATCATATTTAATTTTCAGTTTTGTCTCTAGCAATCTGCCTGGAAATGTGCCAAAACCGAAAAGTGTAATTATCACATAATAATTACAAATTTCACTTCATAATTACAATTTTTACATGATCATGCTTAATTCTGACTAAGGCAGCTTACTTGCGCCAAAATGTGCAGTTACAGGTATCAGTGATAATAGTAATTAACATGTGTTCTGTAATCTGTGTAATTCACATTATGATAGCCTGTTACGTTGAAACGCGAATGGTGCGTATGAAATGCGCACGATGTTATGTGTGAAGCGCGTGCAATGGTAGGCTTGTGTGTGACGCGCGCGATAGATCTGTTCGTTTTATTTTGCAACGCATGCAGTAATAGAGTGTATTTATCTTTGATTTGATTTTGCGTTGTTATTAGCAGAGGCTTTGTGTAACGTTAGTGTTTTTAGTTGGTCGATATTGTTTGAGAATTTTCGGGAATTAGTTGTTTACTATCGATCGAAGCGTGTGGATTGTTCTGTTGGTTACCATGGAAGCTTCCATTCCAAATGGGGTTGTATGACGTGAGTCACGTGATGATGAAATTAATTTTGATTGGTTGTGGTGTTTTATGTAGGATTATTCTCGTTTGTTCCCGTGTATGTAGAGACTATATAAGCGCCGCACTGTTAAAAAGTTGAAAAGTTGTTGATAGTGAGTTGGAAAGTAAAAATTGAAAGTGGAAAGCGATTGTATGCAGTTGTTGATGTGTGCTGAATAAAAGTGGAAAACTTCATACGTCGACTTTGTGACTTGTATGCTGATTGAGCGGGTTACGACAGTCTCCATGACCTGATCGTGAAGGAACAATTTCTCAATGCCTGTCACAAGGACCTAGCGACCCACTTAGAAGAACAAAAGCTGCAGACGCTTAAAGATGTTACTGAGGCTGCTGAAAGATATCTCATCGCTCATGGGAAGACCCTGGGGCCAACCAGCGCGACGAAACATTTTCAGAAGACTGGAAACCATGGGAACCAGATCCAGGGGGGCCAGACGAGCCAGAGACAGACGGACTCCACGCCACCTCCCAGGGAAGGGCATTCAAGAGGCTGTTTCACCTGCAACGCTACAGACCACAGAGCGGCTAACTGTCCTCAAAACAAAAGTAGCGGACAGCGGAGCAGTACGGACAATTCAGCGGCGGGCAACCGGCAGAGGCGGTTCTCCAATCAACGGCAAACCAGTAGATCTGACCATCAAGTGTGCGGCGGGAGCGTCATTCTTCCGAGTGAGACCGAGCGCACAGCTACTCCTGCCGACGTGCAAGACTGATGGCCAACTCCTCCTTGCCAACGGGAAATCCATCCCCGTCGTCGCCAGCGCAGCTGTGACCGTCCAGAACATGCCTGTTTCCAAGGGACGCGTCGGAAATCATGAAGTGACTGTTCTAAGAGACTCTGGCTGCAGTGGGGTCATCGTCAGAGAAGACCTAATCGCTAAAGAACAGTTCACTGGTGAGTCAAAATGGACACTCATGGCCGACAGCAAATGTGTGAGAGCGCCAGTTGCGAAGATTCAAGTCAGCACCCCTTTCTACATAGGCGAAGTAGAAGCGGTTTGCCTGAAGAAGCCGCTATACGATTTGATGATCGGGAACATCGACGGCGCGAGACGACCTGACGACCCCGATCCAGAGTGGAGTCCTGCCTCAACCCAACGCGTCGAAGTTGTGGAGGAGGATCCATTGCCGTTTCCCGATGGAGACCTTACAGAGCTGTTACGGGACAATGTGGCTGCTCCGGCTCAGCCCTGCCGACCAGAGATCGTCGGTGCTGTCACTACCAGGGCCCAGGCCAAGAGAGACAAGACGACTACGCCACTGAAGGTCGCCGGCAACTCCAAAGCTGCCATCGTGGACAGAGATAAGCTGATCCAGCTCCAGGAAGCTGATAGCACTTTAAACAAGTACAGAAACCGCCAAGACCACGTGACCAAGGGCAGTGGCACGGTCTATTTTGAGGTGAAGGCCAAGATCCTGTACCGAATCTTCCAGCACCCGAGGGTCAACGGAGGGAAACCACTACGTCAAGTCTTGGTACCATTACCCCTAAGGCGCCAAGTGATGGAAGTAGCTCACGACTCTATCATGGGAGGTCACCTAGGCATCAGGAAGACGTCAGACAGAATCCAGGCGGTGTTCTACTGGCCAGGACTTCATGCGGACGTCAGCCGTTTCTGCCGATCATGTGACATTTGCCAGAAGACCATACCTCGAGGAAGGGTTCCTAAAGTACCTATGCAGAGGATGCCTTTGATCGACCGACCTTTCAAGAGGGTGGCCTTAGACTTAATCGGCGAAATAAGACCTCCGAGTGAAGAAGGTCATCGATGGGTACTGACTTTAGTAGACTATGCGACTCGGTACCCAGAAGCAGTGCCACTGAAGAAGATTGACACTGAAACTGTTGCAGAGGCGCTGGTGGACATGTTCAGCAGACTCGGAGTGCCTGAAGAGATCCTGACAGACCTCGGGACACAGTTCGTCTCTGACTGTATGAAGGAGGTCAACAGACTGCTGAGCATCCGGCATTTGACTACGACACCCTACCACCCCATGTGCAACGGGCTGGTCGAGAAGTTCAATGCTACGCTGAAGTCCACCCTGAAGAAACTGTGCAGCGAGCAGCCCAGACAATGGCATCGCTATATCAATGCCTTACTTTTCGCCTACAGAGAAGTACCGCAGGAGTCCACCGGCTTTTCTCCGTTCGAGCTGCTGTACAGAAGAACCATCCGAGGGCCGATGCACATCCTGAAAGAACTGTGGACGAAAGAAGTAGAGACCCCAGAGGTGAAGAACAGCTACCAGTACGTGTTTGAGTACGGGAGAAGCTTGAGCAGACTCTCGAGATAGCCAGAGAAAACCTGAAAAAGTCCCAAGACTGTGGAAAGCACTATTATGATCGTAGGGCTGTGAACAGGAAGTTTAAACCTGGCAACAAAGTGCTGGTGCTGCTACCTACTGATCATAATGAGTTGCTGATGCAGTGGAAAGGCCCGTACGAAGTGGAGACCGTGGTGGGGATCAACGACTACAAGGTGAAGGTCGGTCAGCATTCCAAGATATACCACGCCAACCTCCTTAAGCTGTACGTGGAAAGGCCATCAGAGACCGTGCATGCAGCAACAGCAGCTGAGATAGAGACAACAGCTTTGACAGCGAGGAACTGTTGGAACTGGGAGACTTCCACAGCAAAGAAGGCATCAATGATGTTAAGCTAGGACCGAGCTTGACGGAAGGTCAAAAGTTGGAGCTCAAGGACCTTATGGGCGAGTTTCCCCATAGCTTCAATGATGTCCCAGGCTCTACGACTTTGGTCGAACATGAAGTCCACCTCACTTCAAATATTCCCGTTCGATCAAAACCCTTCCCGATCCCTTTCAAGGCCCGCGAATCCTCGAAGAAAGACATCGATGAGATGCTGAAGATGGGCATCATCAGGGAGTCCAGTTCACCCTAAGCGTCCCCTGTCATGGTCGTGAAGAAGAAGGACGGGAGCAACAGAGTATGCATCGACTACAGAAAGGTTAATAAGATCACCGTCTTCGATCCCGAGCCGATGCCTACGGCAGCAGACCTCTTCCGCCAATTATCGGGGAGTAACATTTTCTCAAAGACTGACCTCAGCAAGGGTTATAGGCAAGTCCCCGTGCGTCAACAGGACATACCAAAGACTGCTTTCATAACTCCTGATGGGACGTACGAGTGCTTAAGGATGCCCTTTGGCATGGTCAACAGCGGAGCTACCCTGAAGAGAGGAATGAGGAAGATGCTCAAAGGGATGGACAACGTCGTGTGTTACTGGGACGACCTGTTAGTCCACACCCACACCTGGGAAGAGCATCTGCAGACCTTGAGGGAGCTATTTCACCGTCTGACAGAAGCTAACCTGACTGTGAGACCCAGTAAGTGCATTCTGGGAACTGACAACGTAGACTTTATTGGCCATTCGCTGAAAGAAGGACAAAAGGGGCTTCTGCTAGAAAACGTCACCAAAATTCTGAATGCTCCACGTCCCCAAACCAAGAAGCAGGTGCGATCTTTCCTGGGGTTGGCTGGATATTACAGGGAGTTTGTACCGAATTACTCCGCCATCACAGCACCCTTGTCGGACCTGGTGCGGAAAGGCTGTCCTAATCAAGTGGAGTGGGGACCGTCTCAGGAGAAGGCATACCAGACTGTGCGCGACCTCCTTTCGAAGGATCCGGTGCTACGACTGCCCGACACTTCCAAGGTATTCGTTTTAAGAACAGACGCAGCGGACGAAGGCATCGGCGCCATACTGATGCAAGAACACGAAGGGAAACTATTTCCGGTCAGTTACGCCAGCAAGATGCTGTCCAGGGCTGAGAAAAATTACTCGACCATGGAGAAAGAGTGCCTTGCCATCATATGGGGAATCCGGAAGTTCGAACTGTACCTTCAAGGAGTGAAGTTCGTGCTGCAGACTGATCACAAGCCGTTAACTTACTTGAACTCTGCCAAGTTTGTGAACAGTCGCATCATGAGATGGGCTATGTACTTGCAGAGCTTTAACATGTGAGTAGAATCTATCAAAGGATCAGACAATCTTGGTGCAAACTTTCTCAGCAGAGTGTGTGAGTAAAGAACAATGACAGTATCCAGAAAGACTGAAATAAGTTCTAATTTCTGATTTTGTTTGTGCATTACGTTTCAACGTTGTTGAAAGAAATTAGGTAAATTTCTTCTTCAGTGGGGGGTTATGTTACGTTGAAACGCGAATGGTGCGTATGAAATGCGCACGATGTTATGTGTGAAGCGCGTGCAATGGTAGGCTTGTGTGTGACGCGCGCGATAGATCTGTTCGTTTTATTTTGCAACGCATGCAGTAATAGAGTGTATTTATCTTTGATTTGATTTGATTTTGCGTTGTTATTAGTAGAGGCTTTGTGTAACGTTAGTGTTTTTAGTTGGTCGATATTGTTTGAGATTTTTCGGGAATTAGTTGTTTACTATCGATCGAAGCGTGTGGATTGTTCTGTTGGTTACCATGGAAGCTTCCATTCCAAATGGGGTTGTATGACGTGAGTCACGTGATGATGAAATTAATTTTGATTGGTTGTGGTGTTTTATGTAGGATTATTCTCGTTTGTTCCCGTGTATGTAGAGACTATATAAGCGCCGCACTGTTAAAAAGTTGAAAAGTTGTTGATAGTGAGTTGGAAAGTAAAAATTGAAAGTGGAAAGCGATTGTATGCAGTTGTTGATGTGTGCTGAATAAAAGTGGAAAACTTCATACGTCGACTTTGTGACTTGTATGCTGATTGAGCGGGTTGCGTGAATAAACGAATCTGAGCTACACTCATCAGTACTTCAGCATTGGGGCTGAATCCACTACTGATAGAAAACACCAACATCAAACCGAGTGTAACATAGCCTAATAGTGCCAAAACCTGATAATTATAAATATTATGTGATAATTACAAATATCAACGACATATTTAAAATTAACACGTACACATTGTAATTATCAAGTGAAAATTACAATTTTCGGTTTTGGCCCATTTTCAGGCAGATTACTAGAGCCAAAATTGAAAAGTAAACACGATCACAGGAAGGTATTTATAATTTTACAATGATAATTGTAATTGTCCCTTGATAATTCTAATGTTCCTATATTTGTAATTATCTCATGATATTTGTAATTATCAGGTTTTGGTGCTAGGAAGGCGTGGCAAATACTAATAATTATTAATTAACACTGTGGATTACCGTATCTCTGTAAATTACACAGAACACGTGTTAATTTCAGTTAGCTCGTGATAATGGTAACTCTTGTTTTTGGCGTTAGTAAGCTTTCATAAAAATCTATAGCTTGTCTCTGGATATATGACTTAATTCAAACTCTAACAAAACACAAGAGGGACAGCGTCATCCAAATCTAACAAAATGGAGTGCATTTGAAAAGAAGTCACAAGCAAATTCTATCCCCAAAACATTGAAAACCACACATCTGGAACAACTTGCTGTTTACCACTAACACAGACATAAAGCACGTATGTTTATCATCCATCTTAAAAATGTTTCCTTCATCCTTGTCAACAACAACAAAATCCTTGCAAAGAAGTATAGAAAAAGACTTCTCTTTAGGGATAGTAAAAGGTGCTTGTGTCTGATATCATACTGTAAAGGCAGCAGGCAAAATTCTGTACAGAACTGCCAGCATGACTTCCTGGTAAATGTTCATCCTCTCCAGGACATTAATGGTGTCTGGGTACTCTGTCAGCTGGTCTTTCATCAAATCCTGCATCCCTGTAAAAAAATAAAATAAAAAAAATAACTATCACGGACAAATTATGTTTGCTAATAATAGCAATAATGAAGCAGTGAAACTACCAGGAATACTGTTAAACCAAATCAAACCAGGCTACAAAAAAATGTTATGCCTCTTGGAATGTATGAAGCTTCAAAGTGCTTACACTACATTTTCTTGTAATTTATATAATTAATTAATTAAGCAATTAATAAATAAATCTTGAATCTTGACTACTGCTCAATTTGTCAATAGTTCAGAGCTGATACCATGCATTGGTGCTTAAAACATAGTTGTTTTTTTTTGTTTTTTTTGTTTTTTTTATCCCAGTAAATAAACTCTTGTAAAACACATTTCCTCTTTGCTCAGAACCTCACATCTTGGATGATACCATCAGCATGCCCTCATCATGGAAAATTTACTCCATTAAAAAGATAATGCCAACTGCTCTGTAATCCAGAACAGACACTGGTCATCAAAGCTTAGGGATTCTTATTATTGAAATATAAAAGGGAATATCACTATCAGGTAACTAAAAGCAAATAATTATTCATAGGTTTCATATGTTGGGAAAAATCCTGTACCTTGATACAAGGATGGAGCATGGACCACCTGCTTATAATACGAGTAGTATAATCCTGATTCTGTTCTGAAAGAAATCTCCCTTTCCAACTCCTGAAAGGAGACCAAATGAATTACAAAGGTTAGAAGTTGACAACAAGATCTTAAAACAACTGACAAGTTGAAAAGTTTATAAAAAAAAAACAAAGACACACACACTTTGTGGCAGGAAGGAAGATCCTAGATAAAAGATTAGTTTCCAATGGTTCAGACCGTAGGCCTTTCTTCAAAGAAAGATAAAAGATTGCTCTATGTTTCAAACCTTATGCCCTAAGGTCTAAAACATAAATCAATATTTTAGCAAGGATCTTCTTTACCATCACAAAAGGTTTTAAACACTTTTCACTTGTGAATGACATGCAGTTCATTAACACAAAATGTAGGTCTGTGTCTAACTTAGTCTAACACATCATAGCAATACATGTTTGCTTTGAATATCAACAAATAACAGTTACTTTTTTTCTCCAACCAAATCACAACCAAAAGGCATATATATATATATAGTTAATGGTGGATGAAACTTTTCAATAACTACAAAATCAGAAAAAAATAGACAAAAGAAAGAAAAAGGAAAGGTAGTTCCAT
Source organism: Oncomelania hupensis (assembly GCA_036898135.1). Classification (NCBI taxonomy): domain Eukaryota; kingdom Metazoa; phylum Mollusca; class Gastropoda; order Littorinimorpha; family Pomatiopsidae; genus Oncomelania; species Oncomelania hupensis. Next base: position 23,380,465 of record CM072515.1, on the reverse strand, counting down.
TACAATGGAAGAAAACACTAAAAAAAAAAAAGAAAAAAAAAAGAAGGGAAATATAAGAGAGAAAATAATTTAAAAAATGGCAGTAACTTTCAGCATATTACCAACCCACCTTGATATTTGCAAACCACAAATTGTTCTCATGGACGGTGTACATGAACCATGAATGCAGGTAACCACAGTACACCATAGCCGCCACGCCAACCACAGTGCTGGCCCACAGTAAAGGCTTGGGGTAAGCACTTGTGCCAGCTTTCTTCCTCGAGGGTACTGTTCCATTGTCATTGTCATAGCCAGACCTTGTGATAGTGGTGTTGGATGCAGTCTTGCGTTTCCTCAAAGAACTCATAGCAATTCCTGGAGGAGAAAAAATAAACGAGGAAAGTTTGCACTAGTTTCTTTAAACAGAATCAAGTCAAGTCTCTTAATCAGACAGAATACAAGTTAAGGTCATTCAATTTCAAACAGAACACACACAGTTAAGTTCCTTCAAGTTGATTCTACCTCAAGACTGGCATAATTTGAGTGAAAGGTGCAAGAAGAAATTGAATCATAACATTAACGTGAAAGGTTAACCATCACAGCTGTTGCACTGACTCCAGGCAACATATGCTTGTCAGTCATAATTTAAGTCAACCATTTTATAGATCTATTGATCAAGAACAATGCTATACCCTGATGAATAATTGTTTCTTATTTCTTCATCATATAACATGTATACATTAATTCTTCTTTTTGCCTAGATTTGATTATTGTTACTTTAAAAATGCTTTATGGTGATGAAAAACATGCTGAAGAAAACAAAATCTATACTACTTTCTAACTCAAACGTACATTTTTCACATTACTTTCGTAATTTTGTAATTAATTTTATAACATTTTATTTTTAGGTACCTATATACTTTGAAATAGTCAAGACTCAGAACGAGCAAAATTTATGTCCATCAGTCTGTTGCACACCATATCTCAAGAATCAATGAAAGGATTTTAACCAAACTTCATAGGAACACCACCATGGTGAGATCAGTTGCCAGCGCCCCAACCATCGTATTTGCCATACTGCAAAATCAAGGTTGCTGGGGTCAACTTGTTGTGAAACACGATTTGCTCTGTGTCTCAAAACAGATTAACACTTTAACAGATTTTGTTTATTTTTGGTATAAAGGAACTTCAACTCATGGCAATCATTCAGTGGTAGTCCGTGGTTGGTCAGTCGGTTGTTTGCTCTGAACTTAACTTTTTTGTTTAAAACACATTTGATGCCTTTTCTCAAGACTAACTGCACAGAATTTGATTATTTTTACAATGCGTATACTTTAACAACTAATCATTTTAGATCATTCATATTTACACTTTCTCAAAGGTGAAGGTCGCTGTGCTTCATCATTTTCTCAACAGGTATTGCGCAGTTTCTCAAAATTGGCTTGTTTTTTGGTTATGCGTGAGACCTGGAAATACATATGAATGGCTTGCCAACTTGTTTTTAACTTAAAAGAGAGCAACTTTCTTTTCTTTTTTTATTCGCCAATTCTGTTAATTAATTTATGTATGTGTAGCTGAGCAGAGTATTTGACTCCTGTCTCTTGGCCACAACCTTGAGAACACGGCCCGACCCTAGCTCTTACTTTTTATTTATCCCTTGTAAGACTAAGAGAGACATAAAAATTGTTGCCTTGCAAGGCGGAGAAGCATGTTGGTAGTAAACCGGTTTGCCAGCTACTAGTGCCACGACACTCACGGCTGTTCATAAGCGGTACTTTCAGGCTACGGCTAAAAATAACCCTTGTGCTGTCCCTTATCGCTGGCTGAACTGCTTGTAGCCAGATCCGAGACGCTGGCTGTGCATGGGTTTCGCACGGCATGGCCTGCTGGCGTGCCTAAAAATAGCTTTGAGCTGGTGGCTGAAAATGTACTTTCAGTGAAGGAAGTTTAAGCCGTGCACTCTCTGCAAAGTTACTGCCACTGCCTTGCATAAAATGCCTGCTGACAATGTAGTCCTGCTCACCACCAAAAGCAGAAGATAAATGGTCAGCCAGGAAGAACAAATGTCGTGTCGCCTTGTCCTGCATAACCCAATGCCCACTCCAAAGGATTCTGCACAGCAGGAGCCACCTAAGGCTAGTCTAACCAACAAATGGAAGGTAGACAACCTCTCTCACAAGCTTGAACCAGTCGCCTCCCTTTCAGCCACAAATCCCACAGCTCAAATCGAACCATGTCCTCATGGTTTCCCAGTTCTCAACAGGTTTGTCAGTCTCCATTCAATGATTAACAGTGAAAAAATGCCTTCAACAGTTCCCACGGCCCAGCATCATCCTGTTCCCGGTCATTGTGCACCACTTGTATCCGAGCGGAGTATTTGATTTTCAACCTCATAATAATCTGCGAGAAATACCTCTCTCAACAGAGCCGACAAGATCCTCTCTGACCCTTCCCACCCTGCCCACCCCCTGTTCGAACTTCTCCCCTCTGGCCGCCGCTTTCGATCCTTCAGATCCCACACTTCCCGCTTTAAAGATTCCTTTTACCCTCAAACTGTAAGATCTCTAAACGCTGCATCCTCCTCCAACCGCTGATCCCCCTGCCGTGCGCACGCCCTGCTTAGCGACTACTATAATTTAGAATGTTTTTGTGATCACTTTAGACTAGTCATTTGTGTTTTACTATATCTTTCTGTTTATCTGTTATTGTTGGGTATGCTTGTGCGAGTGTGTTTGGTTGTGCATACATGTGTGTATTTGTGTATGTAGGTATGTGTGCGTGTGTGTAAGAGAAAGAGAGAAAGAGTGAGAGAGAGAGAAAGAGAGAGAGAGATGTTAAATCTAAAACATTCTGCCATTGTCCAACACCAAATAATATTCCGATTGTTGTATCTATTACATGTCAATTGGCGAAATAAATTCCTGTTATCCTGTTATCCTACATCACCAACAACATCTATATTTGCAGACTTAAATAAAAAAAACATCTGACATGCAAATTTGTGGGCAACCATGAGAGTGTACAATATCAGCCCTAACATTATTGAAGTCATCAAAACTACAAAAGCCTGTAAGTCAAGGCTACCAGTGCAGTCCTCCATAACAGCGCCATCAGGAACTGATTTAGAACAACAATCGCCGTGTGTCAAGGATGCCTACTCTTTCCAACACTCTTCAGCATCTTCCTAGAGTGCATCATGTGAGATGCCTTTGCAGATCACCAAGGCGCTAGGCGCAGTTAGCATATGGGATAGAGCAACCTCTAACCTCCGTTTTGCGGATGACATTGATAGATTGGCTGGAGAGGAACAAGAACTTAAACAGCTGGTACAGAGGCTTGACACCAACCTCCAGAGCCTGTGGAAAGGAAATAAGTGCAGAGAAGACCAAAATGATGACCAACAACACAGATGGAATCAACACGGACATCAAAGTCCAAGGCCAATCCCTCAAATCAGTGCATAGTTTCAAATATTTAGGAGTTGCTGGTTAAATGATCATCTGTGGTGCCCCAACAACCTACGACTTACGGGATAGGACAGGATAGGACCAAAGGACACAAAGAATGAAACAAGTGTACAACACACCCCAGTCCACCAGCTGTGAATGAGTACATGGCTCTTTTTGAGACTGGGGAAAGGAAAACAGCTATAAAGAGGAGAGGAGATGAGCACACTCCTCATTAAGCTGGCCCAAAGAAAATAGATCCCAAGCGCCTCTCCCAACAATCAAAAGGTTACTGGAACACCTTTATCATCAATGAATCATTCAAGCATTACATTGTTACATTGTCTGCTAGTCCTTGTTGGGTTTGGCTATGTAGTGTAAATGAGTGGGGGATACATATTTCATGTCAAGTGAGAAAGTTTAAGTTTGGTTTTCTTTATCTTATGAACTTGCAGAAGTACATTTTCTGCTTCAGCATTGTGAAGTATCACATGATCTGCAGTGTTCCCGATTACGCACAGTAGTGCGTCAATTACGCACAAAATATGAAAAATGACGCAGAAAAATTTGCATGTGTGCGTCCTGTGGATGCACACATTTTTTTCTAATCGCTGAAGTAAAAAATACGGCCAACGAGTGGCGAACTAATTCACGGCATAATCAGAATCAGAACCCAACTGAGACTGCCATTGCAGACGATTATAGATTGTGTTGGGAGTTGTCGTCCTTAAAAATCGCATGCGCTCGCATTGTAAACTTCCTCCAAGCAATTCATTCACTGAACAGAAGAAATTTTCGTGAATCCATTCTTTGATTCTATCATACACGATCATGTCACTTCTGACTTGGTTGACTGGGCCCAAAACCCGCTCATCCACAGCAACATCAAGTACAGATCCTGTCATTATCGAAAATATGGAAGCTGTTGTGCAAGGTGCTCTGAAGGAGTTTGCAGCAACCAAGCGACTCAGGCTTAAACAAACATTTAATACATGTTTTAATTTTTTGGTTTTATATGATTATGATAACTAATGTGACGCTTTAACAAAGTAAAAAAAAAAGAAAGAAAAAAAGTGAGGCTTGGGCTTGTTTTTTCATTTCTTTTTCTGATTTGGGGACTCTCAAAATTTGCACAAGGACTCTTAAAATTTTATACATATGAGTCCCAAGGACTCTCATTTTTTGGGGGTGGAGGGAACACTGATCTGTTTCTCTCATCTCAGGTGGAGATTATCAATGAATATCATGTGTTCGTAGTACATTAAATTTCTGGTCTGAAAGAACTTGCCTTGTTTCATTCTTTAACTGAGAGAGAGAGAGAGAGAGAGATATATATAGAGAGAGAGAGAGAGAGAGAGAGAGAGAGAGAGAGAGAGAGAGAGAGAGCCTCTTCTGACTATGACGCATGTTTAGTGTTTACGTCATCATCACTGACCTCAAGTTTTTAAATTATTTTTCATCACTGAAGAAGGGCGTAGCCCGAAAGTCTTTGATTTTATATTTTTCTTGGTGTTTTGTGTGTATTTTGTTTCTGATTTTTATATTCTTTAACTGTTTGTGAGCATGTACATGTTGCATTCCACACCATGTAGTTGACAACACAGTTGATAAATTAATGATTTTAATTTAACGCTTTGAATTTGATAAAATACCATACACACAAAAACAATGTTTTGGTATGAAAAGGCAACCTTGACTCGTGTAGTTTCTCTTTCTAACATAATACCAAACATCTTGAGTACATTCTTCACATTAATTGATTAAACATGACTTTCAGGCCAATAAAAAACCAAACTGCATATTCAGTCGATAATAATAATTTTATATAGCGCAATTCCAAACACACTCACACACTTTCAAGTACTCAAAAGCACTTTCTACAGTAGGCACCGCGATAGTTTTGACTACCCAGTGCCTAAGAGACTTAACTTTTGACACTTCCTGCCCTCTGCGGAGCACAGCACGAAACTCCGCTTCGTCAGACTCATAGGAAGCGTGTGCATGCTATTTTATAAGACAACTCGAGACACAACCTTGAATCGCCTGCTATGGAAGTCTTCATTGTCATAATTTCGGCTTCAGCGATTCAGAAAAAATATGTATGCATGACGCACACATACAAACTTTTCTGTACCATGTTTCATATTTTGTGCCTATTTGATACACAGCTGTGTGTAATAGGCAACACTGAAAGATTCTGATTCTAATTATAGAAGGAACTATTATTATACTTATAGGAAGAAGGTGAACCTTTTTTCGATAATAATTAATATTCTCTGATTTGAAAAGTTTTCTTCTCCCACTGTCCATCAATCCTGCCATTCTGTCACAAGTTAGCATGATCAGTTTCCCATATAATTGTTAAATATTCCCACTCCACTCCTACATGTCTAGGAAGCAGAATACATATATTATCCTTAGTATGTTTAATTTATTTAGTTATAATTATGTGCTTTAATGTAAATTATGCAAGCGAAATTCATTAGGCCTAAATAACTTAAGTTCCGTAAATCAGTGAACTACAAAAGAAACGGTTATAGGAAGGACGGTAATTATCATGTCCTTTTAAAATGTACCAACTCTGTACTGGCCATGATTGGTGCAGCAGGCCCACAAAAATACATAACATGTATAATTATTATAAATAAATAAAAATAAAATCCAGTTAAGGTTGAGAATGTGGGAGGGGGCGGGTGGGGGAGAATTAGGTAGAATACCCCCCCCCCCCCCCCCAAAAAAAAAAAAAACAATTAAAAAATACATGCTCAATGCCCAATTATACCTGAATTTGTAACTATCCTTGAACAGCAAAAAAAATCCGCTGTATCAAACACGTCAGCAACGATACAAACGGTCTCTAACCTACAGACCACTAAATAGATTTACCGTAAGCAGACAGTTTTTCTGATGGAGTATTCTCCCCTTCGACGGCATTAAAAATAAAGTTACCAAAAACAAAAAAGAAAGAACAAATAAAACCTAAAAGTGTACATGTTCTGCAAATAATTATTACTGCTCAGTATAAATTTACATAGCCTCAAATAATTATTTGTATATTGTAATTCCTTTTCAATAGTGTGTGTGACGAGAATTGTATGATCATATTTGTATTTTTTGTGTTTTTAGTTACATGTCTTGTATATGCGCACGAAAGCGGAAGCACATGTGGAAATGGAAAGCATGGATAGTCGAAAAGAACTAGTATTAGTATAGTGTTGATTTATCCTGAGTGTTCCTTGGTTTACACTAAGTTTTGTAAGTATGTTTTTGTACTTACTTTCAGTTGCTGACATTGAATGCTTGTAAACAACCTTAGTCAATAACTGAAACAAGTTATCTTTATTGATTTTGTCCATGCTTCTAATTTTACAGTCGACAATGTCTGGGGAGTACTTGCGCTACAAAGCCAGTGCAATTTTTGGCCTCGTCGCTGGTGGAAAGATTGCTTTTCTGAATGCAGGTGAAAGAGTAGCGCGTCTTGTGGCAGTGAGTGCCTGTGAACAGGTCTTAATATGGGATCTTGTCACTAAAGAGTTGGTGAGTGATTAATTATTAATATTATTCATTACGGTCACCATCATCATCATCCTAATTTAATGACTCCATACTTTATAGTTTATACTATTACTATAGTTACTGTTAGTAAACGTGTAATTAAAGAAAAATTATGACGTGATTTTTGCAACACAAATTAGTGATCAAGAGATCATGTTAGGTCTAGCTAAGGTTTTCTTATAAATGCAAACAGGGTCGTGAACAATTTAAATGAACCTGCACAAATTTGCAAAAAATGTCAACGCTTTTAAGAACTTTCTGGACAACAATCCTAAATTTATAGCTAAGTTTAAAGAATATGACAATTCTTTGTAATTTTTTTTTTAAATGCACTAGCGTGACCCACACTTGTGTGTATTAAAACAATGAATGAAGAAGCATGGAATAGGCTGCAACTGCAAGGCCTAAAATTACGCCTCTACAACTAGGTAGAGTAATTTGAAAAAAAAACTTGTCAAAAGTCAAGGCTTAGGCTTAACAATCTTTCCAAATATTGTGCATTGCCATCGGTCAATAATCATTATCAATAAGTAAATATAGAATTTTAGGCAAGGTTAACATACATGTGATATATATGACTGGAAGTCAAAAGGTGCATAATCACATGCTCACATCTTCAAACACTTCCAACTATTTTATTTTAAAATATTATGTGAAGGAATTTGCTTGAATAGACATAAGAAACATAGCTTTAGCAGATAAGACAGTGTTGGATTTGGTAAAAGCAACATCCAAGTTGAAGATTTGGGATTTTAATCCAGTCAGAGCTTTACTGAGCGTGTGCAAAACGATGGAGAGACAACATGGTTCATAATGATCGCTTCTGTCTTACAACAGGGGCTATCCATTTGCTTACTTCTGTTTGTTTGGATAGTAAAGGGATCATTTTAACAGGATATTTGCTTTAAATAGGATTTTTTAAATATACAAATTAAGAAACTACCCTTTAAAAAGTCGTGTTATTTGTGACACTTTCGTGTCACACAGTCTTTCATACTTGAAGTAATCAAAAAAGGGTTTAAATACAAGTTGGATCAAACAGAAATCAATGTTTTCATTTTGTTTGGCATAGAATACTATTCTAAACAAAAAAGCTGTTTGTAGGCATAAGTACACTATAAAATACAGTACTTTTTAGCTTCGGTGTCACATTTGTCACAAATGACATATGTATTGTTATTATAATAATTAAAGGCAGTTTATTTTTAAATCCTGAATTTCTAGTAACTGAGAGTTGAATTGCACATGGTCAAACAGCCCATTTCCTTTGGTTCAATGGCAGGAAGGAGAGAAGGTAAGTCTTTTTTGTGGTGTCACACTTATATTTTAGTCACAAATGAAACACTGACGTCACAAATGACATTATAAAATATGTATTATTATAAATAAATCACAGATTATGTGAAATAAGTTAGATTTTAGGGTGTTTGAGTGTAGACACAACAAGCATGTCTCAACAGGAAGCTACATTAGCAGCCTAGGAATATTTTCTGATGTACTGCTATTTTGTGACACAATTTTGTTTCGTGTAACATATCACAAATGACACAAAATGTTTTAGTTTGTACAAGTTATGCTGTCCAGATTATTAATATGCTTGCTCAGTTTCATGAATTTTATTGCAACATTGTTTTAAGTTAAAACATTTGCATTGAATAACTTTTTTCATTCTAAGAACTTAGTTGTGTGTGTCATATGTTACAGAAATACATGTGACGACAAATTGTATTCTTACCATTGAAATAACATTTTCCATTTTTCTTTTTGTTTAATTTTTTTTTTCTTTTTTAGGTCTTAGGCCTAGGCTTTGTGGCCAGCTTTGCAAATACCTCTCCCAAACACAAATTATCTGAGGTGTTTATGAAAATCAAGAGCGACTCAAAGTTGATCCTGACAGATGGGAGGCCTTTTAGGAGAAACAGAAAGGAGTGTTTAAATGATGGTATTGCAATCGATCTGAGCAAAAGACACAGAATGGGTCAACCCGCAAAACCAAAAATATCTACCACAAGAATGTTGTAAGGCTTTTTTCAAGAAAGCACTGGAAGAGCTACAAAAGGCTACCTCTTACATTCAGCCGCAGATGATCAAGTATGGGAATATTTACATTATTCGTTTTTACTGCATTTGGAAAATAGTTTAATATCTGATTCTGTACTTTTAATATTTTTGTTACGAAAATACTTAAATTACATCCATAAAATTAATCTGTCCACAGTTTTCTTTCCAGAATTTTTTTTATAGGAAATTGTAACAATTGGATCCCAACTTACTACTTGAAGTATTTTAGTCTTGATAAGGTTGATTACATAATGTTAAAATGTGCTGTATGGGACTGTTGCAGGTCATTGCTTTTGGTCAGACAACAAGACTGGCCACTGAAGTTTCTCCGGTCATGGGGACAATATTTCACTTTTCTCGAAAAAGATTACCTTGACCATGGTGTGGGGATAGATGGTTTAAACATAAATGTATTCAACAAACCAGATAATAAAAGGTTAAACCAACTATGGTGCACAAAAGCACAAGGCTTAAATGAGTGCTACCCAAATAATAAATAATTTATCAAAAATATCACTGGCGGACAACAGGAAACAACAACACATTGATATAAATACAAGGAAAAAAGAAAAAAATAAATAAAAATAAAAGTAGATGAACTTGTTTTCCTTGATCCCACTATGGATTCACGTTTCCATTTTTATTTTTGAATTGCATGACATTTTTAAACTGATGCATTTTCATGATTAGTCATTTGTGACGTGTGACGGCATCTTACTTTGGCATATGTCGCAAATGACACAGTTAATATTTTTATTAACAAGTTTGCTGGTGTTTTAATATGTTTGATTTTAAGGATTTGTTTATCGAATTTTACAAGGAGTGCATGTGGTATATTTTCATACAATAGGGTATTTCTTGTGTTATTTGTGACGTGCAAAATCTGTCGCGTCACTCCCACAGTTGTCACAAATGACAGTAGAACTACCATTTCTGGCTTCAGTATCATTGTGCTGGTTTTCTTCACATATGTTGTCAAACTTACTTTTTATAAGTTATGAATAAATAATAGTATCACTTCAAATGCGTGTCTTGTTTTGTCGGAATGGAATTGTCTCCTACATAGTGAATGTCATTTGTGACTGTGACGACAAACAAAACCACTTTTCTTATTAAACTAGTTGGAAATTGTGATTTTTTTCTCCATCCCTGTCAGTAGAATCACTAACATAGTTTGTTCATGCTATCATATGCTGTCTTGTCCCAGCTGGATTATCACAATTATACACAGTTTGGTGTCACATGTCACAAATGACATTCTGCAAGCAGTCTCATTCAAAACTCAATTACTCAAGAACTAAGCAATCGAGCGCAAAGTCCTTTACCACACTGTATACTGTAACGCTTTTCCAGTATAAAAATGATCATCTTGCACATTTAATATCATTTTTATTTTTGAGGTCTGTGACTGTCACCTTTTGATCTCTAGTCATATGTAAATCATTTGTAAATACCATAACCATGAATGGCTAATTCCACTATACTGCTGAGAAAAGCTAAATACTGATGGGTGAATTTCTGTAGGTTGGAGCACAAGCATGACAAGGATTACATGCAGAGCATGTCATTTTAAAAAATATAAAGTATACTGTATAGACAACTTTACTTGGGATTTACTTCATCGTTGTGTTACTTTTTGCTATTCTATTTCTGTCTTTTTTGTCATTTGTGCACATAGTTGTAAATAGTCTATTTCGGTCTTTTTTTGTAATTTATCTACATAGTTGTAAATAGTCTGTACCTTTACTGTTCCATCTTTGGTGTATTGACTATTGTAGCAAAAGTGATGTTTTATCGAGTGCATGTATTTATATATATGTAATCAGTGATGCACAAGTTGCCCGGACACCGGACATTGACCGCTTGTTTTTTTAAATGTCCGATTGTCAAACCTCAAGGCGGACACCTTGTCCGATTAAAACGATGGCGAGTCGGACACGTGTCCGATAGTTTTCGCGTATTTTGCGGAGAGGGCGAAACGTTTATGCAGCGCTAGACGGAAAACCAAACAACAAGCCCCCGGGACCGTCGTCTACATGCTGAAACCTATATTATAATGCCTTATCTCCCTTGTCATCGCCTGCATGGGATTGCTATTTTTATCCCGAGTCACAAAGCAACACAGCCAACCAGCGCCCTTGAAACATATACAGCTTTGTTTTAGTCAATCGGTGCTCGCGACTTGAGTTTACGTTGGATCTGTGTTGGCATTGTACTTGTACTTTTGGTAAGCCAAACATTCGATCGAAATTATCGAAAATGTCTGCGAAAAAAAGACTGAAGGCGGATAAAAGCCAAATCTCAATAATCGTCTTATTTGTGGGTAATTCAGTTCCCAGCACATTAAAAGAAGCAGAGCCTACACGATCTGTGGAGGATTCTTCCGATGCCGATGGTCGCGAAGCCGAGAAACCGTCAACTTCGAGTCAGCCTACTAGTATTCGTGTTGATCGCGTTTTTCAGAAGGCGTGGGTAACATTTGACGATGAAAAAAAGGCCATGTTCTGTACGGTATTTCAAATTTCTGGTGTGGCAAGAAAATCGTATACTCGCGGCTGCGTTAACTTTTTTTAAAAAGTGCATTGGAAGATCATTTGACTACAGCTAGTCACAAACTAGCAATCCAAGTGCCCCAAGACGTTTGGACGTTTGGACATCGTCCGTGTATTCACCAAAAATCATACAAACAATAAAACAAACACAAATTCTTCGGGCCACCAGCCCCTAGAAAATATGGCGGGTCACGAGGTTTACAAAAGTGTTGAACATGATCTCTCAAAAATTACAATGGCGTTTACTTTCGTTAGGTTATTACATCAGCTCAAGTGTATCTGCTCATAAAATTCAGTTCGTAGTTTTAATGCATGAAAAATAAATAGTCCTAATCTCCATACATGAAACTTTGATTCGCTCTGTAGAATATGTATGTACGAATGTACAGGAAAAGTTAAATATTTTTCTCTATGGTCACTATACAGAATACATTCAGTTACAAAATGATTTTCATTTTCCAATACGTTGCAACATGAACACAATCCATTTCCTTCAATTTCATTGAAGGTTATCCTAAAAAATGAAGCTTTCAAAGGTAGAACTCCCAGTCGGAGCTTAATTAGGCAGTCTCTAAAGCATTTGATATGCATAAAATCAATATAGGCTTCTGTCTGAAAAATATCTTTAAATGTTCTATAATACTGATACGTATCTTTTCTCATTACAGAACTGTCCCACTCTTGTACATATTGATCTTTCATCCTCTGCTTAAACACGCTAACAAAAACATTCTCACTCCCCACACCTTGTTGTACCCAAGCATACCCAAAACCTAGAGAAAAAAGGGTGTTTTTTACTTTAGTCACCCAACAAGATTTACCTCTCTCATCCAAGTTAATTAGCATCTGGTAAGCCTGCTGAGGTAGCCTATCTGCATCTAATTTCAAGAGTTTTAGCCAGTATCGTATGCACCGTACTGCACTGTTTACATACAGAGGAAAGCGTCCTGTCTCTCCATAAATAAATTTGTTGGGTACTCCCTTGGGTACATTCAAAAATTTTTTACATGCCAGAGTATGAACCCTCTCAATATTATCTAATCTGTTAAGACCCCAAACCTCTGCGGCATACAGCAAAATTGGTTGAACCTGTGCATCAAAAATTTTAAAATAGCAATTTCTTGATATCTCTCTAAGCTTTGAGAGGTTCCTTACACATTCAAAACAAGCCCTTCTACCCTTCAATGCTAGTGCATTTACACCTTTTGTGATACTCATCTTTGTAGTAAATACAAATCCAAGATAATTATACTCATTTACAACTTCAAGATTCTTTCCATCAAGATGCCATTTTTCAGCCCTTCCCAAGAACCCTCCTTTGCGAAAAACGATTATTTTAGTCTTATCTATGTTTATGTTCAGATACAGTCTTTTGCATGCGTCATTTAGGACATTGATCTGGTTTTGTAACCCTCGAGGAGTGATGGACATCAACACAATATCATCAGCAAACAACAACAGGAACAAATCAACCAAGTTAGGCAATAACTGAATGCCATGCATACCATTTATATCTACAGCCGTTGCTACTTCATTAATAAACAGGGAAAACATTTCTGGGCTCAATATACAGCCTTGTCTCAGGCCCACTGGACAATCAAAAAAATCTGTGAGCTTATCCTCCACTCTAACACAGGACAACACTGACCTATATATAGACACAACAGCTTTCAAGAATTTCCCATTTATGTTGTTGTTATGCAACAGAATTTCAAACAAGGGTTGATGCTGTACAGAATCAAAAGCCTTTTTCAAGTCCACAAAACAGGCATATAATTTTCCTCCTCTTTTACTAAAACATTGTTCCACTATGGCATTTAAGGTGAAGATGTGATCCGTGGTAGAATACCCTTTCCTAAATCCTGCTTGCATTTCTGTGATCTTGTTGTTTTTCTCTACCCATCCCACTAGCCTTTTATTTAACACTGAAGTGTAACATTTACTGACTAGGCTCAGTAGCGATACCCCTCTGTAGTTGTCGGTAACACCCGTATCCCCCTTCTTAAAAATAGGCACTATAATGGCTTTAGCCCAATCAGCTGGGTAAGTCCCGTTATCGAGCAACGAGTTAAACAGTTTTGTCAAAAATAACACGGTTGTCTCCCCTGACAGCTTTATCATCTCCGCTAATATTTTATCAATGCCACAGGCTTTGCCTACTTTCAACTTCTTTACAGCTTCTCTCACTTCTTCCTTTGATATTGGCTTATTAAGCTCAAAACAAATGTCATTTTCATCAATGGGACCCATGTCTATCTTTTCTTCAAACATTGCATCTTTTTCTAGAACAGTATTTCCATTGAATAATTTTTGGAAATGATCAAACCACTCAGTTTCAGCAATATCTTCACTAATACCGCTTCTCTTTACCCCTGAAATTTTCTTTACTTCTCCCCAAAATAATTTTCCATGATGTTGCAGTGACGCTAAATATTCTGCCCTATTTCTTCCAAACTCTGTTTTCTTTTTACTAATCAACGTTTTGTATTTTTTCCGAGCTTCAACGTATAATTGTCTGTCTTGAGCCTGCTTTGTGAACCTGAATTTAGCTAACAAATGTCGGGCTAACTGTTTCGATGTGGAGCAATTCCTGTCCCACCATAAGGCCGCTTGCCGCGCGGCACCGACTTTTACTCGCTTTGACATACACTTGCCGGCCTCGCGCAGTGCATCCGTATACAGATCCAGCGCCGCGTCAACACTGTGGTCTAACAGCGCTCTGGCTCTTTCACAAGTAGCTTGAATAGCTTCCGAATAAAAATTGCCTACAAAAATCTCTTCTTTGCTTTTGTCCCAAATTGTTTTTGTAATCCATTTATCTTTTCTTCTCCTAATAACAATCTCGTCCTTTTTTCTTTGGATGTGAAAGGTCATAACCACTGGGAAATGAGGAGAGTCTATAAATGATTCTACACAGAAAGTTGAAATAAAATCTTTTGTACACAAGTCTTTAGATACAACAAAATAGTCAACTACACTTCCACCATTTGCACCCACAAAGGACAAGGCATCATCAAAATCAAATTTACATAACCCATTCACAATCACACAATCAGTCATAGAACATAAATCCAGCAAATTTCTTCCAAAAGCATTCACAACATCATCATCAGATTTCCTCCTCCACACATTCCTTTCATTTTCATCATCATCCATATCATTATCTCCATCCAGCCACAGATTGTCAACATTAAAAGACACAGCATTTTCACTTCCCGTTCTGGCATTTAAATCCCCACAGATAATCAAGGAGAAGTCATCAAATCTTTCATATAAATCAACCAAACATTGTTCTAAAACATCAATTCCATATCCTTGATTAGTGATATTCCAGTACTTACTATCGTATGGATGCACATAAACACAAACCAAGAAAATATCTTTTATCAAGCCAAAGAGATCTCTTTTCAACCTTAAAACAATCATATGGTCATACTGTACTACTACTTCTTCAACAAACTCAGAAATATCTTTTCTTATGAATACTAGCACTCCTCCAGACCTCCTTCCACTTCCAGTGTCACTTAATTTGACAGCTTTAGAACAGAGAACATCATAATCCTTAAAATATGCATAAGACATTTTTTCATAGTCAACAAAGGTTTCATTTAGTGAGAAAATGTCAAAACAATTTAGTGCATGAACAACGTCTGAAATCTCCTGCTTATTCAGCCATCCTTCACAATTCCAAGTACAAATTGAAATGTTATTTGGGCCTTGGCCACACCCCTATCTGCTCCTGTCCCCCCTTCCCTTCCCCTCTCCCTCTCTTCTCTTGTCCCTCGCCCCACTATTTGAAGTTCCTCCCCTACTTACCCCACCACTCCCTCTACCAATCTGCTGCGTCTTGTTGCTGGGCAGTGTCCACTGTTGCAGGCTTGTCTGTCCCTTGTCACCGTCACGCACACTTAGGCCTTGTTTACTTTTAACACTGTTCTGGTCAGGCCTACTACTCAATGAAGCTGTGCGTGTCGTCGTACGAGTTATCACGGGGCTTTCCCTACTGTAGCTTTTGTTGACACCACGTGCTGACATGGGGTTGCTTTGACGTCTGTTTACTTCAATGCGCTGCCTTGCTGTGTCAAGTTCGTGCCTCGCAGCCGCTGGCAGTGCCAAAACGTTGTCTCTTGCGTCGTCTGCATGACTGTCGATTTCCGTGGTTTCCGTTTCGTAGTAGTCGCCGCAGTCAGTCCTGTCTCCTGACAGGGGTGGGAAGTCTGGCACCGGCGTTGCAAAGGGGTTGAAGTGCCAATCGTCTGGGTCCCTCTCCCGTCTGTCGAAGTTCCCATAGGCCCCCTCTGTGTGTTGGTGTTGTTGTTGCTGTTGTTGTTGTCGCTGCTGCTGCTGTTGTTGCTGCCCCTCGTCATCGTAGTCGTTGCTGTGGGTTGCATGGTCGTGCGTGCCACTCCCGTTACTTCTCCTCTGCAGCATCACAATCTCGTTAGTGTCTTTCCTGTAGGTGAACACGCCTTCTTTCGTAATAAGTTTGTCGTATTTCAGCTTTGCCATTTCCCCGCTGGTGTGTAGAGCCTTTGCTCTCTCACGTAGGACTCTACGTTTCTCGCGTACAGCTACAGAGAAATCTTCATTGATAAATACTTTCTGAAATTGTTCTTGAGTCTTTAGAAGTCGGGCTTTTGATAGAATTAGCATTTTGTGTTTGTATGACAAGAACTTCGCAACAATAGTGTCTTCTTTTCCAGTTCTGTGTGCTCTTTCGATGACAATATCTTCTGAGATACCTAGGCCTTTCTCAATCACCTCCCTCACTTTTCTTTCACATGCGTCCCAACTCTCACTGCCAGAGTCCCTCTTAATGCCATAGAATACCAGATTGTTTCTTCGACTGTGATTTTCTAAAGTGTCACTCTTGCTGCGTATATTGTCAATCTCTGCACGTAGGTTGGTATTTTCTTCATGTAGGTCACAGACTCTGGATTCTAGGTCAATTACTTTGCTTTCAAGTTTTCCTTGGTTTTCGTTGATTTTTGCTAATCTTTCAGAAAACGTGTCTCTTATCTCCTGCATATTCGTGGTCATTGTCTGGAATTGTTGAATCTGGTTATTTTCAAACGCTTGCATTCTGTTGTTGAGTGCCTCAATGCCTTTCAGAATAGGATCATTATGGATACTAGAATTTTCCTGGGTTGTAGTCTGAGGGGCTGGGTCTTTCTTGTCTTCATTTTCTTTTCTCGACTTTGATGGAGAATTCGGTCCAGGGTTAAGTTCAATGTCACCGCAAAGCAATAATAGACACACCACAAACACAGTCACTCCACTGAATCGGCTTGACGGTACAGTAGGCCTATCACTCACAGCACAACAAAATGAAGGCGCACAGTGTTCACTATGTTTGTTCCACACAAACTGCTTCAAATTGTCCATCACCTTGCACAGGAATCGACCAATTACTTGCCTGTGTTGTATACTTTCACTAGGCATTGTTGTTGTTGACTACTAATACTCCAGTCTCTCACAGTAACACAAATTTTACAAAGTTTTTACGCTGGTTTAGAAAGAGCAGCCATACTCGATCTCACAAAACCACGTGACCCCAAGTGCCCCAAGAGCAACACAATGAAGAGGTTTGTGAGGATCTATTGTTGACAAATCAGGAGGTGGCAATGATCACCACAGCGAGAGCTGTAAACTGGCTAATAAAAGAAAATCTGCCTCTCGCGAAATTTGGCTCTGTTATGCAGCTTTTGAAAGACAGTAACGCAGAAAACATTCAATCTCTTGATGTCTCAGAGGGGGTACACTGAAAACGCTTCAAAAAGAGTATCTTCACCGGATTGTAAAGAAGTGGGCAAGCAAGAGAAAACGCTACATTTTCAAGAATTGAACTTTCACTGCTTCGAAGTGCCTCTTTACTGTTCAGTATTACCAAGTAAACAACAAGACTTCTTGGCAACAATGCCAGTGTCCTATTACTTTTTTGTATTCAGGACATCATGTCCTTTTGGTTTTTTGTGTTCAGGACATAATGTCCTATTAGGGTCCCAAAACATGTGCATCACTGTGTAATGACTATGTAAAGCGTGGTGAGTCTGGTCATAGGCTGGAGTACCCGCTATATAAAAATCCGTTATTATTATTATTATTATTATTACTTTGTGCTGTAACATTTTTCAGATTGATGAATGTTCACTTTGACTTTGTAATGGTTTTTTTCTTCTGTGCAATGGTAGGTTACCACATTGGTAGGTGATCGCCATGAAGTTACAGCCCTTGCCAGGTCACCTGATTATTCTCGCGTGGCGGTGGGCTACAGAGATGGTGCAGTGAGAGTGTTTGACATTCACAGTGCAGACGGCAAGTGCTCCACCATTTTCCTGGGCCATCGTAGGGCTGTCACGGCCTTGGCTTTTGACCACGATGGCATGAGGCTGGCTTCCGGCTCACAGGTACTTGTAAACATTGTAAACATGCATCCATTAATTGTGTGACTCACATGCATAGCAATGTCAGTCTCTGTACTCACCCCAAAATATTTTTTTTCCTGATTTTCACAAATCTATTCGAGATGAGTACTAAATGGTAAAAAAATAATATCGAACAAAAATGTCTGTCCATCTGTCTGTCCGCCCTTTACCGTCTGTCTGTCTCGTCTGCCCTCCACCGTCCATCTGTGCACAAACTTGAAAGTGGTTAAGTACTCAGAACCTATTTCAACTTTCACTTAACCAAAGTTAGTAAGATGGTATATATCCATGATACCTCGAAAATGATCAGCGAATGTATGACTTCACTTGGAGGTCACAGTGTCATAAAATGTTGGTCAAAAAATGGCAATTGTTTCACTTTTTTCCTTGGTTTGTAGCGTTTAAGAAGATTTGGGAAAAATGGATTTCATTTTTCAGGCTCTGGGAAGTCTTTAAAAAATGAATGCTGTGTGTATAGTTTGTAAAAGTTTGGGAATTTTGAATGATTGCTACAGCTACACGGAATCCACATTGTGCATCAATCACAGCCATGTTTATTCAAAAGAAAAATTAAGATAATAAAAACGAAAACAAGTGCATTTGAGCAGGTATTTTGATCAAATTAGATTTCTAACTGGAAATTGATTGATTCTTTGAATTACCTCCCTTTAAAGACATCCTGGGTCCCTTTGCAAAAATCAAAATGCTGAGTTCGTTCACAGGCTTCCAAACCTGTGGTTCATGTGTTTTTAATGTTCTATGGCTGGAAAATCCGCCATATAAAAGCTGCTATGAAAAGTAGCATCAAACAAACGATCACCTTTTTATTCCACTTTTTGAAAATCTATTGATGTGACAAGAATAGATGAAGGTGCCGTCATGAGTCATAATCAGTGTAAGCTGCTTTAGATTAAAATTTAGTGTTACCAGACTAGAGGTGAAGATGAAAAGACCAAACTTCAGACATGTAGATGAGGCCTTCTCAAAAGTTGCTAGCCAAAATGGGACATTGGACCCAAAAATAAAAGTTAACTAAGCAGTTATGTTTTATGTGTCTGTATGTTGGGCAAGGATCGGTGTGTAAAAAAGTAGGTGAAAAGATCATCTGAGAAGTAGGAGCAAAAATAATGACATCTGATGTGTAGAAAGTTGAAAGTGCCGTATGTTACATGTAGACAAAGTATAACTGTAGAAAACCCCACAAAGGATCTCAGTAGCTTGGAATTTGATGTACATCTAACAAGAGGCACTATTACTAAGCAAAACGGGTTCTTGTACTATTTTCTTGCGCCACACAGTCTTTAAGAATTATATTTTTCACTTTGTCTCCGTCACATACGACACAATGAACAATAAGTTTATATCCTGCATAAAAACAAAACACAATTTTTACAACACACACACATAATTTTATTTAACTTCAGTTTCTTCAATTAAAAAAAACAGACTAAAGCCACTTGTTATCCGTGAGTTCTGCTCCAGTTACACAATTATGTCGTATGTTACTTTTGGATCGGAGACAAAATCTGAAAACTTGTGTAGCAGAGCAGAGTATTTGATTCCCGTCTCTCGGCCACCACCTTGAGAACATGGACAACCCCTCTCCAAAGCTTGAACCAGTCGCCTCCCGTTCTGCCACAGGTCCCACAGCTCAAATCAAACCATGTTCTCATGGTTTCCCAGTTCGCAACAGATATGTCTGGAATGGACACTGACTATGCCCAGTCAGTCTCCATTCACTGACTTACGGTTGTTTGGGCACCACTGATAATCGTTTAACCAGTGTACTCCATCTTTCCTGTACTTGGCAACCCTCGTGGCTTCACTCGATGCGAAGCCAGTCCATTCTCGAATATTGTCCTCACACCTCTTTTTATGTCTCCCTCTTCTTCTGCCTTCTTGCACTGTTCCTTGCAGATGGTCTTTTCAAGGCCTGAGGCTCTGGTGACGTGGACATACCATTGGAATTTTCGTTTCTTCACCACTATGAGCATGTCATCATGTTGTCCAATGGCTTGTGTGATGGTCTGTTGCACGGCAGTGGAGCCCTGTGTAAAACTTGACTCTCTGCCTACATGTGCTAGCTATTTTTAGCGAAGCTTGGAGCCGATCCAGATGCTGACGCCAACGCCACGCTCTCTGCAGTACACAGCTATGAGGAAACGTATGGCTCATCATCCTATTTTTGTGTACTAAAAGTGATCATTTTATGTGGAATATCCTTTGTATTGTGATAATGGTTTGCATTTAGTTACTTCCATATCTGTGTTTTGTGTTAGCATAATCTATAACCACGAAGTCGATTTGGTTTGTGCAGAGGTGCCAACCAGTACAGATTGACCGTATTTAATTCCGGCGAAGTGAATTAAATACGGAAATATGGTAGCTTTTATAAAAATACGGAGGAAAAGTTGCCGATCGGTTATCTTTGCCAGCGGTGCTTCTGTACCGGTTTCTGGTCTCATAATAGTACTCATGCACTCACTGAACATCGCTGCGTTCAACAAGCTGATTTTCGTGGTGATTTTAGAGTAAAACAAGTGTGGTGTTCAACAAGCTGATTTTTATCATGATTTTAGAGGATTGAAAATAGCCTTCTGTTTCAGAGGGAAGCCTGTCGTTACTTTTTAGTGTCATAGGCTAGGTTTTGCGAGAGAAAAAAATACTGACAAATGTTAAAAAATACTGACAAACGGGTCCGGAAATACTGACAAGAAGATTAGGGGGTTGGCACCTCTGTTTGTGTTATATTTAAGTTGATTTGACAGCACTAGCTGTCCGGTCCTGCACTATAAGCTTACTAGCAGTGGACCGGTTTTACGTTTTCGAGTGTGTATACGTGTACATTGTAATTACACATTTGAATCCTCCTTACAATGTTCACCATTTGAAGTCACTTAGTACAAAGTTTGAACTTTCTGGTGATGTGGTCGACATTATAAAAGCTCTTCTTGTGTTTGGTTGCTGGCCTCTGTAATTGCAGCGAATTTACGAAAGTCTCGTGGTGCTAATGGTGCAAGCAATAGGCACTCAATTGCATGTAGCGCAGCCGCCCAAGTGCCAGTTGCATAGCTTGTGCTGTGGGTCGCTGGCCGTTTCTCAGCTGGTTATAATCAGTCCAGCCTGCGTTAAGGGACCCTACGAGGCGGAACTAAGGGAGTTTTTAGCCACAGACTGAAAGTACTTGAATGCACTACCGTGGTTGGACTTCACCATTGGTGATGTGCTGGGTATAGCAAATGCCCAGAAGTCTTCTGTAACACCTCATCTCCAGGCTTTTTATTCTTTGTTGTAGATCTGCTGTGAGGGTCCATGTTTCGCATGAGTATAAGAAGAGGGAGATAAAAAGGGAGCACAGCAGCCTTACCTTGGAATATAGACTGATGGTCCTGTCTTTCCAAATGGGCTTCAACCTAGTCAGGGCAGGAGTTGTTTGTACGATCCTGGAGATGATTTCCTGTCTGGACCCATTGATACAATGGCTCCTAAATGTTTGAAGCTATGCACTGTGTTGAGGGTTTGGATTTTGATGTCTATGTTGATGCCATTGGTGTTGTTGGTCATCATTTGGGTCTTCTCTGCACTTATTTCCATTTCATAGGCTCTGGAAGTGGTGTCAAGCCTCTGTATCAGATGTTCAAGTTCTTGTTCCTCTTCAGCCATTCCATCAATGTCGTCAGCAAAATTGAGTTTGGAGGTTCTACTTTACGAGAAATTTAAATAGTGTTTAGTGTCGTGTTCACTGTAATTTAAAAAGTATTCACTATTTCTGCCAGGTGCTGTGGTTGTTTTCAGCAAAAAGCTAAACCATTTACAGTACAAGATCCATTTTTGTCGGTCAGCTTGCTGCAAAGCGTGTAACGTCTGATCAGTCGACCTTTACGCTGGTACATCTCTTGAAAAATGAAGTTACTTATACCACAAAACAGTCACAGCACACACACACACACACACACACACACAAGATTCTGCATTTTTATTAACAGACATACTGAGGTGCATATGACACAGCCATTCCAATGTCCCATTTTATGAGAGCAACTGGTAACATATTTCCGATTTTTTTTAAATCGTACCCTGGAGTGAAACCTTCAAATGTATCTTATGTTTCTCTTCAACAATGTCTCTTGAAGAGATACACACAAACTGCAAGCAGCCAGGCATACAAAGAAAAAGATACAATAAGTAAATGAGGCATGGAATCAGTAGCTGTCAGCTTTTGAGAAGCCCTCATATATGTGTAATCTACATCGTTAGTAGTAATGATTTCTGCTTTGGCCTTTAGTTTGTACCTTTTTGGTCATGGTGAAGATTTAAAAAAAAAAGTAAAAATGGTCTTGAAAGTTTGTGAATTTTTACGAACTTTGTTATTAATATTGAACTTATGATTCTTTGTTGCATAATATCAATGTGACACACATACTGTGAAAATTTGGTCAACCTCACTCAAAGGTCAAGATTACTAGAGCTGTCCAAAGTCAGATTGTATGGATACTTCGAAGTGACCTCGATCCTAAACTATGAAGGATATATAGAGAGTGCAAAGTTGTTGTATTTAGAGATGATAGATTGATCTTTCATAAGTGTTCCGTTTTGACGTTGCTCTGGAAGGTCAAGATCTTTTTAGACCTTGCAAAAACATACAAAAAATAGGTCATCGTACAGTGAAATGATCAGACGTGCATAAGAGATTATGTAAAGATCAAGGTCATCCCAAGGTCAAAATTTTTTTAGGCTAAAAAAATCTTTTGCTGTACTTTATTTGTACATGAGTGTATTTGGTGCTAGAGGTCAATGTCATCTCAAGGTCAAGAGCATAGAAAGATCAAAGTCGTTATTACTTTAATGCCACCATTTCATTTTCTTTTTTCTGGGCACTCATTTTCATGTTAAATATTGCAAGTTCCATAAGGAGCATGTGAGTCATATAGGCTTTGCCATTGTAGTTTTTTTTAGTACTAGTACCCATGCTGTTTATTATTGGTGTACAGAAAGTACTAAAAGAGTTCACAGGGCAGAGAAAGTGGGAACAAAAAGAGCAAAAATAAGTGAAAATGACCTAAAATAAGCATGCAGGTGTCAAGAGAAGTTCTAAGCATATCAAAATTGGTGGTGCATATGTAATTTTGATTACATATTACTGAAAAATCAGCTCGGTGAACGGCCCTATTCAATTCAATTCATTTTCCATTAGGAGTCGCAAAGAAAAAGGAATAATGGAGCAAAAAAAGGGAATTAAAAGAGCGAAAAGGTGTACATTAGATTGTATTATATCACTGAAAGATCAGCTTGGTGCGTTAGATTTGGGGTAAAATTATGTCTTTTGACGTTACTCTGATACAGAAAGTACGGCCCACCTAGACAAAATAGATATAAAAAGAACGAAAAGGAGTGATAATAACCAAAATACATTCAAAAGGGGTTCAATGCATATCAAAAGTGGTGTTTAATTGGTAAATTGGATTACATATCACTGAAACATCAGCCAGGTGAACGGTCCGACATTACTCTGAGACAGACAAAAGAGGAATAAAAAGAGCGAACAGGGAAATAACAGAGCGAAAAGGAGCCGAAATAAATAAAAGAGTTTCAAAGGGAGTTCAATACATATGAAAAGATACCTTTAATGGGTACATTGGATAACATATCACTGAAACAGCTGGGTGGGGAAACCGTTGTCTAGGGACATTACTCTGAGAAAGAGATGACAGGGAGACCATCAGTAGGCCTAATGGATTACAGATTAATATTCCCTCAAATCCAGCACTTGATTTATTTATGGATTTAGTAATTACTTCAATTGATACGCATTCACCTCCTTTTGAATTCTTTTGCTTATTACATGTTATTTTTACTCATTTATCCCCCCTTTTTTGCTATTTGATCGAATCCACATTACGGACCCTATAATCAGGGCTAGAAATTAACTTTTTTCTTTGGGGGCCACCGGGCCCCTTGATTGAAAAATTTGAGGGCCCACAAGCAACTTTCGGGGCCCAACTTGAAAAATAATGCAAACAAAAAACAAAAGAATTATTGACAATAAAATAAGTAGAAAGTACAATTTGTCTGATAATCTAAAATAAAAACAATTGAATTTCCAATGTTGCTGAGTGATGTCATTTTTATTTGCCTTTTCTTTCACTTTCAAACATTACCAACAAAAAAGGTGAAACAACACACACACACATTCAGTGACACACATATTCCAGTGACTAGTGAGCCTGAAATGGCCATGAAACAAAATTAAAAATCAAGTGAGTCTCTTGTATAATACTTTTCAGTTTTGTGACTTGTTTTAGCAACTGTATGGCGACGATATGTAGCCATACTTTCGTACTTGCAAAGATGGACATTTTGCGCTTATGTTGTGCCATAGCCTTTTGTTTATTATATTAAAAAGATATTGAAGTGTATATTAAACTTTTGAGTGCAAAATTAAAGGGTTTCCGCTTATTTTGTCTGTGTTTTTTTCTGTCCAAATTTAGGGCACCGGTGTGGGTTGCTTCCCTTGGCCCAAATACGAAACTGCCGAGTAGAGCTAGCTGTAGCAGACAAATTATTTTGCGGGCCAAGCGGGCTCTTCGTTTTTCAACTTTCCGAGCCCGAAATCAACTTTGCGGGTTTTTGGCCCCGGGCCCCCGCTAATTTCGAGCACTGCTATATCGAGATGATTTGTTAGCCATATGTGATCCAATTTACCCAATAAACACCTCAATTGATATGCATTTAATTCATATTTAATAATGTTTTTTTGAATTTTAAATCCTTTTGCTCTTTTATTTCCCTTTGTGCTTTTTGCATTCCTCTTTTTGATCGTCTTGGATTGATGTCTGCAACTACTGGAAATGCCAGAATCAGCTTGCACTAAGTGATATGTGATCCAATTTACCCAGTAAATACCTCAATTGATATAAATTCGCCTCCTTACAAATTCTTTTTGCTTATAACATTTCCTTTTTCGCGGTTTTATTCCCATTTTTGCTCTTTACATTCATCTTTTTGCTGGTCTTGGATTGATGGTCTGAATTATAAATTAATATCTCTGAATCGGCCAAGAAAATTTTATATACATACATTAGTAGTTAATCAAATTCACTCTCTAACCACTTCTTTCAATATGGATTAAGCTTAATTAGGCTTCTGTTTACTATTTTGGGGTCCGTTTCGCTTATTTTTGCTCTTTTCGTTCCCCTTTTTGCTGCCCCTTTTCGCTCTTTTTGTATTTTCTGTAGACCCTTTTATTATTATTGTGTGCCAATACCCATAGTATTTTTTATTATGGTATGTTCATGTTGTTTGTCAGTCTTACATTGCCAGTTCCCCTGTATTTGCCATGATCATCCTATTAGTGCCCACTATATGATTTATTAGGTTTATAGTGCCAATAATTACGCATAGTACTCTTGACGGCATGTGTGGACATTGTTGAGCAGACCAGGCATCAGCACATAGAGTAATTTTTAATGACAATTATTGTGAAGATTTGACCAGTTTTGATGGCACACAACATTTGTACAGTAATTTTCCAGAGCAAGGTACAAGATTCTATATATGTACAAATGCAGAAGTGTACGTGAGAAAAATTCCTGTCATTGATAAAAATATTTTATTTGTTATTTGTTTTTAGGACACAGATGTTACTGTATGGGACCTGGTAAGCGAGGCTGGACTGTTCCGTTTGAAAGGTCACACCAACGAAATCACCAAAATCGCTTTCTTCAAAAATCGAGAAATTATTGCCACCAGGTCAGTTTACAGCATGTAATTGCACACTGTATTTCTTTATAAATATAGTTACATCTGCGTTTGGAATTTATGTTAGTGGTAAATCACTATAGGCACCCCCTTGTCATCATCTTCCTATACTCTTGTGAAACATGGACCCTCACAGCAGACCTACAATGAAGAATACAAAGCATGGAGATGAGATGCTACAGAAGACTTCTGGACATTTCCTATACTCATCGCATCACCCAACGAGAAAGTCCGACAGACTATCACACAAATCATTGGACAACAGAAATTCTGATGGTATGGCCACCGCTCTAGAGCTTCTGGTTTGGCAAAAGCCGTCTTGCAAGGCACGGTGCAAGGAGTCAAAAGAGGAGGGAAACAGAAAAAGTGGTGGGAAGACAATATTCGAGAAGGGAATGGCTTGACACTGAGTGAAGCCATGAGGACTGCTGAGGACAGATGTCAAGTATGTTTCTTTATTTTGCCTCCATTGTAATACTATTTGGTGCATTAACTCATTGCCAGAGATGCACGTCATATGAAGCGGTTCACATCATTTGAAGAGTGAATATTGAGGTTTACGTTTACACCCACCATTAGTGATAGGGCATACGGGGATAACCATCCCATGGAACAAGGGGTAGGGACCTAAATCAACACCAGGTGATGGCTAGAGCTTCTCTTTCAGTTTGTGAGTACCGTTGTTCAGTTGATGTGAGAGCATGGCTTGCAAATTGGATGATGCGACCATCTTGAGTGAGTGCAGCTGAGACTCCTATTGGACTTTCATCATCAGTGTAGATCTCGGTCGGCTTCTTCGGGGCAAAATAAAGCAAGGGTCGTCGCTGCACTGAGTGCTCATGGCAACTCAGACGCTGTGGTTTAGGATGGAGATAAAAATAGACTGCCTGATCACTGCCACCCCCTCCAAACACTCCCATGCCCCACATTTTCCCTTTCTTTCTGTCGGTTCAGTACATGCCCCAAACATAAGCCTCTTCACAGCAGTTTCTACACATGCAGCAGCATAACCACACTGTGAGCACGGGCTGCTCCGGTCTGTTCAGAGTGTGTATAGCGTTAGTTAGGATTAACTACTTCAGAAACGAAGTTTTAAATTTTTTTTTTTAATATGTTCTGTAAGATTCAGTCCAACATTGCGTAACAAACAGCACATTTACACTTCAAAGATTTGTTACTAATATGAATTAAGCCTAAAAAAATTCAAGAACCTTCTAAACAGGTTTTTTAAAAAGCAAAGGAACTGACGCAGGCAAAATGCTATAAAACAAAGAGGAGAATCTCAAACACATTCAACATAATAAATTTTAAAAAACAAAAACAAAACTTATTTATTCAGAATTACCAGAAAATTTAGATATGCTGCTACACAAAGCAAAAATGGTGTCTTATCACGATATCGTAGATTCTGGAACGAAAACTCCCAAGCACGCTGGCTGTCAGAGGTCCAACCAGGCTATTGTTAGGTTCAGGCAGTGTGACTAAAAGGAGTCAAATTAAGCACTGCCTCTATGCTGTGTGCTGTTTTTTACCTTGGCGAATACTGTGTTGTGCTTCCCAATCCACGATCAGGGAGTCATAATTTTAGTCACCTGGTGTAGATCATGAGTCATCATGGCGTAGCTTAGAATGTGATGAGCTCCACAAAAGTTCATAATTCCTAGAAGACTTCAGCCCTCCACCATATTGGTTCATGTAGGCAGATCGAGGATGGTCTTGAGCTTATTTTGGCTTGGTTTGACACCTTCTCTGAAAACATGTCCAAAATATTCTATTGATTTCTTGTTGTAGACACACTTGTCAGTATGTGTACAAACGGCTGTAAATATTTATACTGTTTTTCTTCCTGGGCCTAACCGGGCATATAAATAGCTGTGAATAGGTTTTTGCTATTCTATTTTCTGTCTTTTTTGTCATTTGTGTACATAGTTGTAAATAGTATATTTTTGTCTTTTTTGTAATGTATGTACATAGTTGTAAATAGTCTGTACCTTTACTGTCCCGTCTTTTGGTGTATTGTAGTAAAAGGGATGTTTCATCGAGTGCATGTACTTATATGTAATGACTATGTAAAGCGTGGTGAGTCTGGTCATAGGCTGGAGTACCCACTATATAAAAATCCGTTATTATTATTATTATTATTATTATTATTATTATGGAGTGTCAATCCTGGCGTCATGGTCTTGCTGTGAAGATCCATAGCAGAGATTGTCATCGCTGATGTTCACGACATTGTTGTGCTTGGCATCGTCTCTTGGAAGATTTTGCTGGCT
This sequence comes from Oncomelania hupensis, assembly GCA_036898135.1. Taxonomy (NCBI): domain Eukaryota; kingdom Metazoa; phylum Mollusca; class Gastropoda; order Littorinimorpha; family Pomatiopsidae; genus Oncomelania; species Oncomelania hupensis. Next base: position 23,352,416 of record CM072515.1, on the reverse strand, counting down.
GAGTTCACAGAAAAGAAAAGAGGGTTGTAGCAAGTACAATCCAAGATGTTTAGCGAAAGTTGTAATGTAGCACGTTTCTTCATCGAGCCCCGGTTGGTTGTTGCCCTAGTTCAGGTCTATCTCGCTGAAGACTTTGGCACCAGATAGCATGGTCTTCAGTTCATCCAGCATTGGAGTAGCATGCCTCTCTCTTCTGATGGCTTTGTTTGCTGTGCATTTGTCAAGGGACAACAATAGCATGTCCATCATCAAATAGTGCCAGCAGCGCCTCCACTTCTTGAGACTGCTCAAGAGGCTCAGACTTAACAAGACAATATTCGCACACTTCTATCAAGCCATGATTTAGAGTATCCTGTGCTTAAGCATCCCGGTCTGGTTTCGAGACGCCACTTCAGGCGAGAAGTTTGATCTTGAAAGAATCGTAAAACGCGCGGCTAAAATCTTTGTTGCTATTTACCATCCCTTGCATCCATATACAGCACGCGTTTGGTTAGAAGGGCCAGCATCATTGGTGATTCATCTCATCCAGTCAACCACCTGTTCCAACTCCTCCCCTCGGGCAAACGCTTCAGAACATTAAAAGTTAGAACCAGTCATTTTAGACCCAGCTTCATTTAGTACCGGTGACCTCATTCGTTCACAGAAGATGAGTTTTGCACAATTTCTTGATGTTTTAATTTACATTGTATGAAGTTTATGTCTCGATTTATTCACCCATGTAGAATTGTGTATGAGAGTGTTTGTGTGTGGGTTAGTGTGTGTATATATGGGCGGCATTGCGTGCTTTACTTCTTAAAACAACTCTTTCTCTTAGATTATTCAATGTTTAATGTCCAGTGAAAGCATGTTTGTTGTTGTAGAGTGACTGAATGTTTTACCGCCTCACCAAAACAAAATCCTATGTATTTTGAATTCATTGGGTTATACGGTATTTTGACAGTGTCTTGGCTTAGTTTGGAAGGAAGTCAGCTACAAAGTGCGTACATAGGTAAAAAGTTTAATCAACGTCATGTCTGGATTCGATAGACCCTTTTCACAGACCTTTTTGTTTTTTACAGCCGGGAATTAATTGTGATTTTATTTCTGCATCTGTATGATGGACGTTGCGTGTAACAGTTAGCTGTTTAAGTTCACCGTAAAAGTCATCCACGTCATCTTCTTTTTGTTCACAACGACGGAAAACATATCTCTGAAACTCTACATTCGATGAGTATTTTATTTTTTAAATTTTATTTTATTTTGTTTCAATGTTCTTGTATAGTGCTTTTCCAGTTCAAGAGCTGCTTAAGGTGCTGGCCGATACAAGATCTAACATAAGCCGCTTGAGGCGCCCACTTCAAGCCTTTGGGCTCATCGTCTGACAACATGTTTCACACAGTGATATTATTTTTCTGTGAGATAATACTTTGTGCCTTCAGTTTGAATTTGGATCTCATTAGTGATTAGAGCTGCATTGTTGCTCTGCGTTTTAGTTCCAAGGACAAGTTGGTCAAGTTCTGGGATCTTCAAACTCAGGTTTGCTTCAGGACACTGGCTTCCCACAAAGGAGAGGTACTGGAAATGTATTTATTTAATTATTTATTTATGATTGCATTTATTTATTTATTAACTTATTAATAGGAATATATTTCATTTAATATTTCTTATTTTCCCAATAACACCAATGTCTCAAAGATGACATTGATGATATCCAGTTGTAAGGTGCAGCTTAACCATGCTGTCTGAATGCTCAGGGTGCACATGAAAAAAAGGAGAAGAGGGAAAAAGCAGTATTTTACATAAACAACATTGATTTACTAAGACTGAAAGAGTATATTTGTGTGTAAGATGTGTAACCTTTCATTTTGTTTGCATATAGTCTCTAGTTCAGGGCCGATTTTGCTGTCAGTGAAGCTGAAATGTCCCTATATTATTGTTGAAAGAAATGTGTTTGGGATTTCTTTGCAGATTCTTATTGTGTTGTTTTTTGATGTGCAGGTGTATACGTTTGCTTTGGTGAAGGACGATCATCAGTTGGTCACAGGATCTGCTGACAATGAACTGAGGGTGTGGGACATCAAGTTCCAGGATGAGGTGAGATCAACATTTTTAGTTGTTAGTTGTTGGTATAATGTTATTTTGTTTATAGTACGTGATTTTTTTAATTAAAAAAAAATTGTGTATTTGAATGAATTTTAATTTTGCATTTATGTGGCGTGTGTTTCATATTGATATTCTGTCTAACCGACTAACAATTTTTTTCTGTAATCTGGCGTTTTAGTAGGATCATTATTTTTCTATGTGAGCAGGAAAACGAAGAAGAAGATGATGAACAACAGCCAGCAAAGCGACCAAGAAAAGAAGCTGATGGAAGTGATGATGGAGAAGATGATGATGAAGATGAGAAATCAGTAAGTATTTGCCTTGATTTTGTAAGAGAAACCCGTTTGAACAAATTATCACGCTCTGTGTGCACTTTGTTACTTTCCTCTATTGAATGAGCAACAGTTTGTAACTGATTCAGGCGTTTCCTGTAAGAAGAGTAATTTTTTTTTTGGTGACCTAACGTGGTAATGTGTGTGTGTGTGCATTTTTGCTCCTCACATTTTCACCAACTCCACTCCCTTGTGGATTACACAAGTATTTAGACAAATAATTTTATCTTCCAGTATATAAGTGTTATTTTTGCTAACCACTTATTTTTATTTTTGGTATTTTTCCAGCAATTACTGAGGTGTGAGAGCAAAGGTTCTGTTCAAACCGAGTCTAAAGGCAGAATCACCAACATCGTGACCGATTCTACTGGCAGATATCTCCTATGTCATGTATGTGTTCTTATTTGGCAATAGACTTAGCAAATAGCAATGAAACGGGAACAAGAAAACAAGAAAACATTGGTTTGTTATTTTATGGGACAAAATGACATAAAGAGAGTGAACTAAAAATTAGGAATGGAGTATAGTCTTCACAAGAGGTTGTATCATTATATTTGAGAAAAATCAGTTTGCAGTGTCTTGACCAGTTAAAATTCACGACGAAGTACATTTTAATGTAAGATGAGTAAGACGTGCTGAAGCTTTGAAGTCATATTAAATTATTATTTATTACAGGGACCAGGAAAAAAGTGCGACGTGTTTCTCATTGCATCGGAGGAGGAACTGCGCAAGACACTAAACAAACGTCGCAAGAAGGCTAGACTCAGGTACGTTCATTAAACGCTTACGTTCATTCATACAAACACATACAGTGTAATGCACTATATTTAAGCTTATTTGTGCCATTGGAAAATGTTGTTATATATGCGTATTCTTTTGAATGAGAATTCACATTTTGGTGGCACTGTATACAATATTTCTTGTGTGTAAAACTGAAAGTGCTAGCATGACCACTGTTTCATCAGTTTCCAGTCTCCTGCCAACATCTATTTTTTGGTTATTTTGTTGTCACAATATCTCTTTCTATTCTTGCTCAAGAATCCGCCTCGTCCAGTCTTTCATCACTGCACTTCTTTTTCTGTTCTCTGTTTTTTTTGTGCTGTTATCAGGGCTGAAGGTGAGAATAAGGACAGTGAGGAGATTGCAGCTCCTTCTCTGATTGTGGAGGATGAGATACGCAGAATCAGCAGCTTTAGGGTTCGGGCTAAGCTCAGAGGCTTGGATTTCATTGCCACAAAGCCTGGTGTATTCAAGGTAAGCGCATATTTATCTGGCATTGAGCAAATTGCACACACTCCCACACACCTCCACCCTTTTTGCCTTCCTCTTTAGTTTTCAATATAATGGTTTACAAATCAACTCACATCTACTCTAATGTGCTTTTGTTTTCTGGTTTGATGTTGCAGCTTTGTGTGACCCCTGGGTAAGAGAGAACTTCGAACTGTAGAACTTTATTTGGGACAAAGATTTTAGACTGCAATCTAATCTTCCAATAAAGAGAGAGAGAGAGAGAGGAGTGTTGGAGTGTTCCTTGAAATTCTTGACATGTTAATGCTTAGTAAAATTATCTGATGCCTTATAATTTATGTAATCTCCCCTCAATCACGTTCATGTGGATGATTAGCCAATAGGTTGAAACGCCTGTTGTAATGCTATTGAATTCACGTGCAGGTAACCTCGCTGCTGAACACCAACAGTGTGGAAGTGGCGGAAGTCGAAGTAGTGGATGCTCACAACGTGAGGTTGGAGGTGTCTACCTGCTTGGAGAGGGGCGGCCATCGCACCGAAGTCAGGACTGTAGCCTTCAGCTCAGACAGCTCCCTTATCTTGTCAGCAAGCGGAGAGCAAGCCAAAGTCTGGTTGAGATTCTCTGAAGACTTTGATGACGACGATAGGATGTGAGTTGAAATGTGCTATTTGTTATGTTGTACTGAAAATGAAGGACAGTATTATGAACTGGCAAGAGAAAGAAGGATAAACAGCAAGAAATAGTAAAGATTACTTTTTATCAGCTTTAGTGCAGAGCAGTGCAATAAAATGTAGACCTTCAGTGAAGAATGTTGATCTGATATATCATAAACGTTCAAACAAATAGTAATAAAGATGACAATATTTACAATGATTGTAGTGGCCCTGGCATGTGAGAAATATGATCAGAATGTTACACAAAATGACCTACACCTGTTGCCAGGAGAAACTGCAGGTTTCAAAGCTAACCGTCTTGTATAAAGATTACTGAAGGTTTTTATATTTAACACATTTGCTAGTTATTAGCTTTTTTTCTATAGGTCTTACACTGTCACACAATTCTTTGTTTTGCCTAAAGTGTGTTACTAAATTATGACATGTATTCTATGTTGGCAGTGGAATGTTGAAATGTACATGCACGCTGGATTGTGGATACGCACTGTGTTCTACCTTTGCTCCTGGTGACAAGCATGTCATCATTGGTACTAAGGTGAGGGATGCACACTGTATGAAGTACACTGCCTTCTTATATGTATTTTTTTAACATTAATAATGCATTTTCTGCATTATGTAGAGAAAATTATGTGATAGAAAGCTTGGATTAAGAGACACATTTTCAGTGTGGGAAAATCCTTCTGAAATAAAGTCAGTGAGAAAAAGAAAGTTACAAATAAATGTTTTATGGTCTTCATTGTTGATAACGACAATCTGTCTCTGTCTTGTTTGGTTGAACATTTGACCTTTGTCTTTATGCTTTGACAGACTGGACAGCTGCAAGTATTTGACATTGCATCCCGGACAATGACATCCTGCATCGATGCACACAAGGACACTATCTGGTCATTGAGTATGGCTCCCAAAGACAAGGTAAAGCCTCATCAGTAGTAATAGTAGTGCTAATAAATGTGCATTTCAGATGTTTCTTTATCAACCAAAACAATTATGATTAATATTTTACAAAGGTAGAAAAAGGAACTAACCAATGAAGATTTCGGAAGAGCTAACCTTTTCTACATGATTAGCATTGCTGAGAGCATAATAAACAGGAATGGTCATGTTTGAGATAGCATTGATTGGGTTATGTTAGTGTATTTGTTACTGTCTTTAGGACAGCATTGGATGAAGTTACAATTGCACAGTTATGGGAAACAGAAGTGGGATGTCTTAAACAGATTTAATTAAATTATAGATTATGCTAACTTCTCATGCTAAGTTTTTGTAAAACTTGTCCTTGTTGCCACTGCCAAATGTATCCCCTGTACCACGACCCATTGAGTTTTCTTTGGGGCCATTTGTTTACTGGGTTTATTGCACGTGTTTGCTCTTTTTTTTGTGCTCGTTTCAGAATGGGATAATCACAGGTAGCAAGGATCAGACTGTGAAGTTCTGGAAGTTTGAGTTGGTCAGTTCTGCGAATGATGCTGGAAGGTAAGTCTTGTTTTGTGTTTTACTTGATGCTAGAAACTCAGAAGGTAATAATGCTTGTAAACTGGGGCATGTGCTATGATTCTTTTAATTTCTCAATAGAGGTTTGTATGTCACAGTTTAGTTTTTGTTAATGCTGATGTCTCTGTTGTGTAGCTTTTCATAGATGTCTTCCATTTGCTTGACTTCTAGGAAACACTTGTCGTTGGTCCAGTATCGCACACTGCAGTTGGATGATCAGATCACCTGCGTGACATACAGTCCAGATCAGAGGCTTGTGGCTGTGGCGCTGCTCGACAATACTGTCAAGATATTCTTTGTGGACACATTGAAGGTTTGTGCTAGATTTTTCTATTTATAATGGTGTGATTTCTCAGTATGTACCGGCAGGTCAAAATTAAAAACTACACATAAACTTATGAAATGTGCAGAAACAGAAAGCAGAAGACATACCAAATACAATACAAAAGGAATTTTGTGTCTATCTTTAATAGAAGCTGATATGTTGACAAAATTCTTGCCCAATTTTGGCTGTTACATCAATCATTCTCAATCATACAGAGAACCAGCCTATTTTTTTTCCAGGCCATTGTGATCAGTGATCAGCAAGAAGCAGCTCTTGGACTTCAAACTTGGCCACAAATGCCAAAACAAGGGTGTCTAATACAGAAAACATTGAAACTACAATAACTTTTGCACTTTTCATCCCATCTTAATCATTCAATGTGAACTATTCTAGTTTTTCAGAGCTGTTTCTTTTGACCTGCAGGTTAACATTATTCTAATTGTATATGTCACCCCCACTCCTCCACCCCCTTCATTCTCTACCTTTTCTCCCACCTCCCCTCCCCTCCCCTCATTTAAAATGGGCATTCTCCAACTCCACCAGTAAACTGCAGTTACTGTGCTAAGTGCAGTTTCTTTTTTTTTTTCTTCTTCATATTCTTACATTGCAGTTGTTCCACACACTGTATGGAGGCAGCTCCCCGGTGTTGTGCATGGACATCTCCACAGACTCCACAGTCATTGCAACGGGGGCAGCAGACAAAAATTTGCGACTTTGGGGCTTGGATTTCGGGGACCTGAGAAAAACCCTCTTTGCCCACGATGATAGGTGAGAGTAAAACAGTACACTTAGTGTTGAGGGTATGCAATTGCTGTTGTTCTTGTTTCAAAGCTTTTGCCGGTGATTGGGAATAACATGTAATAATATTATCATGCTCCCATCTTTTAACTCATTCTATACTAGCGAGGGTTGCTTCCCCTTTTATTGTTCAATACTGGCTGATTTGTACATATGAGTTACTAAAAAAAAAAATTTTTTTTTACAAAAAATTGTAGTAGAGACTTGATAGTGTAGGTCCATAAAGAAATAAAAATGTTTAATAGAATCTTTGCTATTGACCGATTTATTAAACCACCCCACCACTTCCTCCCTTTCTTCCCTACGAAATGTGCACATCTGGTTCCCACAGAATAAGCTACAAGCAGTATAAGGAACACAACAATTCAATAATAGACCTTTCCCTCATTGTTGTGAAAAAAAGCGTTATCTTCAGTTGTAGCGTACCTACAGTGCTGGAATTACCCATCACTTTCATCAATGTCTTCTTCACCATTTTGTCCACTAGTATCACTTTTAACGTCCACTTCCTTGTTAGAAGCCCACTCTCTTTCAAACAACAATAGTCAGTACCAGACGAATGTTGCAAGCATACTCTAAAATCAAAATATAAGACTTTTTTTTCCACCTTATTTTGATATACTATGTTGAGTCTACACACTGCAACTTTTGAATGTAGAGGTACACGTTTGTCAATAGGAAAGCGTTGTGCGCTGACACTATTCACCAATAGCGTAGCAAAGTATAGAAAGAGTTAATGCGATGTGTTGTTTCACCGTCATCACCATTCAAACATTGGAAATATGTAAAGGTTATTGATGTTGCAATACAAATATTTATTGTGATGCGTTATTTGATAACCATCATTCAGATGTAAAGGCTGTGGATATTGGGATGAAGCGTTTATGGGTGGCTCATTTGCAGTGTAAGTTGTGTGAAGTTCATCCCCAAGACACACATGCTGTTCACTGGAGGCAAGGACCGCTTGATCAAACAATGGGACGCTGACCACTTTCAGCACATCATTACGCTGAAGGTATGCACTACACTGAACATCAACAGAAGAATGATAATCCCAATGTTCATAATCATACATTCAGGTTTTCCTATTGTTCACTTTTATCAGTTTGTAAGCCACCAAAACTAGTAATACAATTTTTCTTTTCATAAATAAATGTACTACAAGGGAAAGAGAGAGAGAAAAGAGTAAAACTGAACAAGTTGGCTGGTGTAACTGTTTACAATTACAAGTTATGAACTGATGAGTGATGATGCCAAGTTTTTGTTGTGGTTTTTATTCTCAAGGTTATTCCGTCGTTTTTTTTTCCCTTCCGCTCTTTTTCCCCATTACAAAAATGTGTATTTTATTTTTTGCCACCCCAACTTCTGGTAACAGCATGCATTCTTTTTATTTTGATATCACAAAGTATGTTGTTGCAGGGTCACCAGGCAGAAATCAGAGCTTTGGCTGTCAGTCCTTGCGGTCGTTTTGTGGTCAGTTCCAGCCACGACTTCTCCCTTCGTATGTGGAGGAAAACAGAGGAACTGCTTGTCCTTCACGATGAACGTGAACAGGTGAATAGACTTCTTTCCTCAGGACATTGCGCATACTCTTATTAACAGTTATTAGACAACAGTCTAGTCTGTAAAAGAACAGTCTAGTTGGTAAAAGGACAATCTAGTTTGTAAACACGAAAAATAATTCGCAACACCAAACTGTTCAAAAATCAGAGCATGGAATTCTCCGCGTTTCCGCGATTTTCCGCGGTACAGGGCCTTGCTTTTCGCTGAAATCTTTTAAGTTTCCGCGGAAACAAAATCTGTATGAAGGTGTGACGATTTTTTTCTTGTTCTGATCCAGTGAATCTCTAAACGGGTTGCCGATCTCAAAAAGCGCGATTCACACTGGTGTAGCTGGGTAGCTTTAGTTGTCAAAGATGGCGGAGAGGCGAATTGTGAATCGTGGTGAGGTTTTCGTGGATGACACTGCTCGAAATGGGTGGAGGTGGGCTTGGTTAGAGGTAAAAGTCGGAGAAGAACTGCTTTCATTTCACATTAGAAAGCTACAGCAATGCAGCCTGGAGAGTGAATGAGGAGAGAAAGGAGAAAAACCGGGAGACAAAGAGCAAGAAAGCAGAAGAACTCAACGTTACACTTAAAAAAACTACCATCCAAAAGAAAGGCAACAGAAACTATTGAGTCTGCAAATGAGAGAGCAAGCCAAAAGCATCAGAAATCTCTTGAAGTGTCATCTTCCTGCTTTGCCCCTGTAGAATCAACAAATCTAGAGCTTGAACCATCAACCAGCCAGATCCAATCATCTTTCGTGGAAACAGATTGTGCTCATGCTGCCAGCCAGTCACCAGTCCCCACAAAAAAGAAGCAGAGTTCATTGCTCAATTTTCAGATAAACTGGAATTCACACACATAAACTGTGTATACAGATATATTGTTAAAATGCTCTTTATTTTATTTATGAATAAATTCAATAAAATGTATTTCCAGTCAAGTGTAATCAAATTATTTTGAACTCTATACAACCTTTTTTTATAATTCGGTGACCAGAGAAAGAAAAATCCTTGTTTTCACCTGTATAATCAGATCTTATTGAAGGAAACGTTAATAAATTTATTTAAATAAAATTTTAAGGGAAAAAAAGGGCAACATTTTTATGGGGTTAAACTGCTAAGTTTCTCTCTAAAATGCACCAGATTGCACAGAATTTAATATATATTTTAAACATTTTCCGGGGGAGCATGCCCCCGGACCCCCCTAGGGGGGGTGGTATTTCCTCTTTTTTTAACAGGGGTAATTCCATGCTCTGAAAAATATTTTTGGAGATTTCATCCCCATTCTGCAATTGTGAATCCAGACTGATAAAAACAGTCTAGTCTGTGGGTAAGAATGGAAAGAATGATAGATAGTTATTCATTTTGATATTCACAGTTACTCATTCAGTTTTTGTTCCAGAGTAGAAAAGAAATTTCTTTAGTGTTTTTAGGTAACATTTAGTACACAAGTAAGGAGTCAAGCAAAGAAATCTTTATGCACAAAACGGATAGTGAAAATGTTGCATGTCGCTTGATTAAAAAAACAACAAAGTATTTATGTTGCACCAGATGTTCTCCTTTCACACTTGTAAATGAATATGTGGCTTGATCTTATTGACACTAGAGTTTAATCAATTGTTGTTGACCAACTTGATCAGACGTTTGTTCCAAGTTTATATTTTACAATGCATATATCAGTATAGCAGAATGAGTCCTTGCAGGTTTTCTTCTGTTGCTTCGTGGAAACTTTCTCGCTAGACTTTTGTATAATTATATTTAATTATTGTTATTTTTTATAACTTAAAATATTTGTTTCTCCTTTCAATAGGAAAGAGAACAAGAAGACGAGGAGCGGATTATACAGGAAAGCGATGAACCAGTGGTAAGTACTGTTCTGCTTTCATCTTCCTAGTTGTGTTATAAAGCCAAATGTAGAATTGGAAAATGACATCGTCGCTTGTGTTTACCATATTTTGGGCATATTATGGTTGCTCACATTGATTTCAGATGTGTTTAATATAGTTATGTGTATCTGTGGTTTAGCACGGCGTTTGGCACATTATAAAATAGACAGCATCACCTTCATAAATAGTCCTGTTTGTTATTTATTGGATATTAATGGTTAATTACATTTCTGTCATTATTTGTTTTTTTCAAATTATTTTATAATCAGCTTTCTGTCTGTCTTTCTTGTTAATTATTATTTACATTTTACCGATTGAGTTTTCATCATTTATTTGTTACTTGTTGACAGGTGGCTGGTGAGGCAAGAACAGAAGTGATGGCAGCCAGAAAGTCCGCCGATACTTTGAAAGGGGTAAGCTCACGCGCATATATATTTCATTCATGACAGTTGTATGCATTTCATAGCGTTTGTTCTACTAGTAAACAGAAGCAGTTTTATGCAAGGTCCCGTTTCATAAAGTTTTGATGGAGATGTGATTTGAGCAGGAGTTTATTTATGTCCCGTACGATTCAGTTGAAGGTGAGATGGTGATGTGAGCGTGAGTTTATTTTATAGCATTTGTGCTAGCTACACTTGTTTTACATTGCACAAGGTGAAATACCATACAGTTTTGTGGAGATGATGTGAGCATTGGCTTTTTAACAATGGTTCAACTTTCTGCAGTACACTGAGGTTACATGAGGTGATCATTTGGTCATCATCGCTCACACAAAATTGCATCATGATAAATTGCAGCTCTATTGACCAAATACATGATAAATCTTTTTTCTTTTTTTTTAACAATTACGTTATCTATTTTATTTTATTAATTAATTTCCATTTATTATTTTTGTTACTTTAAGGTGGACAAACTGATAGAAGCCATTGACATTTATGAAGAAGAGACGAAGAAGATGGCAATACATGAAGCCCAGTGTAAGGCCGCAGGCAAGGAGGTCAGTACAATTGTACATTCCGCTATAATGGTGTGTTCGCTTTTGTCTGCTTACCTTCATCATTATTGGTAAAACATAAATTATTCATTGTTAGTTTGTGTTGTCAAGTATGCCTGCATGTAATTTTTCTAACCATTGTTGTAAGAAATACCTCCGTGGGGTTGCCGGGGGTTTCAGTATAAATAGTATCCCCACTTTCTGGAAATGTAGTGCTTTAAGTTCCCACTGTCGCTGTCTTTCTCCTTTGTTCGTTCTCATTCCTACTCTGTTCTATCAATGTACTACTGTATATTGTCTTCTTCTTCGCTAGACCAGTCACCTACCTTTTTTCTTGAAAACTCTTCCAGGACAAAACTTCTCATTTGTGTGTGAGGTCTGTTGGATCAGCTTGGGAATATTGGACGCTTTCTGCCAGGTGGTCACTGGGACTTACTATGATGTTATTATTTGGCATTGTAGGCATCTTATATGTATGTGTTTTGTTGATATTTTATAATGATGTTTGTATTCGTTTTTGTTTTTGTAAATGGGGGTTCGATAAATTAAGAGTATAGCCTCAATGTCCCCTGCGGGGGATTTCTTTATTGTAAAGTGACTGGCTGGTGGAGTGCCTTCAGTGTTGCCACTAGGGTTGTTTCAGCAGATCTTGTATGCGGATCAGGGGAGGGGGGGCCTGGGAGGGGGGGGCTAGTCCTCTTTCAGCGAAGTTGTTGGTCTTGATTTTGTGGTCCTGATTCGGCTATACTGGTCCTGATTCGGCTCGGAAGAGTCTGCTGGACCTAAAGCAATAATCATGTAATGTAATGTTGTAAGTAATGTTAATTTGGGTATGAATAGTTGCAGTTCAAGTTTGTTTGTTTCAGCTGCCGAAACCCACACCTCACCCTATGATGTACCTTGTCAAGACACCTGCCCATTATGTTCTCAAGACGTTGAGGGAAATTAGGTCTAGGTAAGTTGACTATGTTTTGGAATCATCGCAACTGTTCACCATTCACACACACTTGATAAAAATACACGATAGAGGATAATTTTAGTGGTCACACTAATCGGCCAGTTGCCTCTAGCCAGCTTTCCCTTAGGCTCTGCAGAATCTGACTGTTAGCGATCTTTAAACATAGGCTTTGTGTAGGCATATGCCTTAGCAGTCTCCGATGTTCAGATTGGGGTCAGCATCTTATCTCGTGCAAACTATCTGCATTTATGAGCTTGTAGCTTTCCATCTGCTTTGCCCTTGTATAGGCACCCAACACCCAGGATTCACAGAATCTTCACGTAAGCCTCAACTGATGAATAGGGGCTTGGCGTACCTGTGCCAAACAATAATAAATGTCAATACTGCTCAGCTGAAGATTTTAGAGTAACCGTTGGCTCCACAATGGCGTTGGAAAACATCCATCATGATGATGAAGAGTGTGGATCATTGAGTCATTGAAGTCACACAGAACAAAACTCACCCCAGTCAATACTTCATGCTCTTAACCATGCCTGATTCCAGTAGACTTTTTACTGTTTACAATCTTTTGTAAAAGTTGTACATAGAGTTACAATCTGATGGTGGACACAAATGTTTTTAGAAAGGGATTCCAAAGTGTTGGTGTGACCTTGTCTGTATTGAAAGAATCGTTAGAAATAGTTTATACTTTTGAATTTTGTATAAGCTTATTGGAGTCCCTGATGATAGGGTAAGCAGAAGTTTAAATGTCTAATTACATCAGCTTTAGGTTGAATTGAACTACCAAATCTTGCAATCCTATGATGTAATGTTGATGACAGTATTGATTTAGTTTTGAATAATGCATGTAATTTTAGATGGAGATGTGATTTGAACAGGAGTTTATTTATATGTGATACCATTCAGTTCAAAGTAAGGTGCGATTTGAGTGTGAGTTCGATGAAATAAATTTGATCTGGTCTGCTTCTGTTGTGTTCAGTGACGTTGAGGAAGCGTTACTTTTGCTGGAGTTTGACTATATGATCAGGCTTCTGTCCATTCTGGAACTGTTCCTTCGCAACAACTGGGAGGTAGAGCTCATCACTCGCTGTGTCTGCTTTCTTCTCCGGTGAGTAGATGCTTCTTTATTTGTGTATGTAATGCCTATCCCCTGTCTTTCCCCTCCCACCCAACCCCTTCCACCCAACACCTTCCACCCAACCCCTTCCACCCCACCCATCTCCTCTATCCCCCTCCCCACTTATACACACTCCAGCTTCCTGCACCACGATCTCATCTTGACCTGGAATGTTTAGACTTCAGCTGTGATTTCAGAGAGATGAGAAGAAGTTTGGGCTATATTACGGGTTAAAAAAGGTAAGGTAGGTATAGTAGGGATACTACAGGTTATGTACCTCTTTTTCAGACACAAATTCTTGCAGCCTTGATTTTCAATACAGTGCTGACAATGCTGCACAATAGAATGCAATCCAATCCAAAACAATACAATATTTTTATTTCTTTAATCGTTCTTATGTAGTGCTTTTTAAGCTCAAGAGCAGCTCAAGGTGCTGGCCCATACAAGATCTAACTCAAGCCACCTGAGTCGCCCACTATACAATACAAAATCATGTAGCACAAACTTCTGCTCACCTCTCTCAAAGCACAGCTGGAGTCTAAACATTCAAGGTCAAGATGAAATTGTAACATATTGTTATATGTTACAATGCAGTGCAATACAACGCAGTACAATTTAACAGAAAACAATTAAACTTTTCTCTCTTGGATCAGTTGAATGGCAGCAAAGTGGTGCAGTGGATAAATCGTCGGTTTCCTATGCCGAAGGTCGCGGGTTCGATTCCCGCGAGGGGCGAACGTATGTGACTTAGGTTGTGAGACTATTGAGATCACCGAGGGTTTTCTCCGGTTTCCTCCCTCCCTTCAATAATGGTACAGGACGCAGTCAATATAAAAATTTCAAAAATAAATATTCGATTTTCTTCCGTCTTCTAATAGCGATCTTCCTGCCTTTACACCACCTGTTTGAGTGATGATTGTGTATTTGGTGTGTGTGAGGGTGGATAAGACAGGTGAGCGTGTATGTTGGTATAGATCGCCGCGCTTTGAGCCTGATTGATTTGGGGAAAGGCACATATGAAGGGTTGCATGACAAAACGCGCTATACGCCAAAAGTAACAAAATCGAGTTATATCCCTTGACACACTCAGCTCCTATGGCTGCAACTGCCTGTAAAAATATTTCTTCACAAAACGCACTATAACCGTTACTAACGGCCAGCGAAACATGACAGTTCTTTACAAAACGCGCTATGAGCCACGGCCTCTTTTTGACAAAACGCTCTATATCCGTTCAGCCAATCAGATCGCCCGAAAGTATTATATCCGGCCACACCTCCAGTCTTGTTGATAAGTGTAAACAAAACGATTTATTTACCACATTTGATTTGTAATCTTAATAAACCGGAGCCATCTGTCAAAATTTATGATGGATAACTTCGATGACAGTTTGGAAGAAGTTAATTTGACAATTGGAGGGAGGAGAAAACGGAAAGATAAGACTACACACAAAAAAGAAATAGTGAAGCGAGCACGTCATTCCAGTGGTGGCAAAATCCCAGCCATTGCCTGCTCCCACAATGACAATGCAGAGTTCAAAGGCTGCTTGGCAGCAAACCTGACACCCTCAGACCTTGTTCTAAACCAAGAGAAGTTTTATGATTCCTTGAACAAGGTGAGATCAGCTTTTTGATTGTTGAACATCATTATTACAGGTTGTTCACAAATTGCGTAACACCTAGGCTAGGAAAGAGGGTGGGGAGGCGACCAATACGATGTGACAAAGATGGGGAGGGGAGTAGGTCATGCGCTACATAAAGCGTGACCGAGCCTATTTTAACTGCAGATAATTTTTCTGTTTACACAAATATGCAGTTAACTATTAAAGTCATATCAGGACCACTCGCATTAGTATTCATATTGATTGCTCAAGCCTTGTTAATAATAATATTAATTATCATCCCTGTCATTAATATCCATAGCCTATTATTATATTTAGTAAATTAATATCAGTGGTGAAAATAATTGATTAATAGTCAGGTGTAGTACCTTTAGTTATTATGGTTAGCATTGTGTTAATATTGTCTATAAACTTATAATCTTCGCACTTTAGGCCTGCCTTAGTGACAGAATGATTAATTTTATTATGAATCTACTAAAAGTACCATGATTATGATTTATGATTATTAGATCTATCATGGCAAATTTGGCTTCTTGATTTCAGGTTCAGCAAGATGCATTTTTACTGCAGCTGATTACTGTGAAAACCGCACAACGATCACGTACGACGGAGGAAGACCGCAAGAGGACTCGCAAGAACATGACTACCTGTTATCTTCTGACGTCCCATGGGAAATTAAGAGTCTGCAAGGCAACTTTCTGCAGTGTCCTTGGTGAGAAAAACTATAATATTTTAACCTGCTGCAAAAAATAGCCTAGATTGAATTTTTCATTTGAGTGCAAAATTATGGGGTGTTATTTATAACAAATTATTTTGGCTGACAAAAGCAGTTCACATGCTGCACTCAGTATTATATAACTTGATATAAGTATTTATCACTTCTGGCTACCTAAGTTAGTAATTATGTCTAGGCTATAATTAGGTTTTTGTATTTGTATAGGCTGTGGTTAGAGAGTATACTGAATTACATTTATATTTTTATTTTGTTTCTTATCACTTTTGTTTCTTTTCTTCATTTCTCAGGCATATCGAAGGACCGTGTGACTCGAGTGGCGAAATACTTCGCTGAGAAAAAGGAATCTCGCCCTGAACTCAGAGGTGGGCGTCGACATTTGGATGCTGACCGGGTGAAGAGGGATGCTGTAGTAACCCACATCAAGTCCTTTAAGTGCAAGTCAAGTCACTACAGCAGAAAAGATTCGCCTGGACGTAAATATTTGTCACATGAACTAACTGTAGCTAAGATGCACAAAATGTTCACAGAACAGAATCATCAGCAGGTGTCTTACTCGTTGTACTACAGTGTATTCTGCCAAAATTTTAACCTTGGCTTTGGCAGCCCTGCAACTGATGTGTGTGCAACGTGCACTCAGTTCCGCAGTCGTGTGCGCAATGACGATCTCGATGAGGAAGCTAAGAAGGTTCTTGCTGCAGAGTTTGTCTTACACCGACGACGTCAGCGTGAATTTTACAATCGTATGAACGATGTACAGGACACCACCACCATCTGCTTCGATTTGATGGAGAATCTTGTACTGCCTAAAACGCCTATTGGGCAGGCCTACTACAGTCGGCAGTTGTATCTTCATGTGTTTGGTGTGGTGATTCACCGTGCAGATGGATCACAGCGAAAAAGTGATGTCCATCTGTTTACTTGGCTAGAGTGTGAAAATGGTAAGGACTCTAATATGGTGGCATCAGCGGTTCGTCACTTTTTGTCGAAAATTGCCAAAGAAGAGCTGATGACAAGGACAGAACTTCGTCTGTTTTCAGACTCATGCTTTGGTCAGAACAAAAATATGAATGTGTTGTCCATGCTTATGGCCTTTCGTAAGCAGGAATGCCCTCACCTTACGATTACCTACACCTTTCCTGTGAGGGGGCATAGCTTCCTGCCTGCTGATCGAGTCTTCGGGAGAATCGAGCAGGAGATCCGGAAGCATCCTACCATACTAATGCCTGATGAATATCTGCAAATTATTTCAAACCATGGACATGTCCACAAATACCAGCATGACTGGCATTGTTTTGACTTTAAAGCTGCTGCAGCGAAATTCACAAAAAAAGTAAGAACCTTCAAGATCAGTGAAGTCAAAGTTCTTCAAATCCAGGGAAACTCAGTTGCAGTCAAGCCCACTTACTTTGGTCCCTTCACAGTGCACAGCATTCTCAAAAAGGGGTATACTTGGGAAAGTTTTGCGCCTGAACCCCTTCCACCCACATCCTGTGTTAAGCCCGCCAAGCGCACAGACACTCTAAAGCTCCTCATGGAACTCGGTCCTCCCCAGAACGTTGTGAATTATTACCAGGCGATTCTTAATGAAACTATGCCTCCAAACAACAGCAGAAGCGATGACTCCGACACTGAGTGATAAAGCTGTCTTTTTTCAATATGACAATTTTGTGTGTGTTCAGTTTTGTATTATTAAAACTGTTTCAGCTTGACTTCAATATTGATTTCACTACAAATCCATAATTCAATTTTAGGCATATTAGTATGCATTTTATATATTCTAAAGAAAAGGATTACATTTCTTTTTCATTATTATTTCAATCCAGTGAATTTTAAATAGTATTGAGACATCTTTAAATAGTTTTTTTGCTAGGTAACGGATATAGTGCGTTTTGTGAAATAGCCTTTCGCTGGATATAATGCGTTTTGTCAAAACAGCCAATATAAAAAATGGTCCAGTAAATATGATATCAAACATTGATTTGGTGATTTGTGTTTTTAAGAAAGCTTTAATGTTCTCATTTTTTTAGTATAAGTACAAAAAAAGAATATCTGCTACAAGGTCTGCCTTTAAAAAATGCCAAATATCTCAACTTGACAAATTTGGATATAATGCGTTTTGTCATGCAACCCTTCATATATAGCATCCTATATTATTATTATTATTATTATTATTATTATTATTATTATACATAAATTAAAATATAACATTTAAAATGCAGCATGAACGGTCAACGATGAATTTACTTGTATTCCTGCTGTTGTAAATGGTCATTATGGCATAAAGAGCTTTTTCGAATCTTTTTTTTTTCAGAATTCACCATGGTCAAATAACATCCAGCCAAATTTTGATGGCTACCATTCAACGACTTCAAGCCTTGACCAAGGAACGCACCAAGGAATATAAGGTTTGCAATAGAAGTATGCAGTTTGAGATTAGATTTATACACATTATTTGTGCCTGTGACTGTTGGGGTTGGGCCGGGCACTATAACAATGATTTGATTCAAAATATAAAGCTGAGTGAACTGGTCTTATATTGCAGGATACGATTGGTTTCAATCTGTATGCCATGCGACTGATGAAGCTGAAGCTGGATGAGAAAGAGGATCAGAAATTGTTTGCCGATGCCACAGCCAGGTTCATGGAAAAGAAGAAGAAGAAGAAGAAAGTCCATGCACCTATTTTGACATAGAAACAGTGGAAATGCTGTAATGTATCATGAATATATGTGCAGAGGAAGAGAGAGAGAGATGTATATGGATGTATATGTGTGTGCAAGGTTTGTATGCGTTAGCAGAGATGGAGTGCATGTGCATGACAGGATAAAAAAATACCAAGAAAGTCCACACACCTATTTTGACATCCATAACAGTGTGTGTGATCTATGTGCGTGCATTGAGTATGTATGTGTGCGTGTTTTAGAGAGAGGGAGAAAGTGCGAGTGGAGTGCATGTTATCAACAGTAGGGAAAATGAACACAAAAGTCTGCACTTATTTTTAAATAGCAACAGTGGGAAAGTGGTAATGTATGTGTAAAGCAATGAACGGAGCAAGACATACATCATAATCTGTGTATAACAGTTCAGGTGTTAAGAAGAAGATTCATATGAACAAAATACTGTTCCTTTTTCTTGTCTTGGAAAAGATGTTCATGTTTCTTGAACTTTGCGCATGTGAACCATGAACACTTATTTCGTACAGGTGTTATGCTGTTTGTGATAGATGTGGGCTAATAAAATGCGTCCTTGAATGTATTTTTGTCGAGTGGAGTGCGACATATTTTGTGTGCACATTTTCAAGAAGAATGTCACGTTCACTGCCTCAACAGTGGATACACCAGTGTGTGCTCACTACACGAGAAACAACCACCCCAAAAACTAGCATATAAAACACCAGAGAAAACAATTAACGTTTTTATTTACACAAAAATTAACCTATATATTTATTTATATAACTATTTACTCCACCCATTTACCCACAATCGCACTTAACTATTATGAAAACCAAACTGGAAAACAAACATCAATAAATAGATAATTATATTCTTTAAAGTCTTCTTCCTACAGGCTATACAGCTTCAAACGTGGCTGTAGAGTTTTTAATTATTTAACTAATGTTTTGTACAAGAGAGTAATTATACACAATGCTTAATAATATTGTAAATGTTAAACTATATGTAGTGGTGTTGGTGGTGTTTTGGAGAGAAAGACGAAGTGACGTCTCTCTCTCTCTCTCTCTCTCTCTCTCTCTCTCTCTCTCTCCCTCTCTCTCTCTCTCTCTCTCTCTCTCTCTCTCTTTCTCTCTCTCTTTCTCCAACGGCAGTCCTTTGATGACTGTTGAAAGTTTTTTTCGAAGTCCATCATAGAGCGCAAAGGCATTGCTTTTGGAGATAACAGCGTGTGCTCTTCTGTGCTGTGCTGTGTTGTGCGCCCAAAACTGAGCACGGTTGTGCTTTTATCTGGGCCGCAGGCCGTACTGAAACCAGTGCTTACGCATGGCATGAGCAATACAAAATCCCTGCCTCGTTGGCTAGTTTGTGTTAGTTGCTAATCTTTATTTCACGTATAATGCGTGTAAGGCTAATGAATATATACAAATTATATATCGGCATAAACGCGGAAATACGACCTTTCTACTAATATAATAATATCGGATACCCCCGTTGGGGTGCCGGGGGTTTCAGTATAAATAGTATCCCCACTTTCTGGAAATTTAGTGCTTTAAATTCCCACTGTCGCTGCCTTCCTCATTTACTCTTTCCCATTCCTGCTCTGTCCTATCACTCTGCTATACTATCTTCTTCTTCGCTAGATCAATGACTTACCTTTTTTCTTGAAAACTCTTCCTGGACAAGACTCCTTGTTTGTGTATGAGGTCTGTTGGATCAGCTTGGGAGTGTTGGACGCTTTCTGCCGGGTGGTCACTAGGGCTTCCTACGATGTTATTATTTAGCAATATAGGCATTTTATATGTATATGTTTTGTTGATAATTTATAATGATGTTTGTATTCTATTTTGTTTTTGTAACCGGGGGTTCGAGTAGTTGGGGTAAAGCCTCAGCCGTCCCCTGCGTGGGATGTCTTTATTGTAAAGTGACTGGCCGGTGGAGGGCATTCAATTTTCCCACTAGGGTTGTTTCAGCAGATCTTTTATGCGGATCGGGGGTTGTCCGGTCCTGATTTGGCTCGGAAGAGTCCGCTGGACCTAAAGCAACAGTCAAACAAACAAACAAAAATAATATCAGACCTATCTGCTACGAAATACAAATTATTTGCAATTTAAGAGGGAGTTGGCTGCTGCTCTTAAGATTGTCACGACTCTAAATTCATAATAACTCTTTAATTTATTATAATTATAAATAATAATAATAATGACAAAGAAAGAACAACATCTCTTTCCAACAATATACAAAATGGCATGGTTACTATTAAAAACACCTATGAAAACACCTAACACATCAACAACAATTACATCTAGACCCTTCTGACAACTTTTTCTATGTTTGTCTTCCGATGTGTATGTCCTTATAAAACTAATATTTAATTTAGGTATCTACTGTTAGTGAATGGACTAAGGCATCTGAAAATATCACACTTAAGGTGTTACAGTGGAGAATCTTTACTATTCACAATTCTTATCATGTGTTAAAGGCGTGTAGGAAGAGGCGTTACAACCAGCCGGCCAATATCCATTGCGGCTTAGCCTATAACAGCTCGGTGTCTTTATCAACGTGATATGCATCGCGCTATTCTAAATATCGCGCTCTCATTCAAAACTGCTACATAAATAAAAAATAAGGTTTATTTATTCTAATAGAGAATTTAATGCTACGTCTACGGCTACGTGCTTTAAGGGATCTGAAAAGTATATCTCAAGTTATTGCACACAGCTAGTTTAAACATAACAGAGACATGGTGCATATATATATACATGAGGTTTGAATATACAGAACATGCCACTCCTTAAACTATTAAGGGCTTTGCACAACTGGCAACTGATATATTCTTTTACAGTTCATTTTTTTAGCAAATTTATAAGGGAATAAGAAATGGGCTGTTCTTCAGAGTCTGGACTCTAATATTTATAAAAACAGAGGTGATATTATATATGAAATAAAATATCTTATACATTGCTTAATTATTAATGGCACAAATGTTCATTTTTGTTGGATACCATCTCATTGTGGTTTAAATAATAATGATTGGGCAGACAGGAAAGCAAAAGAAGGGGCGAACAATCAACACAACGTTAGCCATATTGACATCCCCTTATCAACAAAAGAAATTTATTGTATAATCGAAAAGAAAATAAAAAATAAGTTTCCGTTAAAAATAATATATAGTGATAATTCCCAGTATCCTCGAGCAATAACCTCTTTAGCACATCGTCTTGCTTTAAATTCTTGGAGGACAAAGTATTGCAAGGATATTGTTTGCATTTGCAATGAAAATTTAACTATAAATCATATCATTCATGATTGCAGGGTAATAACACAATATATTCCACAGACCATTCATAATGTTCAAAATAAAAATAGTAAATATTGGATTACCATCGCTAAATCTATAATTTATAGTCCTGTAGGTCATTTGTTATAAAAATTGCAAGTTTATTCTGATTCGTATATGACAATCTCACAAAATTGACTTTTCTGTACATGAACATTTCACAAGTTTGACATGTTCCATAGTAATTTTTTATTTGTTTTAAAGAGTTTTAAAATATTGTTTGAATACTTAAATTTTATTTAATTTTATTTCATGTTATGTTATTGTACCATTTTGTTTAAATGTTATTTCCTTTCCCACATCCATGTAGTGCATATCCTTTCCCCCCCACCTTCCTTTTATTTTCTTGTCTAAAATCACTTCGGTGAATAGACGTTAAATGAAATAAACAAACAAGAAATGGGCTTTTCCGTTACGGACTTTGTGCATTACAGTCCTGCTGGATGGCAATCAGTGACCAGTGTGGTTCCCTCTGATGCTCAAGCCAGTTGAGATGCCAGGTTGCACAGAGGGCTCCCATGTTTGTATGGTCAAAGCCCATGTCACGGCACGCACAGCATGGACGATACAGTGCTTATTTAGATGCCAGTACCAGTACACTAAGACATACAGAAGAGTAAATTTTTGCATTATTAACCAACCAACGTAGGAAAAATGTCTACCCTTCATTCTATCCATTATGAAGCTCATTCATAAATGACCTCCCCAAATTATTTCCCTTTATTATAATTGGAGGCAATTTTATTGAAATTATTTCCCTTGCAACTGATCAAATTCCATTTATAAATTATATCTATTTTCTTAATAATCAAGAACAGAATCGTTTTAATTTACATTTTACTTCTCTATACAACATTAGCAAAGAATCCAGACTTGTCATGCATAAATTACTTCTCTTCACAAACGTTGAAAAATAATTACAAATATATATTATTTATTTCCCTGCATACAAAAGCATACTTTGTTCAGCGATATTTCCTTACATTCAAAATACAAAATTGTTACACTCGATTTGATGTTGGTGTTTTTCTATCAGTATCTGATTCAGCCCCGATGCTTGAATTCCTGATAGTTGTGTAACTCAGATTCGTTTATTCACGCAGCCCGTCCAAACAGCATACAAGTCACAAAGTCGACGTATGAAGTTTTCCACTTTTATTCAGCACACACCAACAACTGCATACAATTTTCAACTCAACTCAACAACTTTCACAGCAACTCTTTAAATCACTATCAACAACTTTACTATCTCAACAGCAACTCGGCACACGATTAAATAACCTCTCTCTCTTCCGGAAGAATTTCGAATGCTGTAGAAATGACGCACTGCCACCAATCGAATAAAAGATCGTCATCACTGACTTACGTCAATACATATTTTTATATCTTCCAGAACGACCTCTTGCTTCGACATGTATCGGGAAATTTCTATCAAGAGTAAACACGCATATCCAGAAGATTCTCAAATAATATCGACTAACGCAAATTATCAACGTTATACAAAGCCTCTCCTAACAACAATGCAAACTCAAATCAAAGGTAAATAAACACCATTATTGAATACTTTGCAAAACGAAATGATTAGATCTATCGTGCGCGCTTCCGACATACTTTCGTTCACGTTTCAACGTAACATAACCCCCCACTCAAGAAGAAATTTACCCAATTTCTTTCAACAACGTTGAAACGTAATGCACAAACAAAGTCCTCAATTGAAACTAATTTAAGACTTTCTGAATACTGTAATTGCGCTCAGCTTATCTACACAGAGTCAATGGTTTTCATCTTCAAATCTGCCTGGATAATGTCAATGTTCACAGTTCATTCACACAGAGTCAAAGTTTCTCATCTGCAAGTCTTTCTGGATACTGTCAATGTTCTTTCGTTCACAAGGAATCGACGCCCTCGTCAGTTGCGGTCGTCATCGGCCCAGGGTCAAAGACGATGATCGCGTGGGCTTCCCCGGAATCAGTGCGTCCTCCGTTGTCTCCTTCTTCCATCGGATGTCCGACGCAGTCGACGTTGTCAGCTCCCAGAATGCATTCGCTGGGTCTCACGGTCAGGTTGGCTTCTGCGGGACGGTGGAACAGCTCCCTCAAGGTCCGCAGATGCTCCTTCCAGGTCTGGGTGTGGACTTCATGTTCGACCAAAGTCGTAGAGCCTGGGACATCACTGAAGCTATGGGGAAATTCGCCCATAAGGTCCTTGAGCTCCAACTTTTGACCTTCCGTCAAGCCTGGTCCTAGCTTAACATCATCGATGCCTTCTTTGCTGTGGAAGTCTCCAAGTTCCAACAGTTCTTTGCTGTCAAAGCTGTCGTCGGTCACAGCTGCTGTGGCTGCGTGCACAGTCTCTGATGGCCTTTCCACGTACAGCTTAAGGAGGTTGGCGTGGTATATCTTGGAATGCTGACTGACCTTCACCTTGTAGTCGTTGATCCCCACCACGGTCTCCACTTCGTACGGGCCTTTCCACTGCATCAGCAACTTATTATGATCGGTAGGTAGCAGCACCAGCACTTTGTTGCCAGGTTTGAACTTCCTGTTCACAGCCCTACGGTCATAGTAGTGCTTTCCACAGTCCTGGGACTTCTTCAGGTTTTCTCTGGCTATCTCGAGAGTCTGCTCCAGCTTCTCCCGTAGCTCAAACACGTACTGGTAGCTGTTCTTCACCTCTGGGGTGTCTACTTCTTTCGTCCACAGTTCTTTTAGGATGTGCATCGGCCCTCGGATGGTTCTTCCGTACAGCAGCTCGAACGGAGAAAAGCCGGTGGACTCCTGCGGTACTTCTCTATAGGCGAAAAGTAAGGCGTTGATATAGCGATGCCATTGTCTGGGCTGCTCGCTGCACAGTTTCTTCAGGGTGGACTTCAGCGTAGCATTGAACTTTTCGACAAGCCCGTTGCACATCGGATGGTAGGGCGTCGTAGTCAAATGCCGGATGCTCAGCAGTCTGTTGACCTCCTTCATGCAGTCAGAGACGAACTGCGTCCCGAGGTCTGTCAGAATTTCTTCAGGCACTCCAAGTCTACTGAACATGTCCACCAGTGCCTCTGCTACAGTTTCAGTGTCAATCTTCTTCAGTGGCACTGCTTCTGGGTACCGAGTCGCATAGTCCACTAAAGTCAGTACCCATCGATGACCTTCTTCACTCGGAGGTCTTATTTCGCCGATTAAGTCTAAGGCCACCCTCTTGAAAGGTCGGTCGATCAAAGGCATTCTCTGCATTGGCACTTTAGGGACCCTTCCTCGAGGTATGGTCTTCTGGCAAATGTCACATGATCGGCAGAAACGGCTGACGTCCGCATGAAGTCCTGGCCAGTAGAATACCGCCTGGATTCTATCCGACGTCTTCTTGATACCCAGGTGACCTCGCATGATTGAGTCATGCGCTACTTCCATCACTTGGCGCCTTAGGGGTAACGGTACCAAGACTTGACGTAGTGGTTTCCCTCCGTTGACCCTCGGGTGCTGGAAGATTCGGTACAGGATCTTGGCCTTCACCTCAAAATAGACCGTACCACTGCCTTTGGTCACGTGGTCTTGGCGGTTCCTGTACTTGTTTAAAGTGCTATCAGCTTCCTGGAGCTGGATCAGCTTATCTCTGTCCACGATGGCAGCTTTAGAGTTGTCGCGACCTTCAGTGGCGTAGACGTCTTGTCTCTCTTGGCCTGGGCCCTGGTAGTAACAGCACCGACGATCTCTGGTCGGCAGGGCTGAGCCGGAGTAACCACATTGTCCCGTAGCAGCTCTGTAAGGTCTCCATCGGGAAACGGCAATGGATCCTCCTCTACAACTTCGACACGTTGGGTTGAGGCAGGACTCCACTCTGGATCGGGGTCGTCGGGTCGTCTCGCGCCGTCGATATTCCCGATCATCAAATCATATAGCGGCTTCTTCAGGCAAACCGCTTCGACTTCGCCTATGTAGAAAGGGGTGTTGACATGAATCTTCGCAACTGGCGCTTTCAAACATTTGCTGTCGGCCATAAGTGTCCATTTAGAATCGCCAGTGAACTGTTCTTTAGCGATTAGGTCTTCTCTGACGATGACCCCACTACAGCCAGTCTCTTAAGACAGTCACTTCATGATTTCCGACGCGTCCCTTTGAAACAGGCATGTTCTGGACGGTCACAGCTGCGCTGGCGACGACGGGGATGGATTTTCCGTTGGCAAGGAGAAGTTGGCCATCGGTTATGCACTCTTGCACGTCCGCAGGAGTAGCTGCGCGCTCGGTCTCACTCGGAAGAATGACGCTCCCGCCGCACACTTGATGGTCAGATCTACTGGTTTGCCGTTGATTGGAGAACCGCCTCTGCCGGTTGCACGCCGCTGCATTGTCCGTACTGCTCCGCTGTCCGCTATTTCTGCTTTGAGTGCAGCTGGCAGCTCTGTGGTCTGTAGCGTTGCAGATGAAACATCCTCTTGACTGCCCTTCCCTGGAAGGTGGCGTGGAGTCCGTGTGTCTCTGACTCGTCTGACTCCCCTGGATCTGGTTCCCATGGTTTCCAGTCTTCTGAAATGGTTTCATCGCCTTGGGTGGCCCCAGCGTTTTTCCGTGAGCGAGGAGATATCTTTCGGCAACCTCGGTCACATCATTAAGCGTCTGCAGCTTCTGTAGTTCTAAGTGGGTCGCCAGGTCCTTGCGACAGGCATTGAGGAATTGCTCCTTCACGATCAGGTCATGGAGACTATCGTAAGACTTCCCTTTGCCTGATAGTTCCACCCACTTGTGTAAGTATGACGACAGGCGCTCCACAAATTGCTTTGGTGTCTCGTCTGACAAAGGCCGGCATTCACGGAAGCGTTTACGGTAGCCCTTCTCTGTGAAGCTGTAGCAATGCAGTAGGGCCTCTTTCAAGACGTCATAGTTTTTGGCGTCATCGTTCGACAGTCTGGTGTAAACTTCGAGCGCTTGCCCTGTCAGAAGTGCACTTAGTCGAATCGCCCAGTCTCGAGGTTGCCAGTTGGAGCTTTCGGCGAACCTTTCGAATCTCGCCAGATAGCTGTCGATCTGGTCCTTCCCGTCGACGAAGGCTGGCAATTTTGGAGCCATGTGGTCGCTGACGACTTGTGGCGCATGCTGATTGTTTTGGATACGCGCCAACTCTAGCTGGTGCTGAAGTCGTCTCTCTTCCATTTCTCTTTCTTCTCGGCGTCGCTGCGCTTCGAACTCTCTTTCTTCACGCCTGCGTTGTTCTTCTTTTTCTTCTCGGCGACGCTGTTCTTCCTTTTCTTCTCGGCGTCGCTGCTCTTCTAATTCTAGACGCTTCTGTTCTAATTCTATTTCTCTTTCTTCACGCCATATTCTCTCTTGAGACTTGACGTACTCCGTCAGCTGTTTTCCTTTTAGATTTAGTTCAACTCCTTTCTGCCAGAAATCAGCCATCTTAATGCTTTTCTGGAAAGTTCTTTTCCGGAAAGTTCTTTTCTGGAAAGTTCTTTTCTGGAAAGTTCTTTTCTGGAAAGTTCTTTTCTGGAAAGTTCTTTTCTAGAAAGTTCTTGACTGTGCTGCACTCTTCTAGACTGTTCTAGAACAGCACGCTTTCTGCAGTAGCGCTGATGCTTGTCACTAGTCGCCTTCGCTGACGCAGGCCCCGCTGTCCTCGTCGTATGCGACGCTGCACCACGCTGGTGTTGATGTACACGCTCCTGTGCTGAAGTAGACGCGACGTCCGCTCGTCGCTCTCTCTAATACTGGCGATGTAGCTCCGAGACTGTCCCTCGACGTAGTCTTACGGCAACCACGTAGTCCCGATCTGTTGTTCGCTCACGAAGCAACTCTTCAGCGACTACACGCCCTTGCAGTCAACCCGAACCTATCGGATGTAGTCCCAGTATGTTGGCCCCTCTCGACGCAACTCGTTGGCGGCTACCCTCGATGACTGCCTCTCGTAACGTTGACTCGCTTGTTGTAGCAGTTGAACCCTTGGCTATGGCGTGAATCGCGGCTTGACCCCCAAAATGTTACACTCGATTTGATGTTGGTGTTTTTCTATCAGTATCTGATTCAGCCCCGATGCTTGAATTCCTGATAGTTGTGTAAATCAGATTCGTTTATTCACGCAGCCCGTCCAAACAGCATACAAGTCACAAAGTCGACGTATGAAGTTTTCCACTTTTATTCAGCACACACCAACAACTGCATACAATTCTCAACTCAACTCAACAACTTTCACAGCAACTCTTTAAATCACTATCAACAACTTTACTATCTCAACAGCAACTCGGCACACGATTAAATAACCTCTCTCTCTTCCGGAAGAATTTCGAATACTGTAGAAATGACGCACTGCCACCAATCGAATAAAAGATCGTCATCACTGACTTACGTCAATACATATTTTTATATCTTCCAGAACGACCTCTTGCTTCGACATGTATCGGGAAATTTCTATCAAGAGTAAACACGCATATCCAGAAGATTCTCAAATAATATCGACTAACGCAAATTATCAACGTTATACAAAGCCTCTCCTAACAACAATGCAAACTCAAATCAAAGGTAAATAAACACCATTATTGAATACTTTGCAAAACGAAACGATTAGATCTATCGTGCGCGCTTCCGACATACTTTCGTTCACGTTTCAACGTAACAAAAATATATACATGCTATACAAATATGCTGCACACAAACAAAATGACCACTTAGGAATCTTCCAGGTACTTGTGCTACCGGTAGCTATTCTCGGTATGGACAACACAACGCAACACAGGATGAGACAGGTCCAAGTGGTCACTGTAGTACACGCAGCTCTCTTTTTCCCTTTAGGACATCGGCTCCAGGACGACTGGAACCACGTCACAGAACTGTCACAGCATGACGACAAACTGCTTGAGATAGGCGGCCAATAGAAAAACTACTCCCCTCACAATCCCCCCTTGAAAACACTGCTGGCACTAGAGAACTTATATCAATACCACTTCCTCTCTGTGACTGACCGATTCGGCAATCGTTACCAATTTAGGGTGACGAAGCAACTCTAACAATGCATGTTTTCTAATTACACTATTTGCAAACTTAGCAATAAACTTTCATTTATTCTCTCTCTCCTTAACATTCCATCATTAATAACAGGCTTAGAAACCATATTATCAGAGGTTTATAAATCCAAGTCGTGATAAAGAATGCAGCAAAAATTGGACAATATCAAGTCCGCTTGTATCCAAACGCCACCTTTATTTTCAACCTCGCCCGTGGTTTTGTTTTTTGCATTGGTTGAAAATGACATAATAAAAAAAAAATCGGATGTATTCCAGTCCACCCTTGTGTCCCAAGCACCCTGACATTACCCAGACTTCGCTGGAAATGAGAAAGAAGAATTCATTCTTGGCCAACTGCCAGCTCCACCCAAAGAGGATTGCATGATTGATAACATTTTGCTTCAAAGTAATAATTACAATAATAAGGATATTTATAAGGCACTTTTCCTAGTAAGGAACAGTTCAAAGCACTCCCAAACGCACTCACTCATTAAACATTAGTACAAAACATAGAGAGAATGGCTGAGAGCAGAAGAAATCAAAGTGGATTTGGGAGAGGCAATAATTTATTTAATGTATTATTTAATCGTTCTTATATAGCACTTTACCAGCTCAAGAGCTGCTCAAAGCGCTGGCCAATACAGGATCTAACTCAAGCCGCCCGAGACGCCCACCCGCAGCCTTTTGGCGCATGGTCTGACGCCCGGATGACTGAGCACAATCCTGGGCAGCCAGGGATGGGGGAGAAGGACTTATGTGCATACTGGGTGTGTTCTTGTCACCGGCACTCACCCGTCTAGGACATGAGCGTCAGGATCTTTAAAGTCTGTTATGATGGAATGTATGCGGCACAGACTAGACCTCGGTTTATACTCTCATCCGAAGGAGTAGGAAACGGGAGTAAAGTGTCTTTCCCAAGGACACAACACAATGCCCCGGCCTGGGCTCGAACCCGGGACCTTCAGATCCGCAAGCCAAAGCTCTACCATTAGGTCACCGTGACTCCCTGTATAATAAACAAAGTTATTCCCCACAAATGCACACACACAAATGCATACTCACACACAAACACACACACACACACAATGGATGAGGCAATATGGAAGCAGCAGTTTGAACAGAACAGATCAGGAGAAGACTTAGATATGATAAGATAATAATTTTATTTAACAATGGTAAAAAGAGTAAGCACTGAGTGTGCTTTTTTACATCTTGCCCTTGGGGCTTGTAACAAAAACAATTAGTAAAACAAAATAACTTCATAACCATAACATCATAATGTAACAATATAACCAAGATCTGCGCGCACACACACACACATACACATATGCACTGTCACCGCCACGACTCCCCCTGGGCAGACGCCACAAACAAACACCTTCCACACGCAGACAACCCAGACAGAATGGCGATTTCCCGCAGACGTGAAGGGATGAAAAACACAACAAATAATATACAACTTTCAAGCTATTTATTCATTCACACCACACACTCATACACATACAACATTTACACATGAAACGAAGAAATGGTAATGAAACAATCAATGGGTCAATGGAACGATGCAATGGTTCGTGGGTGATCGGGGGTCGCTAATCGACCAACGTCCTCAAATCGAACGTGCACAGCCAAAGTCCGAGGCACGTGTTCACAAACAGACAGGGGGGTTAAGCGTAGGAGAGGGACAACACAAAACGGGCCCACCTGGCGAAATGCAGTCCCTGGTAAAGTCTCCTCAAAAGTATCCACTCCCTTCCGTTGACGTCCAAACGAAGGAGCGTTGCCACCCGCGGTCGCCACTGACGATGATGATGGAGTGATGTTGATGGCGCTGACAACAGAGGTGGTAGACAAACGAATGGCGATGTTGATGATGTTTGGTCCACTTGACCAAGTGTCGTCGTCGTTGCTGCCTCACGTTATCCAGCGACGAACTGGCGGATTGACGAACGTTGAGCTGCGAACTTCGAACTCGATCCTCGAATTCAGTCCTCAACGACAATCCTTGACGAACCTGCAACATGCTTGTCGCATCGTAAATGTCATGTTCACTTGATTCTGTCCCCCTCCCTCCATCACACTTACCCCCCCCCACTCTCACTAGCTACTCCACTAAACTTCTGCCACTTGAGGGGTCCAACTGCAGTCTATTTTCCCCGTCCTTGACTCTCTCTCGCTTTCTACTGTTATCGTCACTGGAAACAATTACATATCACACAATTCAATGAAATAATGAATGCATGGAATGAACGATGCTGCAATGAATACATGTAATCACCAACACATTATTCATATCAAGCATCCCCAACGACAACAACAGCAACCACTTCCGTCCTACCTTCATCACACTCCACCCCCTTTCTTCTCCCTCATTCTCCCTCTTTCAGTCGCACTCTTCCTTTCTTCTGCCTCTCCTCAGTGCAACCATTCTCATCCTTCCTCCTGTCTCACACACAGCTATCATTCAACACCCCAACAGCCTGCCCTTGGTTATTAGCACAGTGAGGAAAAAACCACCATTGCACTAACCCACACGGTTCGATGTAACCGCACCCCGTAGCCCCTTCTCCACTGCTCGTCTACGAAAGTACATCCAATTAGGGTAATCCGGTAGTGTGTAGTTCCCGTAGTAGACAATGCCTCAATACTACCTACCACACTACCAATAGGCTTGCTTTTCTACAACTACACTCCAACCGAGCGTATCACTTTAGAAATTGGCAAACTTTAAACTAGTATTCTTCTCAGAACCAGATACTATTTTTCGTTAATATCCGTCCCACCCTAATTCCAGAACACAGCAAAACCACAGAGCACTAGACAAACACTGTCCACACTGTACTGCTGTCAAACACGTTCTGCCGATAGTGAGCACATTCCTAACCTGGCCTAACCGGCGTATGCTGTTTACCACGCTTTGCACGCTCCCGAGACAACAATAATCACACATATGGCAACACGCAGTACCACCCCCGCCCCTATACTCTTCACACACAGACTACATGGCTTTCTTCACAGCTGCCCTGTGACACACCCCCCTCCCAAGACGAACCTACGGAGAGTTCAAAACCTAAACTTCCACAGGGTCAGATCTGCTGAGGAAATCCGCTTCAATGTTGTCTCTCCCTGGAATTGGTCGAACTGTGAAGACGTACGCCTGCAACTGCATAGCCCACCGGGTGAGTCTGGCACTGTTGAGGTGCGTTCCCTGCAGGTACTGCAGCGGTCGATGATCTGTCTCCAGCCAAAAGTGCCGTCCAAACAGGTATGGTTCGAAACGTTGTACTGCCCACACAACTGCCAAACACTCCTTCTCAATGGTGGAGTAGTTTCGCTCTGCTGGCAGCAGCTTCTTGCTGGCAAACCCTACCGGTTGCACACCCTCACCGGTTTCTTGCATCAGCGCAGCTCCTAGCCCTTGCTCAGATGCGTCCGTCCTCAGGATGAACTCCTTGTCCAGGTTCGGTAACTTGACCACTGGCTCACTGGTCAGCGCTCTCTTCAAGTCATCGAAAGCTCTCTGGCAGTCATCCGTCCAGTTGACCTCCCCCTTCTTCCCTCCTTTCGTCAAGTTGGTCAGTGGCAACGCTCTCTCGGCGAAATGCGGCACGAATCGTCTATAGTATCCGCACAACCCCAAGAACGCTCGGACTTGCTTCTTGGTTGTCGGTGGACACGTTCGGCGCACCTTGTCCAACTTGTCTCGTTCTGGCTTCATCGCTCCATCCCCCACTTGATGGCCCAGGTAGCTCAGCTCCTTGTATCCCAGGAAACATTTGCTGGGTCTAGCGGCGAGATGCACCTCCTGCAGCCTCTGAAACACGGCTCTCAACGCTTGCAGATGCTGCTCCCACGTCTCGGTCGCGATCATGACGTCGTCCATGAAATTGTCGACGTCAGCTCGGTGCAGTGGTCGTAGCAGTTTCCGCATCATGCGTGAGAAAGTCGCCCCTGCAGTCTTCAGACCGAACGGCATCGTGGTCCATCTGAACTGGCCCTGCGGCGTCGTAAACGCCGTCTTGTCCCGGTCTTCCTGCTTGACAGGTATCTGCCAATATCCCTTTGTGAGGTCCAGCTTGCTTAGGTACTTGGCCTTCCCTAGCTTGGCGAACAAGTACTCGATGTCCGGTAGTGGTTCAGCATCGAACTTGACCACCTTGTTCAACCCACGGTAGTCGATGCAGAATCGTACCTCTCCACTCTTCTTCCTCACCAACACGATCGGTGCGCTGTACGGCGATGTACAGGGTTCGATAACCCCCAACTCCAGCATCGATTCCACTTCACCCTTGACGACTTCCATCTGTGAAAATGGTAGCGGATGCTGACGTATGCGCACAGGGCTGTCGTCGGTCAACACCACCTCGCACTCGTCCAGGGTGGTGCGCTGGGGTAAATCCGTCAGCTGACTGGCATACCGTTGACACACTTCCCGTAGTTGGCTTTGGTGAAGTGCAGACAGTGTCGGGTCGATCTGTACGTTCCCCGGCCCTTCGCTTGCTCGTAGCGGTATCAGTGGTACCGTACCCTGGTAGCTGATGTCCGACATCCCCTCCGTTTCGGCCTGGTCAATCACCACTGCTACCGTCGTCTCTGGTTCCCCTCGGCGTTCCACATAGCGCTTCAGAAGGTTGGCGTGGTACAACTTCCTGTTTCTGCCGACTTGGACGCGGTAGTCGCAAGAGCCCACGCGCTCCAGCACCGCATACGGTCCTCTCCACGCCACCTCGAGCTTGTTGGCCTTACTGGAAAGCAGTACCAGTACTTTGTCTCCCGCCTTGAACGTTCTGTCCACGGCCTTCCTGTTGAACTGCGCTGCGTACCTGGTTGTCGCCTTGCGCAAATGCTCCTGGGCTAGCTGGCAAGTATCCTCCAACCGGTTCCTCAGATCCACGACGTACTCTGCCGTGGTACGCATCTCCGGGTCCTGTCCTTCTTTCGTCCACAGCTGTCGCAACACCTGCATTGGTCCTCGCACCGTTCGTCCGTAGAGCAACTCGAAGGGTGAGAAACCAAGAGACTCCTGCGGTACCTCCCGGTATGCGAACAGCAGTGCAGGGATGTACCTGTCCCACTCGCGCGGCTGCTCCTGGCATAGTCGTCGTAGCATCGACTTCAGCGTCCCGTTGAACCGTTCGACTAAACCGTTGCACTGGGCGTGAAACGGCGTCGTCCGAATCCCCTTGACGGATAGCAGGTGGTGCACTTGCTTCATCACGTCACTGACGAACTGAGTCCCGTTGTCCGACAACACTTCTTCGGGAATGCCCACCCGTGTCCAGGTTTCCCACAACGCTTCTGCTACGTGTGGCGTGTCGATCCTCTTCAACGGTATTGCCTCCGGGTACCGTGTAGCAAAGTCCACCGTAACCAAGACGTACTGGTGCCCCCTTTCAGACGCTGGTCGGATGGGTCCAATCAGGTCGATGCCCACTCTCTGAAATGGTACCTCCATCACTGGCATCCGCCCTAGTGGCACCTTCCTGACTCTCCCCTTCGGCGTCGTCCGCTGGCACGCGTCGCACGACGCGCAGTACCTCCTGACGTCACGGCACATCCCAGGCCAGTAGAACTCAGCCCACACTCGATCTTGGGTCCGCTTGACTCCCAGATGTCCAGCCATGGGTGTGTCGTGTCCCATGCGCAGTACATCCGATCGAAGCTTGGCTGGTACCACCAACTGGCTGTGATCCACTTTGTCTTGTCCTGTATACTCGCGGTACAACAGGCCCCGCTTCCAGACAAATGCCACTTGCCCCTTTCCTCGTTTCTCCTTTCCCGCCTTCCGGTCTGCTAGCTGTCGTACTTTTGCAAGCTCGCCGTCCCCCAACTGCAGTTGACGAATCTCCTTCGGCGTCGCGACGACGTTCCTGCTTGGTCCGACCACCAATGGTTCTGCAGCAACCTGCTCCTTGGCTGCCTGCGCTCTGGTTTGCACCGCGCAACACTCTGCGGCTCCCTCGACGAACACCGGCAGTGCTGTGTCACCTTGCTGTTCCGTCCTCGCCCAGTTGCCGATCACTACTGGGTAGGTCAAGTCTGGTACCACGACTACCTCCACTCTCCCGGTGTAGAATGGTGATTCCAGTTGCACCCACGCTGTCGGTAGCGCCTTGGACAACTGTCGAATGGCGAATCCTACGCGCCGCGTGCGTCCCGTGTACTTGAGGTTGGCGACCTCCCCTTCCCGCAAGCATATCAGGTCAGCTCCCGTGTCCCTCATGGCCGTCAGCGGAACACCTTCCACTATCACCTGGCTCTGGAAACGCGAGTCTCCCCTCTTGCCTGCCTCCTTCTCCTCCTCCAAGACGCGCAACGCTGCTCCAGCCCTCTCGCCGCGTTTCGGGCAATTCCGCTTCAGATGCCCTTTCTGCCCGCAACTGTAGCATTCCCGCTTGTCCGGCGAGTTGGGTCGTGGTCCCGCTGGCTTGCGACCCTCGCTCTTATCCCTGGGTGTAAAGGGTTGACGTGGTGGGAAACGTAAGTTGGTCCCGGCTCTGGCGTCGACATACTGCTGCGCTAACGTCGCGGCCTCCTCCACCGTTGCTGGGTTGCGCTCGCGCACGAACGTGACCAGTTCTGGCGTCATACCGTTGATCATCTGCTCCAACAGCACCAGGTCAAGTAAGTCTCCATACGTGGCCTTCTTGTTCGCAAGTCCCATCCAGCGTTCCAGGAACAACTCTGACTTCCGCAGGTACTGCTTGAAAGTCTCTGGTGGCTCCCTTCGTAGCTGGCGAAACTTCTTCCGATACGTCTCGGCCGTCAGGTTGAAACGTACCAACAACGCTGCCTTCAGAATCTCATAGTCGGCAGAGTCGTCCTCATTCAAACCAACGTAAACTTCCCTCGCCTTCCCCTTCAGCAAGGTCCCCAAGCGAATAGCCCACGTGTCCTTGTTCCAGTCTTGAGCCTTGGCGAATCGCTCAAACTGACACAAGTAGGTCTCTAGGTCGTCTTTGTCCTCGAAGAACGGTAACCTGAGCTTGACCGTCTCGAACTCGGGTTGACGATTCCTGCGGTTCCCGGCGCCCTGCGACGTCAGCTGCGCCATCGCTAGCTCGTGTGCCATCTCTCTCTCCCTCTCTCTCTCTCTCCGGTCTGCATCTTCCCGGCTCGCCCGCTCTCTCCGGTTTGCTTCCTCCTCCCTAGCCGCTTGGTCTATCGCGTAGTCTAACGCTGCCTGACCCTTCAGTCCTTCGCGCTTGGCGAGTCTCAAGATCCGCTCCATCGGCGTCTCGTCCGCGAATAGTCCTGTCTTCGGCGTCGGTGCCGCCTCGACCTTGTGGATAGAACGGTAAGGATTGGTCTCGAATCTCTTCAGTCTCGTTGCATCGCTCAGTCGATCCTGGTCTCCGTAGAAGTCGGCGCCTGTCGACATCCCGCCAGTCACACCAAATCCCGTCACAAAAGGGTCACTCACTGTGTCTCTGGCTTCGAACGTCGTCAACTCCTCGACCACTGACCCACGACGCGATGACCTAACCGGCGATCTCCGTCGCTCGTCCGCAGAAGGTAGATCGGTGACTCCCGTATCAGCTGCTGCCGCCGTGCGCTCGTCCATCGTGACACCCACGCGAGAACGCGTACGAGCCGCGATCGGTGACACTCCTTCAGCCTCCTCGTGCGATGCCATCCTGCTTAAGGAAAGCAACAACAACCAACAACAACAACAAGTCAAAGTCCCTACGTACCCTAACCTTACCTAGCCTAGCCTTAGATACTAACCTACCTATCTAAGCTATCTTCCTTACCTATCACCCACCTCCTCCCACTCAAACAGTGGAAACTGGCCTGCAAGGTAGCGAACCGGTTGGAGAGTGCAATGGCCCCTTCCCTCACGTGTGGTCGAACCCAGGCCGGCTGTGAGCCTCCGCTAAACAGCGACCTGACTCCCTCCAACCACCCGCTGGGGTGCACACTCTCACCGAATCACGCCTCACACACTCGGACACCACAAGACAATTACGAGACAACTTCACGTCCGGGCACACTCACACATACCCTGCATCTCCACCATATGTCACCGCCACGACTCCCCCTGGGCAGACGCCACAAACAAACACCTTCCACACGCAGACAACCCAGACAGAATGGCGATTTCCCGCAGACGTGAAGGGATGAAAAACACAACAAATAATATACAACTTTCAAGCTATTTATTCATTCACACCACACACTCATACACATACAACATTTACACATGAAACGAAGAAATGGTAATGAAACAATCAATGGGTCAATGGAACGATGCAATGGTTCGTGGGTGATCGGGGGTCGCTAATCGACCAACGTCCTCAAATCGAACGTGCACAGCCAAAGTCCGAGGCACGTGTTCACAAACAGACAGGGGGGTTAAGCGTAGGAGAGGGACAACACAAAACGGGCCCACCTGGCGAAATGCAGTCCCTGGTAAAGTCTCCTCAAAAGTATCCACTCCCTTCCGTTGACGTCCAAACGAAGGAGCGTTGCCACCCGCGGTCGCCACTGACGATGATGATGGAGTGATGTTGATGGCGCTGACAACAGAGGTGGTAGACAAACGAATGGCGATGTTGATGATGTTTGGTCCACTTGACCAAGTGTCGTCGTCGTTGCTGCCTCACGTTATCCAGCGACGAACTGGCGGATTGACGAACGTTGAGCTGCGAACTTCGAACTCGATCCTCGAATTCAGTCCTCAACGACAATCCTTGACGAACCTGCAACATGCTTGTCGCATCGTAAATGTCATGTTCACTTGATTCTGTCCCCCTCCCTCCATCACACTTACCCCCCCCACTCTCACTAGCTACTCCACTAAACTTCTGCCACTTGAGGGGTCCAACTGCAGTCTATTTTCCCCGTCCTTGACTCTCTCTCGCTTTCTACTGTTATCGTCACTGGAAACAATTACATATCACACAATTCAATGAAATAATGAATGCATGGAATGAACGATGCTGCAATGAATACATGTAATCACCAACACATTATTCATATCAAGCATCCCCAACGACAACAACAGCAACCACTTCCGTCCTACCTTCATCACACTCCACCCCCTTTCTTCTCCCTCATTCTCCCTCTTTCAGTCGCACTCTTCCTTTCTTCTGCCTCTCCTCAGTGCAACCATTCTCATCCTTCCTCCTGTCTCACACACAGCTATCATTCAACACCCCAACAGCCTGCCCTTGGTTATTAGCACAGTGAGGAAAAAACCACCATTGCACTAACCCACACGGTTCGATGTAACCGCACCCCGTAGCCCCTTCTCCACTGCTCGTCTACGAAAGTACATCCAATTAGGGTAATCCGGTAGTGTGTAGTTCCCGTAGTAGACAATGCCTCAATACTACCTACCACACTACCAATAGGCTTGCTTTTCTACAACTACACTCCAACCGAGCGTATCACTTTAGAAATTGGCAAACTTTAAACTAGTATTCTTCTCAGAACCAGATACTATTTTTCGTTAATATCCGTCCCACCCTAATTCCAGAACACAGCAAAACCACAGAGCACTAGACAAACACTGTCCACACTGT
Organism: Oncomelania hupensis; assembly: GCA_036898135.1. Lineage (NCBI taxonomy): Eukaryota > Metazoa > Mollusca > Gastropoda > Littorinimorpha > Pomatiopsidae > Oncomelania > Oncomelania hupensis. The sequence goes on along the minus strand of CM072515.1, from coordinate 23,314,088 downwards.
ACTGCTGTCAAACACGTTCTGCCGATAGTGAGCACATTCCTAACCTGGCCTAACCGGCGTATGCTGTTTACCACGCTTTGCACGCTCCCGAGACAACAATAATCACACATATGGCAACACGCAGTACCACCCCCGCCCCTATACTCTTCACACACAGACTACATGGCTTTCTTCACAGCTGCCCTGTGACATGCACACACACTCACACAACTTACGTAAAACAATCTAATGAAATTTATGAATGCAGAACTCTTGCTAAGTAGCTAGTGAACTAATTTTAATGTGCTGTAAAAGATGGTTTCTAAAGGATATGTATTATAGTGACTGGAAAGTTCTTCCATAAAGAGAAGAAATGAGCAAAGTAAATGAAAGTACAATGCTGTAGTCTTGTCCTTTTGAGTGCCCTTTCTTTCTTTCAAGTGGCTTCTTTCAGTTGGCATCAACACAATCTCCTGTTAGGAAGGAGAAGGAGGGAGTGGGGAGGAGGAGGAGGTAGAGAAAACAACATTTCCCTTTTAGTTGAAGTGTCCTGAGTTGAGACTTGTTCTCTAGCGCTTTGATTGCTCACACACAGGCACACACAATTACTTTTCCTCCATCTCCTTTCCCTCCTCGCCATCTTCCCCCCTCCCCCTCTTCTCTCCGCCCACACATACACTCTCCCACCACAACAGCACACACACACACACACACACACACCCACACACACCTGGATACCACACAAAGCTGTTCTGCATTGCACTTCCAATCCCTGTCTACCAAAGCCCACCTACACTGAGATCTGGTTTCACATACAGAATCCTACAAGATCTTTTACTTTCCTAACAAAACCTTATGTTTTATCCAGACTGTTTATAGCACGCACCTACTTGTAGTTTCTGTATCTTGTCAAACCAGCAGTGTGAGTATTACTATCAAAGATCGTGTACATCCATTCAGTCTTTGAGCATGAGTAATACCAGTAGGTCTATAAAGGACGGGGAATTTATTACATAGTCCAGTAAGTCTTCCCACCCCACTATTTGACTCACATGCAGTCTATGTACTTAACCCCACCCCCACCCCCCTCAAAAAGAAAAAAAAAAGTTCCCTGATTTTTGCAAATATATGCGAGATGAGTCCTAAATAGTCCAAAACTGAAATCGAAAATAAAGTCTGACCGCGGCGTCTGTCTGTGCAAAAACTTTAAAGTGACTAAGTATTCAGAGCCTATTTCAACTATCACAACCAAAGTTGGTAAGTTGGTATATATCCATTAAACCTCATAAATGATTGGGGAATAAATGACTTCGCTTCAAGGTCAAGGTCACAGGGTCATCAAATGTTAGTCCAAAAATGACAATTTTTCACAAAATTTCATTTTTTTCTAGGTTATTAATATTGAATTTATGATTCTTTGATGCATAATATATATATATATATCAATGAGACACACATACTGTGCAAATTTGGTCAACCTCTCTCCAAGTTCAAGATCACTGGAGCTGTCCAAAGTCGGTTTATATATACTTTGAAGTGACACTAAACTATGAGAGATATAAAGCCCAAACTTGTATTTAGAGATGATAGATTGATCTTTCATATATGTTCCTTTGAAGATCAAGGTCATTTTAAGCCTTGCAAAAACATACAAAAAATAATTCATCGCACAGTGGAATGGCTCTATTTAAACCATAGTATGCAACAACATTGGGTTATTTGATCATGCATGAGCATGAAAGATCACGTGAAGGTAAAAAATCACCCCAAGGTTAAGGTCATTCCAAGGTCACTGTATTTTTTGCATAATCAACTTTTGCTGTAGTTTATTTTATATTACATGAGTGTATTTGGAGCCGGAGGTCAAGGTCATCTCAAGGTCAAGAGCATAGAAAGATAAATATCGGTATTTCTTTGCATGTTAATGACACTTTCATTTTTTTTCTTCTGGGCAGTCATTTTCATGTTAAATATTGCACGTTTTACCAGGAGCATGTGAGTCGTATGGGCTTTGCCCTTTTATTTTTTTTGGGTTTTTTTGTGAGCGGTCTTAAATGGCTATCTCATCCACAGGCGCTTGTATCTGGACATTATAGAGAACCAAATGGAGACGCGTCGATCCAGGCATAGGCTCTCGCGTGTCCAGATACAAGCGCCTGTGATCTCATCCCTCTCTGAGAAAGGCAACTCGTCTGGAAAATGCTTTTAAATGCAACGAGTTTAAATTTTTTTTAAAATTGTTTTTAAAACATTGCAGTTTTTAGTCACTTTTGGTCCAAGGTACAAAGAGTTATATATAGACAATTCAATGGAAATCCATTTCAAGGGATCCGTTGAAACGTCCAAAGCGTTTTCCCGTTGAAACGCCAAATAACCCAACCCCTAAGCCTAAATTAGTAAATGCAGCCATATTTTCTTGTTCTGGCCGCAAGCCTCTTCCAGCACCTTCACCTTGATACTGCCCTAATCCCCCCAAAACGACTTTTTAGAAATATTAATTAAGATGCTAAGTTGATAATTATGAACACAGCGTTCGTTGCCTGGTTTGGTGAAGTCAGCAAAATGGCAAATGCTTTGACAACTGATGTTATTGTTCCTCGTCAAGCATCCCGACAGACTGTCCGTGACAACCAACCTGCGGCCACTCCAGAAGAATATTTCAAGATTAGCATTGCCATTCCTTTCTTGGAACACATGTCAACCGAATTGGACTCGGTGTTCAAAAATGCTGACCTAACAGTTGATGGTCTCTGTCTGGTGCCAAGCACTTTAATAGACAACCAGGATGGTTTCATGCAGGTTCCAGAATGGGTGAAGACACTGGTAATGTTGTGGGAGTCTTACCTACCAGACAACCTACCCTTGATGCAGAATACCAACGGTGGGTTTGCAAATGGCGAAGTGCTGCGAGGAATGCGACAGCTATCAGCCCATCCATGGCATCAGAAGCACTGAAACATTGTGACAGGGATTTTAGGCAACCTGTTCATCATGCTAAAGAACCTTTGCACCTTGCCTATCACTACTGCCGAGTGTGAGCGTTCAAACAGTCAGTTGCGCAACCTGAAAAACTACCTGCGCTCTACAATGGGGCAACGGAGACTCAATGGACTTGCTTTACTGAAAGTGCACAGGGATGTTGATATTGACTTCAAAGAGGCAATGAACTGTTTTGCCAGAAGATACAATTCACAAATGGTACTATTGCCGAGGAACCTAGTGCAGCAAGACTGAAAGTGAAAGCATGGCGGTGATGTTCATAAACTACAAGGTAAAGCTTTATACCTTTAACGATCAACAAAAAGTAGTGAATAAGAATAGTATACAAAACATCTCTGCTGATAAATAAATGTTTTTGTGTGCGTGTTTTTTTTTTGTTTTTTTTAATTTTTTTTTTAAGGGATAACATTTTTCTACCCGAGTTTGTCAGTTCAATAGTTCAAAAAGCTCAAAGTACCAGACCATCACAAATGGCTTTTTCAAGATTCAGATTGCACCATTTTGCATCCTTGAAAAAAAAATTCCGGGGGAGGGGGGGCATGCCCCCGGACCCTCCTAGAAGGCTCGGCGCTTCGCGCCTTCGCTGAATCTGTAACCCACCCCTCGACTTTTCCCAGGTCCGGCCCTGCACACACTCCCTCCCACTTCCTCCTATTTTAGATAGAGCACTTTAATATTTAAGGCCGGCTTTCTTCAATGTATTTATTTGCACAAACCACACCCACTGTTCTTTTGTAAAGAAATATCTATTTTTACCCCTCACCTCCATCCCCACCCGCAACCCCCATTCCCATTGAAGCATTTCATAAAAAGCTTTTTTTTTTTTTTTTCATTTACCCTGGCAGGGCCTCGAAAGACGTAAAACCAAATAAATGCCCCAGTTGATCGATCAGCACGTGCAGGCGGCGATACGGCCAGCACACAGCTAGAGAGCGGCGCGCGTTGTATAATGTGGTCTCCGTTTCTCCAGCATTAATTATACAGATAACTAGGACCAGCAAAAAGCGCTCCTAGTATTCGCATATCCACTGACGGTGAGAATGTCTTTCCTATTCTGCATGCGCCCCCTGCAGTTAAACGAACACGCACTGTGGTCGCGCATTGAGAGATCCAAAGCATTCAGCTCGTGCCAAATGTTCAGGATGGGATGCGGCGCTCTTCGCTTCTGCCGAAACTCTCTCTCTCTCTCTCTCTCTCTCTCTCTCGATCCAGACTGTGGTTGTGGCATGGATTTGTTTGATGCTGTGTGGTAATTATTCAGGCATTCTGCGAATGATGCTGCCATGTTGCCATAGACTGGATATATCGCTTGACTTACTAGGGGAAAACTCGTTGTGAAAATGGGTTTCGTGTAATTTTGTTGTGGAAGGTTTTGTTGCTGCTGCTGCAGCAGCTGCGTTGGTGCTGATGCTGCTGGCTGCGGTTTTGAAGTAATGTTATTATTGGTTTCTACACTGTGACGATGTTAGTAAACATACTAGTTAACCTAGTTAATAACTTAATTACATCAAAAACATTTGATTCTCTTTTTAGTCTAGTGCAACATAATATTCAAACTTACCTTGTTCAGTCAGTCATCTAGCTGTGTGAATTAATTAATTAAGCGTTAGCTTGATACATTTAAAATAAATAATTTATTTTAAAAATACATTATTTTAACCATTCACACGGAGGTACCGCTAGTAGAGTAGATATAATATATTGGCTGAAATTTGTTTAAAATACTAAACAATGTCGATTAATGTGGTTCACAGTTAAGTATTTTGTTGTGCCAAATACGTACTGTTTTAGTGTAGAATATAGAGGTCAATAAATTTAATGGTGATGCATAGGTTTGTGACAGTCGTGCAACAGTAAAAGAGAGGGGAAGAGTGTGTGGGTTGATTTGTACTAATATTAGTAGGCAGAGACCTAAAATAATAACTATGTTGTGGCGTTGCTGCATTTAAAATACGGAACAGCACCAATTAAGTTAGCATTTCATATAATAAATATTGAGTCATTGATATTCTATACTAGTTTGATATATATATTCTATACTAGTTTGATTCCTTTATTATATCGTTTTAATGTGATATCTCATCCTGTCCTATCCTATCCTATCCCATAATTCGGAGGTCGTAGGGGCACCACAGATGATCGTTTAACCAGCATACTCCATCTTTCCCTGTCCTCAGCAACCCTGATTGTTTTGCTCAGTGTCAAACCAGTCCATTCTCGAATGTTGTTGCAATATATCTCAATTACTGAAAAATATAAGCATAACATATTCACCTGTTCATTTTCACCTACATAATTACCTGTTCATGAATGTTTCTTAGCTTTAGTTTAATGGACTTAAAACAAGTTCACTGTACAAACCTAATGCACAAATCCAATGAGCGATTGTGTTAGCTCAAACAGTGAAACAGGTGTTGCTGAAATCTGAGTGCACAAATATAAACCCATCCTGGTGGCACCTGTTCATTTCTCGTACACTAGGCAGTATGACAATGCTACTGCTTTCAAAACTTCATAATGGTACGATTTGTTGCTATTGTACTGTTGTTTAGGATAAAATGGGAAAAATTAGTATTATACTAGTCTACATACTGTATAGTTATGCTGACTGTGACTATTGAACATTATTTTTAAAGTTTACGTGTAGACTTACATTGTCACTGACTGTACTTCTTATTGAAATGATAATACAAGATTGTACGCAAGTTTTTGCTGAAAAACAGCTATAGTAAATTAAACAAATAAACACACCACTTCTTCAGGTGAGCTGACGAACTGACAACAGCCTGAAAGGAAATCTTCCATGCAGTGACGCGGTACATTGATCCTTTCCTTCCATTCAAACTTGCCAAACTCAAAATGGGGGCTTTGCTGTTCTTCATACTATCGACATACTGCCTGCTTGGAGCTGCAAAGGCAGACCCAAAGACAATCATGATCGGAGCTTCACTGAGCTCTGAGAGGCACCAATTCCATTTCAAGATGGCCATTGAGAAACTCAATGATCGTTTAACCCCCGACCAGCGTTCCTACATGCGATTCAATGCGACATCAATTCTTATGGATGGAAACCCCATTCGATCTGCGTTGGACGTGTGTGACAAACTGTTGACGGAGAGTGTGTACACTGTGGTGGCTTCACACCCCAACTCCAGCATGCATGCGCCAATTTCTGTGTCCTATACCTGTGGCTTTTACCACATTCCTGTCATTGGGGTGTCTGCTAGAGACAGTGCCTTTTCTGATGTGGTGAGTATCACTGGTCAAAGTGTGATACATTTTTCTTGCAGTTCATATTTTATAATCCTAGCAAAACAGCCTGACCTCAGAAAACTTATGCCAGCTGTGCAGGTCCCGAAAGTTGAGTTTTGTCTTCATGTAGACTGAGTTTTCTCAGTATCTTGAAGAAGAACAAGACAGGAGCAGTTAAGATGCATTCAACTTGTATTAGTTATTCATTTTGATACCCAGATGTGATACTGTTAGTGTGTGTTTGCATCTTTTTTTGACATAGCACCCTCCTTTCTCCCAAACCCAAATTATTATTCAGTATTCCACCCTCACTTTTTTTTTATTTGTGAAGATCTGTGTATAGCAATAGCTGAATTGATTAAATGTTTCTTTATTCTTTGTAGATTACTCGATATCCACTAACTTATTAAAACAAATTTCAGAACGTGCACAAGATGTTTCTGCGTACTGTGCCACCGTTCTCCCATCAGGCCGATGTGTGGGTGGCAATGCTGGAACACCTGGACTGGAAAAAAGTCATCTTTGTCTATAGCGCTGATGAGGAGGGACGCACCATCCTCAGTCGATTTCAAACACTTGCTGAACCTAGAGAGATCAAGGTGTGTTTGTTTGTGTTCATTTTCAAATCACTTGCAGTGCGTAAATAGCATGGATATTTTAACTGTGTGCGCAGAAGTCAAATTTGATGCTCTGCTTTGCAGACCATCTTTCCTGTTCTATATGTTGATGATAAATTGAACAGCTTATATATTAATTTTTGTCGCTGCATACTAATTTTCAGATTGATCGCACAATCAAGTATACACCAGGGGCAAGTAACTACACAGATGATCTCAGTCCAATTCATGCTTTGGAGTCGCGTGTCATTTTGCTTTCTGCTGCGTAAGTATCAAAAACATAATTGCCACACACAAAAATAAGTTGGTAATAACTCTTTTGATCTGTTCTGTAATTACACGTATATTTGGTATAAAATGTGTTTTGTTTATTTGTTGTTTTGTTTTGTTTAGTGCAAGACATACACACAGTGCTGTTGTGCTGTGCTGAGCTGTGTTGAAGGTTACTGCAAGCTTATGCCGAGTTATTCATTTTTATTGTTCACAGCACGGATGATGCTGAGGTGCTGTTCAATGATGCGGAATCTATCGGTTTGATGGTGGAGGATTTTGCCTGGATTGTGTCTGAAAGAGCGTTCACAGCTACCAATACACCTGTCGGTACGGTAATAACAAATATTTTTGCATCTTCATGATTTTGTTATGTTTTTTATGTAAATGAAAATAAATATAAACAATCCAGTAAGTAGATAAATAAACTTCAGTTGACTTAAACTTGACTTGTCATGACTATATATTTTCGATTTCTTTTGTTTTTATTTTTGTTGCCAGGTGTACTTGGATTGGTGTTGGTGAACGGCACAGATGAGATGAAGCATATAGACGATGCTTCAGAAGTAATCTATGATGCTTTCACCAAAATGGGCAACACTCTCAACAGCATTAGAACTCCACCTTCCTCCTGCAGTGAGAGCAGCACATGGACCACCGATGGCCAAAATATTCTGGAGTAAGTGTTGGTCCTGCAGAAAAAAGTTCAGTTCTCTGAAATTTTTTGAGAATCTGGTTGGCTCAGACTCTATGTGTGTGTGTGTGTGTGTGTGTGTGTGTGGGTGTGTGTGAAGAAATGCACAAATGGGTTTCAGACCTTGTCTTTTCTAGTAACAAATGGGTTTATTTGCTTGCAACACACTTTTTTCCAGGACCCCACTTTTTTCTAAGTGTGCGGGAGTGCTCATTTAGTGCATGGGAGTGCAGTTGTAGTGCATGAGAGTGTTTTAAGTACACAGGAGTGCTCTATCCGGGACGGATAAAATACAGTCAATTTTCGGAGAAATTTTGAAGAAAATTCGACCTATTTAGTCGCTTATAGGAGACGAACTAGGTCAACTTTTTAGCAAAGGGTTCGGGTAAGGGTTAGTTGCAGAGCTATTCCTATCCCTTGCCCTAACCCTTTTTCCATCAAAAAATGACTTTCCGAATCCTACATTCTTAAATGAACCCATTTGTGATGTATTGCAAATATGTGTGTGTGTGTGTGTGCACGCATGGGCACACTTACACAGTGTTATCTAGACAAACCAGTGAACATCTACATAACTTGTTTTGACAGACCTACTTGTTTTGACATCAGAACAATGATCCGTTAGGGTTAGGGCTGGGTCAGGGTTAGTGTTTGAACACTTAAAAGTACTTAAAAAGGGGGACGAAATATGACCCACTGTCAGCACAACGTATGTGGCGTTTCAGGAAAGTCATAATAATACTGTGTACCCTCGGCTGATCAAGGATCAAGCATCAACATTGGCAGGACACGCACTTTTCCAGGAGCAGACATTGGAAGTGACCACGATCTCGTGATGATGTCTTTCCGGCTCCATTTGAAGAGAGTAAATACAGCAAAGTGCACTAGGCTGAAGTTCGACCTGGACAAACTGCAAGACCCGGAGGTGGCAAAAATATTTCAGGCCACAATTGGAGGGAAATTTGCACCACTGCTTATTTTGGGGGCAGGCGAAGTAGATGTCAACACCATGACCAATACCTTCAACTCAGCTGTAACAGATGCCGCCACTGAGATCCTTGGCAAGCACCGACCAAAGAAGAAGCCGTAGATCACACCTGAACTTTTGGATCTGTGTGATAAACGAAGAGAGTTAAAAAAGAAAAAGAACACCTCACAGGGAGCTGATGTCTACCGAAAAATCAACAATGACATCCGAAAAGGCATGCGCACAGCAAAGGAGAACTGGATAGAAGATCAATGCCAGGAAATAGAGAACAATCTGAACAAGAACAACAGCAAGAAGGCCTACCAGACTGTGAAGCGGCTGACAAGTGTTAAACAGCCCAAAGTCTCCACTATCCAAAGCAAGTCTGGCATTTGCCTTACAGAAGAACAAGAAGTCTTGGACAGATGGACAGAGTACTGCTCTGACCTTTACAACCATACACCAAATGGAGACCCATCAGTTCTAGCATGTCCCGAGAGCAGAGAAGAAGAAGAAATCCTCCCAATTCTCCGGGAAGAAGTTGAGGCAGCAGTGCAATCGCTGAAGAAAGGGAAGTCAGCGGGAGTGGACAACATACCAGCGGAACTGCTACAAGCAGGAGGAGAAGCGATGACTGATGCTCTCACCACTATCTGTAACAAGATCTGGCAGAGTGGGGAATGGCCTACACCATGGACCCAGTCGCTTGTCATCACTCTTCCTAAAAAAGGTAACCTTCAGGAGTGTGAAAATTACCGCACCATCAGCCTCATCAGCCATCCCAGCAAGGTCCTCCTGAAAATAATACTCAACAGGTTGAAACCACAAGCTGAACAAATCATAGCTGAAGAACAAGCAGGATTCATGGCAGGGCGAAGTACCACTGAACAGATTTTCAACCTCAGAATAATCTGTGAGAAATACCTACAGCACCAACAACATCTATATCATGTGTTCATAGACTTCAAGAAGGCATTTGACCGAGTCTGGCATGCAGCTCTATGGGCAACCATGAAAGTGTACAACATCAGCCCTAAAATCATAGAAGTCATCAAAAGCCTGTATGACAAGGCTACCAGTGCAGTCCTCCATAACAGCGTCATCGGGAACTGGTTCAGAACAACAATCGGTGTGCGTCAAGGATGCCTACTCTCTCCAACACTCTTCAACATCTTCCTAGAGCGCATCATGTCAGATGCTCTTGCAGATCACGAAGGCACAGTCAGCATAGGGGGCAGAGCAATCTCCAATCTTCGTTTTGCGGATGATATTGATGGATTGGCTGGAGAGGAACAAGAACTTGAACAGCTTGTACAGAGGCTTGACACCACCTCCAGAGCTTATGGAATGGAAATAAGTGCAGAGAAGACCAAAATGATGACCAACAACACCAATGGCATCAACACGGACATCAAAGTACAAGGCCAATCCCTCAACACAGTGCACAGCTTCAAATATTTAGGAGCCATTGTGTCAGACAATGGGTCTCGACAGGAAGTCCTCTCCAGGATCGCACAAACAACTGCTGCCCTGACAAGGTTGAAGCCCATTTGGAAAGACAGAACCATCAGTCTACATTCCAAAGTAAGACTGCTGCGATCTCTGGTCATCTCCATCTTCCTATATGCTTGCGAAGCATGGACCCTCACAGCAGATCTCCAACGAAGAATACAAAGCATGGAGATGAGGTGCTACAGAAGACTTCTGTGCATTTCCTATACCCAACACATCACCAACGTTGAAGTCCGACAGACCATCACACAAGCCATTGGACAACACGATGACCTGCTCACAGTGGTGAAGAAACGGAAACTCCGATGGTATGGCCACGTCACCAGATCATCAGGCCTTGCAAAGACCATTCTGCAAGGCACAGTGCAAGGAGGTAGAAGAAGGGGGAGACCGAAAAAGAGGTGGGAGGACAACATTCGAGAATGGACTGGTTTGACACTGAGCGAAGCCATGAGGGCTGCTGAGGACAGAGAAAGATGGAGTATGCTGGTTAAGCGATCATCTGTGGTGCCCCTACGACCTTCGGGTTATGGGACAGGATAGGATAGGATAGGACCCTCGGCTGTGTATGTGTGGTGTGTGTGTGCGTGTGTGTAAAATGCATATAATATTGTATTGAGGATATTTTTTTTAGCCTGTTATATTGTATCCTCTTTTACTTCATTTATGATCTCATCTTCTGGTGTTTGAGCATATTATTCTATTGTTGTAATATGTGGTAACTGAGAGATGTTCATCTCTGGAATTTCACTAGGATAAAGCATTCAGTTTCTACGGTGTACATCAGCCTGAAAAGTATACATGTGAATGTTTCAACATTAAAATTGTTTCAAACTGAATGATTCAAAAGGATCAGGTTAGGGTAGATTTAAACAGGAGAAATCTGTGTTTGCCTGACATTCCATTGAAACTTGCTAGGCATATATGTGCACATGCACATATGTGTGCTTTTGAGGTGAAACAATTATTCGAAGTGTATTTTGGTGGAAAATGTTACAATGAATTCTTTGTTTGCACAGCCAGCTGAAGAAGACCCAGGTTCAAGGTCAGACAGGCGAACTACGATTCACGGAGGAGGGCGACCGTCTGGATGCCATGTATGAAATCATCAACATCAACACCAGTCGTCGCCATGTGGCTGTCGGATTCTACGGTGGTTTGCAGGTTAGCCCCACCAAGGTCAGGGTCGTTTCACTCGCTGTCTTCTGGTCGGCATGCTGCCCCATCATATGGTGCACGCAAGTAGATCGTGATCAAAGCGTGGATGGGATTTTTAAAGAAAAAATTGTTTATTAACATTGCAGTAGTGGTCTCTTTTTTTGTGATTCCTGTAGAAAACTCATTCCTTGTGAAGAAAATTAATTCTAATTTCTCCATTGTGAAGGTCAGTGATTGAAGTGTGCAAAGTGTTAGTTAAATTAACTCATCAGCTTTGGGCAGATAATGTGGCTGTGAAATAGTTTCATTTGAATTTCATCAAGTTAGTCATTGTACATACAGATAATAGTTACAAAACTCTGAGGATGAGTGATGTAACTTAAAAAAACAAACTAAAAAACCCCACATTATATCCAAATTCGATTGCTTGTTTTTTCTAAGTATGGAGATGTAGCCAGTTCCCATCCATGCTTGTATACACTGCTACTACTACTGTGTAGCCACTGTAGCTTGAAGGTACTATATATGTTACCGTAATTCTCAGCATGCGTTTACAGCCTAACAACAATAACTGTTGAATTTGGCGTTGTCTTGTGACAAGTTTGTGACAACTTGCCAACATTGTATTTCTCTTTTATTCACAAAGCCTGTTCTTGTTTCTTGCACTGTCAAACGCTGTTCTTTAAAACAATCTGACAAACAAATCTCAAAGCTTTTCTTCTCCATTATGTTAAATAATTTCTGATAAATTCCTTCTCTGTTTTAAAAGCTACTTTTTGCTGGCTAATATCTGAAGTATAGCTAGAGACATTCTGTAGATTAGCTTCACTTACTTGCATGAAATACTAGAACACTATTGTAGTCTGTTTAGGACCAACATAGAAAAACTGATCGAGCATGTGTTCCTGAAAGATGTTACGTATTTGTTTGTATTCTTACAATTGTAGCAACATACTAGCTAGAATATCAGAATTCAGTTGTGTTGTTTATTACCTGATTTGAGCAGAAAATTTTCACAATTCCTTGAATTCTTAATTGTTTTAAAAAATATTTTATCTCTAAGAAAATAATAGGAAATGAATTAGGGTCAGATACGTGCAATAACATTTTTTGTTTGTTGGTTAAATTTTATAAGTAACAACATAAAACAAACAAAGAAATAAGGTTCTTTGAAAAATTCTTACTGTAAAGCTTAGGTCTGACGACGAACGTTTTGATTGCAATCATAGGGAAAATCATGATTTGAGTTACTGATTTCGTGAGACTATCACTGAATCATCTCAGTCAAATCAGTTTGCAGCGCGATTTGCGATGATTTTCCACGTTTAGAACATGCTCTAATTTTGACGAACTGATTGCGAGTCACTCAGTATGGGAACCAATGAAACGCGCTTCTTTTCACGTGATCTTGAGAAAATGGCAAATAATTTTTAAGACCGGCCAGATAGGTATGTTGAGTGTGAAAAATACCTGTGAAGTAATAGAGATGGTACAGTCGCTTGAATGTTTATAGGATGTCTTCTTTTCCTCTGAACTTGGCAACTGGTATGCTACCGTGTAATGCAAACATTCTTCGTCACTGCTTTTCACACATTTTGACTTTCGGCGCAACAAGGGTAACAACTCTTATGCTTTTGTTTATGCGCAGTGACTGTTGTGCTTTTGTTTACGCACAGTGACTGTGCGCATGTTTACCAAAATCAAACGGTTTAGTGTGACTACTGACGACTCAAAGCGTCAATCTTCGCATTCAAATCATGAATCGAAACATTCAATGTCATTGTGATTGCAATCAAAACGTTCGTCGTCAGACCTAGGCTTAAGCATTAGAAGTGTTGTCCTGTTCAAACTGACTTGTCTGCATATTTGTTTTGCAGCAGACCCAAAGACTGTGAACTAATGCTTTTAATGCTTTTTACCCTTGTAACTCCTCACAGCCCCCTGCAACAGCTCTGATTTCTGCTGATGTGAAGCCGCAGCCGCTGAGAATGTCACAGAACATAACGTGGCCTGGAGGAGTAACTATCAAACCCAAAGGTCAGCGCATCAAGCGCAACATCACTGTGAGTATTTAATAACGCTTCCACGGTAAGCATTGAAATATTGGCTTTTGACGCTAAGCTCCTGATAGGAAAAATACTAATGATTTGACATCATCATCCTAATAGAAAACTTAATGAAGGTCTGCACATCAAACGCTTCATCACTGTGAATACTTAGAAACGCTTTTCATGGTAGAGATTAAAATAAGGTTTGTGACACGAGGCTTCTGGTTGAAAAATAATAATGGTTTGACATCTTCATCTTAATAGAAAATATAGTATTCCTTTTGTCACCATCTTTGTAGTAGAGTTATTGCTTTGCACAGTGACCAGCTTGGAACTTTAGCTGTACATATCATTTTCTTCTTGAGGCGAATTGTCTAGAAAATGCTGAGAAATTTGTAGTCAACTGTGTCCTTTATTTTCTCTTGTCCAGAAATAAAAACAAAGCACTTTGTTATGCAGATTTCTCACATACAAATGACTTCAGCAGTGTGGTAAAATTGTTTGCCTGTGGTTAAATAGTTTTACCCCTCCTCCCTGCCTCCCCATTGCCTTGTCACTCTTTATGCCTTTTCTGTGCCCTTTTGTAAGTGTGTAGCCACCGGTCAACGTTCAACTCTTCATTTCAGGTGGTGACTTTGCGGGAGATTCCGTTTGTTGACGTGGAGCCTATGCCAAAAGAGGGCATCTGCACAACTCTGAAAAAGGACAGCCATTCTTTCCCTTGCCACAATGTCACAAGTGGCAAGTGAAATTATTGAATAATGAACACAAATAATGTATCAAGCGATAACCGGACACAAATTTATTGTGTTGTTGACAAAGAAATTTTTTGTTCTTTCTGGTTTCTTTGTTAATGAATCTAGTCATTTTGAATGCAAGTTTATGTGGAAGTTAAAGCAATTTACCACTGACATTGCTGTATTGAAATGTGGCTATTTTTATTTTTTTATTTAATCGTTCTTATATAGCGCTATTGAGTGAATGTGATGGATCAAATGTTTGTCCATATTCAGCCAGTCTCTTTGAGATGAGAACGTCTATCCTTTGCAATTTGTGTGCATGTGTTTTTTTTTAAATTTGCTTTTTTTTTCATGCATGCACTATGTGTTTAGAGCTCATTACATGGAAAGTATATGCTTATGTTGAATCAGGTGAAGTGTTCTGCTGTACTGGCTACTGCATGGATATGCTTCAGAGAATCGCAGAGACTCGAGAGTTCAACTTCACCATCCATCTGAGTATGGATGGCCTTTTTGGTTCTTTTGAGAAGGTGAGGACCAACTTATCATTGACTTGCCTGGATTCAGAATTATTGAGATGATTCAAATTCACCTCTGTTTGGGCATAGAAGGCTAATTGAGCTAAAGGCAACTAAAGTTTGTTTGAAATGTTTTATGACTAGCTTGTTATTATGTAGTAAGTTATTTTGGCATATGCTGTATTGTTTTATTTTACGTAAAAAAGATGGTTTACAATATTACTGTAGTTTTATAAAAGCTTTCTCTCTTTCTATATTAGGAAGGTTTTAATACCGAAAGAGAGAATGATTGAATGAAAGATTGGTGTATTTAGATGCTTTTTAATTGTTAAATTTTTATTTTTAGTGACTTCATGTTTTATTATATACTGACTGTGTTGTGTGAATGTTATTGTTGTACACAGCCAAAAACTATCGTCCTTGCTATTTGTTGGGGCAATAAAGATTCTGATTCCGATTCTGATTCCGATTCTGATTCTAATTCTGATTGTGAAATGTTTACTTTAAAACACACTTCTTGGTTGAGTGTTTGACTTTTATCTGTAACTTCTCATTTTCATATCTTGACTTGCTCTTTCTCATGTGTGTCTGTTTATGTGTCCACACATGCGTGGGTATGTGTAACCTGGCAACATTGATAAAAATATAGATCTTTCTGTGTTTTGTCTTCAGCGAAACAACTCTGACACTAAACAGTGGAATGGCATGATAGGAGAACTGATTGATGGAAAAGCGGACTTGATTGTGGCACCGCTGACCATCAACCCGGAACGCGCTGCTTTCATTGATTTCACCAAGCCTTTCAAATACCAGGGCCTCAACATCCTGGTCAAAAAGGTATGTGATCCCTTATCCTGAGTCATGCTGCACTGACCATGCCATTTCTTAAATAAAATGGCTGCACAAATTTCCATTCATATGAAGACAAAATAAGGAAGTTTTGTTTTTTTGTTGTTGGAGAAATAACCCATTTATAAAAACATACCTTTTGAGTTATAGTTTGACTGTAAGTGAAATCTGTACCAATTTCTGGATTTTTCAGACGCAAAAAGACTCCAGCCTGGCTTCGTTCCTGCAGCCGTTCCAGGACACCTTGTGGATTTTGGTGGGTCTGTCAGTCCATGTGGTGGCATTGGTGTTGTACCTGCTGGACAGATTCTCTCCCTTTGGTCGCTTCAAGCTGGCCAAGTCCGAGGACACGGAAGAAGACGCCCTGAATTTGTCCTCAGCCATGTGGTTCTCTTGGGGCGTTCTGCTCAACTCTGGTATTGGAGAAGGTACTGACGACAGCAATGTGACCATGATGAAACAACTTTGAAGATGAGGATGATGATTGTGATATGTACGGAAATGATAATGATGTTGATGATGGTGATGATGAGAACGATATTGATGATGATGATTGTAATGATCATGATTATAATACCGTTTTATATTGTGCACACGCCTAGGGCATTTCCACATTGCTTCACTAAAAGTAAGTTAGCAGAATTAAAAAAAAGAAGAAAAGGAACATTTTTGGAAACCTTGAAATTACAGTTCCTTTTGTCGAACATGGGTAACAACCTTTTTCTGTGACAACAATATGATGCTACAGCAAATGTTCAATCTTGGTCTTTACTGTACCATTGCTCTGCCCAAAACCTTACTCAATGGTTGGGACCTGGTGGGTGACATTTCAACACCAGTTGTTCTCCTTTCACACTTAAAAAAAAAAACACACACCGTTAATGATGCATGCATCACTCCCTGTTTGCTCTTTGTTTCAGGGACCCCTCGTAGTTTCAGTGCTCGAGTTCTGGGCATGGTGTGGGCTGGTTTTGCTATGATCATTGTGGCTTCCTACACTGCCAACCTGGCTGCCTTCCTGGTGTTGGACAGACCAGAGGCTCGCATTTCAGGCATTGATGACCCGAGGGTAAGATGATTGTCACGTGATTACAGTGCAAAAGTATGTATTAATGCGTAACACAAGTATATCAACTAACAAGTTAGTATCTCATATTGCCCCCAGTCGACGTGCGGTGGTCCCGTTGCCCTTGGTTTTAGCCAAAAACTGAGACGGGGGTATCCCAAACCTAAAAATAGAATAGAGAATTCTGGGAAATCTGTTCAAGGGAAGTAACTGATAACTAGCTACGCTTGCAGTCATGGTCGTTATTTCTCGCGAAGATGTGCTGGCTGAAATTAAACGAAAGTTGGGAGAGGAACTGCATATTTCTGTCAAAGGCTTTGTTCAATTATCGAAGGAGAACACGATGGATTTATAGAAACATGCACACATGTATGTGAGCTCAGTGCAGGAGATCGTGAGTCTCGGTGAACGATTGTTCACCATTGTCATAGATTCAGCTGCTCAGATCGCTTCGATGTGATGGTTCATTTATCGCTTGAATCACACTGTATAACGCACATGCAAGTTCTGTCAAAGATATGACGATTTGAGCATATGTACGATTCCGTACCGATTGGAAGGTGGGGTGGACAAATTCAATCATGGTGATGATCAATCCTATTTTGCAATGGTGGTTAGGCCTACTTTATTGTATATGGTCATGGGTACTTACCTTTTGTAGTTTGTGTGCATTTTGTTCTGTCGGCCTTGAGTGTTTGCGTCGCCTTGGCTCGTTGTACTTTGTTGTGGTCTTGCTCTCTTTTGATTTTTGAAAGAAAATTCAAATTGCATTGTTTTCCTGCAGCATGCGAGGTCAAATTCAGATCTAACCAATCTTCTTGTGACGCCATTTTGCGTGTGTCTCGTGTGCCATGCACCAATCGCGAAGAGTCCTGCCGACGTCATTTCAGAAAAGGATTTCCCTACCCATAATTCCCCTGGGTTTTGAAGTTTCTAAAAAATTATTTTAGGCCGACGACGCTCTATGGAGCGCAAAGCATGTAAAGGGAAGCAACCGGTTGTACGCGCACATCAACAGAGACATAGAAGGGAGATACTAACTTGTTAGTTAATATACTTGTGTGCGTAACAATAGGAATATTCACGTTTTGTCTTTGAAGTTCGTTATTTTTCTTTAGATGTGTTATTGTGACTTAAAAAAACCAACAACAACAAAGAAGATACTGTTAAAATCTGTATATTTGTTGTTCAAAAGGAAGCTAGTAATTCAGTTTGTAGCTGTGGAAGACTTCCCGTCAAAGACTGCCTTATACTTTGAAGGTCAGTTGAAAGTCTATGTGGTATACTTTCCTCAACTCTGTATAGGAGAACCACTGTTGTTTTTCTTGCATATTTGTTTTTTAACTGTGACAGAAAAGGTTCACTGTGGACACTTAGTTATTGTAATGTTTGGAGTACTGTTGGTGGTGCGTGAATGGTGGATGTCAAGCATACAAGGAGTGAACAACACTGATTGATGTGTTCAGAATCGTTTGATGATGATGATCATGTTGGAAGCCATGCGTTTAGCGATAACTCCAGTGTCGCGTAAGTGCCGCGATTAGTGAGGAGTTAGTTCCCTTGTACATATATTCATGACTATGAAACTCAACACATTACATCACCTCCTTCCTTTGATGAAAAATGCATGTGATCAAAATTACAATCTTTTTTCTTTTCCTTCCCTTTGTTTTAATATTAAAGAAGAAATATAAATTGAGATTGGCAAAGAATGCTTCCATTAGTAGGTTATTAACTCAAACATAAATAAATGAGGCTGAAACAAGAGGTAGAAAATAATGATATCATGAACACATAAGTTTAGTGTTTAGGATTCTAAAGAAAATAAATGTGACTAGATTCCACTTATCATTGCTGATTATGACTAGTACTTGAAATTATTAAATGAAATGAACATTACAGTCTTAGATGAATTATCCTGTAAGACAATTAAAGAGATAAATACAAAAAGAAGACAAAACTAACACAACGGTATGACGATGAGTGGTGCAGTGGAGATGTAGTGTGTTGATTTTCATCTTCATGAATACATGTACAAGGGAACTAACTCCTCACTAATCGCGGCACTTACTCGACGCTGAAATTATCGCTAGACACTGGCTACCAACATGGCGATCATCATCAACCGATGTTTCTGTAGGAATACAAAATCATTATGAACACATCAATCATTGTTGTTCACTCCTTGTATGCTTGACATCCACGATTCACGCACCACCAACAGTACTCCAAACATTACAGTTATTACTTCCTTTTCTATATCATTATCTAGTGTTCAGAAACGCTCTTCTTTCTACAATATATATTTATTGTTTTTCATTGTAAAGGATTATTTATGTGATACGATATGAGAAGTGTCTGCATTATTTTAGCTACTGGTTGCATAAATATATTATTTAAAACATAATTTCTTCTTCCTTTTGTAAGAAAAAAAACAAACTCCACACTATCTACTATTGTATTTATGGATGTTATTATTCCAACTGTCTGGTTTCACAAATAACTTATTTGACTTATTTCATCATTCTTATTATGACTTCTTTAACTTACAAATGCGGCAGCTGCGCAACCCGACTGAGAATTTTCGCTACGCCACGGTGAAGGACAGTGCAGTGGAGATGTACTTCAAGCGACAGGTGGAGCTGTCGACCATGTACCGCAACATGGAGGACAAAAACTACCACAATGCAGAGCAGGCCATTGAGGCTGTGCGCAAAGGGTCAGTACTGGGACAGCTGTGTGGTTCAACAGTTAAACTTCTACTCCTAATTTTTCATTCCAATCACCCCCCCCCACCCTCCCTTTCACCTTATCCCCAATTTATGTCTCCGATTTTGCCTAGATGAAGGGAATATTACAGGCTATGTCATGCTGACTACTTGCATCATCTGCTATCTCCTCCTCCCCCCCCCCTCATTCCTCCCTCCCTATACCACAATCTCAATCCATATCTACATTTGCTTGGGTAATGCAAATTCTGTAGAATACTTCATGCTGATTATTTACGTCATGATATTGTGACACAGAAATATTTTACGTCACTGCTCATCAATACAAAGGATAGTGTTGGCGTCTGTCAGTCTCAAGTATGAAGGAGCAAGTTGGTGCTTTAGGCAGCTTGTTTAGATTTAATCAGCACCTCTGGAAAAGCTGACCCTAAGACCAATTCTAATATAACGTGTCTTTATCAGGAGATGTTTACCAGATGTACACAT
This sequence comes from Oncomelania hupensis, assembly GCA_036898135.1. NCBI lineage: Eukaryota > Metazoa > Mollusca > Gastropoda > Littorinimorpha > Pomatiopsidae > Oncomelania > Oncomelania hupensis. The sequence goes on along the minus strand of CM072515.1, from coordinate 23,294,203 downwards.
GTGTGGGTCTGTCACTTTTCAACATGTCTCTAAGATTTCGTTGAAAACATTTTTAAACAGAATTTTGAGGGAATGGACCCATTTGGATAAATTCACCCCAAATAAGCAAACAGAAGCACGAATAATGCCAAATTGGAATATTTTTCTTGTTCTTGTTTTCTTAGTAGCATCAGACTGTCATTTACAGGGATCTGCAAGCCTTCATCTGGGATTCCCCCCGCCTGGAATATGAGGCAGCCAACGATTGCGATTTGACCACTGCCGGTGATTTGTTTGGTCGTTCTGGACTGGGCATCGGCCTGCGCAAAAACAGTTTCTGGACCCACCCTGTCTCTCTGGCAGTTCTAGAATTACATGAGAGTGAGTTTGACCACACAGAGTTGCTGTGATATATGTGTTTGTTTAGTGGTGTGACTTTTTTGTATCGTATGAATTTTTGGAACCTAATTGTCAACCATGCAAGTAAAATCAGGTCGCTGTCTATATCTTATGATCATTGTTAGTTTTATTTAAACTTCCCCTGTCATATTGGTGGGATCTGCTTCAAAAACGAACAGAAGATTTTGTTTCTTGAAGATTTAAATCCTTTCACCTTTCATTCTGTGTCTGATGTAGTATTATTAAGCAAATAGGAATTTGCAGATTTGTCTGTTACAAAGAAAGAAGTCATTTCAAGTGTCTTCCAAGAACGTGGAGTATTTTAGTACCATAGGTGTAGTTTTCGTTGTTATTGACCACTGTGATTGTCTTGCGAATTATCTTATTTTCTTGGTTATGTGTGTTTGTGTGTGTGTATGTGTGAGTGTGTGCGCGTGGTGTGAAAGAGAACAAGAGAAGTTCTTTGAAGATCAGTCCCGTTATTTTATTTAACATCTATTCATTTAATACAATGATTTTAGATGTTCACTCATACCTATATGTACACACACTCATAAACGTACATAGCTATTTCTTTGCAGGCAAGGAAAGCATCTTACTAAACATGAAATTCTTACTTTGTGCACAGAAACAAATGTTTAAAATATCTTTGTGCATATTGAGGTGGGTTCATGGAGGAGCTGGACAACCGTTGGATCTTGGTGGACAGCAAGTCTCAGTGCCCTGAAGGCAACTCTGCCCCCGCCACCCTGGGTCTCACTAACATGGCTGGTAATGTATCTTCACCTGTGTCTCAATCAACTATCAATGGCGAGTTCATTGATTTATTGTAGCTTAGTTTTAAGTTGGTTTTATTCAGTTGGTTTTTTTTTAAATTAAAAGTTCAGTCTGTGATGGTTGTTTCCCAGTTTATCTGAACCTTTATTTTTGACTGTTTTTAAGTGTAATAGAGTTCTTACTTCTCCTCTTATAATTATTTTATTGGTGTGCTTTTTCATCCACCTTCATTCTACCCAAACCTTCACTATCTCCCACCATTTTATTTAGACACAACCTCCTTCATATTTGATCACTTTGTCCACTGTTATCGATTTGATTGGTCATTCGTCAGGGGGTAAGAAAGGGAGAGTGGGGAGAGGGGGGACTCTTCGCCAATGACTTTCTTGCAGGTAATCTTGTTTAGGGTTTTGGGTTTGATCCTCAACGGGGACGAAATATTTACTAAGGTACAAGACTTACCAGGTCACTGAGGGTTTTCTTGGGGCGCTCCAGTTTCCTCCCTCCTGTAGTAATGGTAGTATTGGATGCAGTCTAATCGAAATTCCAAACCTAGACAGTGATTTCCTTCTTTGAGAACGATCTCCTTGGATTGCAGCATTTGGTGTTTGACAGCAGAAAAAGTATAAGTAGATGTACAGTTTCCTGTATTATTACTGTTAGTTAGTGGTGCCTTTTTAACTTTACAACTTTTAGTTCCAGGCCACAGCAGGCGTTATGAGCTGAAAATCTTTTGGGGGAATCATGTGTTATAAAAGCATTTTATTATGGAGGTGTTTGGGGTATGCAGAGCTGTTCACTCCTCCGGTTTGACCGGATTTTCTCCGTTTTGACTGTAAAAATCCGCTTATCCGTTTTGAAAATAAAAACTCCGGTTTCAAACGCGAGCGATGAAAAAAATAAAGTGGTGTTTTTTTTGGTAGTAAGATGCTCTTTCTTCCGTTTCGTAAGTTTTCCGTAATAAGACAAAAACTGGAATTTCCTGTACAAGTTTTGATTTCCGGCTTTCTTTCGTGTGTGATCGAGCATTTGTGCATGTCTTCGAAGTGACTAGTCTGTTCGCGATGCTGAAAAGAAAAAACGCAGAAGATGGTGGACAAACACCACCCAAAAAGAAGATGCTTTACACGCAGAAGTGGAATGCTTCTTATTCAGAACAGCATAAGTGCTTAACGAGCTCCGAAAGGTCTGAAAACCATGCTTACTGCAAAATTTGCAAACTTGGCTTCAGCGTTGCGCACGGCGGTAGAAATGACATTGAAAGGCACGTGATCTTAGGTAGATATAAGCAGTTGCAACAAGAGCAGGCTAACCAACGCACAATAAGTTCGTTTATTGCTAATGCCAGCGAACGTAAAGATTCATTTCAAATGAAAGTGATAAGAGCCGAAGCTCTGATGTGTGGCCTGCTTCTGGAACACAACCTCTCCTTTGCTACAGCTGACACATTGACAAAAGTTATGAAGGAAATGTTTCCAGATTCCAATGTAGTACTATGTATTTCTGGAAAATGTTAAGCAATAAATAAGTGAATGCTTTTTCAAATTTACTTTTTGGTGTGTTTTTGTAGTAAATTTAACTGTCTTTTTGTTTTCTTTTTTTCTCAATCTCTCAAAAAATGTATTCCAGTACTGTACTCCTGACAGACAGATGAAACTCCTGACAGACAGTCTGCTTACTCCTGACTGGCATTGGTAGGGGTGAACAGGTCTGGGTATGGGGATAGGGTGGAGGAGAGAGAAGGGTGTGTGTGGGAGGTAGGGGTGTGGGTGGGTGGTGTTACACGGGGTTATTTATCAATAGTTGATTCAGCCCCGATGCTTGAATCTTGATAAGTGTAGCTCAGATTCGTTATCCATGCAGCCTGTTCACTCAGCAACAAGGCAGGAGTCGTCGTATAAAGTTTTCCAACTTTATTCAGCAAACATCAACAACTGCATACAAGATCGCTTTCTGAAAATCACTTCAAAGATCATCATCAAAAGTCACCATCAATCTCTCATCCATACAAGCAGACAGTGTGTCACTTATATATATAGCCTCTCTGCAATCGACAAAATGTTCAAACCTTCTAACATGATGCAATAACACCCAATCAAAATAAAACTCGTCACCAGAACTATTCTCTGTCTTACGTCATTATGTTAGGAGAATCACTTAGCCAATTACCAGATCTATCTCAAAGCTTCAGTCGATAGTAAACAAGTAATTCCAGAAAATTCTCAACAATATCGACAGAATGAGAATTATCCACATTATACAAAGCTTCTTCTAGCAACAACACAAAATCAAATCAAAGGTAAATACTTTCTTTTATTACATGCATGCTTTGCAAAATAAAATGATCAGATCTATCGTGCGCGTCTCAATCGTAATAGGGGGTGGATGGGGAGTAGGGGGGGGGGGGGGGGAAGTTGTGTTTTGAGGATGTAGGAAGGTATTACTATTAGAGGTAATCTTGATTGTTAAAGGAAAACGTTTTAGGGCAGCACTGGTTTTGTAAGATCATGTCACAAGTGTTTAGTTCCCATGGTGAATGTGTTCAGTTTGAAATATTGTTTTATGTCTGTTCATTTATTGACTCACAAGCAATGTGAGTCTATGTATTCACCCCGAAATTAAAATTTCCCGTATTTTTGCAAATCTGCACAAAATGAGTCCTAAATAGTTGAAATATGACATCCCAAAAATGTCTGTCCATCCATCTGGGCAAACTTCTTTGTAGAGATCATCGATTGATCTTTCATATATGTTCCATTTGTGAGTTGAGCTTGAAGGTCAAGGTCATTTTGGGCCTTATGAAAAACGTCAAAAATTTGTGTTTGTTATTTATTATTTATTTATTATTTAATACTGGTATATAGCGTTTTTTTCAGCTCAGGAGCTGCTCAAGGGGTTGGCCGATGTTGGGTCTAACTCGAGCCGCCAGAGGCGTCCACTTGCAGCCATTGGGTGCATAGTCTGAGTCTACTGAGCACAATCCTGGGCGACCAGGGATGGGAAGAAGGGACCTAGTGCATGCTGGGTGTATTTGTGTAATCGGCATTCACCCGTGTAGGACATGAGCATCAGGATTTTTGAAGTCCATGCGATGGAATGCGTGCTTGCACAGACTAGACCTCGGTTTGTACTCTCATCCAAGGGATCAGGAGTGCAGTGTCTCAGTTTTTTTTTTCAATGTCCAGGCCGTTACTGGCGTTTGAACCACTGCCTGTGCAGGCTGCAATGTTATTGCCTGACATTGGAGTAAACGACGTACACCACTGAGATCACTGCTCTCCCTTTGTACAGTGGAATGGTTCTCTATTTGACCTACATTTTGCTACAATTGTGCTTCCACATTGGGTTCTTTGACCATACATGAGCCTTAGAGGCCATGTGAAGGCCCAGGTCATCCCATGGTCAAGGTCATTGCATGGTCACTGTTGTTTTTTTACATTATGGAACTTCCGCTGTAGTTGATTTGATCATATATGAGTGTTCATGTGAAACCGGAGGTAAAGGTCATCGCAAGATCAAAGCCAATATTACTTTGTGTTTTAATGCTAAAGCTTCATTTCACTTTTATAAAATGTAATCCATACTTGGCAATTATTTTCGTGTAAACTGTTGTGGAATAAGGTCCCTTTAAAGGGTATGTGAGTGATATGGACTGCCTTCCTAGTTGTAATTTTAGACTTACTGATAAAGATAATGCACTTATGTATAGTGCCATATATTTGGAAGTTAGGGGCACACGCTAGAAATGTTCAGTTATGTATTGTCGAGCCTGGTTATGAACTTGGATGGGAATGGTTTGCACTTGGATGCAGCTACTTGGAGATAAAAAGAATGAAACTGTGCTCGACATCCATTCACCCAACTATGAACGGAAACCTCTTTGGAAGGCAGCGAGGGAGAGACGATGGAGTCCATCCTCATGAAGCAGGCCCTGAACAAAGAGAGATCTCTAATGTCTTATGACCGCTAAAGGCTCCCTGGACCCTATCAACAAGAAATATTACTACACTTCTCTAATGTCTTGTCTTCCCAAAGATTCCAGACTATTACAGGTTTCCCGTCATGTGCTCAAGAGTAGAGAAATGATGGCAGCAGAAAATTGTAGAAGATGATAAAAGAGTTACAGTGGATCTAAGTATTTTTTAAAGCGCGCACAGTATTTTATTACTGATTTTATGCAGACTGAAAATGACTGTTGCTTTAGTTTTGGCCTGACTGTGAAACAGCTTTGAGAAGTTCATTGAGCTGGTAAGTATGCAGTGCACTGAGCATGCTGTAGTAGCAAGGATTTTCACTGTGTACTTTGCTGGAGATTTTTTGGGTCACCCAGGGATCTGTTAATATTATGAAGAGAATATAATTTTACGAGACATAATACTGTACCTGCCTGTGCATGCTCTAACTGTTTGATTTATCTTTGTATTTCTATATGCTGTATTAAAACAATTTGTTGACTTCAGATTGACTTACAGTTGTATATTTCACTCAGGTGTCTTCATGATGGTGGCTGGAGGGATTGTGGCAGGAGTGTTGCTGATTTTTGTGGAGATTGCATACAAACGGCACCGAGGTTTGAAAGACAAAGAACTTGAACTTGCCAGGAACGCCGCTGATCGCTGGCGTGGAAATATTGAGGTCAGTGTTCATTTTCTCTTTGAAATTTGATAACTATAAACAACAACAAAAAAAGACTTTAAAATTTGTTGTAGTAGTGTTTTTATTTATTAAATTCATTGTCCACGTTCATTGGACTGGAAACTTTATTTTCCATTATATCTGTATGCAGTTTAATTTTTCATTGTGATGTCAGCTTTACATGTTTCTGCTTTCTTTTGTTTTGCTTGTGCTTTGGCTTACAAATGGCCATGTTCTGAAGTTTGCAACAGTTTTATTTGCGTACAGCATCTTTGTTTCTTCCATGGTATATTGTGCTGTGTTTTTTCAGTATCACTAAGCCGTAAAATGAAACCATGGCTAGTTCATTGAAGTTCTAAAAGGGGCTGTCAGTTTTAGTCCACTACAGTTTTGTTGCAGTAGTCTTTACTTGATCTGTAGAATATTTGTATACGTTCAATTGATGGGCATTGTCATGAATTGGCTAGTTTTAACTCTGCTCATTGACTATTCAGCCTTGTGTAGTTTTTGTAACAGTAGAGAGTCAGTATATAACACAGCAGCAATAAAAGTACACACCGCGAGCCCGACCCACGCTGCGTAGTTAATCAGCACTGTGTGCGAGAGTCGTAAATCTTTTACCCAATGAGAGCTTAGGCAAAGCGGTTCGAGCCAGTTTGACTGGGTCCGAGCCTAACACAGCTTTGGTCAGTTGGGAGGAATACACCGAAGTGTTAACAGCTAGAAGCTGGCAGAGAAATCTCTCCACACTTAGACCAGGAAGCAGGACTTAGAATCTTAGAATTCTATCAAGCCACAACGGGCCTGAACTTGTCAAACAGGTAAATGAACACCCTTCTGTTTCATCGTGATATATTTATATTATTGTTGAAATTATGTTTGAAGAATTTGCTATGCATAAATGTGAATTGTTAATCCGAATTTGCCGTACCACGTGGAAGAGCCGAGCACGAGGCGAAACACGACCGGTTGCGCCGCCATGTTGTATCCCGTACGGAACCACTGTTGTTTAACTTATATGTATGTTTGCAGACCAGTGGCTGTACCCGTGAATGTTTATAATATTATTAATTCTGTATGTGTATAGTTAGACACGATTTATATTTATGTATGTATAGGAATTTAGAGTTGAGATTCCAGTGGAACCCGGAAGTAGCAGAATGTTCGTCGCTTGAGATGTGGAGCTATCACTGAGGGCTACTTGGCTTTCAGTGAGACGCTCTGCACAAACCGATTATTCAGGGTTGTGCAGAATTTCGTCTCTTATATTACAGACGAGCAGGCGAGCTATCCCGAGCTATCCCGAGCTATCCTGTGCACCCCACTCCACAGAAACGACTAGTTGGTTGAGGAGACTCTGCCGCACAAGTCGGAAAGAGCTACCTTGAAAAACACCCTGTCAGACCCCACAGCGTGGCAAGGGAACCCAACTACACAACGACAAAGGTGTACCAGAAGCTACCTCACAGAAGGACTTCGACCGCACCATCAGAAAGTTAAGTGTATTCTCCGAAAGTGCACTTAACCTGATCAAAACAGGACCACAGTAGTCCAACTCTTCAGAAACTGTAAAACGGACCACAGTAGTCCAAATCTACATGAAATATAATAGCAAAGTGCCCGAGGAAGATATAACAGCTGCCTAGACTATCAGCGATCGAACTATTAGCATTGAAAGAGACTTTTTAAGTTAGATTAGTACTTAGAGAATCTTGTATAGAGTAGAAGAAATAAATGTGTGATTTTAACTGTTATCAAGTGGCTGGACTACATATGATTCATAGCCGTGTGAAAGCTAGTGTGACAGTATCTTTTACCATTTTTCTATCTATTTCTGTACCCCAACCTTAACACAGAACGAGCTAAACAAATAAATTTATTAAAGTAATTCATAGGGTGACTTACTAGCAGTTCCCACCGAATAAACGTGAGGGTCCATAATTCCATTGTGCAGAGCCCATAAACCCCACGTGACACTTTAATTGGCGAGCCTAGCTAGGATCTGTGTATAATAGGAATTGGGTATAACCGGACCTAAGTACAATAAAATTAGATAACAGTAGTAGTAGTAGAATAACTTAGAATAGTGTAAGGGTATAACACTGATCAGTTGGGTGCACTATTCTTTAGTTAAAAACTTTTTTGCTTCAATTATTTTTGTGCCTGTATGTTGCATTGTTCTTTTGCAGGTTTTGCTTAAATAACTGTTGTATGCCATTTGACTCTTGTTTTATTCTATTATTGATTACGAATTTTATGGTCTTTGCATTGTTTTTATTGACTTGCAATATTGCTAGTGTTTTGGTATTCCATTTGATTCAGAGGGTGTTCATAGACACGTTTGGCAATGTCGGACCCAGTGGCCTTGAGATTGCGTTTCAAGGAATTGGGAGAAGCTTTACACTTAGCAGGGGGAGACCTAATTGCGTATATCAATGCAGAGGTAGAGAAACAGGAGGCTAAGGCAGAGAGAGCAGCAGAGAGAGAGGCGAAGAAATTAGAAGCAGAGCAAAGGAAATTAGAACTAGAAGCAGAGCAAAAGAAAGCAGAGTTAGAAGCAGCAAGAGAACAGAAGAAATTAGAGATAGAAGCAGAACAGAAGAAGGTAGCAGCCGAGAGAGAAGCAGAAGTTAGGAGATGGGAGTATGAGAGGGCAGAAAAGGAAAAAGACAGACAGCATGAGTTAGAGCTAAGAAGAATGGGATCAGGAGCTTCAAGTTCTTCCTCAACCCCTCCCCACTCAGATCAGCTAGAGGTAGCATCCAACCCTGTACAAGGAATGTCATTCCCACTGGGGACATTCAATGAGAGAGAAGAAGGTCTAGATCTCTATCTGACTAGGTTTGAGCGTCTAGCAACAGAGTATAAACTAGATCCCACTCATTGGTCTTTTAAGCTTAGTCAAGGGCTTAGAGGAAAGGCTTATGACATCTACAGTAAGCTACCGACTGACAGAGTGACTGACTATCACAAAGTAAAAGAGGCACTCCTCACGGGATTCGAACTAACAGGAGAATGCTATCGGCAAAAATTCCGCACCAATCGGAGAGTGAAAGGAGAGAGCTATGCGCAGTTCGCGGATCGGTTGTCCACAACGTTGGATAAGTGGATTAGCCAGTCAGCCACGGCTAAGACGTATGATGGACTGACAGAACTGTTAGTATGGGAACAGCTACGGGAAACCATGACCCCCGAGCTGAGAACATTCTCAGTAGAGCAGGGCGCGGAAAGACTGGAAGATCTGGTCAAGGTCGCAGATAGGTACGTGGCCGCACACGGAGAAGCCAAGAGCTTCAGGCGAGACCTAAAGCCTAACGGGAAAGAGGCACAGAAACGAAGCCCTAACCGGGAAGAGCGCACCGCGAATAAGCCGAATAACCCCAGACCTGGGCAAAATAAAGGACCCAACACGGAATTCGGGAAAAGAGGTCCCGCAGAACAGAGACGGTATTGTTCGTTCTGCAACAGAAACAATCACTCCACCGCAGAATGTTTCAAGTTGGCCGCACAACGTAGGGAAGAGCGCGAAAGCCGGCCAGCGCACAGAGTTCTAACTCAAAGCAGCGGTAACAAGCCACACACGATCGGAGATCACCCATCGGTGACAGACACGGTCAAGGTCAACGGAAAAGAAGCGAACTGTCTGTATGACACAGGTCTATCATACGACGCGATAGTTAGCGAATCTCTTGTATCGCGCGCGGACTTGACAGACAAGACAGTCGACTTACAAGGAGCAGACTTGACGAAACCGACGACTACTTGCCCAATAGCTTGGATCGAAGTAGAGAGTAGGTACGTCACAGGACGAATCCAAGCAGCTGTTTTACAGAAACCCCTGTATGATCTAGTGCTAGGTTGTAGGTATGTGTTCTTAGGCACGCCCCCTAAAACTGTAGAGATAGCTGCAGTGCAAACCAGGGCCCAAGCTAAAACCCAACCACCCCAGCCCGAGTTCGCTCCGAATCCAGGACTCGAAGAGATCAAAACAGCACAGAAAGAAGACACCTCGATAGCGAAGTGCTTCCAGAAGCTACCCAAGGCGCACACACCCCCGCACAAGGGAGACTTCTACATGGAAGAGGGAGTTCTACATCGACAAGGAGATGGAGATCACACCCAACTAGTACTACCAGCCACCCTTCGAGCCCAAGTACTAGAACTAGGCCACAGCATGCCACTCAGCGGACACATGGGAATTGGAGCCACAGTGCAGAGAATCAGCGCACACTACTATTGGCCAGGAATCACGGAGGATGTCAAGCGCTACGTGAAATCTTGCCACCAATGTCAACGATATTCCCCGCGACATCACACCGTACCAGTTACCTTAGGACCATCGGTAGTAGTCGGCGTGCCATTCCAGCAAGTCTCAGTAGACATAGTAGGACCACTGCCCATGACCAAGAAGCGGAACAGATTTCTACTCACACTCGTCGACGCATGTACGATGTGGTGCGAAGCAGTCCCGTTGCCAGCGATCGACACCAAGAAGATTGCAGATGCACTCATCGCCATCTTTACCAGAGTCGGATTCCCGGACAGCATTAGAACGGACAACGGATCTCAGTTCACCGGCCGCCTGATGCAAGACGTGTTCGAGTTGATACAAGTTCATCACATTCGCACACCACCATACCACCCAGCCAGCAACGGACAAGTAGAAAGACTGAATGGAACCCTTCTCACCATACTCAGGAAAGTCGCCGACGACAATCCAGAAGCGTGGGACACCTACGTGAATGCGGCACTGTTCGCATACCGAGAAACGCCCCATGCAGCCACAGGCTACACCCCGTCAACATTGCTATTCGGCAGACCTCTAGCAGGACCGCTAGAAGCCCTACGCAGAAGTTGGACGGAGGCCAAGATAGACGACACACCCAGAGGTGCCACCAAGTACGTCGCAGACCTGCAGGAAACCCTCAAAGCAACGTGGAAGAAAGCTGGTGAAGCACTGAAGAAGGCAAGAGCCCGTCAGGCGAAGTACTACAACCGCCACGCAAAGGACAGAGAACTGCAAGTCGGCGATCAAGTGCTACTCTTACTTCCAAGTGGAACCAACAAGCTGGACATCGCTTGGAGAGGACCGTACCGGGTGACTGCCAAGAAATCCAAGACAGTCTACCAAGTAGAGGTGAACGGGAGAGCCCGATACCACCACATCAATCTCCTTAAGAAGTATACGGACCGACCAGCGACCCCCAGCACTCACAACTTGCTAGCCATTGCCATCGCGGAAGAAGGAGAAAGCATGGAGACCAATGCAGTAGAGTATCCCCTGCACTCCAAGGAAACCTACAAAGACGTGATACTCAACGGAGACCTAGCCGCTAAACAGCAACAGCAAGTACGACAGGTCATTCGCCAACATCAGACTGTGCTCACAGACCGACCAGGGAGGACAGACCTCGTCGAACGGTGACCGACCCAACACCCGTCCGCCAGAAGCTCTACCCGATGCCACTGTCGCAGCAGCGAGCCATCAAGGAAGAGATAGACACCTTACTGGCAGCCGGAATCATCTCAGAGTCTACCTCACCCTACAGCGCAGGCACGGTATTGTTGCGAAAACCCAACGGAGAGCATCGACTGTGCATCGACTTCAGACTCCTGAATGCGGTAACGCAGTTCCAGCCAGAGCCACTCCCGGACCAGACAGACCTATTTGCCAAGCTACAGCGAGCGAAGTACTTCTCACGCATCGACCTCAGCAAAGGATACTACCAGATACCAGTGCAACCGCAAGTCCGAAAGTACCTAGCGTTTAGCACTATGGAAGGACACTTCGAGTTCAATGTACTTCCCTTCGGACTCCACAACGCACCCAGCATCTTTAGCGCCATGATGCGAAAACTCCTGGCACCCCTGAGCAGCGAGCACCTACACTCGTTTATGGACGACATCCTCATCGCTACACCTACGTGGGAGGAACATGTCACGCTCCTACAGCAACTACTCGCCCGCCTCAGAGACACGGGATTGACGGCAAGACCCACCAAATGTCAGATTGGATTCACCGAGCTAGAATTTCTGGGACACACCATCAGTCAAGGAAGCCTGCGACCGGTAGAGAAGACAGTGAAACGCCTACTCGACGCTCCTAGGCCCAAGACAAAGAAGGAAGTGCAGTCATTTCTAGGACTCTGCGGCTTCTACCAGAAGTTCATCCCCAACTACAACAGCATCGCCGTACCACTGACAAATGGAACCCGGAAAATCGCCCCGGACAAAGTAGTTTGGACAGCGGAATGTGAGACAGCATTCCAAACACTCAAGGACAGAATGACATCGGCGCCAGTACTCCACCTACCCGTTTTGACTCAGCCATTCGTTCTTCGCACCGACGCAAGCGACTTAGGCCTCGGAGCAGTACTGCTACAGCGCGACCCCAAGAATGCAGAGACGCTATTCCCTGTCGCCTACGCCAGCAGAAAATTGAGACCCGCCGAGACCCACTACGCCACGTCGGAGAAGGAATGCCTTGGACTAGTCTGGGCCATACAGAAGTTTCAACTCTACCTGTATGGGACCCACTTCACAGTTCAGGTGGACCACCAACCACTATCGTTCCTGGCAGCCTCCAAGTCTTTGAACTCACGCCTGATGAGATGGGCACTCACCCTTCAGGCGTACTCATTCCAAATCGAGTACATCCCCGGCAAAGAGAACCACGGAGCCGACTACCTCAGTCGCCATCTCGTGGAGGACACAGCAGCTGTCGCCCACCCAACACAACTAAGGGCCACAGCACCAGAATTCGTCCCCGTCCAGTAAAACCCTGTCACTAGTGTCCATAGCTACCTGGCACAGCATTGCAGCTCAGGTAGAGCAACTTAACTAGTGTGTAAATAGGACCCTAGGATAGTGCAGTGTTAAACTAGGCTCTGTAGTAGAAAAAGGTCGAATCCAGTAGTCATCACCTTTTTTCAGTTGAGGGAGCCTGTCATGAATTGGCTAGTTTTAACTCTGCTCATTGACTATTCACCCTTGTGTAGTTTTTGTAACAGTAGAGAGTCAGTATATAACACAGCAGCAATAAAAGTACACACCGCGAGCCCGACCCACGCTGCGTAGTTAATCAGCACTGTGTGCGAGAGTCGTAAATCTTTTACCCAATGAGAGCTTAGGCAAAGCGGTTCGAGCCAGTTTGACTGGGTCCGAGCCTAACACAGCTTTGGTCAGTTGGGAGGAATACACCGAAGTGTTAACAGCTAGAAGCTGGCAGAGAAATCTCTCCACACTTAGACCAGGAAGCAGGACTTAGAATCTTAGAATTCTATCAAGCCACAACGGGCCTGAACTTGTCAAACAGGTAAATGAACACCCTTCTGTTTCATCGTGATATATTTATATTATTGTTGAAATTATGTTTGAAGAATTTGCTATGCATAAATGTGAATTGTTAATCCGAATTTGCCGTACCACGTGGAAGAGCCGAGCACGAGGCGAAACACGACCGGTTGCGCCGCCATGTTGTATCCCGTACGGAACCACTGTTGTTTAACTTATATGTATGTTTGCAGACCAGTGGCTGTACCCGTGAATGTTTATAATATTATTAATTCTGTATGTGTATAGTTAGACACGATTTATATTTATGTATGTATAGGAATTTAGAGTTGAGATTCCAGTGGAACCCGGAAGTAGCAGAATGTTCGTCGCTTATGTATAGAGATGTGGAGCTATCACTGAGGGCTACTTGGCTTTCAGTGAGACGCTCTGCACAAACCGATTATTCAGGGTTGTGCAGAATTTCGTCTCTTATATTACAGACGAGCAGGCGAGCTATCCCGAGCTATCCCGAGCTATCCTGTGCACCCCACTCCACAGAAACGACTAGTTGGTTGAGGAGACTCTGCCGCACAAGTCGGAAAGAGCTACCTTGAAAAACACCCTGTCAGACCCCACAGCGTGGCAAGGGAACCCAACTACACAACGACAAAGATGTACCAGAAGCTACCTCACAGAAGGACTTCGACCGCACCATCAAAAAGTTAAGTGTATTCTCCGAAAGTGCACTTAACCTGATCAAAACAGGACCACAGTAGTCCAACTCTTCAGAAACTGTAAAACGGACCACAGTAGTCCAAATCTACATGAAATATAATAGCAAAGTGCCCGAGGAAGATATAACAGCTGCCTAGACTATCAGCGATCGAACTATTAGCATTGAAAGAGACTTTTTAAGTTAGATTAGTACTTAGAGAATCTTGTATAGAGTAGAAGAAATAAATGTGTGATTTTAACTGTTATCAAGTGGCTGGACTACATATGATTCATAGCCGTGTGAAAGCTAGTGTGACAGTATCTTTTACCATTTTTCTATCTATTTCTGTACCCCAACCTTAACACAGAACGAGCTAAACAAATAAATTTATTAAAGTAATTCATAGGGTGACTTACTAGCAGTTCCCACCGAATAAACGTGAGGGTCCATAATTCCATTGTGCAGAGCCCATAAACCCCACGTGACAGGCATTCAGACAAGCAGAACCTTCCCTTATCATTCAAGATTTGTAGGCTGTAGCGCATTTCTTTTGTCAATATAAATTTCAGATATTACTGTAAAACTTTGGTTTGGTTTCTTCTGTTATATCTTTATACTTTCTGCAGAATTTCTCGTCTGTTGATAGTGACTGTCAAGAAGCTGTTTCCATGACCATTAAATTATTTAATGAACTGTAACCAAGTTTATTGTGAATTGGTTTTATTACAGCTTCGTAATGCACAAGGTCCGACTCATAGGTTCGGAAGCCGCATTCGGTCCCAATCGACAAGGAAAATAGATCAAGAACAGAATAAATTTGAAATCTCGAGACACTGGACAACACCAAACAATAGAAACAGTGAAGAATGAAGCTATAGGAAACAATTAATTCACACAACACCTGCTTTGATTTTCTAACTTAATTTATGACAGATTCTTTCATTCGCAATAATGAAAATATAAAACAGTTTGCACAAATGTTATTACATCAAAATTTAAAGTCTACGTAACTAATATGTATTCTATCAATAACTAATAATCATAATTCTTTCAAAGAAATTATAAAATCCGAACTTCCAACAAAATTAACATTACCAACCTTCACACACCAAATAAAGTATCCAAATAATAAATTCTCACACACGTGTCGAAGCAGACGTTTTAAAGCATTAAAATTATAATTCACAATTATTATTCTAGCTACCAAAATGAACTTTATTACAATTAAATTTAGAGAAAAACACCTATCACAAAATATTCACTTCCCTTGTTCAACCAAAACGATTTAGAGAAATATCACAATGATGGAAAAAGTTTATAAATGTAACTCGTCTGCTTCGGCCTAGTCCTTTTCCAATCTCACTCGCATTTAAATTCATAACGTTTATGAGCTTTATCCGTCTATATATATTTCCCATAAATATTGGCAGTTCCATGTAATATACGTTATCGCTAACATGAGACCGTATAGCTAATTATAGACAAAGCTACAGTTACCCGGTTACCACTGCACAGCACCTGATATCTTTTCCACCCTCTTCATCTCCCTATCAATTTCTTTCATAAACTATCACCAAAGAATCACCAATGGCACAGGCGCAGAATTAGAATATTATAATAACATGCTGCCTGTGACAGTGATTGCTATAGAGTCTCCGACCACTACCCCCTAACCCCCCAAAAAATAAGACAAACTGTGTACAATGATGATGATGTGGACTTGTAGTGCACACAACTCCACACTGGCAGCATGCTCAGGGCTCTTGGTGGAGAAAAAAAAGGTGAGGAGTCGTCGGGGGAGCTGGTGCAGAGGATACACAAACCTTCCCCTCTCCACCAGACCCTCGCAAGAAATTATCTATTTGCATAGACAAGTTGTGGAAACATATATAGGCTGATGGAAAGGTTGGATAATGATTTGCACATTATCTTCATTCATTGTATTGTAATATTATGTTACATTTGTGTATACATGTAACGTCTGTCTTTGCTTTGATTGGTTACATTGTATTTTAATTTAAATTTCAGTGTAAAATGTGATAAAGTCCTTTGTTTTATATATGGTAAATTGTTGTTTGTTGTATCTGGATCTTTGCACCATTTACTTCGTTTTCATTGTTTTGTATGACAGTACCCTGAAACCCATCTTCTCCCATCTTATTTCTGACCTACGTCAATGTTGTGTGTGATCATGGACTTTCAGAAGCGCAAAAAGTTGCGTGAAACGTGGCAGTATCTGCAAACATTGCGTCAACCTGAGGAGGAGGTGACCTTCAGGAAATGATGGGTAAATTCCACAATAGGGCTGATGGTGTACTGTTTGCAGTGACCTCCATAACTTGCACTAGTGAATATAACCCACTTTGAGCTTGGGGTTCTTAACACAGAATGATTTGGCAGTGCAGTGCATTGGTTTGGAAATAACAAAATGGTTGTTGTGTACTCACCGTGTGTTGCATACTGAAAACAGAACAAAGCAGTGATCATTTCTCTTTAACTGTCCCACTAGCCCTGTCCCTGTGATTGTGTAGTCTGTTTTCTGCTAGTTTTCAAGCTTGGGTGCTGTTTGTTTCTGGGGAAAAAAGAAAGTTTGGCATTTTCATTTTCTATTGTGATAAGATAAGCTTGGTGTTTGGTGATCATGATGTGAGAGACCTGCCTGTTTAAGTGATGAAAAGAAATACATTTGGTCCTGAAGGTCTTGTTATATTTTAGTATATTTTAATGAATGTATTTTATTACATGATCAATTTAAATATTTATTAATTAATTTTTTTTTTAAATTTGATGTGTGAATTTTGCATTTTGCTTGGAAAGTGCACTTTTTATTATGTCATTATATTGCTTGCTGCTGTTGTCTTGTTTGAAGAATCTGTTGCTTTCTTTGAAGTACTAGCTGGAGCACTAGTGAAAACAATTATTTTTTTCTTTTGTAGGAGTAGTAAATAGTGTGTGGGTAGCAAGGATTTTGATGCAGTAAAACCTTTCTGAATGCGAACTGTGAATCATTTTTATAATTTGTACTTAATATACTTATGTATTCATCAGGTTATTTATTTCTTAATTTATTTATTTGCGGATTTATTTTTTGTTTATTTTTTAAATGTTAGACGTAGTGATACCAACGTGCATTGTTAACAATTATACATTGGAATACCCCAAATACTAACATTCAGAGCCCTGTGGTAGTGTGCCGTCAGATTAGTTGATGGAGAATTGTTGTAATTTCCTTCCTTCCTTACTTATATTTACAATTTCTTCAGTTGTTGTTATTGTTATCATTATTATTACAATTATTTCTATTAAAATACTTTTAAAAAATTATTATTTTTGACTCACATGCTTACCAATGTGAGTCTGTGTACTATCCCACCATCCCTCCATTACACTCCCCTCACCCCAAACAAAAAATAAATAAATAAATAAAATTTCCAGATTTTTGCAAATTTGTGCAAGATGAGTCCTAAATAGACTGTCCGCCGTCCACTGTCTGCAAGTGGATTTATATCTCAGAACCTATTTCAGCTATCACAACCAAACTTGGTGAGATGGTGTATGCCCGTGAGATCTCATAAATGATCAGTGAATGAATGGCTTCACTTCAAGGTCATGGTCACAGGGTCAACAAATGTTCGTTAAATTTTTCACAAAATTTCACTTTTTTTTCTAGGTTTTTAATATTGAACTTATGATTCTTTGATGTATAATAGATATCAGTGAGACAAACATACTATACACATTTGGTCATCCTCACTCCAAGGTCAAGATAACTGAAGCTGTCCAAAGTCAGTGAGTAGAGTTACTTTGAAGTGACCTTGTACCTAGAGAGATATAAAGTCCAAAATTGTTGTATTTAGGGATTATAGATTGACCTTTCATATATTTTCTGCTTTTACATTGATCTTGAAGGTTATGGTCATTTTAGACCTTGCAAAAACATTTTTTTAAAAATAGGTCATTGTACAGTGGAATGGCTGTTTATTGAATCCATAGTATGCAACAACATTGGGTTATTTGATGAGACATGCATGAGAGGTCAAGTGAAGGTCAAGGTCATCCTAAGGTCACTGTATTTTGACATTATAAACCTTTTACTGTAGCTTATTTGATAGTACATGAGTGTATTTGGAGCCTGTAGTGAAGGTCATCTCAAGGTCCATAAGGAGCATGTAAGTCATTTGCCGTTTTATTTATTTTGGTGTTTTTACATTTAAATTATACATATTGATTTAGTATGGCTTCTTTTTTTTTAAATGTAGATATGTGGAGAGAAGTGGTTGATAGCTCTCTGCCTGCATTTGAACTAACATCTAACCTTGAACCCGATACGAGCAAATGGGTTTGCTGAATGAATTACACAAATTGCATGTTAAGTGGTAAAATAAGTAATTGCATGGAATGATTTGTTTGGAATGATAAGTATTTATGTTATTAGTTGAATATTAATCCTTCAGTCTGCAAAGGCGAGGAGAAAATTCATTGTGCTTTCTTTCTCTGGAAACAGCTATTATGATACTCAGACACATTTTGTATTGTATTTTATTTTTATTTGTTTAAATAGGAATTGTGAAAGCTATTTAATGTATTTATACATGCGATAGCATGCATGCGAATGTGTGTGTGTGTGTGTGTGTCTTAAATAGAAATAAATCGGATGCGAAATTGGAGGAATTTCTTCAAAGGTATGTCAGCACAGTAAGTCTGTGTCGTGTAGTAATACTGCATTATCATGACCCTGTGTGCAGAAGCGACGCACCCTTCGCCAAACACTGCAGAAACAGAGAGAGGAACAGATGCGGGCAGCAGGTTTTTCCAACGCCAGCCCTCTGCAGAACAAGCACCAAGAAGCCACTGCCTCAGAACCCGGCAACAGCACCCCCACCCCTCCTTACCGCCGCCCCTCTCTCATCGAAGCTACCGGAGGAAGCAATGCACTAGGACCCCCTCACTTTTCTCCTGCCCCCTTGCGTGCCAGTCCCACCCGTTACGGCGCTGCTCGCGGCAGTCCCTCCCAGTTCACTCCTGGGGCTGTCAGGTCTGGTCGCACCGTCACTTGGCACAACCCAGCTCACAACCCTGACTTCAGCGTCATATAATCTAACCGTTTAAAATCTGCTGAGAAAGTAGCAGCCACGGCTGAGGACCGATGTGTTAGTTTGGTATTGTAAATGCTTGACTGCTTTGGAGATTAATTTTACTTTGTGAAAGATTTTCTTTAAATGAACAAAACTATTACACTACTTTGATGAAAGAATCAATAGTAATAAAGAAGATGGGGGGAGGGGGAAAGAGGGATAAGGGGGAGGAGTGAGGTTGAAGGGAGGGGAAGAAGGAGGAGAGCCTGTCCAGTTCTGGTAAGTGACAGCTGACAAGACAATAATAATAGCAAATTTAAATTATTACGTCAGTTTCATTCAGTAGTATTTGCCTCAGTCATTGCCAAGATACTGTGATGTTTGCTACAGAGATTTCAGCATGAAAAGAAATCTGTTTAGTACTTTTTTTTTGCTCAAATAATCCTGTCAGCACAACAGTTATCTTCAGTAGTGAGAACTATTGTAAAAGATGTGTTTGAAAGAAATGTGACAATTGTTCTTCCATAATAAAATATCACCATTAGCCAAAGAGAAATATTGCATTTAAATTTTTAAAAAAATGCCAAAAATATAAAGGTCATGTCCATGACCTTAACCAGACAACCTACAGTTTGTAAACTGCTGCTTGAAGAAACTGCTCCTGAGATGGTTCCCAAAGAGTTTTCCGTTTCTGTTATTAGCCAAGAAGTGTGTGTGTACAGTGATTGTTGGGATTAGTCAGAAAGTTTTTGTCTGTACTGTAATTTGTTCTTACTGGTGAGGATTTGTAATTTATTTTTTAAATTTTTTTTAGGGGAGGAATGAGGGGGGGAGGATTTATTGCTCAAGCAACAGAACGGAGACACAAATTGAAAGACAAGAATGTGATGAAATTGTGTTTTAATTTATTTTTAGATGGGGAAAGTGTTTGGATGTTTTTAAACTTATTATGTAGAAAATCCAGTTTAAAAAAAGAAAGAAATTGTTGTAAATGAGAAAAGATTGTCACTTTTGTTAGTATAGTCAAGATTTGTGATCAATTTAAATAATAATATTTTTGTAAACAGTTCTTTTTTAGTGTATTATTACTAGATGTGCAATAGTTCTTTGAACAATGTTTTCTCAATAAATGTGCTTTAAGATGTTTTGATTGTTTACGACTTTCTGGGATCATATAGTGCTGTTTTATTTTTTCTTTTGAAAAAACAAACTGATGTATTCTTTGTGTCTTGCTTTTTTGGTAGTAACATTTTCTTAACCGTTCTTTTCTACAGAGCTTGCTGAGACATTGCATTATACATTTCTACAAGATGTTGTACAGATTGTTGAAACTTTTATTTATTGATTTCATTTTTATGTTGAGGTTGTTGTTTTCTTGGTTTTTTGTTGTTTGTTTTTTGGGAGGGTCTACACAACACAAATGTTTTAATTTGCCTAGTAGATACCAGTATAAATTGTACAGATCGTTAAACTTGTATTTATTGATGTAATTTTTATTTTGAGTATTTTTTTTTTTTTTTTTTGCCTGTTAAACTTAAAGAACACAAATGTTTAAAATTTGCCTGGTATATTTACTAGTGAATTGCTATCGATGATCGCTTTTTTTTTTTTTTAATAAAGGTTGATTGTGTTACCACTAGTTTCTTTTATATATTTTTTAAAATTTTATGTTCATGATAATTATTATTATTGATGTTCAGTGTGATTTAGAGAAGGAAAAAAAGATTGTTTTTCTCTTTACTTGTATTTGTGCTGTTGATTTGTTCGCTGGCTCACCTTTGCTGTGTTAAATCCATCTTCGGCCATTTCAGATTGGGATTTTTGTGTGTGTTCTGATTCTAACGTTTATTATAGTAATAGTTAACTATGCTTTTATTGTTCCTTTTTTCAAAATGTCTTTATTGTGTTGATAGAAATCTTGTTATATATGTCTTAACGGTCTTACTGTTGTGTTCCTGTTATGTTTCTGGGCGTAGGCTACATGGAGTGTTTTCTAAACAAATTATAATTTGAACTGTGTGCGATTCATTTTATGCTGTAACGTTTTAAACACTGAGAAAGCCTTTTAAATAAGAGGCGAGAATTTGGAAAATTTTATACAACTTGTTTTGTTGTGATTTTTTTTTTCTTCTGCAGTTGACAAGTATGACAGGGTCTGAGTTCATTATTTTTAAGTCGTATTTTCGGAATACCCACTTATTTTTAATACTGTAGAGAACTTGTGTTGAAAGACTTTGTAAGATATTGCAGAAATTACAGAGTATTTTCTGATTTTTTTTTTAACTGTGCCAAATTTGATTTTTGTGAACATGTACAAAGAATTGTGTGCATGGACTTATTTCTTTGCAATGGAAAGCTAGTAATAAAAGTGGTTGTTTTTTTTTTATAATAAATTTTCTAAAGGTTTGTATTAGTTTTACTTTAGAAAATTTATTTTACTTCAGTGCACAATTCTTCTAACATTTCGTGAGTTGGCATAAAAAAAAAAGAAATCTTAGCTTACTCACTTCATGTTTCTGAATTGGTATGTACTTGGTACACACCACTCTATCAATCTATTCAACCTATCATTAACAAAAAATTTTTTTTAAGTCTTTTTAATACGCTGTGTCTACCATAACTTTAATGTTTTCCTTAACTTTTACGTTTTCCATCATTTTAGCATAATTAGTATTGTTGTTTTTTTCTTCCGATTTGTGTCATCCGCTGTATGTGTGATGGACATTCATCATGTAAAATAACCATGCTTTTCACATTTAATAAAAATCTGTGTTAAAATAAAATATGGATTTGTATTTTTCCCCCCAAGCTTTTCCATTCTAGCGCACAAGTGTACCACAATGTGTGTATACAAGAACTATTATTTATTTTATTGTTCTTATACACAGCTTTTCCAGCTGAGGAGCTGCTCAAATAGTACCGAGAACATTTTTTGATTGCTGCGTTTCCCCCCATAGGTTTCTGTATATATATTATCCCCACTTTCTGGAAATTTAGTGCTTTCAATTCCCACTGTCGCTGTCTTTCTCATGTGTTCTTTCTCATTCCTACTCTGTTCTATTAATCTACTATATACTATCTTCTTCTTTGTTAGACCAGTCACCTACCTTTTTTCTTGAAAATTCTTCCGGGACAAAACTCCTCCTTTGTGTCTGAGGTCTGTTGTATGAGCTTGGGAATATTGGATGCTTACTGCCTAATGGACACTAGGGCTTCCTATTATATTATTATTTAGCAATGTAGGCATTTTATATGTATGTGTTTTGTTGATATTTTATAATAATGTTTGTATTCTATTTTGTTTTTGTAAACGGAAGTTCGATAAATTAGAGTATAGCCTCAGCATCCCCTGCGTGGGATGTCTTTATTGTACAGTGACCGGCTGGTGGAGTGCCTTCAGTGTTAACACTGGGGTTGTTTCGGCAGATCTTTTAAGCGGATCAGAGGTGAGTCCTCTTTCAGTCAAGTTGTGATCTTGATTTTGTGGTCCTGATTCGGCTCTTCGCAGTCAGCTGGACCCTGTAAGCAATGAATAACTAACTAACAAACTGCTGCGTTTTATCTCTATTTCTTCTTCTACCCCGTGTTCTGCTAGCTACAGGTTTCATAGCAATTTCAGGCAGGTAATTTTGTTTGGTGATCCAGATCTAAAATAGTTCAAATAAGAAATTATATTCATACTCCAAACTGGCAAGAGCATTAAAGAAAAAAACAACTTTTGTGCTCCACCAAATGAAGCATTATTTTTCCAGTCAGGCTGGACCCTGTAAGCAATAAATAACTAACTACCATAGGAAACACTTTTGTTTCCTTTTTCAATTTAACATGAGAAGTACAATGCAGAAAGTTCTCTAGCTTCAGAGACAGTGAGAGTGAAAGAGAGAGGAAGATGAAAGAGAAATAACAATGGATTGTATTCACTGTTTATTTATGTATTATTTGTGTGTATCCTTGCATAATACTGATGATCAACATTATTTCCATATTAGCCTGAAACCACTTTTGTACATTATAAACAAATAGGTAAATGTGTGACATATGTTATCATAATGAAGAATAGGCGAGCGTTGTGGCCAAATGGGCTAAGGCGGGGATAACTTGCCTTGTCCACAGGCCAGAAACCAATGGCGCCTGACAGGTGTGGGTTCGATCCTGCATCGGGGCGTTATGTTTCTCCGAATATTATTTACTTTCGACTCGGGCAACGTCTCGGGGGTTTTCTCCGGGTACTCCGGTTTGCTCCCCCAGAAAGAATTTATAAATTTCAAAAATCACAACTAATGTTAGGTAGGTTGGGTTTGGGCGCGCCACAGGCTGCGACTACGCCTTCCACAGGGGAGGCGGCCCAGAATTTCCCGATAAAAAGGGACAATAAAGCATTAAAATCTTAAATCTTAAAAAAAATCTTAATGATTAATATATAATATCATAATGATATAACCTTACGAGGTAGGAATAATAATTATATTGCTTGCGTCAACAAAATGGAGTCTCTATAGACAATTCTTAAAGATTATATCAAATGGGTTATTTTACTGCAGGGAATATGTCACAAAAATGTGTAATTTAATTATCCACAAGTAAAGTTACATTACAAAACCCCCCCAAAATAACCACGTTAACATACTGAAGAAATTTGCATCACAGATGATAAAGCAGATATAAGATATAATTCCCCACCCCCACCCACTGTTCTCTTCCCATTCTTGCAGATGAATTTATTTACAAACAAAAATAAATGTGTAAAATGTGTCTTTCTGTCATAATAATGACAAAAATTAGGCACTGCTCACAGAGAAGAAGGGAATATCCTAACTAACTATAAAATGTAAATGGCAGATTAGATCATTCAAGAATAATATGGCATTAAAACAAAGTTGACGGGCAGCTCGAGTCAGATCCTGAATCGGCAAGTGCTCTGAGCAGTTCTTGAGCTATATAAGAACGATTAAATAAATAAATTATAGATTTCAGTACTTTCAAAATAACCATCATCACATAAACATCTCTATACCATGAACATGAATACATTTACACCAAATGCCGTCTTATATTAAAATGAACAATTCAGTTCTATAATGAACACAATAAAAGACTGGTCAGAGATAGGTTAGCAGAATTTATAGTTTCCTTCATAGCTACGTTTTTTAAATATACCAAAGAGATTGTCATACAATATATTTTTTGATATAAAGAGATAATATAATGATACTGTACAAATTGATATACTAAAAAATACTTCTAGTACTATTTCAAAATCACACTTTTGATCAAATAATCTGCCTACAGAACACATTATTTTAATTTGATTTAGACATAAAAATAATTAAATATTTATAATCAAGCAATAAACGTGGTATACTATATTTCAATGTAAATTACTTTAAAAAAATAACTATTTGATCAATATCTTCCAAAATTTGGTTCTATGCTATGTCAACACACCACAACCAAAATCCCCATCCTATTTAAAATTATTGCCTCTTCTAACAATTGATGATTGGTTCCAAAATTACATACAATGACTTTCCTCAACAAACAGGTAAATTTACATCACAGTATCTGTAAGAGTGTCAAACTGTTTCATGATACAAAATTCATCCACTATACTTGACTACCAAACAAAGCAAAGTTCTGCATGAAGTAGGTTGGTTCCAGTCCACTGTTGGCTTTTATGGTGTCCAGGCTACTAGCTCCACTTAGCACAAGCACCGAGTCCATCCCCACATTCTTGGCCAGCCCAATGTCTGCTGGTACGCTGTCGCCGATCATCAAGCACCGTTTGGGGTCAATGGAAGGATGAGTGGCCTTGATGCACTCAAACAAGTGAGTGTCTGGCTTGCCAAGAACCTGCAACACACAGGAAACGTTAGTTGGAATAGCTACAATTTTGTTGAAACACTATAGAGAAAAAAATTATGGATAGAAAAAAGAATTATGGATAAACAGTTACACTGTCTTACTGAAAACAGAGACATTACTGGCTGAAAATAGTTGAACATTCTCAACCTCAAAAACTGATAAAAATCTGCAAAACTGCTTTTGTAGTAAGTAACTTATGTTCTCCCCTATATTAGCTGACTTTGTCACAAAAGAGAGAAAAAGTAACACTAATCCAGATCTTCACAAAATAATGTAAACAATTTGGTAATTATCTAAACAAAAATAATTATATTTATAATTAGGAGATAATTACCTGAATAGAGTTAGTACGTTACGCGTTGAAAGTTAAAGGATCCTAGAACAAGCAACATAAAATTAAAATAATAAATTAAGGTTAAAAATGTGTTGTGAAAAGTAACCTGAGGCTTTCTTTTAGCAGCTGATGTTACGGCATCGACAATAGCTCCGGTGACTGGCTGTCGACGATTTGGAGCAATGGCAACTGACTTCTCTACCTGATTGGTGGCTATGTACAGGCAGTCAGGATTCATCAAATAGCTACCAGCTTTGAACAGCTTGCGCATGTCAAAGTGTTTATCATAACCCACTAACACTGCTCCAACATCATCACGAAGAGGAACTTCAAGCAGATCTGTTATGTTGTCATACACTGAGTCTGGATCTGGCCCGACACCAAAGTTTTTGATTCCAGCAATGTCCAGTTCTTCTGACATCCCAGGGCTTCCTATGATGTACACACTTCCTTCGATGTGAAGAATTGTTTTCAGGTACACAGCGCTGGCATAGGCAACACAAAAAACATCTTCTGCTGGAGCATCAAAACCATGGACGCCAAATTTCTTGACGTAAGCATTTCTGCCATGCATGCTATTGTTGGTGACAAAGAGCACCTGCTTGCCGAGTGACTGTAAGGTTTTGACACCCTCTGTTGCTCCTGGGAAGTGAGTGATATGGTCGGTGCCCCATAATACCCCATCGCAGTCCAACAGTATGGTATCATATTGATCCAGCACTTCCATGGCATTTCTTTGGTTGATTTCCTTAACTTCCACTTCGTTGATGTTGACATGACTCATAAAAGTCGATGAATTTCTCATCAGTTGCTTTTGTTGTGCTTTTGGACATAGTGACAACAGTCTGAGATTGTGTGCATTTTGACAATGTCCCGAGTGTCGATATGAGAATCTCAATGACTGTGAAATAATAGGCGTTAGTCTAGAAATGGCAGGTGAGCACTTGGTGATGTGTGTCAACATTGTATAAGTACTATAAGATCAAGCCTGTAAATTACTGATAAAATGAGCTTATATACTGAAGTTGACCTGTAGCAGACGACGCAAGCTTATTGACTTGACCTCAATTTGAACAGATTAAAGTATGATAAGAGTTAATGACAAAATAAAAATTCAAAGGAATAACAAAAGTCATTGTTACTGCAACTACTTCTTTACAAGCAATAACTGACATACACGGTCTAAATTTACATATCTGAACAGAAAAAAAAAGAGCAATAAATAACAAACTGCATGTTGCACCTGAAAACAAGGGAAATGATTCCAAAAAAACAAACCATAGAAGTGCTTTCTTGTGTACTACGTCATCAAGCATTGTGCTGAATCCCAACGCGGTAGGTTCAAACGACAGCAATTTTCAAATCTATGATTGTTGTGGACGAAGTTGACAACAGTGAAGAGACTGTACAAGAGATTCAGCAGAAATGTTCAGGTGCATATCGTGACATATTTTATGAACATGTTTGTTTTGCTGTTTCTTGGTAAATTTTTAAAAAAAAGTTGCACGGAATACTTCAATATTGTTGCACGACCATTTTTGCACAAGTCAAATTGCATAGATCTATCATCTATCTCAACTGTACTTCAAACTTGACTGCTGTAGTGTAACATACCTGTCAATGTGTCATGCCAAAGCAACGCTTTAATAGTGTATCACAAAAATGCCTACAAAATGAACCCTAGCCATGGTGGTGAGTTTTGTAAGTGTAATATGTAGAATGCTTAATGCCGGGTCTCTTAATGCCTTATCAGCCTTATCATTATGTTCATAGTATTAGTAATCACATGTATACACTCTTCACAAGTTCACCAAATCTGGCAAATGGCAAATAATTAAACTTTAAATTAATGACAATGTGTTGTAATTAAAGCGTCATCTGTCGATTTTTTAAATACATTTAATGATTTATTATTATGTTAGTGACATATGATGTATTTAATTTCACATTGCACTTATCAAACAACTATAGGCCTACTATTCTTTTACTTAGACTATTTTTGGACAATAGACGTTTTGTAAAGGAACCCTGTCCATATTATTATTATAAAGGAAGAAGAAAAGGAGGATGATTAATCTGAATACCTGTGTCTGTTAGTCTCTGTGCATTTGTCTTGTGTCAGTAAAATATCCAGAATCTGAGAATGTTCGTAGGCCTATTTCAGAAGTTGACAACTAGTAAACCATGCATTCTAACTTGGGAAATCTTGTAACTGCATCTTATTCCATAATGCAAAGAAAATATTCTATAAGACAGTTTTATAAGTAAAGCTTGTAATGTAATACATTACATACATTTCACAACATATACCTCACTTCATCACAGTTCATGTATCCCTATCCGCTTGATCGAGTTCTGAGCAAATCTTGCTAACTTGCATGTGCGGGGTCAGAACATTCTCAGGAGGGAGTCTCTCCACTAGTCCCCCAACATCACTGAAGAGACGCATCAGACGCAGCTTCAGACAAAAAGGGTAGGTTTGAGTGGCATGCGCATTGTAGAGTCTTATGATAGTTTTGTAACTCATATTATTAAGTATCTAGAGCTAGTCTAGTGCTTGCTAATCAAAAATCTACTTACACGTGTTGTTCAGTATGCTATGTGCATTCTAATTTCTATGCTTTGTGAATTGAACACACTTCTCTACTATTTTCTGCTTTATATCAGTTTTAGTAGTTGAACTAACCTTAACAGCTAATATTGATGACATTATACTTCATTTGCATCTTGGCGTGGGATATGGAAAATTGTCACATGGAGATCTGACAGAATTAAAGATGCACGTGAGTGCAATATTGCCTGATCGAGATGTGACAATTTTTAATATATTCTACATTCTAAGATGCAAATAACATTTTTGTATCGATTTCTTAATTGAATATAAAGAGGAATTGAAATTAGAGTAGAGGAGAAAGATGTGTGTGAACGACAACTTTACATCAATACATGTCATCCAAATACGCAACCAAAAATAGCCTCCAAATCATATAACTGATAAGCTTTCGTTCAGCACACACACAAACATAATCTCACATGCACACCTACCCACCAAATATCCACATGCCCACCCACTCATACACATAAGCTTACACAGAGTACAGAAAATTGAACTCCAGAACGTGACACATGATAGGTGTTTTAGTCACACTTTACTTGACCAATTACAATATGATACTTGCGGAAAACTGTACTTTTATTCCTATTCTTTCTTTGATTTGATTTGATTTTAATTTTTTTTGGGAAGGGTTTTCATTTCATTTGTTTTCATTGTAATTGTTATATATAGTCAGTCAGTGGAACTCAGTTATATTACATTTGAGCAAGAACATAAAATTCTTCATTGAACTACATTTCGCTGATGATCATCATGAGTGTCGGATAGTGCAGTGGTTGGAGCACTCGCTACTGTGTCGAAAGTGAAGCACCGTCCGGTGCGGTTAGCACTTGGATGGGTGACCGCTAAGGTGTGAAGCGACAAACAACAACGCCCCCAGTTGACTCAACTGTGATTGAGTACCTACTCTCTTGAGGGTGGGGAAGGTAAAGCAGCGAGGGAGAGAGTTGGGCATCACCCTCATTACGCTGGCCCAAGATAAGTGTGATCTCCAACATCACGCTCCCCTACGGCCACAAGGCTATGGGACTACCTTTACCTTTACCTTTTACCATCATGAGTTCAACACCAAATGTGCCTATTTGTAAAAATATTTTTAAAATAGGTCTTCCCAACTAATGTTGTTTGCTGGCAATTTCCAAGAACACAATTTTGTTTTATTGTTGTTTTGAGAGAAGTCTTGCCATTTGTGTTGTAGCCAGAGGTATCCTCCTCATCGCATCCTGAGCAGCGTGCAAAATCAGCGGCGACGAAGCAGATCATGTTCGGATGTGGATAGTATTGGACGTCACAGAGAAGACGAGTATGATTATTCAGACAGCAATTCTTGGGGCAGCTTGTCAGCTGAAGAAGAAATAGGTAATTGGAGTCTAGAATGCATTGTGAAATTTTGTTTGTGGAAGTTTGAGTAAACCTGAGAGTGGAAACAACTGAAAACTTTTTTTCTTTGATACTAAGAATAAGATAAATAATATTTTTATAGTAAAAAATGTACCTGTGAGTGTGACTAGTATAAATGCAGAATGTTAATTAAATTATGCACTAGCACACATTTCTTTCAGACATGATGATAGTTTCTGTGCGTGCAGAGAGCAGTGAAGAAGCATCGCCTCCAATCAGCAGAAAGGAGAAGTGTATTGCTCGACAATCACTGAGGAGATCTAAGCGCAGAGAAAATAAACAAAAACTCAACATGGAAGAAAGTAAGTTTCTTGTAAATTCTTTTTATAATATTTGTTTGTCTTTGGTTTACTTTCAGTATTAATTTCAGGCAAATGTTTTTTTGTATGAGCCATTTTTATTATGATTTTCATTATGATTTTCATTGACTTTTTCATAGTAGTAAAGTTGTGTTTCAGACTAGCTGACAGACTTTCAGTTCTTCCTTTCTATTCTGTAAAAGTTTTAATTTATTTTGCCAAACTATTTCTGACAGCAGACCTTGTTTGATTATTTTAGACAAAATTTCCATGGACGACTACTTCGGAAAGCAGGCCCCCTTCAAGGAGTGGATGAAGGAAGAGGTAACTTTATTCAAGGCTTTATAGTTATTTAATCTTTCATGTTTTTACTATTTGAGACTGGATGTGTGTGTATATGTCTGCACACACAGCAACATTTGATAGATAAAATATTTTATGCGTGAGTTGGATGCAAGAAGTGTAACAAAAGCCAAATGTGACCAGCGTCGAGTTTTGAATTTGTTGCTCAGTGTGTAAGCCTCATTTTTCTGTTTACAGTTCTTCTGTATTATTAGTATGTGATAACTTAAATGATTTATTTTCATTTGATTTCAGCAAAACAAAGATGTGAAGGGCCTGACTTCTCCGAAGCGCAAGACGTACTTCAAAATGTTTGTGCGACTGTGGAACAAGCGTCATCTGCCAGCTGTAAATATTTTTTTCTAACCTGTTAAGCATGCGTTTGAAAATAACCATGTTGGATTTGACCTAAAATTTGGTCTTTGTGAATATAGTTTATTATTATACATTTTTAGTATTTTACAGAGATAACGTAAGCAAGAATAACATTATGGTAGAATGTATTCAACTACCTATTATGTTATAATAAAAGTTGGTTTAATATGAACTGTGTACAGTGTATTTACTGGCTTTGAAAGTTAATGTATACATTGGCTATATTGAAAACAATACAAGTCCAATGTACTGCTGTGACAATAATGTAATGCTGGCATATGTATATTCCTCTGCACTTTGTTTGTTGCTGCAGAAATACTACGAAGTTCGGGTGTCTCAGCACATGGATGAAGAAGTGATCCACCAGCCTGGACCCCCCACTGAAGACACACCGATCATCCCACTGCCTGATATGTTGTCTCGACCCAAGTTTTCCCTCATGCAGAACTCCCCAGCTCTGGATCCCTCCATCTTCCCTCACACTATCGACCTCAGCAATAGCAGCATTGTCACCGCAACGCCGTCGCCATTTGCTGATTCAGCGTCTGCTATAAGAACAGCAGAGTCACCGTTCTCCACGTTTGGGAAAGCCACGCCGTCCTCATCCTTCCAGCTTTTTAGGTTTTCTGCAAAGAACAGCAAGGATGGCACATCTAATGATAATAAGGTGAATTGATGTTTAATATTTTTTTCACATGTAGCTATCTTTTTTATGTGTGGTTAATTAAATTGGAGTGTTGAAAAGCTTGATATTTATTCCTTGATACTACATGAACGATATTCTTACGTTTTGAACATTAAGCTGGATATGAATTGTAGCTGTCTTGTATGCACGCTGTATAGTGCATATCACTGAAAGGACCTCTTGTTCCAGGATGTCTTCAGATTCGGGGAGCTTAGCAACAAGGAAAACAATAAGTACTTCTCACTCCCTGCAAAAACTGTAAGTTTCTTTACACAAAATATCTAGGTGACTTGTATTGAAATTGATGGCTCTACTGCCATGGAAGAATGAATGCTTCGTGTGTATCATACACCCTCATCGAACTTTCACATTGAGCTTTGCTTGTAAGCATTGTTTTCACTCATTTTCACTCACACAGTTACCAACAGGAAACACTTGTACAGTCTGAGTGAGTGGGTTTATTGAACATTGTGTTAGTATGTTTATAATAAAACACCACCTTTTTGTTCAGTTTTTATGATTGACAGTCAAGTTTACTAAATGCTTTTGCACTCTCAAGACAATTTGTGGTCGTATTTTTTCCAGGGAGCATCAAGCATTCAGGCTTTCCGCACAGCAACAATAAGTCCTTTCAAGAAGTTGTCTGCTAGGTAAGTGTTTAGGTTTTGTAGGTTTATTCAGATCTGTATGATTTTTTTTAGTTGTCATCTTTGCAACTGGCAGGTTTTTAGTTTCAAACACTTTCACGTAAATGTTTCCACTGCGTGTTTTTACTATGTGTAAATATGAAAGGATGGTGAGCGAAGTTGAGGAATGGGTTTGAAGAAATTGTGACCATTTCAGCTTCTAACTAGCTTACAATAGTAAAATGTCGTATACATTTTGAAGTCGTTACTGTTGTTAGCCTTTGCCTCTGCCACAGTGCAATTGATATTGATCTAAACCATCAGTGTCCTTTGCAGCCAAGACCGCTCCATAGACAGGACATCAATTCAGTGGAGTCCGCGTGGGCAGCCCAAGCTCAACCCTGTGGAAGTGCCAAGATGTCCTTCTTCTTTTCGCAGAGCATTCAGCGAGGACACACCAGCTACGGATGTCAAAATGTCTGCGAACTATTCTCAAGTCAAAGACTCTCTGGGCGTGTCTCCTGTCAATGTCAGCCCTGCTTACGCTGAGCTCCCTTTCTTTCCTAGCATGGATGTCAATGGTAAATTGCCTGTGGACCCTTCCCCTACCAAGAAGAAAGGGTTTCGGCGTCGCTCACGAAGCATGGATGAGTCGCCTGTGTATGCAACCCCATCAAAGCAGGTTGGGGTCAGGCACTGGTTGGAAAGGGTGCCAAAAATGGAGGAAGAAACTACAGCAACCTCACCTCCAGCCCCACCAGTTCCCCATAAGCACTTTGACCCTCACGTTGAAGGCTTTGGCATTCCTTTCAGTGCACCAGAAACCAGGCTTGCCAGCACTAGCAACCTTGACTCTCATCAAAGTAATACTAATCATAATGAAAGTCTAGGAGATGCTGATAATAAGAAAGGCGGAAAGAAGTTTTTCAAGCTGCCCTGGTTCGGAAAGAAGCTGAGGCGGAGAAGCCGTAGCATGGAGGTGCTGTCCCCTCGAAAACCTCTAACTGAAGCAGTGTCGAGAGGTGATCATAGTCCTTTCCAGTTGGTTGAACTTGAACGTTCACCTACTTTCAGTCGGAGAGTGTTTACGAGACCGCCACAAAAGCCAGCAGAGAAACCCCTTGCACAGAAAAATGCACAGAAGTTCATAGAACAAGAGATCACGGAGAAGGCATGGGAAAACGAGTCTTCAAAGGGCAGTTCCAGCAGAGGAGGAGGCAAACATAATTTTGAACTCGCAGAATACACTTCATCTCCAATGCGACCAGGTACCAGCAGTGTTGCAAGTTCTATTTCCAGTTTTGGCAAGGCTTATGTATCAACCACAAGAAGCCCACAGGTACAAAGGTTGGTGCCAGAATGCGAGCCTGCTATCACATCTACTCCAGCCTCTTCATTCAGTGAATCGAGATCAACAGCTGAAAGCCCATTTGCCAGCCCCTATTCATCATTCAAGTCGGCCGCACTGTTTACTCCTAGCCCATTCCGAAGAGTCAAGTCCACCCGCAGACTTTCCCGTAGTTTGGAGCACCTGCCTTCAGCTACTCAATTTGGCGGTTCACTTCATTCTCACCAAGCGGCTGATACAAGGCAAGACAAGTTTGTTTCCAATATGATGCCAACATCTGCAGACGACAGCATCTTTATTCACTCGCCAAAAGCAGCATCTCCAAATTCAAAACTGCAGCGAGAGTGTGCAGAAACACCCAGCCACGTTTCAACCGTCTTTCCATTTGTTGTTCATTTGGATCATACTAGCAGTAAAGAAAAGGAGCTAGAAGTACAAGGTGCTTTCCCTGCTGCATATTCAGGGTGTGAAGATTATGATCGTGTGAAAGCCAACATCAGGACGGAGCTATCGAGCCTGGTGCAAAAGATCCAGAGTTTCTCACAGTCAGCCATCAGCAGCAATGACACCACGCTTGATGACTCCACCGACATGGACCTGGATGAGACAGAAGCCTCACCGCCCCAAAGATTTAATCAAGCCAAAGTGCTGCAAGTTCTGCGAGGTATGCAAACTACCAAAACCAGTACAGTGACACCACCTCCAACATACGAAGATGCTGTTTTGCCAGCTCTAGATCATGCAAGGCAGGGTTTAGGCAATGGTGGACATATTGAATCCCTCAAAGCTCCTTCTGTAACCCAGGATGTGGCTTTCTCTGTTAGCTTGCCCTCTGCCCAGAAGACTGGAAATCTAGATGCATCGGTACTGAAAAAGGCAAACCAGGCTCCCGCTCAACCAACTGAAGCAACAAATGGTTTTGATATTAACACTAGCAGCACCAGAAATGAACTGTACTCACCAAAGTCTGATCTTGCTAAGCCTTCCAACTTCACTGTGCAAACATCAGAAAGCATGGCTAAATCACGCAGAGTGTCTGGACATGTTGAAGTGGTGAAACTACACGCCGTTTTGAATGAAATTGCCTCAGTTACAGTCCCTACCTTAGTGCCAGTTGTCAGCGGCATCTGCCAACCTTTGAGCTCCATTTCTTGTGTTTCACCCTATAAGACACGACAGCCACGTCATCGCAGATCTCGCAGCGTGGGCGAGTATTCTCCTATTGTGATGTCCAGCACAGACATCAGTCAGGATACCTTCACTTCACCAGGTGGTGGGGACAACCTGCTGCAGGAGATTATGCAAGTGTTTGACCAGAAAAGTCTGGCACCTGATACCACGGAAGAGCATATAGTGTCAGAAGCAGAGCTTGCCGTAAAAGAGTTGCCACCAGCAAGAAAGCCTAGACCTTTACCTCAAATCCCACAAAGCAAGTCATCAAAGAGCCAGACTGAATTTAAGCAAGAGTGCACACCATTACAGTCTGAAACTGAACCTGAGAAAATGGAACCCACAGTTCTGCCTTTGATCCCATCAACTATAACGTCTAAAACGTTATTACTAGAGAAAGGAAGTCAGATCACTTTGCCTCAGAAAAGAGAGCCAAGAGTTCTTCCTCCTGTGCCTGTGTCCAAATCAGCAGTACCTACGCAAACTGTGGCTTCTAAACAGCCCCCGCCAGTAATGCCAAAACAGCATCTTGTGGCCCAGCAAGAGAAACGTCATCCCCAACCAGTCCCACAAGAACCAACAGGCCCTCCCTCAGTGAAGAACATGCTGCAGAAGTTTGGAAGCTCTCTTCGCCTAGGTCAGAAAAACCGGCGTCGCTCTCGTAGTGTTGGAGATTTGACCATGGCTGACGATGACAATGGCAAAGAAGAGAAGACCAAAGAGCAGGGCAAGTTTGCCAGCATCAGAGCATTTTGGGACAGGCAGCGAGCGAAGAACAAGGCAGAGAAAGAGAAGAAAGCAGAGCAGCCTGATGTGGGGGTAACTGTGCAGAGAAAACCCAGCACCATGAGAAGACTGCAGCAACAATTGTGGGGCAGCAAGTCAGGCACAGAGATCCTGAAAGATGATGGCGACGCCCAAGACCTGCCATCCACTATAGTGCACCATGGTAGTAACTCACCTCTTGTACTGTCTGCCAGCCAAATGGAAACCATTGAGCATGACAACCCTTTCTTTGCTCCAGCACAACACTCAGAAATTTCAGACCATGCCCAGTCAGCAACACCATTGAGGAACCTTGCACAAGTGGCTTCTCCCAGTGAAAGTGATGATGTCCCCATCAGCAAGTCCCCTTTTATTACTATCCGCAGACGTTCCTCGAGGAAGAAGTCTATAGTGTCTCCTTGTACTGTCAGCACTGAAGATAGTAGACTTGCAGGTACCAGCCACAGTGCTCTGGCCAGTTCTGTCAGCAGTCCTCCAAGAACCTATGTAGAGGAGGTAAAGGGATCCCCAACTACATTGGGGCTGCATATACCAACCCAAATGGAAGTTGCCCTGCCGCCTAAAGTGCTGCCTAAGCCCAGCCTGTACCTGAAATCACCCACACCCAAGAACCTCCCCCAATCGTCTTTAGCATTTTCCCCAGCAGGCATACACCTTACTGAAGACTGCCAGTTTTTGCTTGACAACTCTGCCAGAGCAGATTGGCCTTCTCCAGTTGCCAGTAGAACTCGTAAGCGGCGCTCTCAGGAGGGTGACACTGACTCTCCGGTTCCTGAAAAGTTCAAACCAGTGACCAGAAGCAATTCCCATAATCTGTTGCATTGTCAGAGTGAAAAAGCGTCACCCCAGCAAAGTATCAGTCCTGCCAGTAAGTACGGAGAAGAGGAGGCAGCTGATGATGCAAACAGTGCCAGCAGACCTAATAAACGTCCAAGCATCGAGAAAGCTGAGAGCCAAGATCTGTCCCCAGTGAAGCGTACCAATAGCAATTTAAGCCGAACAGACAGCAAGACTTCACACACTATCAGACGACAAGATGGTAATAAAGAAGATAAAGATTCACTGTCACTCTGCGTGAGAAGAAAAAGCAGTGGGAAAACAGGAAAAAGGGATAATGCCACAGTTTTGTGTAAGAACAGCAAAACAGAAATGGACTCGGAGCCATCTTCAACCAGCAATAGTGAGGTGCAAAAACAGTTGCCAGCTGTAAGGAGAAGAAAAAGCGACAGGGCAATCAAAGTTAAACCCGTCGAACAAGATGATCAAAGCCCTTGTACCTCGAAAGAGAAGATCCAGACCAGAGTGGCCACCCCAGCTCGACGCATTAGCACCAAGATGACTACAGTTGCTAGAGCAGACAGCAGCAGAGGAGGAAGAAGGGACAGCGGTAGGAATGACAGTACCAGAGCAGCAGCAAGAACAGACAGCAGCAAGGTGGCAAGCAATGACAGCTGGAGAGCTACTTCTAGTATTGCCAGAACCAACAGCTCCAGAGGGACAAGAACTGATGCTGTTAGCAGAACACAAACCAGCAGAAAAGAGAGCAGCACAACAGCAACAACTAGCAACAATCCTGTGGCAAGAAGCGGTAGCGGCAGAAGACCAGGCAACAAAGAACAAGAGAAAGTAACCCAAGTTGAGAGACATGGCAGTGGTAGGGGAGAAGAAACCCATAGTACAACCAAGCAGCATGTTCATTTGGGTTTACACATGAAGCAAGGGCAGTTGGTAGGCAGCACACCCACTGGCAAGCCAACCAGTGTGCAGCATACTGCCGTGAACAGTAATGATAGAAGACTGTCATCAAGCAAGAGAAACCATAGCGTGAGGGAAGGCACCAACAGCAGCGGTGTGGCAAACATTGTCAAGAGATTCAACAGCTTGAAAGACAGCCCCTCAACTCCACGCAGCAATAAGCGCAGGTCTTCAGGAGTCACAGGTCTCACCCCTCGCTCCAAACGCGTAAGCGGTGCCACAGGGACCAAGCGTAGGTCTTCTGGGATCGGTGTGCTGACCCCGCTGGCCAAACACTCTACGGCTGCAGGCAGAGTTGTGAGGAGAGAGAGCAGTGGTAGGGTCAAGCGCAGTGACAGCAGAGCCAAGCATGATACGGGAGACAGGCCCGCTCCTGGCCGGTCTAAGCTGAAGCAGTCTCCTAGTTTCAAGCGCATCCAGCGCAAGCTTGGCGTCAAGGAGGAAGTTGACATGGAGACGGACATTGACACTTGCAGTGATGATGTTTGCACACAATCATCCGACGCTAAGCACCAACAGCCAATGCTCTCAACCTTGGTTTAGTAGCAATCAACAAAATGGAACAAAAAGTTATAGTAAGAAAATCAAGAATAATTATGCATAAACCGTTGAAGATAGCTGGAACAAAGCCTTTGTACTAAAAAATATTCAAGAATACTTTTTTTAATAAAGAATATTTTGAAGTCCCTTTGCACCATGGAAGGGAAACTTGTGGACTCGTAACTATAGAAAAATACAAATTCCAAGATACACTTACTGACATAATGAAATTTGTTTATTTGAAGGTTGCTTTAAGCTTGTGCTTTCATCTATTCCAGATTATTAATTTCTAAGGAACTTACATAATCTGGTTCTGTAGATGATTTCAACTGTTTTATTGTATCATTGCCGACATTGGTGATTGTATTTAATTTTCATTGGTGCTGACAACATTACGATAGATACTGCTGTGGGTTTGTAGTTTTGAGTGTATTCATTGCTTCTTTTCAATTAATTAAACCAGTTTTGATTACAGTTACAAAACTATGTTTGCCAACAGTTGAATAATGTATTGCATGCTGCACAATATATCAGCTCCCTTCACTTCAAGCATTCAATCACTGTATTGCATATTTTGCATTCACGAATTCATTGCAATTTGAGTCTGTGTACTAACCCTCAAATTTTTTGTGTGTGCATATCTGTGCAAAGATGACATCTTTTTTAAAATTAAGAAAAGTCCATTTGTCTGCCGTCTGTCTGCAAAACTTGCAAGTGGATTAATATCTCAGAACCTATTTTAGCTATCAAAACCAAACTTGGTAAGATGGTGTATACCCATGAGACCTCATACATGATCAGTGAATTAATGACTTCATGTCAAGGTCGCAGGGTCATCAAATGTTAGACCCTCGTAGGAGTGCCGGGGGTTTCAATATAAATAGTATCCCCACTTTCTGGAAATTTAGTGCTTTAAATTCCCACTGCCGCTGTCTTTCTCCTTTGTTCTTTCTCATTACTTTCACATTCTGTTCTATCAATCTACTATACTATCTTCTTCTTCGGTAGACCAGTCACCTACCTTTTTTCTTAAAAACTCTTCCAGGACAAAACTCCTCATTTGTATGTGAGGTCTGTTGTATCAGCTTGAGCATATTGGACGCTTTCTGCCAACTGAGGCTTCCTATGATGTTATTATTTGGCAATGTAGGCATTTTATATGTATGTGTTTTGTTGCTATTTTATAATGATGTTTGTATTCTATTTTGTTTTTGTAAACAGTTGTTCGATAATTTAGAGTATAGCTTCAGCGTCCCCTGCGTGGGATAACTTTATTGTAAAGTTACCGGCTGGTGGAGTGCGTTCAGTGTTACCACTAGGGTTGTTTCGGCAGATCTTTTATGCGGATCAGGCTTGAGTCCTCTTTCAGCGAAGTTGTGGTCTTAATTTTGTGGTCCTGATTTGGCTCTTTGCAGTCCGCTGGATCATGTGAAATTTTGTTGTGTTACAGTTTACATGGCAAAAGATAATAATACAAGACAATAGAACACCCCTCTCCTCTTTTCCACTTAATTTTAATGTATCACACCTATTCAAAACACGAGCTAGTTGCTTCGCTTCCATGTCGGAATCAAAAGCACTTCGCCCACTGGTAGCAAAGAGCTTATATACCAAGAGGGTTCACTCAGGGAAAATTACTTGGACATCTGGGAAGTGCGATAACTCGTGCTGAGAAAGAGTTATCTTACATTTATACGCAGATGGCAAAGATGACAATAGAAATCATAGTGAAGAAAGTAAGTAGGTCGCATTGTTGTTCTTGAGAAAGGTGCAGTAACATGCGGAACAGAGATGGTTGTGAAGGAAAATCTTCCCCCCACCTCTCCTCTTCCCTCCCCACTTTCCCATTTTCTCAGATATACATGTATAATAAAAGGACAAAGTTCCAAAAAAGTGATGTTAATTTTATCACTAACTTTTTTTATGCTGAGAGACAATGTATACACATGTAAAATAGTGCAGTGTCTGATACATTTACAGTGGAGTCCACCTATAACGAACCTTGGAATAACGAACACCCGCGATTAGCGTACTACCATCCATTTCCCGACTCACTCCCTTCTTTGTCTTACTATTTAATCCCTTCCTATAACGAACAAATCCAGCTAGGCAAATAACGAATCTCCGCTTGTAACGAACCCTGTGTGTATTCCCTTGGCCTACTTTGCCTCAATTGGCTCATCGCCAATAGCGAACATCAGCAGAAGCATGCCAGTTCGTACATAGGTCAACCAGGCCTTGAAGTCATAACTGTTATTGGCTGCTATAAATAGCCTTGAATGAAGTCATTGTTGATAAACTTCGTAGGCCTAGATCGATCTACGTACTGTATGTTGTGATGTGTACTCATCACCGGTGTGTACTTCCGTTTACAGTACAAATCTCTACAGCGAATCCCGCTTGTAACGAACCCGAAATTCCCCCCCTTGAGATTCGTTATACCCGGACTCCACTGTATATGTGATGTTTATTTCTGTACAATTATGAAAATAGCGTTTGAAGTAATGTATAGAATGTTAATTTGATTGGTGTTTACAATGCTGTGAGGCAATGTAAATATATAAATAGTGTAAGAGGTAGTTTAAATGTTATGATAATGTGGATTTAAACATGTAAATAGTGGAGTAATTTATATGTGATGTTAGTATGTATAAACATGTACGACATACATGTACATAATGTCAGAAGTAAGTAATTAGGTTTGAGGTTAATATGTATGAACATGTCATTAGTATGTGAAGTAATGTACACTTGATTTTTATACACTTGCAACCCTGTACCCTGTAAGCAATGAATAGCTAATTATTTAACAAATCACATGTTAGTCAAAAAATGACAGTTTTTCACAAAAATGTCACCTTTTTTTCTAGGTCATTAATATTGAG
This sequence comes from Oncomelania hupensis, assembly GCA_036898135.1. Classification (NCBI taxonomy): domain Eukaryota; kingdom Metazoa; phylum Mollusca; class Gastropoda; order Littorinimorpha; family Pomatiopsidae; genus Oncomelania; species Oncomelania hupensis. The sequence goes on along the minus strand of CM072515.1, from coordinate 23,254,326 downwards.
CTTATGATTCTTTGATGCATGAGATACACATTCTTTGAAAATGTGGTCAAACTCACTCCAAGGCCAAGATCATTGGAGCTGTCGAAAGTCTGTTAGTATAGGTACTTTGAAGTGACCTTGACCCTAAACTTTGAGAGATATAAAGTCCAAACTTGTTGAATTTAGAGATGATAAATTGATCTTTTAAATGTGTTCCGTTTTTGCGTTGATCTTGGTCAAGCTCATTTTGGGCCTTGCAAAAACATACAAAAATATGTCAGTGGGATTGCTGCTTATTTAACCCATAGTATGCTGTATGCAACATTGGGTTATTTGATAATCAGACATGCATGAGGGGTCATGTGATAGCCAAGGTCATCCCAAGGTCAAGTTCATTGAAGGTAATGGTTATCCCAAGGTCATCATTTTTAGGAGAATATGAGTCATATGGGTTTTGCCCTTCTATTTAAAAAAAAAAGAAAAAGTTGATGCTTTTTTATTATTTTCTCTTTATGTGATTGGGGGTGTCGGATAGCGCAGTGTTTGGAGCACTCGCCAATGTGTCGCAAGTTTAGCATCATTCAGTGCGGTTAGCACTTGGATGGGTGACTGCAAAATGTGAAGCGACAAATAACAACGCCCCCAGTTGACTCAGCTGTGACTGAGTACGTACTCTCTTAAGGGTGGGGAAGGTAAAGCAGCGAGGGAGAGAGATGGGCATCACCCTCATTAAGCTGGCCCAAGATAAGTGTGATCTCCAACATCACGCTCCCCTACGGCCACAGACTATGGGACTACCTTTACGTGATTTAAATTGTTTCAAAATTGATTGTACAGTTGTGTTACAATGTATTAGCCTATACTCGGGCTGCAAGAATTCACTCTGGTCCTGATTTGGCTCGGAAAAGTCCGCTGGACATAAAGCAATAAACATGTAATGTAATGCAAGAATTCACTGTCATCCTATGATATCTGTACTTTTACACTGCCTTTCTTTTATTTAATTTTCTCAACTATTTCTAGTGTGTGTTTCAATACATCTAATAGTATTTATTACATTGTAGGCAGCTCTTCATTTCAACAACATTGATGCATTATGTGCATATATAAAATTCGCAGGGTATTGCTCATTTGACCTTGAACTTTGAGCTGAGAGGCAGCAAATTGTATCATGTTCTTTTTGAAAGGTTTTGGCGATTTGAATTTTATATTTTTGTGTGCATGTTTCTGTGATTTGCTTATTGTCAAAAATGTCATTCGCTCTACATATTTTATGTACGTAAATGCAGATAGATTACTTTTTGAAGTTTGTGTTTTCTAAAATTGTAAATGAAAGTTATGTAAAGGGCACTAGTATCATTCTATTCTGTATTACTGTGTTACGGAGTTTTAGTGTGATATAAACTTGCTACAGATCATCATTATGCTCAAAACTTGCATATTTACCCATCTTTGAGGTGGAACATTTGATACCATTACCTACACAAGAATTTTACATCCTTCATATTTTTTCTCTCCATGTAAAATCAATCTGTGAGGTTATTTGTTTTTACCTCTGTAGTGAATATTAATATTATTTGATGCAATTAAAGCTATATTAATTCTTATTAATTTGAAAAATGTGAATCTAATTATGGTTTTATTTTTGTAAGACTGTATCATGTGCAGTAAGGGAACTTTTGACAGTTAAAACTTTTTTTTCCCCCTTGTGCGGTATGAAACAACACATAACAAAGATGCAATCACACACTCATACGCAAGCATGCCTCTCACACACACACATACTTTAGCACATTTGCTAAAAACACAATTCAGAACATGATGTCCAGAATTTCAGGTCCCATCAATAACTATATTTTTAAGAATGTTAACAACCATTTCTAAAAATCCACAGGCGCTTGTATCTGGACATGCAAGCGCCTGTGACTCGCGTGCATGTCCAGATACAAGCGCCTGTGTGAAAATCATACCTGTAACTTTCAGATAAATTATATGAAGTCAGAAATAGTTTATCGGATCTCTCTCCCCCTCTCTCCATTTCTCATTTCTCTCGTTCTTTCTCGTTCCTAATCTGTTCTATCAATCTACTATACTATCTTCGCTAGACCAGTCACCTACTTTTTTTTTTTCTTGAAAACTCTCCCAAAACTCCTTATTTGTGTATAGGGTCTGTTGGGTCAGCTTGGGGATATTGGTCACTTTCTGCCCAATGGTCACTAGGGCTTTCTTAGGTATTATTATTTGGCAATGTAGGCATTTTATATGTATGTAGAGTACAGCGTTCCCTCCGCCGGTATTGGTGTCGGGGTTTTCAGTATAAATAGTATCCCCACTTTCTGGAAATTTAGTGCTTTAAATTCACACTGTCGCTGTCTTTCTCCTTAGCTCTTTCTCATTTCTACTCTGTTTTATCAATCTACTATACTATCTTCTTCTTCGCTAGACCAGTCACCTACCTTTTTTCTTGAAAACTCTTCCGGGACAAAACTCCCTCATGTGTATTAGGTCTGTTGGGAATATTGGACGCTTTCTGCCATGTGGTCACAGGGGCTTCCTATTATGTTATTATTTGGCAATGTAGGCAATTTATATGTATGTGTTTTGTTGATATTTTATGATTGTATTCTATTTTGTTTTTGTAAATGGGGGTTCAATAAATTAGGGTTTAGCCTCAGCGTCCCATGCATGGGATGTCTTTATTGTAAAGTGACTGGCTGGTGGAGTGCCTTCAGTGTTACAACTAGTGTTATTTCATCAGATCTTTTATGCGGATCAGGGGTGAGTCCTCTTTCAGCAAAGTTGTGGTCTTGATTTTGTGGTCCTGATTCAGCTCTTTGCAGTCCGCTGGACCATGTATGCAATGAATAACTAACTTTAAAAACACTTTATTTATGTAGCACCCCTTGGGGTCATGAGCAATCTTGCCACTGTAGATTGTTCAAACCTATAAAGGGAACAGTGAAAGCCACAGTTGAAAACCTGTCTTTCCTTTATAGGCAAGACGCTTCACTGCGGCAACAGTACCCCCCGTTGGAGTGCCGGGGGTTTTCAGTATAAATAGTATCCCCACTTTATGGAAATTTAGTGCTTTAAATTCCCACTGTCGCTGTCTTCCTCATTTACTCTTTCCTATTCTTGCTCTGTCCTTCACTCTGCTATACTATCTTCTTCTTCGCTAGATCAATGACCTACCTTTTTTCTTGAAAACTCTTCCTGGACAAGACTCCTTGTTTGTGTATGAGGTCTGTTGGATCAGCTTGGGAGTGTTGGACGCTTTCTGCCGGGTGGTCACTAGGGCTTCCTATGAATGTACTATTTAGCACTATAGGCATTTTATATGTATGTGTTTGGTTGATGATTTATAATGCTGTTTGTATTCTATTTTGTTTTTGTAACCGGGGTGTTCGCGTAGTTGAGGTCAACCCTCAGCCGTCCCCCGCGTGGGATGTCTTTATTGTAAAGTGACTGGCCGGTGGAGGGCATTCAATTTTCCCACTGGGGTTGTTTCAGCAGATCTTTTATGCGGATCGGGGGTTGTCCGGTCCTGATTTGGCTCGGAAGAGTCCGCTGGACCTAAAGCAACAATAAATCAATCAATCAATCAATTTATGTAGCAACCTTTCCTGTTTAAAGCGCTGTTCTTGTGAGATCCAGCTTACACACAATATATGGTTAATATACATATTAAACATGTATACTTCTACTTCTTGGTGTTACATTACATTACATGATTATTGCTTTAGGTCCAGCGGACTCTTCCGAGCCAAATTAGGACCGGACAACTCCCAATCCACATACAAGATCTGCTGAAACAACCCTAGTGGTAACACTGAAGGCTCTCCACCAGCCAGTCACTTTACAATAAAGACATCCCACGCAGGGGACGCTGAGGCTGTACTCTAATTTATCGAACCCCCGTTTACAAAAACAAAATAGAATACAAACATCATTATAAATTAATTATTAACAAAACACATACATGTAAAATGCCTACATTGCTAAATAATAACATCATAGGAAGCCCTAGTGACCACCTGGCAGAAAGCGTCCAATATTCCCAAGCTGATCCAACAGATCTCACACACAAATAAGGAGTCTTGTCCCGGAAGAGTTTTCAAGAAAAAAGGTAAGGGACTGGTCTAGCGAAGAAGAAGATAGTATAGCAGATTGATAGAACAGAGCAGGAATGAGAAAGAACAAATGAGAAAGACAGCGATAGTGGGAATTTAAAGCACTAAATTTCCAGAAAGTGGGGATACTATTTATACTGAAACCCCCGGCACCCCAACGGGGGACTTCTTGATGTTGAGGGCCCACGATAAATGCTTCGATCATTCTGGTCCCTTTTTTTTTTTTCGGTGTCATGTCCAAAACCCAAGTTGCTGAACACGCACACGATTCCCTAAAGTTAGACTCGATGAAATATTTATGCATACAGACTATGCGGTGGTTGAGGCTTTGCTCTAAATGAGCAGCGTAGGTGAAATAAGACATATTCTAGGATTGTTGGTTATTGCTTAGACTTAGGACTAATAGGTATAGTTTTGGGGGAGAAGACAATGTGTGGGGTAGGGGTAGTATTGGGAGGAGGGCCATAATGGGAGCAATTCTACTATTTAAATTATATGACGGACGCCTTCGTGGCAGAAATCTTCGTCTCCTATACGCTCATGTGTGCGGGGACGTAAAACACTACTAACGCCTTCATTATCATAAATGATATAAATGGGTCCCTTCTCAGAATTATTTGCTTTTATTATTATGATCTTCTAAAGGTGCCACATTCCGAGGCAGCTTTTTGACCCAAGATTCGAAACCTTTACAAATCGTAACTAAAGACGAGCCACGCGGGAGACCTCGCAGGAACACGTGACATTCTAATACTAATAAGATCAATCTAGTCTGCGAACAGGAGTTGTAAGAGGCGCCCCACCTTCAACGTTATACAGAGCACAGGCGCTTGTATCTGGATCCTATCCTATCCTGTCCCGTAACCCGGAGGTCGTAGGGGCACCACAGATGATCGTTTAACCAGCATACTCCATCTTTCTCTGTCCTCAGCAGCCCTGATGGCTTCGCTCAGTGTCAAACCAGTCCATTCTCGAATGTTGTCATCCAACCTCTTTTTCGGTCTCCCTCTTCTTCTACCTCCTTGCACTGTGCCTTGCCGAATGGTCTTTGCAAGGCCTGATGATCTGTGAGCATGTCATCATGTTGTCCAATGGCTTGTGGGATGGTCTGTCGGACTTCGTCGTTGGTGATGTGTTGGTTATAGGAAATGCCCAGAAGTCTTCTGTAGCACCTTATCTCCATGCTTTGTATTCTTCGTTGTAGATCTGCTGTGAGGGTCCATGCTTCGCAAGCATATAGGAAGATGGAGATTACAAGGGAGCGCAGCAGTCTTACTTTGGAATGTAGACTGATGGTCCTGTCTTTCCAAATGGGCTTCAACCTTGTCAGGGCAGCAGTTTGTGCGATCCTGGAGAGGACTTCCTGTCGGGACCCATTGTCTGATACAATGGCTCCTATATATTTGAAGCTATGCACTGTGTTGAGGGATTGGCCTTGGACTTTGATGTCCGTGCTGATGCCATTGGTGTTGTTGGTCATAATTTTGGTCTTCTCTGCACTTATTTCCATTCCATAAGCTCTGGAGGTGGTGTCAAGCCTGTGCACCAGCTGTTTGTGACGACACGAGTTTTCAGATGGTAGGGAGAGATACACTTTTTACGAAGTTACACTTCTCCGTATATCTGCTGTACATAGAATAGCGTGACCGATTTACTTTTGCGTATGAAAGTGCAGTTTCGTAGAGTCCGTGCGATTCGTAGAAGACAGGGAGTCGGCCAATTTCGAATAGGGGTACGCGTAATAAAGAACGTGCATACTGACGAGAGCTCGACTGTTTTGCTTGTGGCCGGCGCAGATTTTGAAGGGCAGAGTGGTTTGAGATGCTATTGCGTGAGGAAGGAATTCTAACGAGGCAGCAACCCTGTGACAGAGGTCATCGTAGTGTAGGGTACTGTTGGAAGGGTGTGTGTATTGTTTTATAGCCACCCAAGGTCTTATGCCCTCGTCGGGATAAGGATGTTTAGAATTCGAAGGAAGTTGGTAACTGCCATTCGCCAGTGAGTGTAGAGTTCCATACTTAAGGTGCGTGTGGTTCTCGATTGAACACCCACCAAGACTTAGTGTCTGTAGCAGAGCTAAGGTGTCCTCATCCTCAGAATAAATGTTATTTGGACAGTGAAATAACGTGCAAGAGCAAGAGAAAGAGACTCTCAAAAGACTAATCCATTGTGTTGTGACAGTGTTGTGACAGTGTTGTCGTGTTGTGGTGTTGGGGTAAAGGGCGTCACAAGCCGAGGCCTGTAAGGTAAGCAACCCTGTCGTTCAATTCTCTAGTGGCGCGCTCCGAGTACTGCGTACGTGTATGAGTGGTAATGAGTGTGGGGAAGGGGATGTATTTTAGGATGTGTAATGAATTTTGTTGATTTTATATGATTTTCCTATGATTTTCTTATTGTATATGTGATGGGGGAAATGTCGTTGCTGTTGTTGTTATGGAAGTGGGTCAAAGGCGACGATGGGGAATATAGAGAGGGAGAGAGAGAGAGTGAGGGTGTATGTATGGAGAGAGCGATAGAATGTAGTATGCTGAAGAAGGACGAAGTGATGATTATGGAGGAAGCATGTTACAGTATGGATGAAGGGAGGTAATCGTGATGTGCTATAATTGTTGGGGGTGACGGTGGTGATGAAGGGGGGCGGAATGAATCAGGACTGTAAGATGGTAGTGTGGTTGCGATAATTATGTATATTTATATAAACATTGGTGTGTAAAGAAGATGCGAATTATTTAGCATCAAAGGGTGATTTATATTATTGAAATGTGTGTATAGTATCTTGTATTATTATTATGATATTCATAACTATACAGGTCAAGATGGCGGACGGAGGACGGCGTGTTATGTTATATTATATAGTATTTATTGTTCGGTGGGCATATTGTTAAGACTATGTATATGTCAACAGGTGTGGGCTGATGATGATGATTATTACATCTACGTGTTTATTTCTACGCATTATTTCCACGCTGTTGCCTTAGATGTTGCCTGTCGTGCTGTACTGATGTTGATGTTGTTGCCGCTGACTGGGTCCTAACCAGCCTGGGATGTACCTTTGCCTCTACAACAGAGTAGTGTTGTGGTGATTTCTTACACTGCTGCAGGTTTTGCCTATGTATCGAGGCAACACATTTCCAGGAGGTTTTCATACCTAATTCATGCACACACAGACTCACATTACACGCACCTAAAAACATATCCATTTAGTTAGAAGAATCATCCACTTTGTGAAAGAGACTGTTAGCTCTCTGAGCTACTTAACAAGAACATTGAGACATTACTTCTGTGCCACAGCTTTGCCTAGCTAATAGTTTCTGATTCAACGCCATTGCCTATTATTTGAAGACTTGCATTTTGAATTGATTTGTTGATTTTGATTTTGCTGTATACACTTTGTAAAGAAACTGTTGTTGTTTAGTTCTATTTGGGGTTTGTTGCAAGGGGAGGTAACTGTTAGTTAGTATTGGGACGGGGGTCTGTTTAGGGGTTGAGGGGAGGTTAGTTCCCATTTGTCCTGTGTTTGCTTGTTGATTGTTGAATAAAAGAGTGTGTGTTTGTACTCTGGCATTTTGTGTTAGTTTATTTTGTTTCGGGGTGTCGGATAGTGCAGTGGTTGGAGCACTCGCTACTGTGTCGAAAGTGAAGCACCGTCCGGTGCGGTTAGCACTTGGATGGGTGACCGCTAAGGTGTGAAGCGACAAACAACAACGCCCCCAGTTGACTCAACTGTGATTGAGTACCTACTCTCTTGAGGGTGGGGAAGGTAAAGCAGCGAGGGAGAGAGTTGGGCATCACCCTCATTACGCTGGCCCAAGATAAGTGTGATCTCCAACATCACGCTCCCCTACGGCCACAAGGCTATGGGACTACCTTTACCTTTTTTTTTTTTTTTTATTTTGTTTGAGTTTTATTCTTTTCACTCGCTTTATGAGCTGACGTCACTGAACCCGCTCGGGGGACGTGACATTTTTGGTGTCAGAAGTGGGATAAACTCATTTATTTTGTTAGGGTATTGCCAGATGTTTATGTTGTGTGTTTGAGTTGTTGTGTGAAAGGGTACGCAGCGGGCGGTTGGCGGGAGTGTGGGTGTATTGCACTAGGGAACACACTCGGAGTGCAGCATTAACGGGGAATTGGGTTGCAGGGTTCACTTGCTCGCCTTCAGGGGTACGACGGTGAACGATTCCTCGGCTCCTGTGACTGTTGTGTTGCGTATTCATTCTGTTAGGTGTTATTTGTTTTGTGTATACTAACATCTGTTCTTCCCTTCTTTTCCGACATGGCTACGCGGGATGCTCGAGCCGCGATGCGCCGCGACGCTAGGACTCGTAAGGAGGAGGCCGAGCAGGAGGAGCAGGACTTCCGTGATGACGGCTCTGTGACAGGGTTGTTGGAGGAACCTTACGCAGTGAGTACTCAGACCACTATGCCTAAGATGTATGCCAGATCGCCCGGTGCACAGAGCAAAGTCGAGGTCGCGCTCGGTGATAGTGAGAGATTTAGACAGATTGGGGAAAGTCTGGGTTTCCGAGACGGAGCGCTAGCGCACTATGTAGTTAGTGAGATGAGGAGGGAAGAAGAACGGAGGGAGGAGGAAGAGAAGAGGGAAAGAATGAGGAGAGAGGCAGCAGAGAGGTTAGTTAGGGAGGAAGAAAGGAAAGAAAGAGAGGAAGACCGTCGGCGGTTGGAGGCTAGATTAGAGGCCAGACTGGACGCGGAAAGAGAAGCTAGGCAGGCAGAACAGCGTCAGAGGGAAGCAGACCAACGTCGGTTGGAACAGAGGATAGAAGATGAGAAGAGGGAAGAAAGAGAGGCTAAGGAAGAGGAAAGGAGGATGTTTGAGATGAGGCTAGAGGAGGAACGTAGAGCCAGAGATGAAGACCGAGCTGATCAGAGGGAGAATAGGGCTAGAGATAGAGGGGCAGCATACTCAGTCAAGTTGAAACCCTTGGAGGAGAGGGAGGATGTGGAGGCCTACCTCCAGATGTTCGAACGGGTGGCAGAGATTCAGGGTTGGAGGAGGGAGGTATGGGCGGTTAGGCTAGCGCCTTTGTTACAAGGGGAAGCCCGAGATACGTACCTTCGTCTGACGCCTGAGCAAGCCCAGGATTTCGACATGGTGAGGAATGCGCTGTTGAAACGCTTCAGAAAGGACGCCGACTACTATCGTAGGCAGTTTCGAGAGGCCAAGAAGGAAGCTGCAGAGACGTTTCCTCAGCTAGTAGTAAGGCTAGGGTCGTTAGTGAAGAAGTGGTTTTCGCTCGCCGGCAAAGACATCACCGACGTAGAGCAGGTACTAGACACCTTCATTGGAGAGCAGCTTTTCTCCATCATGACTACCGAGCTAGAGATTTACGTGAGGGAGAATTTACCGACGACTAGCCATGCCGCAGCAGAGTTAGCACAGCGTGTGGTAGATGCCAAGCGGGCAGCATCAGCACCGGCACCCGTACTACCCAGTCAGAGACGCAGTTTTCCCAGACGACCGGAGACTCCTCAGCAACCTAGCAACCGGGGAAGTCAGGGTCAGAAGGTAGGGAGGACAGAAGGGGGTAGTGGGGTACGTCGTTGCTACCGATGTGGGTCGGAAAAGCATGTGGTTAGGGACTGCAAGGTCAAACCTCAGACAGTAGGCCAGGTTACAGTGGGACGGACTATTTCCACGGAGACCGCACCTCGGGCTAGCGTGTGTGCAATCAAACCTTATGATCCATGGGGCCAAGGTAGGGCGAACGGGCAGGACGTTCGAGTATTGAGAGATACGGGGGCGGAGATAGGGGCAGTCGCGAGCAGGTTAGTCAAACCAGCTGATTTGACGGGTCGGACTGTCGAGATTTGCTTGGCGAATCGGTCGAACGTGGGTCTGCTACCTACAGCTTGGGTGGAGTTGGATTGTGCGCTGGTCAGGGGGAGAGTAGAGCTGGTGGTTTTCGAGGACGGGCCCGATATCATCCTGGGTAACTGGGTAACGTTTGATAGCGGGGAAAAGAGTCCTGTTTCCTTGTTCGGAGGTGAGTGCGCGATGGCTGCAGCAGTGCAGACTCGGGCGCAGGTGAAGGCCGAGAAGAAGAGGGAGGTACCCTTAGCAGTGGTCGAACCGTCCCAGATCTCTGTTAGCACCCCAGAGCTAATCAGGATGCAAGAGACCGACGAGACGCTCGCGAAGGCGAGAACGTTGGCACAGAGTGGTGGGGCGATAGCGTCAGGTAGGGCGTCAGCTGAGTTTCGCAAGAAGAAGGGGGTGTTGTACCGGGTACACACGAAGAGAGGTAGCCAGGTCACGCAACTGGTAGTCCCGAAGCAGTTGAGAGGGGGGATCCTTCAGTTGGCTCATGATCCACCCATGGCTGGGCATTTGGGAGGGAAACGTACCAGAGAGCGGATCTGGGGAACATTCTATTGGCCGGGAATGTGTGCCGAAGTACGGAGGTATTGCGCCAGTTGTCCAGAATGTCAGAAGGTAGTACCGAGGGGACGGGTGAGGAAGGTACCACTACAGCAACTTCCGCTGGTGGACGAGCCATTTCAGAGGGTGGCGGTAGACATTGTGGGACCCATCAAACCCAAGTCAGATCGGGGTAACATGTACATCCTAGTGGTAGTAGACTATGCCACACGCTATCCCGAGGCCGTACCGCTCAAGGGCATAGAGGCAGAGAGGGTGGCAGAAGCGCTGTGGGAGATTTGGTCGAGGGTGGGCGTTCCTAGGGAAATTTTGACAGATCAAGGGACGCAATTCATGTCTGAAGTCATGCGGGAGATGAACAGACTACTGTCGATCCATGGGAAAGCTACTACACCGTATCATCCACAGTGCAACGGACTGGTTGAGCGATTCAACGGGACGCTAGTGTCCATGCTCAAGAAGTTAGCCACAGAACAACCTACAGCGTGGGACCGCTACATTCCAGCGCTACTATTTGCATACCGAGAAGTAGCACAGGAGTCTACAGGGTTCTCTCCCTTCGAGCTCCTATATGGAAAGACCGTGCGGGGACCGATGGCTGTATTGCGAGACCTCTGGACCAAGGAGATACAAGAGGAGGAGGTGAAATTGAGTAGCCAGTACGTGGTGGATTTGCGTAATCGCATCGAGGAAACCTGTAAGTTGGCACAAGGAAACCTCAGAACCGCGTCAGCCAAGCAGAAGCGGCACTTCGATAAGAAGGCGAAACGGCGTTTGTTCAACGCGGGGGATCAAGTGTTGCTGCTGCTACCAGAGAAACACAACAAGTTGCAGCTAGCATGGCGAGGACCGTACGAGGTGATCGAACGTGTGGGAGAGTGCGACTACCGGATCAGGATGCGTGGGAAAAGTAAACTATACCACGCCAATCTCCTGAAGAAATTCCATACCAGAACGACGGTAGCCACGATCGTTGTAGACGACGAGGGGGTAGAGGAGGAGGAAACTATGCCGGTGTTTGGGGATATTCCCGTAATCACCTTGACAGCATCAGAGACGCCCCGCGACGTGAAGATGGACGACAATTGCCCAGAAATACGGGAAGAATTGCAGGAGCTGGTGTGGCAGTTTGAGGATGTCCTAACCGACTTGCCACTACGCACTACACTGGACGTGTGCGAAATACGTGTGGACAGCGACATTCCAGTGAGGACGCGGCAGTACCCACTTCCCCATTCGCATCACGAGACCATCAAGAAGGAAGTGGAAGCGATGCTAGCGATGGGCGTCATTGAGAGGGCCAGTTCGCCATACAGCTCGCCCATCGTATTAGTAAAGAAGAAGGAGGGGACGATGCGTTTCTGCGTTGATTTCCGGAAGTTAAACAAGCACGTCGTATTCGATGCGGAACCATTGCCGAACATCGACTACTTGTTTTCGAAACTGTCAGGGGCCAAGTATCTCACCAAGATCGACTTGACCAAAGGTTACTGGCAAGTGCCTATGAACAAGGGAGATAAAGCGAAGACGGCATTTACAACGCCAGAGGGACAATTTCAGTGGACCGTAATGCCATTTGGGCTGAAGACGACGGGAGCAGTCTTTTCTCGCATGATGCGGAAGTTATTAGCACCCCTGGGAATGTCGGAGATCGACAATTTCGTCGACGACTTGTTGGTAGCCACCATTACCAAGCAGAGACACCTGGAATGCTTGGCACGTCTTTTCCTTAGGTTGCGTGAGGTGCAGCTATCCGCCAAACCATCGAAATGTTACCTGGGTTTCCGAAGAGTAGAGTATCTTGGGCACGTGGTTGGACAGGGAGAAATTCGTCCTGAGGTGTCAAAGATGGAGAGAATCCGAGATGCACCACGACCAACGACCAAGCGGCAAGTGCGCTCATTTTTGGGTTTAGCCGGATACTACAGGCGGTTCGTACCCAACTTTTCAGCGATTGCTTCACCACTACACGATCTGACCAAGGGAGGCAAGCCAGGGGCGGTACAATGGACCGAAGCATGCGAAGCTGCATTTTGCACACTGAAGGAGAAGCTGTGCTCTGACCCTGTGTGCTGTCTGCCGGACTTCACCCTACCGTTTGTGCTACAGACAGATGCGTCGGAGGATGGAGTAGGGGCCATTTTGAGCCAGGACAGGGGACAGGGATTACAGCCTATTGCGTGTGCAAGCAAGAAACTGTCGAAACCCGAGAGAAACTATTCGACCATTGAGAGGGAGTGTCTAGCGTTGGTGTGGGGTGTGCAGAAGTTCAGTCAATACCTGTACGGACGTACTTTCGTAGTGCAGACTGACCATATGCCACTGCAGTACCTACAGCAAGTGAAGAACACCAACAGCCGACTGATGAGATGGGCACTTCAGCTGCAACCTTTCTCAATGTCTGTGGAGCACATTTCTGGGAAGGACAACGTTCCAGCAGATTTCCTCAGCAGAAACGCTCAGTAGGTAGCATAGGGGGTATTGAAAATTCGCGTCGTAGTTAAGGTTCTTCAAGGTGTTAAGAACTGGGGGGGGGTTGTGTGACGACACGAGTTTTCAGATGGTAGGGAGAGATACACTTTTTACGAAGTTACACTTCTCCGTATATCTGCTGTACATAGAATAGCGTGACCGATTTACTTTTGCGTATGAAAGTGCAGTTTCGTAGAGTCCGTGCGATTCGTAGAAGACAGGGAGTCGGCCAATTTCGAATAGGGGTACGCGTAATAAAGAACGTGCATACTGACGAGAGCTCGACTGTTTTGCTTGTGGCCGGCGCAGATTTTGAAGGGCAGAGTGGTTTGAGATGCTATTGCGTGAGGAAGGAATTCTAACGAGGCAGCAACCCTGTGACAGAGGTCATCGTAGTGTAGGGTACTGTTGGAAGGGTGTGTGTATTGTTTTATAGCCACCCAAGGTCTTATGCCCTCGTCGGGATAAGGATGTTTAGAATTCGAAGGAAGTTGGTAACTGCCATTCGCCAGTGAGTGTAGAGTTCCATACTTAAGGTGCGTGTGGTTCTCGATTGAACACCCACCAAGACTTAGTGTCTGTAGCAGAGCTAAGGTGTCCTCATCCTCAGAATAAATGTTATTTGGACAGTGAAATAACGTGCAAGAGCAAGAGAAAGAGACTCTCAAAAGACTAATCCATTGTGTTGTGACAGTGTTGTGACAGTGTTGTGACAGTGTTGTCGTGTTGTGGTGTTGGGGTAAAGGGCGTCACAAGCCGAGGCCTGTAAGGTAAGCAACCCTGTCGTTCAATTCTCTAGTGGCGCGCTCCGAGTACTGCGTACGTGTATGAGTGGTAATGAGTGTGGGGAAGGGGATGTATTTTAGGATGTGTAATGAATTTTGTTGATTTTATATGATTTTCCTATGATTTTCTTATTGTATATGTGATGGGGGAAATGTCGTTGCTGTTGTTGTTATGGAAGTGGGTCAAAGGCGACGATGGGGAATATAGAGAGGGAGAGAGAGAGAGTGAGGGTGTATGTATGGAGAGAGCGATAGAATGTAGTATGCTGAAGAAGGACGAAGTGATGATTATGGAGGAAGCATGTTACAGTATGGATGAAGGGAGGTAATCGTGATGTGCTATAATTGTTGGGGGTGACGGTGGTGATGAAGGGGGGCGGAATGAATCAGGACTGTAAGATGGTAGTGTGGTTGCGATAATTATGTATATTTATATAAACATTGGTGTGTAAAGAAGATGCGAATTATTTAGCATCAAAGGGTGATTTATATTATTGAAATGTGTGTATAGTATCTTGTATTATTATTATGATATTCATAACTATACAGGTCAAGATGGCGGACGGAGGACGGCGTGTTATGTTATATTATATAGTATTTATTGTTCGGTGGGCATATTGTTAAGACTATGTATATGTCAACAGGTGTGGGCTGATGATGATGATTATTACATCTACGTGTTTATTTCTACGCATTATTTCCACGCTGTTGCCTTAGATGTTGCCTGTCGTGCTGTACTGATGTTGATGTTGTTGCCGCTGACTGGGTCCTAACCAGCCTGGGATGTACCTTTGCCTCTACAACAGAGTAGTGTTGTGGTGATTTCTTACACTGCTGCAGGTTTTGCCTATGTATCGAGGCAACACATTTCCAGGAGGTTTTCATACCTAATTCATGCACACACAGACTCACATTACACGCACCTAAAAACATATCCATTTAGTTAGAAGAATCATCCACTTTGTGAAAGAGACTGTTAGCTCTCTGAGCTACTTAACAAGAACATTGAGACATTACTTCTGTGCCACAGCTTTGCCTAGCTAATAGTTTCTGATTCAACGCCATTGCCTATTATTTGAAGACTTGCATTTTGAATTGATTTGTTGATTTTGATTTTGCTGTATACACTTTGTAAAGAAACTGTTGTTGTTTAGTTCTATTTGGGGTTTGTTGCAAGGGGAGGTAACTGTTAGTTAGTATTGGGACGGGGGTCTGTTTAGGGGTTGAGGGGAGGTTAGTTCCCATTTGTCCTGTGTTTGCTTGTTGATTGTTGAATAAAAGAGTGTGTGTTTGTACTCTGGCATTTTGTGTTAGTTTATTTTGTTTGAGTTTTATTCTTTTCACTCGCTTTATGAGCTGACGTCACTGAACCCGCTCGGGGGACGTGACACTGTTCAAGTTCTTGTTCCTCTCCAGCCAATCCATCAATGTCATCCGCAAAACGAAGATTGGAGATTGCTCTACCCCGTATGCTGACTGTGCCTTCGTGATCTGCAAGAGCATCTGACATGATGCGCTCTAGGAAGATGTTGAAGAGTGTTGGAGAGAGTAGGCATCCTTGACGCACACTGATTGTTGTTCTGAACCAGTTCCCGATGACGCTGTTATGGAGGACTGCACTAGTAGCCTTGTCATACTTGATGACTTCAATAATTTTAGGGCTGATGTTGTACACTTTCATTGTTGCCCATAGAGCTGCATGCCAGACTCGGTCAAACGCCTTCTTGAAGTCTATGAACACATGATATAGATGTTGTTGGTGCTGTAGGTATTTCTCACAGATTATTCTGAGGTTGAAAATCTGTTCAGTGGTACTTCGCCCTGCCCTGAATCCTGCTTGTTCTTCAGCTATGATTTGTTCAGCTAGGGGTTTCAACCTGTTGAGTATTATTTTCAGGAGGACCTTGCTGGGATGGCTGGTGAGGCTGATGGTGCGGTAATTTTCACACTCCTGAAGGTTACCTTTTTTGGGAAGAGTGATGACAAGCGACTGGGTCCATGGTGTAGGCCACTCCCCACTCTGCCAGATCTTGTTACAGATAATGGTGAGGGCATCAATCATCGCTTCTCCTCCTACTTGTAGCAGTTCCGCGGGTATGTTGTCCACTCCCGCTGACTTCCCTTTCTTCAGCGATTGCACTGCTGCCTCAACTTCTTCCCGGAGAATTGGGAGGATTTCTTCTTCTTCTCTGTTCTCGGGACATGCTAGAACTGATGGGTCTCCATTTGGTGTGTGGTTGTAAAGGTCAGAGCAGTACTCTGTCCATCTGTCCAAGACTTCTTGTTCTTCTGCAAGGCATATGCCAGACTTGCTTTGGATCGTGGAGACTTTGGGCTGTTTAACACTTGTCAGCCGCTTCACAGTCTGGTAGGCCTTCTTGCTGTTGTTCTTGTTCAGACTGTTCTCTATTTCCTGGCCTTGATCTTCTATTCAGTTCTCCTATCTGGATACGCGATAGATAACCAAAGGGAGACGCGTCACAAACATAGGCGCTCGCGTGTCCAGATCTATAGATAACTAAAGGGAGACCAAAGAGCTTATGGGGAGACGCGTCACAAGCATAGGCGCTCGCGTGTCCAGATACAAGCGCCTGTGATACAGTGTCTGAGGCCAAAATTTCCTGATCTGCTGGATGAGCCGATGTGTCTCTGTCTGCCTGCATGTCTCCCTCCCTCCCTCCCTCCCTCTCTCTGTCTGTCTGTCTCTCTCTCTCTCTCTCTCTTGCCTCTCTCTCTCTCTCTCTCTCTCTCTCTCTCTCTCTCTCTCTCTCTAACCCCCACCCTCCCCGCTCCCCCTTTCTCCTGTGTACTAGAGGGTGGAACCGGTACGATTTCTCAAACCGGTTTTTAACCGGTTTTTCCAATAGAAAACCGCGGTTTAAAACCGGTTAACCGGCTAGAAGTTACAACTGGTTACCCTAATGCGACTCTCCACAATTCGGAACGGCTGAAGTTCTTTCACGGTGAATTTTGTCACCTTTTCGTTGATTTCGGATGCTTTCTTGGAGTTAGCTGGATATACCTGCTTCTTTTTGAGTGCTTCACTGATTGTCATTTGTTTTGTGTCGCCTTTACTTGTACTGGCACCTCCTTCAGTCACAATGCTCACGTCAGCGTCAGCGCTGCTGGTACACGGACTAGATCTAGCATGTAGGACTTGTGGGTTAGATCTATTGGGTGCATGGCCCGCAGGCTTGGCTGGCTTCAGCAGCAGCAAAGGGTGGTGTCGGCGAATGTGTGCATTCAGATTTGAAGTGCCACCGCCAAGTTTAATACTTGCCTTACACTCTTTACAGTAACCGGTATTATGGTCAACCTTTCCTGCTTCTGTCTCTCGCAGGAGAAAGAATCTCCAAATGTCAGCTTTCCCACGCGTGTTCGCTACGAATTTCTCTGTTACTGCCATTTTTCTAGTGCTTTACGGGACGAGTGATGTCCCTTAGAAAAACCGCGGTTTTCCGGTTTTTTAAGACCAAACCGGTTTACCGAACCGTGAGAAAGTCGAACCGATTTTAACCGGAAAACCGGTAAAACCGAACACCCCTACTGTGTACATTCGCCAGTTGAACTGGACATACAGCCTGTATACAGTTGCTCTGATACCGAGAGTTAGTACTGTAGTTACCGTACCTACCTTCAAGTAACAGACGTAGCCTACGTTTGTGGTTTGGGTTCCAAAAACATCAACTCAACACAATAAAATGTTATACAATACTGACAAATCACAACTAACTTCTCAGTATATAGTTTTAAAACTTTGGATCGACGATTGTACGTACTGAGGTGACTTATGAAGTTAGCCTATGTGCGAGCACTTGCGTCAGGGATCTTAACGTGAAGCTTTTATCGGGTGCAAACTCATAAATAATTTTTCTTGTAAACATTAAACCGCGGTACATTTGACACGAATTCATGCATTCTCTTTTCCGCTTGCAAAAACATCCTCCACTACAGCTTTGCTACAGACTGAAAAGCACACTACGTGATGTCTAGATAAATCAGAGACTACTGTATGGACGAATTGATTTTCTTTGAATTGACGTTTGATCTGTAGTTATTCTTTTAATTTCTAACCTAGTAAGGTTACTAGCCATCCAGATTTCCCTCCCTTTCCAATGTAAAATTAGTTACTGTTTGTTTGCCCAGGTTAGAATTGCTTGCAGGCAGTATCGTATAGATAAAAATCGATACATGAATGGGTGGGTTCAATAAATGAGAAGGTGTGTGTGGGAGGGTGGGCGAAAGAGTGGATGGGTTCATACGTGCGTGTGAACTGGGATTCGATGAAGACGGAAGAACACGGGGTGCCAGGAAGAATAAGCCGATGGTTGTGTTACGTCATTTACTTAGGACGAATTGCAAAATAATTGTAGCTTATTATTATGCACTTAATAGTATACACTTACGATTTTCCACATGAGTATTGCAATCTGCGATGCTTAGAAAACTGTGACAAGTCCGCGACGGCAAATCAAACAAATGACTCAATCTCACGGCGAAACGGTTAAGCTCGCCACGATAAGGAGTGTTTGCAGACAGCTTATCATGTCTCTGCCCCCAGCTGGAACTCTGTGATAAGTTCATTCTGCTCCCAGGCACTTCGGTCTTCGCACTAAATAAGTTTTCAAAGGCATTCGAGAGAACTCGGTTGATGATGTTCTGTAGGCTATATCAATAATCCCCTTAGCTCGTAGAACTACAAGTATTACTGTATTTCAGATCATTTTTGTTAAATGGGTGTTCTGATTTGGAGTGCTAATATTATTCTGCTTTTGTAAACCTCTCTTGAAGCAAGGTCAGTTCTCGTACCATGAATAATCTACATTTCTCAAGATAAGATCTCTATAATCTATATACCGTATGCTATATTGTTCTATATGTTCTTGAATGGTAAAATAGCCTGAATTATGAGTAAGTTTTTATGTTATGAAAATAATAAAACGATTAATTGTTTTACTGTCGCGTTTAATAATCAATTTGTGGCACTACCCCACCAATTTTCCCCCCAACCTTTCCCTCCCTCACTCACACACACACACCCACACCCCCTTACGAATATTTTCATTTTGTAGGTCTTTACGCTGGCAAAATGCCAGGGGCTGTAGTGTAATGGTATGTAATACATGTAGCTGTAGGTATGTACTTTGTGGTACTGATCGTTACCCCGTGGGGGACGGGTGTCGTGGGTTTCTGTATAAATAGTATCCCCACTTTCTTGAAATTTAGTGCTTTAAATTGTCACAAAGAAAGGGGTTGGGGGGAATGAGGGTACGCTCTTAATCTCTCGCACTGTATTGCCTCCCTTGCTTAGGCCAATTTTGCGATGACATTCAAGAGATTAGAGCTGGAGTTACTAAGTAATGAAAGACAGTCAAAGTGCAGACGAGAAAGATGGTAGGCTACACTAGTTGAGAAATTCAAAACAAGGGAGAAGTCCAGGTAGGTACAATTTCTAACTAGGCACTTTTATTAAATAGAATTGGGTCGTCTGTGTTGAATAATTCTAAGAGTGAGTCACTGGATATTGTCAGTAATAGTAGGGAGTATCTTGGAGATATTCTGGGTGGACGATTTCAGGGATACTAGTGCTACTGAGGACTGCTATCATCACTGGGCAGGAGGATAACTGGATTGTCCAGAGTACTTGGCCAGATAATCAGCGAGTGGTGATGCTCGTTGGGTGAGAACTTAGCTCGGATTGCGACGGGCGGTGGTTGGTCCAGGATAGTCTGGGTGGTCAGTTGATCAAGGTTAGCGTCGCGTGGGTGGCAATGCGGGTCAGTCGGTCAGATCCTTGCGTAATCGACCGATGGTGCAACTTCGGTTTGAAGGTACAGGCGTGGTTTTCAGCTTACGTTGCTAGCTGGCTTGGGAATGATGAAATTTGGTTGAAACGCTTCGCGTTGACTCCCTGGGTTGTCAGGGGCCTGCAGCGGGTCAGCGACTTAAAGCTGGTACAGGGCCGGGGTATTTCGCCCTGCACAGGAGCCCGTCTGTAAAGCAATACAGACTCTGTATCAGCTGGGGATAGGTATATTCGGGGTTCAGCGCCTGTTGGCGCATGTGCCCATCAGATTTCAAATTGGTTGGACCGGCCAAGGGTTAGCCGGTGCATACCAACAGTCCAACAATTGCAACCAGGGTTATGGGGCTATTGTGGAGTTTACCGGCAGCCGCTAATATAGGATACCTTCGGCGCCTTAAGATGGGGTGGCGGACAACAGGGGCAGATATTTGTACAGTGGGAGCATAGGAGAAAAGCAAATGGGGTAGGTACAGGACAATGGGGGTTGTAGGCAAGGGGCTGTACTGGGGGACTTTAATCTATGTGGAGGGACAGCATGGCATGGGATATTTACACATGGGGCAAACGGGGAGCATACAAGTATAAATTCAACCATGGCATGAGTCATATACAAGGCAGATAATATATACAAGGAAATAATACATGTCACAGCAACACATCAAGACAAAACTATAAACACGAACGTACATATCAACAGGACATACGAACATGTTGGGCGATCGACGGGTGATGGGTAAGCTACATGACAAAGAGTAAGTTTCCTCTCTTACCTTGACTAAGACGGGTCGAATCACGAGAGTACTGCCGTAGCTCAGAGGTCGCCAGTTGATGGGGACGTGTCCAGGGCAGATTGTTGTGGCTTCGAGGATTGATGGCTTGCGACTGACCGCGGATCTGGCTGTGTGCTAGGTTTTAACAGTGATCCCCGAGGGGCGGGGATTAGGCGGGTTAGCCAGCGTGCGTGGTAGGGGTGACTGGATGTGTGGAAGGGATGAGTGTGTGCAGCCTGCGTCAGAGGCTCGATTGTCCGCCTCGTCACATAAATTCCCTTTGTCGCTGTCTTTCTCCTTTTTTTTTCTTCTCATTCCTACTTTGTTCTATCAATCTACTATCTTCCTCGCTAGACCAGTCACTTATCTTTTTTCTTTAAAATTCTCCCCAAACTCCTCATTTGTGTATGGGGTCTGCTGGGTCAGCTTGGGGATCCCGAACGCTTTCTTCCTTCTTCGTCACAATGGCTTTTTATGGTATTATTATTTAGCAATGTAGACATTTTATATGTATGTGTTTTATTAATATTTTATAGTATGTTTATGTTCTATTTTGTTTTTGTAAACGGTGATTTGATAAATTAAGAGTACAGCCTCAGCGTCCCCTGCATGGGATGTTTTTACTGTAAAGTCACAGGCGCTAGGCTGGTGGAGTGCCTTCAGTGTTACCATTAAGGTTGTTTCAGCAAATCTTTTATACGGATCAGGGGCGAGTCCTCTGTCAAACAAGTTGTGGTTCTGATTCGGCTCTTTGCAGTTCGCTGGACCCTATAAACAATGACTAACAACAATTACTAACTACAATACTGACCGTGAAAACATGTAATCTTTTAAGACAATGGCCCCTTGATATAGAGTCTCAAGGATCGTCTGGCTGTCGTATACATATATGTATATATATTGACAGGTCAATGCTGTGCTGAAACGATCTTCGAATACCCGTGTATGCTTTTGCTGGCCGTCTGTGAAGACAATGACTTTGTTAGGGGTACAACAACTACCAACTAGAATTATACGGCACTAACTTTTAACAGTAAGGGCAGATTGGATCATTGCTGTAAGATATTTGGAAAACCATTGAAGAAAAAAAAAAAAGCAAACTTTCATGTTTATATTTTAAGGCCATTGAAAAAATGGACGAAACTAGAGACCATACGTTCTTTGACACTACGACAGATTGGGTCATTGCTGTAGAAATTTTAAAAATTACAAAATAGAAAAGAGAAGAAGCAAACTTTCATGTTCGTATTTCAAGGGCATTGAAAATAAAAACTAAACTGGAGACTGTTCGATCTTTGAAACTTTGCATGTTGAGAATGTAAGACGTGCTTTCATGCCGCGAAAGCTCCCAAGAAACTGCGTGAGTTACAGCAGTCCACTAAATGTAGACTGAAGCTTAGTTTGTAACTCATTTATTAGCTGTAAACGAGATCGTGATATTGTTTTATTGTTGATCTTAAGTGTCTAGGTCTGAAAGGGGAGGAATTGAAGAATTTACAAAAAGGTTTAAGCAATAACGCGATAACACACATTTTTGTGCCCTTTCCATCCCTTGTTGTCCTTCTTCTTCTTCTTCTTCTTCTTCTTCTTCTTCTTCTTCTTCTTCTTCTTCTTGCACCATCTTCTTGTACTAAAATTTTTTTGGGTTAAAAATTAAACAACATTGACCAATTCAGTATAGAACCCCCTACCTGAAAGGAATGCAAGGGTATTAGCACCAATATTACTGACAACCTGAGACACTCTGCTGTACGAGCTACAAATACTCTAAAGAAACGCATTCCCTAGTCGCTGAAACCCGGCCTTTTAAACGATATACTGAGTGTCGGAGAACTATCAGTTAACAGTTTACTCCAGTCCCACTTTTGCAGGTGAGACAACTACGACTTAAACGTGTTTTTGTTTTTTTGTGTTGTGTCCCTTTTGTTTTATCGCCAGCAGTCATCCCCTTTCTCAAACGTTGTCGCTGAATGTCCTATCCTATCCTATCCCGTAACTCGGAGGTCGTACGGGCACTACAGATGATCGTTTAACCAGCGTACTCCATCTTTCCCTGTCCTCAGCAACCCTGATGGTTTCGCTCAGTGTCAAACCAGTCCATTCTCGAATGTTGTCCTCCCACCTCTTTTTCGGTCTCCCTCTTCTTCTACCTCCTTGCACAGTGCCTTGCAGGATGGTCTTTGCAAGACCTGATGATCTGGTGACGTGGCCATCCCATCGGAGTTTTCGTTTTGAATGTCAGACCCTCCAATAATAATTCAAGGTACTAGGTGTAAGCCCAACAGTCTTGGGATATATGTGTTTCAAGCGTGGCAAAACTATACAGTTATACAGCTGAGAACTATATGTAGGCTTATTCTTTGATACTCAAGACCATACAGCGTAGCAAAGACTCGCCGAGTAGGCTACCTCTCACAAGGCAGGTCAAAACAAAAGCCTCGGCGGGTCTCAGCTACACAGTGCGATTCGGGGTGCCTGCCTACCCTGAAACGGTAGGCGAAATGTTAGAGCAGTGTAATAATGAACTGTGAACGACGTTCGATCTCTCTCCACTTGGAATAGTCGTACGTGTGTACGTGCAGTGTTGTGGTGCCTATTCTGCTGGCACTCCCTGTATGTACAGCATTGTAGTGGGGACTGTCTGCACGTTTTTGCATTGTTTGTGTGACTAACTGGCTACTTACTACTACTACTACTACTACTACTACTACTACTACTACTACTACTACTACTACTACTACTACTACTACTACTACTATTACTACTACTGTGATTGATTCTTGATACGGATATTGAGTTTTAAGTAAGTATAAGCCTTTACTTTGTCAGCTCTTTAACTCCTCATTTATCTACCTCGATTTGAAATAAAAAATGTTACAAGCGAATGTTGTTACCGACTTTGGATTACGATCTAATAATAATAATAATAATAATAATAATAATAATAATAATAATAATAATAATAATAATAATAATAATAATGTAAATTTGATATAGCGCGTTTTCATACAAATGCTCAAGGCGCTTTACAATTACATCCAGTTACACATACATGCAACACATAGGAAACACAATAATTAAAACCAACATCAGCAAACAAGCAAAGCATACCCAAAGCAAGACGCAACAACATAGCCATACATGCAAAGCGCGAAAGAACATACAAGCACACAGTTAAACCACGGCAGTACAAACAACAGGGTCATAAAGACAAAACCACTAAAAACATACAAGCAAATCATAGTACAAATGCATACAGGGCATCAGCAAACCAGCGAAGCAAACTCGAGGCTAGACATTAAAAACAAGACGTCAGCAAACCAGCAAAAACGAACCCAAGCAAGACATTACAGTCAACAACAAAGCCATACATACAGCATGATACACAAACAGAACACCAGCAAGACATGCTCAAAGCAAGAGAATACAAGTATTACAAAAAGGCTTAACAACAAATCTTAAATACAGAGCAAGGATCATCAAACATACATGGGATCAGCACACAAGTAGCACAATACTCCAGGCAAGACAATGCATGCTTCCGCACACAAGCGAAACAGACTAAAGAGTAGACAACATAGCATACATGCAAAACACATAAAATAAGCAAAAGAGCGTGACCAAACATATAAAATGTAATACATAACAAATGTTACAAATGAAACTGTCCTACTTTGTCAACTCTTTAACTCCTCATTTATTTACTTCGATTTCGATTTCTGCTTTCTTGAAAAAAAAAAAAAGAGTCTGATCTCGCCTCCCATCACCATCAGCATTCCTTCTTTTTTGATTGAGATTACCGCCGTCACACCGCACGCCCCTAGCGGACCCATCACTCCTTAGCTGCTGTCCTCCTTCCTTTTTCATTCATTCATTTTCTAGATTAACGTCCCCGGACACGGAGTGTATAGGGGACAAGCTCCTTCCCCTTCATCCCCCGTCTTTTATAGTTTACTTGTAAATATTATTTTTCATGTGTGTATTGTCTTTGCATAATTTATTAGTGTCTCGTCTTTGTTTCACTTCTTCTCGTGTGTGTTTCGATGTTAACGTTAAGTATAAATGCCTGAGAACTGCGCTTTGAACTGATGTTATTTTTTTAAAGCGCTATATAAATACCCTTATTATTATTATTATTATTATTATTATTATTATTATTATTATTATTATTATTATTATTATTATTATTGGGCGGGAAAAAAGTTTGTTATCGACTCTGGATTACGATATTATAAATGGAAATGGGGAAATGCAAATGTTACCTTTGCAGGCATTTCCCCATTTTCATTTAACAGTTTAGTTTACACTGATTTACTTCGATTTTAAATAATGTTTTATAAAACAAAGGTTGTTCTCGACTCTATATTACAATATTATAAATGGAACTATGGAAATGTCTACAATGCTAATAATGTGTATTTGATGGGACAATCTTTATAAGAGGGATTGCACGTGTTGTCAGCTCCGTTTTGTGTAATATATTGTAGCAGCAACGTGTTTCCGACCCTCGAAAAACAGTTTTAGTGAAACTGGTAACTAAGATATCAAAATCAGTTCTTTTTAATGAATCCGACTGCGCTATATTTACATCGTTTGGTGTATTTTGAAAGCAGACCTATCCCATCTCACTGTTCTGAAGAATCGCTGCTGATTCTTCCCTAAACGACAATATTATTGATTTGTTTTATGGTCGTTCATATCACATTTTGGAAGATCGGAAAGAAGTTACGAACTGAAGCGACAGTTACATCATTTATAGGCGTATTGAATTTTGCCACGAACGACAATTTTGTATTGATCTTTTCTTATACGGGTAGTTGTTATTGTATAGTTATTAAATTTTTTGTTATGTTAGATGGTAGACCATTTGTACTGATTCCTGTGTGCTAGAATATATCGATTTATTCTCTCTCTCTCTCTCTCTCTCTCTCTCTCTCTCTCTCTCTCTCTCTCTCTCTCTCTCTCTCTTCCTCTCTCTCTCCTTTACTCTCTCTCTCTAGTCAACGTCTTTGGTCGTCTTTTACTGTTCAGCTTGTAACTTAAGCATTTTAAACGGGACGTGTAGTGGCGACGAAATGTACTTACGTTTGTTCAGCCGGTTGCAGCATTATCGACTACTTTGTCGCCTCACCAGTATTGTCGGCAACGGCTGAACGATTTGACCCCTGTCACGAATTGGCTAGTTTAAACTCTGCCTATCGACTATTTAGCATTGTGTAGCCTTTGTAACAGTAGAGAGTTAGTATAGTACACAGCAGCAATTAAATTACAGCACACTGCGAGCCTGAGCCACACACACAGCGCAGTGACGTCAGCACTTGAGTTTTGAATCTGAACATTTTACCCAATGATAGCTTAGGCAAAGCGGTTCGAGCCAGTTTGACTGGGTCCGAAACCTAACACAGCTTTGGTCAGTTGGGAGGAATACACCGAAGTGTTAACAGCTAGAAAGCTGGCAGAGAAATCTCTTCACACTTAGACCAGGAAGCAGGACTTAGAATCTTAGAATTCTCTCAAGTCACAACGGGCCTGAACTTGTCAGACAGGTAAATGAACACCCTTCTGTTTCATCGTGATATATTTATATTATTGTTGAAATTATGTTTGAAGAATTTGCTATGCATAAATGTGAATTATTAATCCGAATTTGCCGTACCACGTGGAAGAGCCTACCACGAGGCGAAACACGACCGGTTGCGCCGCCATGTTGTATGCCGTACGGAACCACTGTTGTTTAACTTATATGTATGTTTGCAGACCAGTGGCTGTACCACTGAA
Source organism: Oncomelania hupensis (assembly GCA_036898135.1). NCBI lineage: Eukaryota > Metazoa > Mollusca > Gastropoda > Littorinimorpha > Pomatiopsidae > Oncomelania > Oncomelania hupensis. The sequence continues at coordinate 23,228,203 of CM072515.1, read as the reverse complement.
TGTTTATATTATTATTAATTCTGTATGTGTATGGTTAGACACGATTGATATTTATGTATGTATAGGAATTTAGAGTGAGATTCCAGGGGAACCCGGAAGTAGCAGAATGTTCGTCGCTTATGTATAGAGATGTGGAGCTATCACTGAGGGCTACTTGGCTTTCAGTGAGACGCTCTGCACAAACCGATTATTCAGGGTTGTGCAGAATTTCGTCTCTTATATTACAGACGAGCAGGCGAGCTATCCCGAGCTATCCCGAGCTATCCCGAGCTATCCTGTGCGTCCCACTCCACAGAAACGACTATAGTTGGTTGAGGATCCTCTACCGCACAAGTCGGAACGAGCGACCCTGTAAAACACCCTGTCAGACCCCACAGCGTGGCAAGGGAACCCAACTACACAACGACACAGGTGGACCAGAAGCTACCTCACAGAAGGACTTCGAACGCACCATAAGAAAGTTAAGTGCATAAGGCGAAGGTGCACTTAAACTGATCAAATCAGGACCACAGTAGTCCAACTATTCAGAAACTGTAAAACGGACCACAGTAGTCCAAATCTACATGAATTCGAATAGAAAGTGCCCGAGGAAGATATAACAGCTACCTAGACTATCAGCGATCGAACTATTAGCATTGAAAGAGACTTGTTAAGTTAGATTAGTACTTAGAGAATCTTGTATAGAGTAGAAGAAATAAATGTGTGATTTTAACTGTTATCAAGTGGCTGGACTACATATGATTCTTAGCCGTGTGAAAGCTAGTGTGACAGTATTCTTTTACCATTTTTCTATCTATTTCTGTACCCCAACCTTAACACAGAACGAGCTAAACAAATAAATTTATTAAAGTAATTCATAGGGTGACTTACTAGCAGTTCCCACCGAATAAACGTGAGGGTCCATAATTCCATTGTGCAGAGCCCATAAACCCCACGTGACACTTTAATTGGCGAGCCTAGCCAGGATCTGTGTATAATAGGAATTGGGTATAACCGGACCTAAGTACAATAAAATTAGATAACAGTAGTAGTAGAATAACTTAGAATAGTAGAATAACTTAGAATAGTGTAAGGGTATAACACTGATCAGTTGTGGTGCACTATTCTTTAGTTAAAAACTTTTTGCTTCAATTATTTTTGTGTCTGTATGTTGCATTGTTCTTTTGCAGGTTTTGCTTAAATAACTGTTGTATGCCATTTGACTCTTGTTTTATTCTATTATTGATTACGAATTTTAGGGTCTTTGCATTGTTTTTATTGAATTGCAATATTGCTAGTGTTTTGGTATTCCACTTGATTCAGAGGGTGTTCATAGACACGTTTGGCAATGTCGGACCCAGTGGCCTTGAGATTGCGTTTCAAGGAATTGGGAGAAGCTTTACACTTAGCAGGGGGAGACCTAATTGCGTATATCAATGCAGAGGTAGAGAAGCAGGAAGCTAAGGCAGAGAGAGCAGCAGAGAGAGAGGCGAAGAAACTCGAAGCAGAACAGAGAAAAGCAGAACTAGAAGCAGAGCAGAAGAAATTAGAGGCAGAGAGAGAAACGAGGAAATTAGAATTAGAAGCAGAGCAGAAGAAACTAGAATTAGAAGTAGAACAGAAAAAGGCAGCAGTAGCAGCAGAGAGAGAAGCAGAAGTTAGGAGGTGGGATTATGAGCGGGCAGAGAAAGGAAAAGAGAGGGCAGAGAAAGAAAAAGAGAGGGCAGAAAAAGAAAAAGAGAGGGAAGAAAAGGAAAAAGAAAGACAGCATGAGTTAGAGCTAAGAAGATTGGGATCAGGAGCTTCAAGTTCTTCCTCAACCCCTTCCCACTCAGATCAGCTAGAGGTAGCATCCAACCCTGTACAAGGAATGTCATTCCCACTGGGAACATTCAATGAGAGAGAAGAAGGTCTAGATCTCTATCTGACTAGGTTTGAGCGTCTAGCAACAGAGTACAAACTAGATCCCACTCATTGGTCTTTTAAGCTTAGTCAAGGGCTTAGAGGAAAGGCTTATGACATCTACAGTAAGCTACCGACTGACAGAGTGACTGACTATCACAAAGTAAAAGAGGCACTCCTAACGGGATTCGAACTAACAGGAGAATGCTACCGGCAAAAGTTCCGCACCAATCGGAGAGTGAAAGGAGAGAGCTATGCGCAGTTCGCGGATCGGTTGTCCACAACGCTGGATAAGTGGATTAGCCAGTCAGCCACGGCAAAGACGTATGATGGACTGACAGAACTGTTAGTATGGGAACAGCTACGGGAAACCATGACCCCCGAGCTGAGGACATTCTCAGTAGAACAGGGCGCGGAAAGACTGGAAGATCTGGTCAAGGTCGCAGATAGGTACGTGGCCGCACACGGAGAAGCCAAGAGCTTCAGGCGAGACCTAAAGCCTAACGGGAAAGAGGCACAGAAACGAAGCCCTAACCGAGAGGAGCGCACCGCGAATAAGCCGAATAACCCCAGACCTGGGCAAAATAAAGGACCCAACACGGAATTCGGGAAAAGAGGTCCCGCAGAACAGAGACGGTATTGTTCGTTCTGCAACAGAAACAATCACTCCACCGCAGAATGTTTCAAGTTGGCCGCACAACGTAGGGAAGAGCGCGAAAGCCGGCCAGCGCACAGAGTTCTAACTCAAAGCAGCGGTAACAAGCCACACACGATCGGAGATCACCCATCGGTGACAGACACGGTCAAGGTCAACGGAAAAGAAGCGAACTGTCTGTATGACACAGGTCTATCATACGACGCGATAGTTAGCGAATCTCTTGTATCGCGCGCGGACTTGACAGACAAGACAGTCGACTTACAAGGAGCAGACTTGACGAAACCGACGACTACTTGCCCAATAGCTTGGATCGAAGTAGAGAGTAGGTACGTCACAGGACGAATCCAAGCAGCTGTTTTACAGAAACCCCTGTATGATCTAGTGCTAGGTTGTAGGTATGTGTTCTTAGGCACGCCCCCTAAAACTGTAGAGATAGCTGCAGTGCAAACCAGGGCCCAAGCTAAAACCCAACCACCCCAGCCCGAGTTCGCTCCGAACCCAGGACTCGAAGAGATCAAAACAGCACAGAAAGAAGACACCTCGATAGCGAAGTGCTTCCAGAAGCTACCCAAGGCGCACACACCCCCGCACAAGGGAGACTTCTACATGGAAGAGGGAATTCTTCATCGACAAGGAGATGGAGATCACACCCAACTAGTACTACCAGCCACCCTTCGAGCCCAAGTACTAGAACTAGGCCACAGCATGCCACTCAGCGGACACATGGGAATTGGAGCCACAGTGCAGAGAATCAGCGCACACTACTATTGGCCAGGAATCACGGAGGATGTCAAGCGCTACGTGAAATCTTGCCACCAATGTCAACGATATTCCCCGCGACATCACACCGTACCAGTTACCTTAGGACCATCGGTAGTAGTCGGCGTACCATTCCAGCAAGTCTCAGTAGACATAGTAGGACCACTGCCCATGACCAAGAAGCGGAACAGATTTCTACTCACACTCGTCGACGCATGTACGATGTGGTGCGAAGCAGTCCCGTTGCCAGCGATCGACACCAAGAAGATTGCAGATGCACTCATCGCCATCTTTACCAGAGTCGGATTCCCGGACAGCATTAGAACGGACAACGGATCTCAGTTCACCGGCCGCCTGATGCAAGACGTGTTCGAGTTGATACAAGTTCATCACATTCGCACACCACCATATCACCCCGCCAGCAACGGACAAGTAGAAAGACTGAATGGAACCCTTCTCACCATCCTCAGGAAAGTCGCCGACGACAATCCAGAAGCGTGGGACACCTACGTGAATGCGGCACTGTTCGCATACCGAGAAACGCCCCATGCAGCCACAGGCTACACCCCGTCAACTTTGCTTTTCGGCAGACCTCTAGCAGGACCGCTAGAAGCCCTACGCAGAAGTTGGACGGAGGCCAAGATAGACGACACACCAAGAGGTGCCACCAAGTACGTCGCAGACCTGCAGGAAACCCTCAAAGCAACGTGGAAGAAAGCTGGTGAAGCACTGAAGAAGGCAAGAGCCCGTCAGGCGAAGTACTACAACCGCCACGCGAAGGACAGAGAACTGCAAGTCGGCGATCAAGTGCTACTCTTACTTCCAAGTGGAACCAACAAGCTGGACATCGCTTGGAGAGGACCGTACCGGGTGACTGCCAAGAAATCCAAGACAGTCTACCAAGTAGATGTGAATGGGAGAGCCCGATACCACCACATCAATCTCCTCAAGAAGTATACGGACCGACCAGCGACCCCCAGCACTCACAACTTGTTAGCCATCGCCATCGCGGAAGAAGGAGAAAGCATGGAGACCAATGCAGTAGAGTATCCCCTGCACTCCAAAGAAACCTACAAAGACGTGATACTCAACGGAGACCTAGCCGCTAACCAGCGACAGCAAGTACTACAGGTCATTCGACAACATCAGACTGTGCTCACAGACCGACCAGGGAGGACAGACCTCGTCGAAGTAACCTTAACGGTGACCGACCCAACACCCGTCCGCCAGAAGCTCTACCCGATGCCACTGTCTCAGCAGCGAGCCATCAAGGAAGAGATAGACACCTTACTGGCAGCCGGAATCATCTCAGAGTCTACTTCACCCTACAGCGCAGGCACGGTATTGTTGCGAAAACCCAACGGAGAGCATCGACTGTGCATCGACTTCAGACTCCTGAATGCCGTAACGCAGTTCCAGCCAGAGCCACTCCCGGACCAGACAGACCTATTTGCCAAGCTACAGCGAGCGAAGTACTTCTCACGCATCGACCTCAGCAAAGGATACTACCAGATACCAGTGCAACCGCAAGTCCGAAAGTACCTAGCTTTCAGCACTATGGAAGGACACTTCGAGTTCAACGTGCTTCCATTCGGACTCCACAACGCACCCAGCATCTTCAGTGCAATGATGCGAAAACTCCTGGCACCCCTGAGCAGCGAGCACCTACACTCGTTTATGGACGACATCCTCATCGCAACGCCTACGTGGGAGGAACATGTCACGCTCCTACAGCAACTACTCGCCCGCCTCAGAGACACGGGATTGACGGCAAGATCCACCAAATGTCAGATTGGATTCACAGAACTAGAATTTCTGGGACACACCATCAGTCAAGGAAGCCTGCGACCGGTAGAGAAGACAGTGAAACGCCTACTCGACGCTCCTAGGCCCAAGACAAAGAAGGAAGTGCAGTCGTTTCTAGGACTCTGCGGCTTCTACCAGAAGTTCATCCCCAACTACAACAGCATCGCCGTGCCACTGACAAATGGAACCCGGAAAATCGCCCCGGACAAAGTCGTATGGACAGCCGAATGCGAGACAGCATTCCAAACACTCAAGGACAGAATGACATCGGCGCCAGTACTCCACCTACCCGATTTGACTCAGCCATTCGTTCTTCGCACCGACGCAAGCGACTTAGGCCTCGGAGCAGTGCTGCTACAGCGTGACCCCAAGAATGCAGAGACGTTATTCCCTGTCGCCTACGCCAGCAGAAAATTGAGACCCGCCGAGACCCACTACGCCACGTCGGAGAAAGAATGTCTTGGACTAGTCTGGGCCATACAGAAATTTCAACTCTACCTGTATGGGACCCACTTCACAGTTCAGGTGGACCACCAACCACTATCGTTCCTGGCAGCCTCCAAGTCTTTGAACTCTCGCCTGATGAGATGGGCACTCACCCTTCAGGCGTACTCATTCCAAATCGAGTACATCCCCGGCAAAGAGAACCACGGAGCCGACTACCTCAGTCGCCATCTCGTGGAGGACACAGCAGCTGTCGCCCACCCAACACAACTAAGGGCCACAGCACCAGAATTCGTCCCCGCCCAATAAAAACCCTGTCACTAGTGTCCATAGCTACCTGGCACAGCATTGCAGCTCAGGTAGAGCAACTTAACTAGTTTGTAAATAGGACCCTAGGATAGTGCAGTGTTAAACTAGGCTCTGTATTAGAAAAAGGTCGAATCCAGTAGTCATCGCCTTTTTTCAGTTGAGGGAGCCTGTCACGAATTGGCTAGTTTAAACTCTGCCTCTCGACTATTTAGCATCGTGTAGCCTTTGTAACAGTAGAGAGTTAGTATAGTACACAGCAGCAATTAAATTACAGCACACTGCGAGCCTGAGCCACACACACAGCGCAGTGACGTCAGCACTTGAGTTTTGAATCTGAACATTTTACCCAATGATAGCTTAGGCAAAGCGGTTCGAGCCAGTTTGACTGGGTCCGAAACCTAACACAGCTTTGGTCAGTTGGGAGGAATACACCGAAGTGTTAACAGCTAGAAAGCTGGCAGAGAAATCTCTTCACACTTAGACCAGGAAGCAGGACTTAGAATCTTAGAATTCTCTCAAGTCACAACGGGCCTGAACTTGTCAGACAGGTAAATGAACACCCTTCTGTTTCATCGTGATATATTTATATTATTGTTGAAATTATGTTTGAAGAATTTGCTATGCATAAATGTGAATTATTAATCCGAATTTGCCGTACCACGTGGAAGAGCCTACCACGAGGCGAAACACGACCGGTTGCGCCGCCATGTTGTATGCCGTACGGAACCACTGTTGTTTAACTTATATGTATGTTTGCAGACCAGTGGCTGTACCACTGAATGTTTATATTATTATTAATTCTGTATGTGTATGGTTAGACACGATTGATATTTATGTATGTATAGGAATTTAGAGTGAGATTCCAGGGGAACCCGGAAGTAGCAGAATGTTCGTCGCTTATGTATAGAGATGTGGAGCTATCACTGAGGGCTACTTGGCTTTCAGTGAGACGCTCTGCACAAACCGATTATTCAGGGTTGTGCAGAATTTCGTCTCTTATATTACAGACGAGCAGGCGAGCTATCCCGAGCTATCCCGAGCTATCCTGTGCGTCCCACTCCACAGAAACGACTATAGTTGGTTGAGGATCCTCTACCGCACAAGTCGGAACGAGCGACCCTGTAAAACACCCTGTCAGACCCCACAGCGTGGCAAGGGAACCCAACTACACAACGACACAGGTGGACCAGAAGCTACCTCACAGAAGGACTTCGAACGCACCATAAGAAAGTTAAGTGCATAAGGCGAAGGTGCACTTAAACTGATCAAATCAGGACCACAGTAGTCCAACTATTCAGAAACTGTAAAACGGACCACAGTAGTCCAAATCTACATGAATTCGAATAGAAAGTGCCCGAGGAAGATATAACAGCTACCTAGACTATCAGCGATCGAACTATTAGCATTGAAAGAGACTTGTTAAGTTAGATTAGTACTTAGAGAATCTTGTATAGAGTAGAAGAAATAAATGTGTGATTTTAACTGTTATCAAGTGGCTGGACTACATATGATTCTTAGCCGTGTGAAAGCTAGTGTGACAGTATTCTTTTACCATTTTTCTATCTATTTCTGTACCCCAACCTTAACACAGAAGGAGCTAAACAAATAAATTTATTAAAGTAATTCATAGGGTGACTTACTAGCAGTTCCCACCGAATAAACGTGAGGGTCCATAATTCCATTGTGCAGAGCCCATAAACCCCACGTGACAACCCCAAACACTTGCCTGTAGAGTTAATATTTTTTCGTTGCAAAGAGGTAGCAATTAAAGCCCACCCATTCTTTATTAATGAGCTGGTGGGGGACGACAACAAATAAAACAAATAAACAGGCAACAAAGTTCCAATCTTGCGTGGCGGAAGCGACAGCACTACTTCACGCGTCAGTAGACGATGCAGTGGAACGTTTTAATGTAGGCCTGTTGCAGGCATCCCAGTGTATGCATTAAAAAATTGTATTTAGGTCTTAGACACAGTAAATGTTTGACGGGGAATGTAAAGTTGCCAAACGTAATACCAGGCAGCATTAGAGGCAGTTTCGTCGCGCCAGTTGCGAAGAGGCTAGGGGACGTAGTAGACTGTTGTAGCTGGAGTGTAGGAAGAACTACAGGTTATTGCTGAAAAAAAACAATTATTAAAAAAAACAAAACAAGAAGATTCTCATTTTAGTGTCAAAGGCCAAAGACTCGAAGCTATTTTGGAGTGAAGTCAAGCCTATTTGCCAGTCTACCAGAAGCAATCCTGACATAAATTCTGATACCTGGTTCAAGCAGTGATATATGTATTTAATAAGGGCGCTGATCAGGCAGCGAAGTGTTACCTCAGATACTTCAAATATACGAGGAACCAGCAAGCATTGAGTATCTGGATAGGCCCTTTACTTTACATGAAGTCCTGTCAACACTCCAGCGTTTGAACATGAAAAAAATCACCTGGGCCTGACGGTATTCTTGCGGGAATGCTAAAGGGCACAGTCAAAGGGCACAGTCGAACTTTTAAATCACATTTTTGACTCGGGTGTTTACCAAAAAGCATGCACAGGAGCAGTTGTAGTCCCTATACACAAAGCTGGTAGTACAGAAAGCCCAGATAACTACCGTGGAGTGTCTTTGCTGAGCATTCTGGGAAGGTCTTTGCCCAGATTCTGAACAGACGTTTGACTTCATGGGCAGAAGATAACAGTAAAGTACAGAGCGGTTTTAGGGCAGGACATTCAACAGTTATACGTGCTTTTCTCTATCGTTCAGAAATATTTACTTAAAAGGTCTGGCAAAGTATATATGTTCTTTGTCGACTTCCGAAAAGCATTTGATTTTGTAAACCGTGCTGTTTTGTGGAACACTCTTAGGAAAGCTGGGGTGGGTGGGGTGGTAAAATGCTGAAGGCCTTGCAAAGTATGTACAAAAGTGTCCAGTCTTGTGCTCGCTGTCCACATACTCCCCCTGTTGGGGTGCCGGGGGTTTCAGTATACATAGTATCCCCACTTTCTGGAAATGTAGTGCTTTAAATTCCCACTGTCGCTGTCTTCCTCATTTGCTCTTTCTCATTCCTGCTCTGTTCTATCAATCTGCTATACTATCTTCTTCTTCGCTAGACCAGTCCCTTACCTTTTTTCTTGAAAACTCTTCCGGGACAAGACTCCTTATTTGTGTATGAGGTCTGTTGGATCAGCTTGGGAATATTGGACGCTTTCTGCCAGGTGGTCACTAGGGCTTCCTATGATGTTATTATTTAGCAATGTAGGCATTTTATATGTATGTGTTTTGTTGATAATTTATAATGATGTTTGTATTCTATTTTGTTTTTGTAAACGGGGGTTCGATAAATTATAGTACAGCCTCAGCGTCCCCTGCGTGGGATGTCTTTATTGTAAAGTGACTGGCTGGTGGAGAGCTTTCAGTTTTACCACTAGGGTTGTTTCAGCAGATCTTCGGGGAATGGAACTGGATCCTCTTCCACAATCTCGACGTGTTGAGTTGAGGCAGGACTCCACTCTGGATCGGGGTCGTCAGGTCTTCTCGCGCCGTTAGTTTTCCCGATCATCAAATCGTACAGCGGCTTCTTCAGGCAAACCGCTTTTACTTCACCTATGTAGAAAAGGGTGCTGACCACGGCCTTCTATAACAAGTTATTATAGAAGGCCGTGTGCTGACTCGAATCGTGTCGAGAAACGTCAACGTCTATGAGAACGCGTCTCTTAAAATATAATAATATGAGAGAGAGAGAGAGAGAGAGAGAGAGAGAGAGAGAGAGAGAGAGAGAGAGAGAGAGAGAGAGAGAGAGAGACAGACAGACAGACAGACAGACAGACAGACAGACGCGTTCTCATAGACGAGTATTCAAACATATATACATCGATTATCTATGTTACTAACAATATCTATCTATCTATCTATCTATCTATCTATCTATCTATCTATCTATCTATCTATCTATCTATCTATCTATCTATCTATCTATCTATCTATCTATCTAGACGCGTATCCAAAACGAACGCCTGTGGCCTAGACCTATAGGCCTACCTAGTAACAAGCTCATCTCGCACACAGCATAGCTGAGAGCCTCCGAGACCTTGTTCGCCTCTACAAACGTGAGTCTCAGCCGGGCATTGTGCCCTTCTCCATGGACCAAAGAATACTATTTTTAGTCCATGGCTTCTCTCACAAATGTGGTCCAGTGACTGCTATAGTACTTCCCTCCCTTTGATACAGCGATTTCTGTTTCAAATAATATAGGCTACTGATATATAGTAGGGACCTATAGAGTGTTAAATACATAATTATAGCCTATTAGTGGTTGCGTCCTAGACTTTGAGGGCTTCAATTCTTATCTTTCTAATGCGAAAATGACGAAATATAATTTTCTCTGAGCCCTTCAGAACTACTCTCTTCAAAAGTAGGCTATCCCGTTATAATTTCTTTCTAGTTTATTTATGTATTTCTTTTCTTTTCTTTTCTTTTTATTTTTGTAAGCTTCTTCACTATCCTTTAAAAAAAAAACTTTTTGTGAACTCAAATAAAAGTAATTTAACTGGAGAAAATTCTATGATTGTGGTTTACAGATTCCTTCCCCACCCCTAATTCAAAGTATTAAACTGATGGTTTGTTTACGTAGCCCTTGAATAGGCCTATTCCCAGCAGTCAACCCTGTCATTTAGACCAGTGATTACAAAGTGAGAGTTAGTGATTGATCTTTCATTAAATATCTTTTGAACGATCCTTTTCTTGTTTCCATTCTCTTGAATAGTATATACTCTCTTTTACATCTTTTGTAGCCTACCTCTTAAGGTTCCGCCGTATTCACAGAAATTTCTTTAATGGCAGAAATTTTTTGTATAGTTCGATAATAATGGCTGAACCTGTGTGTGTGTATGTGTGTGTGTGTGTGTGTATGTGTGTGTGTGTTTACTTGTTTACACGGCGTTATTTGGGCAAACCAATGAACATCTACATAACTTGTTTTGACAGCCCTCGTTGTTTTGACGTCAAACCAATGATCCGTTGGGGGTAGGGCTGTGTTATAGTAAGGGTTAGGGTTAGGGTTAGCGTTAGAACACTTCAAAGTACTTAAAAAAAAGGGTGGGGGGGGGGGAGAGACGAAATATGACACATTGTCAACACAACGTATGTAGAGTTTCAGGAAAGTCATAATAACACCGTGAAAACAAGTGTGTGTGGGTGGGTGTGTGTGTGGGTGTGTGTGTGTGTGTGTGTGTGTGTATATAGAACGTTTTCTATACTACAGAAATAACATGCTCTGCCTGTAGTGTTTAGTCATGCATGAGTTTCTTTCAGTTTAAATAATGAAGAGAGTGTTTTGATGACGGCTAATGACTGTATTGAAGGCAGCGTACTTTTGAAAACTGATCTATCTTATTCCCCTACCCCCAAAACCCCTTGTGTGCAAAAGGGGCTATAAAAAAAATTAAGGCCAAGGCACGATAAATAACACGCCCTCCCCCCCCCCACCCACTCAAGCCCATCCCCTCCCTCACCAAAAAAAAAAAGGGCAAGGCACTATAAATAACTCCCAAACTTTAAACTTATTTATAGATTGAAAGTGTATCGGCTATGTAATGCAAATGGATCCCCCAATCCTCCCCTCTTCCTTCCACTCCCGTTGGGGTTAGGGGTTGCTATATAAATAGTATCCCCACTTTCTTGAAATTGAATGCTTTACATTACTACTGTTTCTGTCGCTCTCATTTGTTATTCCTAATCGGTCCTATCAATCTATTATCTTCTTCGTTAGACCAATCACCTACCATTTTTCTTGAAAACTCTCCCAAAACTCCTCATTGGTGTATGGAGTCTGTTGTATCAGCTTGGGGATATTGGACGCTTTCTGCCAATTGGTCACTATGCCTTTCTAAGGTATTCTTATTTGGCAATGTAGGCATTTTATATGTATGTGTTTTTTGTTAATATTTTATAATGATGTTTATATTTTATTTTGTTTTTGTAAACGGGGGTTCGATAAATTAAGAGTACAGCCTCAGCGCCCCCTGCATGGGATGTCTTTATTGTAAAGTGACCGACTGGTGTTTAGTCCCTTCAGTGTCATCAGTGTTTCAGCAGATCCTTTATACAGATCGGGGGTGAGTCCTCTTTCAACAAGCTGTGATCCTGATCCAGCTCTTTGTAGTCTGCTGGACCCTATAAACAATGACTTACTAACTAACTAACTAACAACCCCCCCCCCGCCCCCAACACCACCCCCACCCTCCCCGCCCCATCCCCGCCCTCTCTCTTCACTCCCTCCGGAGATCAGTGGTAGAGCGTTTGCCTGGCACACCGATGACCCAGGTTCGAATCACGTGGTGGGCAAGTGGCAAATTGTTTTAATTGTCCAAATGTTAGCAGTATAGTTGCTTTGGTGGTGCAGCGTTGATTTATGTCCTTAAACCCCTTCTTTCCCCGTCTTCCACAACCGTACGCCGCCAATTCAGGTGAGTGTAGACGTTGAACGTCAATTTCTTTCAGTTCAGCGGCATTGTAGTACAGTGCAAATAGGTCTACATGCATTGCAGTTTGTTTGATTTGAATCACACGTGGGGTCAAGCTAACTGAATAGCTATGCATGCATGAATTAGAATAGGCTACGTCAACGTTGAAGGATGTTGGGAAATGGAGTTGCTTCCCTTGCTGCTGCTCCTGTTTGCCTTCTGCGCATAGCACAACAATTTCAAGAACAACGGAACAACGGAAGCGAAACACTAATGATGATCAGCATGTTGATCCCGAATGTATCTGGAAGAAGAAGAAGAAGAAGGGCCAACCGAGCGGTATAGGTAGGTTTAAAAATAAAACTTCTATTGAGGACAGGTGCATGTTGCTACCTCAAGGATAGAAGTAAGCCTAGTGGTGATTTGCCAACACCATTCCTGATGTTTCATGAGTGTGAAAATTACCGCACCACCAGCCTCATCAGCCATCCCAACAAAGTCCTACTGAAAAAAATACTCAACAGGTTGAAACCCAAAGCTGAACAAATCATAGCTAAAGAACAAGCAGGATTCAGGGCAAGGCGAAGTACCACTGAGCACATTTTCAACCTCAGGATACGAGTAATCTGCGAGAAATATTTATTTTATTTTATTTATTTTATTTATTTAATCGTTCTTATATAGCGCTTTTCCAGCTCAAGAGCTGCTCAAGGCGCTGGCCGATACAGGATCTAACTCAAGCCGCCCGAGACGCCCACCCGCAGCCTTTGGGCGCATGGTCTGACGCCCGGACAACTGAGCACAATCCTGGGCAGCCAGGGATGGGGGAGAAGGACCTAGGTGCATGCTGGGTGTTTTCTTGTCACCGGCACTCACCCGTCTAGGACATGAGCGTCAGGATCTTTAAAGTCCGTTATAATGGAATGTATGTGACACAGACTAGACCTCGGTTTATACTCTCATCCGAAGGAGTAGGAAAACAGGAGTAAAGTGTCTTTCCCAGGGACACAACACAATGGCCCGGCCAGGGCTCGAACCCGGGACCTTCCGATCCGCAAGCCGAAGCACTACTACAGCATCAACAACATCTATATCATGTGTTTGTAGACGTCAAGAAAGCGTTAGACATAATATGGCATACAGCTCTGTGGGCAACCATGAGAGTGTACAACATCAGCCCTAACATTATTGAAGTCATCAAAAGCCTTTACGACAAGGCTACCAGTGCAGTCCTCCACAACAACGCCATCGGGAACTGGTTCACAACAACAATCGGCGTGCGTCAAGGATGCCAACTCTCTTCAACACTCTTCAGCATCATCCTGGAGCGCATCATCTCAAATGCCCTTGCAGATAACGAATGCACAGTCAGCATAGGGAGTAGAGCAATCTCCAACCTCCGTTTTGCGGATGACATTGATGGATTGGCTGGAGAGAAACAAGAACGTGAACAGCTGGTACAAAGACTTGACACCACCTCCAGAGCCTATGGAATGGAAATAAGTGCGGAGAAGACCAAAATTATGACCAACAACATCAATGGCATCAACACGGACATCAAAGTCCACGGTCAATCTCTTAACACGGTGCATAGCTTCAAATATTTAGGAGCCATTTTATCAGACAATGGGTCCCGACAGGAAGTCCTCTCCAGGATCGCACAAAAAACTGCTGACCTGACAAGTTTGAAGCCCATTTGGAAAGACAGGAACATCAGTCTACGTTCCAAGGTAAGGCTGCTTCGCTCCCTTGTCATCTCCATCTTCTTACATGTTTGCGAAAAATTTACTTACAACTAAGAATACAAAGCATGGAGATGAGGTGCTACAGAAGACTTCTGGGCATTTCCTATACCCAGCACATCACCAACGACGAAGTCCGACAGGCCATCACACAAGCCATTGGACAACATGATGACATACTCCCTGTGGTGAAGAAACGGAAACTCGGATGATATAGGCACGTCATCAGAACATCAGGCCTTGCAAAGATCATCCTGCAAAACACGTTTCAAGGAGGCAGAAGAAAAGGGAAACAGAAAGAGAGGTTGGAGGACAACATTCAAGAATGAACTGGCTTGACATTGAGCGAAGTCATGAGTGTTGCTGAGGACAGAGAAAGCTGGAATACGCTGGTTAAACGATCATCTGTGGTGGTGCGCCAACGACTTTGGAGTAACGGGATAGGATAGGATATGATTCCTGATATTTGATGACAAAAGGTAAAAATAGACTATATGCTATTAAAAAAAAAAAGAAAATAAATCAAGCCACACAGAGAGCGGTTAAGCCGGGAATTCACCGTATAACTATGAAATGAAAAGACGGGTGTAGGCTTCTCTCAAACTCACCCACACAAACACATAAGACAAAAAAGCCTTTCCTTTAAACCAAGCGGATGGGGGTGTTTGTGACCGAAAGTTTAAAAGAAACCATAATGTACGCTCTTAATGCTTAATTAATACACGTATAGACACCGATGAAACGAAATTGTTGTTTTAAAAAAAAAGAAATGCGTGTGGGATTAAATAAGACAATAGTATAAGCCTAATTGTGCCCTTGCTACCTTTCGATCATTGGGGAGAGAGGCGCTTTGGGATCCCACTTTTCTCTGGGCCAGCATAATGAGGGCGAAGCCTATCTCTTCTCCACACCTCTACCTCTCCTCCCTCCCCCTTTGCTGCCTTAGCTTCTTCCCGGTTCTGAACAGTGCCAGGTATGCGTACCCATTCAACAGCTGGGTAGAATAGTGGTGTGATGTGTGCGCTTGTTTCCTTTCCCGGTGTATGTGTTGTGTCGTTTGGCGGTTTCCACTTATAAGCATGGTCACCCATTCAAGTGGGACTTGTCATCTTGTTTATGGTTACAAGCTAAAGAATTCTCACAGTTCAGGATGTCAGTACCCCCAAATGGGCTACTCGTTTCCCTGCCGCTCCGCGAGTTTTCCCGCTATTTTGGATATATATAAGTCAGTAGCGGTTTTGTTCGTCCGCTTAAAGATGGGCTATAATTCTTTTAAGGCACCGCAAGGTTAATGGGACGGATCGAAGCTAGAGGAGAGCCAGTCATATGGAAAGTTGAACGGAATTTTGTGTGTGTGTGTGTGAGAGAGAGAGACAGAGCGTGAGAGAGAGGGGGGAGGGGGGGGAGAGCTTGTCTTTTAGTGGTGTGAGCCATGACAGCTCGCGAAAGTAGATTTAGGAATTATCAAAAGAGCCCCGTTTCCACTGCATTTGAGTTTTTGCTTGTTTGGTCAGTAGTAAAACTTAGAAGGTTACTGTAGTCTCTAGCAGAGGACAGAAGTGATCATGCGTAACACAGTTGTAGCTGGATGCAAGCACAGTAAGTGACATCATCGCAGCCTACGATGGTGTTTCGAATTTTACATCCACTTAGATGTTTTCATCCAATAGAACACAGCCAGGTTAGTTAGAACCGGTTCTGGGTGATTCAAGGAGAGAGATAGAACGTCAGTCTAGTTTAAAACGCTGAGCAGTACACAGTACACTTAAGCAGAAATCTCTCTCCTGAGAAGATTAGACAGCAGTAATTGTTGAATATTCGAATTCAATCAAGTAGCCACGGCCTGACATTGTCAAACAGGTAAATGAACATACTCTGTTTCATCGTGATGTATTTATATTATTGTTGAAATTATGTTTGTGGAATTTGCTACGCATAGAATTGAATTGTTAGTCCGACTTTGCGTGACCATGTGGAAGGATCCGACCACGAGGCAAGCATGACCGACCGACGCCATGTTGTATTATGTACGGATCCACTATTGTTTAGCCTATATGTATGCTTGCAGACCAGTGGCTGTACCCGAGAATGTTTATAATATTATTATTTCTTTATGTGTATAGTTAGCCACAATTTATATTTATATATGTATAGGAAATTAGAGTGGAGGTTCCAGTGGACCACAGACTTAGCAGAATGTTCGTCGCTTATGTATAGAGATGTGGAGCTATCACTCAGGGCTACTTTGGCCTTCAGTGAGATGCTCTGCACAGACCTATTATACAGGGTTGTGCAGAATTTCGTCTCATATGTTACAGACGAGCAGGCGTTACATCGTGAGCCCAACTCAGCAAAAGACAAAAACCAGTAATCGCTGAAGGTTGGCTGCCGAGGCATCTCCAGCATTGCGCGCAGATAGCCCAACCGTCGAACAACAAAGCCATGCGCCAAAGACTACACAACAACACAGATTGTCCCAGAAAGTGACCTCAACGCAGCGCTTCAACCACGCAGTTAAGTGCCACAAGAAACAGTGCACTAAAACTCTGTATAAACAGGACCACAGTAGTCCACTCTTCAAGAATTCTTACCCTTAAGGAAGAAATCATCCAGTGCCCTATGATGAAAAAGTAGCTGCCTAGATTATTAGCGATCGAACCATTCGCATTGACAATTGAACTTTTAAGTTAGATTCGTACTTCAAAGATCGTGTATAGAGTAGAGGAAATAAATGTTTGATTTTTACTGTTATCAAATGGCTGGACTACATATGATTCATAGCCGTGTGAAAGCTAGTGTGACAGTGATCTTTTACCATTTTTCTATCTATTCCAGCCTAAACACAGACCGAGCTAAACAAATAAATGTATTAAGTGAAGTCAAAGGGAGATTACTAGCGATCCCCATCGACTAAGACGTGTGGGTAATAGCAGTCCATTGTGCAGAGCCCAGCAACAATAAAACCCCCGTCACAGGATTAAATGTTTAAAGTGCCAAACCTATTCAGCACGTAGTCTAGATGAGTAGCAGAGCTCTGTATTATGATGAATTCTCCCGTGAGAGTGCCGGGGGTTTCTGTATAAATAGTATCTCCACATTCTGGAAATTTAGTGCTTTAAATATCCACTGTCGCTGTATTTCTCCTTTGTTTTTCCTCATTCCTATCTTGTTCTATCAATCCTCTATACTAACTTCTTCGCTAGACCAGTCACCTACCTGTTTTCTTGAAAACTCTTCTGGTGTGACATCGTCAAAGTTCCTAGTATCGTTTGTGGACTGGGAGCATTCTGATTGGTCGACGCATTACAAAATTTGACGCATGCGCACAGTGCTATCGTAGTCTTAGTAAGGATTAGGGTTAGGGTTAGGGAACATCGTGAAGAGGCCTGCCCGACTTGACCTGGCGCATGCGCAAAGGCGCCCGGCTAAAAGAAGATATCCGAAACTTTGACGATGTTACACCGGGACAAAACTCCTCGGGTCTCTTGGATCAGCTTGGGAATATTGGATGCTTTCTGCCAAATGGTCGCTGGGACTTCCTATGCTATTATTTGGCAATGTAGCCTAGGCATTTTATATGTACGTGTTTTGTTCATATTTTATAATGATGTTTCTCCCCCGTTGGGGTGCCGGGGGTTTCAGTATAAATAGTATCCCCACTTTCTGGAAATTTAGTGCTTTAAATTCCCACTGTCGCTGTCTTTCTCATTTGCTCTTTCTCATTCCTGCTCTGTTCTATCAATCTGCTATACTATCTTCTTATTCGCTAGACCAGTCACCTACCTTTTTTCTTGAAAACTCTTCCGGGACAAGACTCCTTATTTGTGTATGAGGTCTGTTGGATCAACTTGGGAATAGTGGACGCTTTCTGCCAGGTGGTCACTAGGGCTTCCTATGATGTTATTATTTAACAATGTAGGCATTTTATATGTATGTGTTTTGTTGATAATTTATAATAATGTTTGTATTCTATTTTGTTTTTGTAAACGGGGGTTCGATAAATTAGAGTACAGCCTCAGCGTCCCCTGCGTGGGATGTCTTTATTGTAAAGTGACTGGCTGGTGGAGAGCTTTCAGTTTTCCCACTAGGGTTGTTTCAGCAGACCTTTTATGCGGATCAGGGGTTGTCCGGTCCTGATTTGGCTCGGAAGAGTCCGCTGGACCTAAAGCAATAATCATGTAATGTAATGTAATAATGATGTTTGTATTCTATTTTTCTTTTGTAAACGGGGGTTCGATAAATTAGAGTACATCCTCAGCGTCCCATGCGTGGGATGCCTTTATTGTAAAGTGACCGGCTGGCCTTCAGTGTTACCACTAGGATTGTTTGGGCAGATCTTTTGTGTGGATCAGGGGTGAATCCTCTTTCAGTGAAGTTGTAGTCTTGATTTTTTGGTCCTGATTCGACTCTTTGCAGTCCGCTGGACCCTGTAAGCAATGAATAACTAAGTAATGATGAGTTATAAGTCTATATTATAGATGTTATACCACCTGTTACTTAGGTCAAGCCATTGAGGTATACTATTACTATTAAAATATTATTCTGTGACTCAAATTAATGTCGCACCGTTCGTATACTACTACTACTACTACTACTACTACTACTACTACTACTACTACTACTACTACTACTACTACTACTGCTGCTGCTGCTGCTGCTGCTACTACTAATTAATAATTAATAATAATAATAATAATAATAATAATAATAATAATAATAATGATAATAATAATAATAATAATAATAATAATAATAATAATAATAATAATAATAATAATAATAATAATAATAATAATACAGAATTCTACAATATGAATCTTGAAAAATGTGAAAGATTTCTTACTTTTTATCTCGAATTTTGAAATGTTGTGCTGATCCGAATGAAGCTATTAAAAGCCAATTTACGATTCGATTATAATGTAGCCAACGTGGCTAAGCGGTTAACGTAGCCAACTGCTGCGCGCCATTATAATCTCCATCTTGGGGAGGGGGGAGGGAAGGGTGGAGGGGTCAAAGAAGCAAGCACATGAATACAAACAATAGCAATATGCCGAAATAGCGTGACCCGACAGCCCAAATCGATAATAATGGGAAGAACAATGGCGGTGTTGTGCGTACGATCGATCTTTATTCAGAATGGAGGGTTAGACTGTGGGTGTTAAATAACGACCATGATAAGACATTAGAATCATCCTGTTTACCCCAATCGTTTGTCTTCTCGTGTAGGGCACAGCGAAGACCATGGGGTGCGCTTGTTTGCTCTTTCTGCGGGCTACGCCCCAACGTGACTGGGCTAAGCCGCCACGTGACCAGGCCATATCCACAATTTAGTGCGAAACGGGTCGTCAAAAAGGGACGACGTGTTCTTTCTTACGAAGAAGTAAAAAAGTTACCCTCAGGCAGCTGCTGATTGGTTGCTCTTCACCGATGCCATCTTTGAACGCTTTGAGCCGAATCGTTAAGCTAGGGCCAGCCCGGGCTAGTCTGGTTTATCTCCCGTTTCATGGCCTCATTCTGCTTTGTTGATTGCGCATCGACCGGGCTAATCCGGGCCATATTGCCAAGGTAAAGCAAGTGCACTGCATTGTTTATAACTAACTGTAATGTAGACCCGTGTCATAGAAAGCAGCCTGCGCCTGGATCAGGGTGTTACGAAAAAAGATTAGACCCACGCCGTTAATATGTTTATTTGAATCTTTTATATCACCCTCACAGTGCTCACAGTGGTGAAAAAACGGAAATGCCGAGGGTATGGCCACGTCACCAGAACTTCAGGCCTTGCAAAGACCATCCTGCAAGGCATTGCGCAAGGAGGCAGAAGAAGAGGGAGACAGAAAAAGAGGTGGGAAAACAACATTTGAGAATGGACTGGCTTGACATTGAGCGAAGCCACGAGGACTGCTGAGGATAGAGAAAGAAGGAGTACGCTGGTTAAACGATCATCTGTGGTGCCCCAACGACGTCCGAGTTACGGAATAGAATAGGATAGGATATCACTCTATCAGCGGCATGCTGTGTTTGCATAGAAATCCCTTCATGCAAACTGAAGAAAGGGCGTGTTTAGTAAAGCTTATAAAAGGGTTTTTAAAAAATCCCTTACCCAATAGTTTGCTTGTTTGGTGCTGTTTTGTCACGACAATTATCATTTAACACTGAGATAGATTGCAGGGGGTATGTGTGTAAGTAAACTGGCAGCTTATGCACTCATACTGAGATCTTTACTCTGTTACTTAGAGCCGTAAGTTTTATAAGCAGTAAATCTCAATTTCTTAGCTTCAGTCGAATGAGCTTCCAAGTTCTGTACATTTCAGATTGTCAACCCAACCCCTCAATCCCTCCGATCCCTAGTAGTGTAGGAAGGAAGAAGCGGTTGAAAGAGGGGGGGTGGGGGGGGGGGAGAAAATTATTACAAAAGAACAAGTACAAAATGTCGTCTCCGGTGAGATTGGGGAAAATATTCTGCCAAATATCGCAGAATTAATCCAACCCGGATCCTTTGACATACGAGGCTCACACTTTATTCGCATGCAAACCTTTTATCTGTCAACACCTTAGCGTACAGAAGGAGTTTTCTCCGAAGGTCAAGTTTGATGAACTTACTTCAAGCCGTTCTGAAATTTCAATTAAAATTTTACATTTCAAGCCGTTCTGAAATTTCAATTAAAATTTCAAATTTCAAGCAGTTCTGAAATTTCAATTAAATTTTCACATTTCAAGCCGTTCGGTAATTTCAATTCAAAGTTCACATTTCAAGCCGTTCGGAAATTTCAATTAAAATTTCACATTTCAAGCCGTTTGGAAATTTCAATTAAAATTTCACATTTCGAGTCGTTTGGAAATTTCAATTAAAATTTCTCATTTCAAGCCGTTTGGAAATTTCAATTAAAATTTCACATTTCAAGCCCTTTGGAAATTTCAATTAGTTTTATTCCCCATACCTCACCCTGGAGCCTGCAGCCTAAACTCGGGTTAAGGTTGATAGCCTTCTGCTTGTGCCTACAGACCTTGAGTTGTTTGGTGTTTTTTTCTCACCCAGTAAGTGACACCCCACATGGGGATTTAATTATTGTAGGACACTGATAATGACAGTCTTGTTATTGTTAGAACAAAAGCTGCGTCCCCGAGAAGTAGGCTACGATCACAAGGGAGTACAATACGTCATTGAATCGATCGAAGTCAATTGCTGGGCACGACTCCGCTGCGGAACATTTTGAAATGCATGTCCGTTATCTCTGAAGGCCACATAGGTCCACACTCACCGCTCATACGATGAAGAACACACACGTACGCCCCCAAGACCCACAAGCATAGCAGGCGGAGATGGCGAGCGAGAGTGAGAGAGGGAGAGAGGGAGGGAGAGAGAGAGAGAGTGTGAGAGAGAGAGAGAGATTGGGTGGATTGTAATTGTTTTAGCCTTGGAAAACAAATGAACCGAGGAGAAAAACAGCTTCCTGAGCGTCTGCTAGAAATCGACCAATCTTATTATCAGAGAGAGAGAGAGAGAGAGAGAGAGAGAGAGAGAGAGAGAGAGAGAGAGAGAGAGAGAGAGAGTGAGAGAGAGGAGAGAGAAGAGAGAAGAGAGAGAGAGATTTTTTTTGACATTTGGACATCGTCCTTTTACTTCCCCCCACAAAAATATTACATACATACATTTCACACAATCTTCGGGCCACCAGCCCATAAAAAGGTAGAGTTGCGGATCAAGTGATTCATAAATATTGCATAGTTCTGTAAACTTAATATAATTTCATTTAAATTTATGATGAAGTAACATGCTCGTAGAATTCTGTTCGTAATTTTAGGGCATGAAACATAACAAACAAATTCTCCAAAGATGAAATTTTGTTCCGTATTTTAGTAGATGAACACATGATTGAACATGGAAAGTTATATACTTAGCTCTTCAATCACTGTATAATGTACATGCAGTTAGGAAATGATCTTCGTCTTCTGGTACTTTGCAACATTTACACATAATATCTCCTGTTGTATCAAAAGTCAATCTAAAAAACGAAGCTCTCACAGGCAAAACACCAAGCCGTAGCTTAATCAGCAGTGTAACATCCATGTTGGAAAAGCTGAACCTGGAACCCCTGCAACAGCGGAGACAGGTCGACAAGGTGACCATGATGTACCGTATCATGCACGGCCTTGTCGACGTTTCCCAGCTGGGACTTGTGCGTGGAGCCCACAGGAGCACTAGGGGTCACAACATGAAACTCCTTGTCCCCCACACTAGAACAGATGTGTACAAGCACGCCTTCTTCCCATCAGCTACAAGGCTATGGAACTCTCTGAGCGCTGAATCAGTATCAGCCCCGTCTGTCGCATCTTTCAGAGCATCGCTGACAGACTGGAGCATAAACATCTTGTAATGAATACCTCCTACGACTACGTGTACATATGTCTTAACACAATTTTAACCCAGTCAGACTACCTCACTGCCTCATCCTCAAATAGTACTTTTGCCTGATTTTAAATCTGTGAACACCCTTCGCTGTGCACACCAAAGTTGTGGAGTCATTTCCTCGAAAACGGGGTATCCACAGTACTATGAAGAAGAAGAAGAAGAAGTCTCTAAAACATTTTACATGAACGCTTTCAAAGTACGCTTCTGTTTCAAAAACATTCTTGAATATTCGATATCGTTGGTACGTGTCTTTTATCAAAACTGAACTGTCCCATTCCTGGATATAAACATCTTTCATCATTTGTTTGAGCACAGCAATAAAGGTGTTTTCACAACCCACTCCCTGCTGTAACCATGAGAGAGAGAGAGAGAGAGAGAGAGAGAGAGAGAGAGAGAGAGAGAGAGAGAGAGAGAGAGAGAGAGAGAGAGAGAGAGAGAGAGAGAGAGAGAGAGAGAGAGAGATGCTCTTAAAATGTTTCGCCTGTGATTAGTATTAAAACTACAATGTTTATCTTCTTTTTTTTCTCTGACAGGTCTATGGATAAGATTGAAACTTGCTGGAGTTGTAGGCTACCAGTCACCTAGCATTTTGAATCAAGTACCACGCATCGAAGTTCAGGACACGACATTGAAATAATAGTAATGATGTGATACATTACGAATATCAATACTAAACGGTGGATTCTGGAATGACAACAACAGGCTTTTCACATAAACAGACTGGGAGAGTTTATGCGTCAACTGGATGATAAAGGCTAAACACTCGCTCGTACAGGGCATCGATGCAGTATTGTGTTATATGAGTTTCCTTGCAAGGAACTTCAAAAAGGACCGAGTGTTTTGGGCACCTAAAAACATGTTGTGAGTTTTTGTTTGTGAGTGTGTGAAACCTGGACGGCGATTCCTTCACAAGAACCTCTATTCAGGAAGAACCAGGATTATATTATCGTGACGTCACAGCTGACATCATCAAAAACGTCACAATGACAACATCACTGACGACACTACAAACAACCTCCAAAGGAGGAGAGTTGCAAGTGAGGCCGAGAGCCAAGGATCCCAGATTGACAGTATTTATGAACTCTGACCTTAAACGACGACTGGAGAAGCTGTCCAGGCACTACGATGTGGAGACCATGAAGGTACGTCAACATAACCGACAGCCCTACTTTGTGTTTGCTGTTGAGAATGATAGTGCCATCAAAGGATGTGACTGTAGTTCGATTCTGCTGTTGTTGTTGCTGCTGCTGATCTTCTTCCTTCATAAATGGGAAGCCAACTTTCACGGCCTGAAGAATACACTGAACTTTGATGACGACGACGACGACTACGATGATGATGATGATGATGATGATGATGATGATGATGATGACGACGACGATGGTTATGATTGTGATGATATGTTGGACGACGAAGATGAGGACGATGATGATGATGGCGATGATGATGATGATGATGATGATGACGATGATGACGACGATGGTTATGATTGTGATGTTTTATGTTGGACGACGACGATGAGGACGATGATGATGATGGCGATGATGATGATGGCGATGATGATGATGATAATGATGATGATGATGTCGTTAAGCTGGCTTCACTGTTGTTTGTTGTTGTGTAGGTGTTTATGGTGGTGGAGTCGCTGGGGGAGAGCAATATGCACGCCGTATACAACCCACTGAAAAAATCCAACTGGCAGCAGTTTCTACAGAGGCTTGAGGCCTGCCGGGTCGACCACTCCAAGCATGAAAAGACTCGCCTGTACTATCAACACTTTTTGAACGAGGTAGTGCCTTGCCCCATAAGAGCGAGTTAGTAATACCGCCTTCACATAGTCCCCTACACGCTTCCGTGTCCGGGGACGGTAATCTACCTAACGAAACGCCTTCACATTTTGATGCTCCAACTGACCTTGCAGTTTAAGTGTAGGTATAACTAGAAGTAGATAATTCAATCTTTGTAAGCTTAATCATTGTATAACAGGGCCGGATCCAGGGGGGGGGGGGGGGTGTTACCTGGGTTCCGGACCCCCCCCCCCTCCAAACTAAAAAAAAAAATAATAATTTTTTTTTCAATGCAAAGAGTTTTAAATTTTTTAAAAAGTGTTTTTAAAACATTGCAGTTTTTAGTCACTTTTGGTCCAAGGTACAAAGAGTTATTTATAGACATATCAATGGAAATCCATTTCAAGGGATCCGTTGAAACGTCCAAAGCGTTTTCCCGTTGAAACGTCCAAAGTAACCCAACCCCTAAGCCTAAATTAGTAAATGCAGCCATATTTTCCTGTTCTGGCCGCAAGCCTCTTCCAGCACCTTCACCTTGATACTGCCCTAATCCCCCAAAAACGACTTTTTAGAAATATTAATTAAGATGCTAAGTTGATAATTAAGAACTATAATTCGTTGCCTGGTTTGGTGAAGTCAGCAAAATGGCAAATGCTTTGACAACTGATGTTATTGTTCCTCGTCAAGCATCCCGACAGACTCTCCGTGACAACCAACCTGCGGCCACTCCAGAAGAATATTTCAAGATTAGCATTGTCATTCCTTTCTTGGAACACCTGTCAACCGAATTGGACTCGAGATTCAGAAATGCTGACCTAGCAGTTGATGGTCTCTGTCTGGTGCCAAGCACTTTAATAGACAACAAGGATGGTTTCATGCAGGTTCCAGAAGGGGTGAAGACACTGGCAATGTTGTGGGAGTCTGACCTACCAGACAACGCTACCCTTGATGCAGAATACCAACGGTGGGTTTGCAAATGGCGAAGTGCTGCTGAGAATGCGACAGCTATCATCCTATCCACGGCATCAGAAGCGCTGAAACATTGTGACAGGGATTTTTATCCCAACCTGTTCATCATGCTAAAGAACCTTTGCACTCAGCCTGTCACTACTGCCGAGTGTGAGCGTTCAAACAGTCAGTTGCGCAACCTGAAAAATTACCTGCGCTCTACAATGGGCAACAGAGGCTCAATGGACTTGCTTTACTAAAAGTACACAGGGATGTTGATATTGACTTCAAAGAGGCAGTGAACTGTTTTGCCAGAAGATACAATTCACAAATGGTACTAATACCAGAGAACCTAGAGCAGCAAGACTGAAAGTGAAAGCAGGGCTGTGATGTTCATAAACTACAAGGTAAAGCTTTATACCGTTAACGATCGACAAAAAGTAGTGAATAATAATAGTATACAAAACATCTCTGCTGATAAATAAATGTTTGTGTGCGTGTGCTGTTGTTTTTTTTAAGGGAGGGGCAGGGGATAATTTTTGTACCCCAGAGTTTGTCAGTTCAATTGTTAAAAAAGCTCAAAGTCCCAGACCATCACAAATGGCTTTTTTAAGGTTCAGATTGCACCAGATTGCACCATTTTGCATCCTTGAAAAAAAAAATTCCGGGGGTGGGGGCCCCCGGCCGGACCCCTCTAGAAGGATCGGCGCTTCGCGCCTTCGCTGAATCTGTAACACCCCCCCCCCCCCCTTCGACTTTTCCCAGGTCCGGCCCTGTATAAAATGGCGTCAGATCTGGAGGAAGTAGAAAGAAGCGTTCAAGTTTTCATTAAAAATCAGCCAGCAAACGCTAAACTACCCTTACTAGCGCTGAACCTTTCGTTTAATAGATCGCTGAGAGCGGATTGGTATATCGTTAAACAGGTAAATCACTCCCTGTCAGAATAGAAAATGTAATTAAAAATTCAAACTTTTAGCA
This sequence comes from Oncomelania hupensis, assembly GCA_036898135.1. Lineage (NCBI taxonomy): Eukaryota > Metazoa > Mollusca > Gastropoda > Littorinimorpha > Pomatiopsidae > Oncomelania > Oncomelania hupensis. Next base: position 23,202,037 of record CM072515.1, on the reverse strand, counting down.
GTTGGTTTGAGCGACGAAAGCCCACTTTATCTGTGTTTTAAGTTAAACTCATTTTGGCCAAGAGTAACCAAAGCCTTCCAACTGGGCCCCTTTGAGTAAACAACAGCAGTTCAACGTTGCAGGTACGGCGGGAAGACCAGGGTCGCCAGTGGTTCCTGGCCGTTCTCCTTCTCCTCCATCGTTTTGGTGCCACAGACATGTTCAACTACCTCACCACCCACTCCACCACACACCACCACAACCACTACAACCACAGCGACAGAAATTCGCCAAGGAGGTATGATGATGATGATGATGATGATGATGATGATGATGATGATGATGATGATGATGATGATGATGATGATTGTTCCTGTGGTTGTGATGGTGGTTTGATTTTGAGTTGGATTTTGGAAATTTTATGAGGATGATGAAAAGGAGGAGGATGGGGATGATGAGGATGATTTAGAGGTAGTGGTGATCGTCGTTTGGATTTTGGACATTTGAATAGCCTGTGGTCCTGATTCGGCTCTTGGCAGTCCGCTGGACCCTATAAGCTCTGAATATCTATCTATTTGAATTGCCTTCTCAGCGAAAGCGCGGCAGCTGCAAAGCGGCGCCAACCAGGACGAAGGGTGGATAGGGCGTGGAGTTTGCAGGCCACTTACCTGTCTAGTACATGAGCATCATGTCAGGATCTGTAAAGTCCGTGCGGAGAAATGAATGCAAGTGCACGCAGACTAGATCCCGGTTTATAACCTCAACCGATTTAGGAAAAAAAAAAAGATCTCTATATTTTTTTTATTTTATATGAATGTATTGTGTTCAATTACATTGGAGTCTGTTGGGCACAGCCATGGGGGCAACACATTTCGCTCGAGTAAGGCGCCAGACACCCACCCCTCGCAGTTCCACAAGAACCCTTTCGAAATCGGCGTCCGGGGCAGTCTCACAAGTTTGCACATGTCTGGCTCTAACAACAGCAGCAGCAACAACAGCACCTCCACCAGTATTCATAACAGGCAAGTACTAGTTAGTTAGTTAGTCATCGTTTATAGGGTCCAGCGGACTGCAAAGAACCGAATCAAGACCACCACTTGGTTGAAAGAGGACTCACTCCGGATCTGTATACGAAATCGGCTGAAATAACCCTAATGGTAACACTGAAGGCACTCCGCTAGCCGGTCACTTTACAACAAAGGAACTCCCATGCAGGGGACGCTGAGGCTATACTGTAATCAGTACAACTTATGTTACTCTAATGAATAAAAATTAAAATAACAACAACTATACTCTAATTTATTGAACTCTCGTTTACAAAAACAAAATAGAATATAAACATCAACATCAAATATTAACAAAACATATAAAATGCCTTCATTGCTAAATAATAATACCGTGGAAAGCCCTAATGACCATTTGGCAGAAAGCGTCAAATATCCCCAAGCTGACTCAACAGACCCCACACACCAATGAGGAGTTTTGGAAGAGATTTAAAAAAAAAAGAAGGTCGGTGACCGATCTATTGATAAAACACAATACAAATGAGAATGACAGCGACAGTGGAAATTTAAAGCACTACATTTCCAGAAAGTGGTATACTATTTACATGTATACAGAAACCCCCGGTACCCTTACTGGGGGAGGGGCAATCACTAGAAATGTATAGATTTGTACAATACTAATGCTATGAAAGCTGGTAAAATGGCGTCCGATTAAGCGCCCGAAGGTTAAGCAGCTGTTGAACTGGAAAAATGCTTATGTAAGAATAAATAAATAAATAAATAAATAAATATTGACTTTTACTGTTATGAAAGACTGCTATTTGCGGTTGGTTTGCATGTGTATTTTATTTCATCGCCCGCCCGCCCTCCCCTCCCATTAGCCTTTTATATCTTACTAGGCACAATGTATTATTCTACTGAAGTGAAATAAAATGTCAGTTTTCAATCTTCAGTCTTCAGTCTTCAGTCCTGAGGTTAGCACAGAAATCAAAAATAAGTATATGTGAGGACTGTTAAGTATAATTTTACAGTTTTCAGATTTCTCTCGCCTCAGGGTTTTATAGGGTTTTAATTTTATTGCATCACAATGACAGTGCAACACCGTGCAAGAAGTGTACGACAGCACGTCAACATACAGCACAACGAGAGCGCATATATCTCTTCATCCTCCTCCTCCTCCTTTCCTACTCATATTCTTTTTCTCCTGCACCAACCGCAAGAAAACATAAACGTACAAAAACACTCCACTCCGCACACATTGCTTGCAAAGAACTCCATTACAAACTAAACGTAACTATTATTGGCGACCAACCCAACAAAGAAAGTCGATCCACCGAATATCACGAAACTTCCTTAATCCATCAAATAACTTTCAACAGCAAAATGAATGAATTTCTTCGGCAGTTCGTAGTCTTTATTATTATTTAGTTTAAATGAGTTTTAAGTCTAAAGTCACTGCGCACGATGTGAAGAGATTTTAAAATAAAAGATTAATTCACTTTGAGAGTAGCAATCATAACTTGAGTTTTGCGTTTAAAAAAAGCAGGGTTTCCTGATACAAAGCAGAGGAAGGTTTTGCAGTGGATCTCTGTTTTAACGCTATTTTTTTTTAAACAATAGGACAGAGGCCTTTCGACTCAATGCTGGGGTGTTAGGGACAAGATGTTCGGAAGTGGGTCTGTATGGTGGGAAATCGTTTAATTAAGCAACGATCTGAGAAGACTGAGAATAGTCGCCTAAGGGAATGAACATGAAAGTGTAACGTCCAACCCCACCATTAGCCTTTCGGCAGTGAAGAGAGGATATTTAGGTCCCACTAAATAAACACTGAACCGCCAGAGCTATCATACTGCTGAGGGTAAAGAATGAAAACTTGCTATTTTTATCTTGCTTTGCACCACAGGTTTCCAGGGCTTGAGCGCGAACCCAACAAAAACCTAAGAAGATAACCCTTGACCACCTGTTTTTGTTTTATTTTGTTGTTGCGTGCAGTGAATTTTGCAATCACCTGGTGCGGTTGTTCGAGAAGAAGATGGAGTCGTGGTTCGACTCGTTCCAGGCCATTGCGGTACGGCTGACGGCCCACGTCAAGGTGTCGGGGCTAGTGCGCCTGCTCAGTGGCCAGGTGCACGCCCTCGTCACGCGCAAAGGCAAACTCACCGCTGTGGTCATCAAGGTATAAAATGATGATGATGATGATGATGGTGATGATGATGATGACGATGATGATGATGATGAGGAGGAGGAGGAAAAGGAGGATGATGATGATTTAAATTTATCGTTTAAATTACAACTAGGACGAGGAGGAAGAATGTTAGTATTTAAGTTATAGCATTTAAAATGACAATTATTACATTCATTAAATCGTACGAACATCACCATCATCATCATCGTCATCCATCATCATCGTCGTCCTCATCATCCATCATCATCGTCATCATCGTAGTTCTCGTCGTCATCATCCATCATCATCATCGTCGTCGTCGTCGTCGTCGCCATCGTCAGTAACAATAAAGATGATCTGGGTGAACTTTGTTGGCCCAGGTAACGCAGCAAGAGACGCCTAGACCGTTGGACGTGGCGGAGCTGTGCCTCAACAAGGTGATGATTATCCAGAACGGTCTAGCACTGCCTGAAGAGCTGGGTCTGGCACTGCTCATTCTGCACGTCCATCCAGCTAGGCCTGTGCTCCGACTCTGGCAGGTCAGTTGGTCAGTTAGTGGTGTGATATATAGACTAGACGAGACAAGACAAGATAAGAAGATTATTAATATTCCAATCCTAGCAGTGTATTTTATTATCATTATCACCATCATCGTTGTCGTCGTCGTCGTCATCATCATCATCATCATCATCATCATCATCATCATCATCATCATCATCATCATCATCATCATTATCATAAGGACATGGCGATTTTATTGGCGCGATGCAAGCGGACATCAAAAACAATCTAATCAGCAATCATCATCATCATCATCATCATCATCATCATCATCATCATCATCATCATCCAAGGAAACGATCAATAAACCAACGTATGTATTGTAATATTTTACAGTATACCCCGTCAGCGCAGATGGAGACGGCGATTCGGACAGCGGACATAGACGACATGATAGACGCCGGACGACTGAGTGTCCAGCACGAGCTGTTCGCCGAAACCACCACCACCGACACCATGCCACCCACCGACATCAACGGCACCGACAACGCCAACAACGGCCTCAACTCCCTTTGATATTGCAGCAGCAGCGGTAACAGAGGACGAAGAAGAAGAAGAGGAGAAGAAAATGACTTATCATAGACATCTGCAGCAGCTACAATATGATCATTCAAACTCTGCACCAGTCCTATGCCAGCAAGAACGACAACACGCCACAACATAAAAATCGAATTTAAATAAAATGATTGGTTCCTCATGGTCTGATAAGCCCTAAGGCATCATCAGAGTAGCACTGAGAGTGTTATTATCGTCAGTCTCGTCGTCGTCGTCAGCATCATCATCCATCATCATCATCATCATCATCATCGTCATCAACATCAAAATCATGTTCGGCGTCATCCTCTTTGTCCTAACTCTCATCTACATCACCAGTATAACAGATTATCTACCCACAGCAGCATGTTACCCCCCCCCCTCACCCTAACGCCCACCCACAACGCAATCACCGCCGTCACCACCACCAAATTACCACGGCAACATCATCATCAACGACGACACTTGGTCAGATGAGATCAGAAGGAGAAAGAAGAAGAAGAAGTGGAAGATAAAGAGGAAGAGGTAGCATTCTTATCACCAAAAGCACGGTCACAACCGTGCATAGCTTCAAAAATTTAGGAGCCATTGTATCGGGCAGTGGGTCCCGACAGGAAGTCATCTCCAGGATCGCACAAACAACTGCTGCCCTGACAAGATTGAAGCACATTTGGAAAGATAGGACCATCAGTCTACACTCCAAGGTAAGGCTGTAGCGCTCCTTTGTCATCTCCATCTTCCTATACGATTGCGAAACATGGACCCTCACAGCAGATCTACAGCAAAGAATACAAAGCATGGAGATGAGGTGCTATAGAAGACTTCTGGGCATTTCCTATACCCAGCAGATAACCAACGACGAAGTCCGACAGGCCATCACACAATCCATCGGACAACACGATGACATGCTCACAGTGGTGAAGAAACGGAAACTCCGATGGTATGGCCACGTCACCTGAGCATCAGGCCTTGCAAAGACCATCCTGCAAGGAACGGTGCAAGGAGGCAGAAGAAGAGGGAGACAGAAAGAGAGGTTGGAGGACAACATTCGAGAATGGACTGGTTTGACACTGAGCGAAGCCACGAGGGTTGCTGAGGACAGAGAAAGTTGGAGTACGCTGGTTAAACGATCGTCTGTGGTGCCCCAACGACCTTCGAGTTACGGGATAGCTTAGCATAGGATAGGATAGGATAGGATACGACGGCCCTTTACCCTACGCCTAGTGTTGTTTACACAAGGAAGTATGTGGAGTTCTCAATATGTCTGACCGAGTAATAGTAAGCCTACTGCCAAAACCATTGTGGCCAAATAAAATGATTCTTTCACTATTTTCTCTTAACATGTGTCACACTACTACGCTGACCCTTACCTTGGATGCTGCAAATCATGAAAAGTTGCAAGAAGTCCTAATTTCACTCGTCTTTATTTCTTTCTAATTTTCTATCTTTCATTTAATCGTTACTAAAAAATATTTTCCATCTCTAGAGGCTGCTCAATACAGGATTTGACTCAAGGCGCCAGGTGCGCCCACAATATTGCAAGAAATCTCATTTGCGCTGTGTTAGATGTGTAGACCAAATCTATGTATTTCCTCTAGCAAAAAAGCGTATTCTCGTGTTTATTTTCTGCTGCAACCCCGAGGATGGAGACTGGACTTATGTGTGTGTTTGTGTTACATTACCGGTTAGGTCATATGCTAACATCAACTAACAATTTTATTATGGCTTTATTATTTTTTACTCGGAAGTTAAAATCCCACATGTTATTTTTATTTTAGTTATTTTATTATAAAATTAAACTGTTAATAATTATTTTAAATTCAGGCTTAGAAGTTAACACTCGCAAGCTATCATTATTTAATGATTTTATTATGAATGTAACTATCATTAATTAAAATGTAAAGCGAGTTGTGCATTTAGTTAAGTTAAAAACTTCCTTAAGAGACCATGAAGCCTGTATCAGGCTAGTGAGTCTATGTGAGACATAGATTACAAGGCTATCCGTTATGCACACTAATATAGAAGAGTACATAAGCCTACTTCATAAAGTGCACACATAGGCTCACACACACTTATACTCACATACACACAAGCACAGCACACGAACTCAAACCCACACACCACACATTCATATGACACGCGTACACACACTGATATCACATACACAAACACAACAACAACAACAACACACACACAAACACAACACAACACACACTGAAAAACTACTTCTCTCTCTCTCTCTCTCTCTTTCACACACACACACACATGCACACAACTTTTTTCAAGACTTATTCACTCCATCACTCCGTCCCCCCCACCCCTTCCAAATACCTCGGCCCCCTCCACCGTAGACCACAGGCTGTGAAGTCCGTAGGCCTCGCCTCAATTAAATACTATACATAGAAGGTCCACCACTCGTTCAACGTCCGGTTTACGACTGACCCCCCAAAAACGCCTTTCCTACCTTTTGTGTCCACTTCAAAATCAAACGGAGGGGCCAGACGAATCACAAACACTCATAGCAACACATTCGTTTCACTTCCAACGATGTCGGCTCCAAATTCACTGCGAATTTGTTAAAAAAAACGCAGTCACATAAGCTGGTTCGAATTTTGACACGACGCCGCGAGTCGATCCCAATATGTATAGCAACTGCTTTACGACCTTTCATTGGTCGCCTAAGAATACGCGCTGTTAGGCCTAATGAAGGGCAGACCACTCTAGCGATTATAAAGTCTCCAACGATCATTTTGTTGACATCACTAGAGTAGTCCGCCCTTCATTAGGCCAAAGGTGAAAAGCGCATGGGTGCGCAACGAGATGCCGTAAGGGTGCCAAAAAGGACGCAGGGCCGGTCCTGGGGAAGGTGCCGATGTGGCTCATGAAGGAAGCGCCGATAGGGCCACAAGGAGGTGGCCAAGCAGAGGCCGCGTGAGGGTGGGTAGGCAAACGCAGGGTGCCACTGGCGGTGAAACACCTGTAGTCCGGAGGTCGCCACGCTCCACAGGGAACCCCACGTCGCCCAATCGTAGAGAAAGGTGAAGGGCAACCAGAGGCCAGGCAGGCGGAAGTCAAGCGAAGAGGGCCCTTCCACGCAGCACGACCGACGCCGGGACCAACGGAGCCCTATAGGAAGAAGATGAAGGATGTAGGTTGAAGTGGAGTGACGTATCGGAATCTCCCACAAACCGCGTCAGCAGCTTCGACTTCTGTACTGCCACCGCCGGGCAGGCCCCCGTACCATACCGACGGTGCGTCCTCCTCATCTCTGCATGCTGGGCGGCTGTGGGACTGAACGTCTCCGTGAGCAGGTGTGGGCTCGAAAAAAGCCTAAGGACCGCCGCAGTAGAAAATGCTGGTCGGCAACCGCCGCTGTGGAAAACGCAGGTTGGCTAGGCAAGCTGAACAGGAAACCGCCGCAGTGGAAATGCAGGTCGGCAGACGGTAGGAAAGGAAGGTGCCCAGCACCTCAGCGAGTGGTGAATGCTGGAGCTCGGAAAGACAGACTCCTAGCATGCCAGCCTCCTAGGAGCTTGCGCTACCTCGTCCTTGACTGACAGGCTCGTCCTTTATGACGGCTTATTAGTGTCAAAAGCCCAGAATTTTAATTCTAGTATAGAATTTTAATTCTGTCTTGGCAAAATTAAAATTCTATTACATAATTAAAATTCTATGTTTCAGAATTAAAATTTTACTTTCCATAATTAAAATTCTATGTTCGAGAATTGAAATTGTGTAACAAAATTGAAATTATCAAAAGCAGAATTGAAATTCTATAACAGAATTTTAATTCTGACTTTTGACACCGTAGCTTATTAGTGTCAAAAGCCCACAATTACAATTTTATATTAGAATTGAAATTCTAGTTTATAATTAAAATTTTGGTTTTGATAATTTCAATTGTGATATAGAATTTTAATTGTGTGACACAATTAAAATTGTGCCTTTTGATACACTTTTCCACAGCTTATTAGTGTCAAAAGATAGAATTAAAATTATGGACCATAATTAAAATTCTACTTCAACATTACAATTCTACTCCAGAATTAAAATTCTATCTTCTCACACATGCGCAGCTCAGCGCATTGTAGTTGCAAAATGGCGCTGGATCAGTTCGCTCAAGCAGCGACAAACGTAGTAAACGGGATTAGCCGACGTCTAACAGACGACCCAGATGGAAACTTTTACAGAGAGTGGAGGCAGATACAGGCCCTTGCTGCTCACACGCTTCAAACACATGCATAGTATATGGCTGTAATACGCCCGTAGGTCATAAATTTCCAAAGTCGAAGATGCTTCGAGCCAAGTGGATTCAGGCAGTGAAGCGTGAGGAACATTGTTCCGACAGAAAACAGTGTTGTATGCCCGAAGCATTTTCTGCCTACAGACTTCCTTGATACGCCAACATCTACTGGTAAGTGAATCATACTTTGCTCACTGCAACTGTAAAGCATCCACCTTTTATGGCTATATTGCTGTTTGTATGTATTTATTATTATTTTGGTGGGCTTGTCGATCGACCTCAGTCACCCATGACCGAACACTGAACAGATCAACAAATGAAATTACTCTGTACACTCTCAAAAGGTGTGCACAGTTATTAGGAGATCTAACTTGGCTTAGGACCGTAGACTGCTGTATGTAGTGGCACATCTAAGTATAGTAATTTTGATTTTAGTTATGTTTCAGTTACAACCACACAGATATAATGTAGGCTTCATTGTTTGGCAAACTGTGTAGGCTATTTTTATTTCCACTATTGCATTGAGCAAACTTGTAGATGATCATTTCCCACCTTTCTTAAACCATCCATATCCTTTGACCTGTACATCACAATAAATTATGTTTTATGTGCATGAACAATATTCACAATAATGACCTATCCTATCCTATCCTGTCCCGTAACCCGAAGGTCGTAGGGGCACAACAGATGATCGTTTAACCAGCATACGCCATCTTTCTCTGTCCTCAGCAGCCCTGATGGCTTCGCTCAGTGTCAAACCAGTCCATTCTCGAATGTTGTCCTCCCACCTCTTTTTCGGTCTCCCTCTTCTTCTACCTCCTTGCACTGTGCCTTGCAGAATAGTCTTTGCAAGGCCTGATGATCTGGTGACGTGGCCATACCATCGGAGTTTCCGTTTCTTCACCACTGTTAGCAGGTCATCGTGTTGTCCAATGGCTTGTGTGATGGTCTGTCGGACTTCATCGTTGGTGATGTGTTGGGTATAGGAAATGCCCAGAAGTCTTCTGTAGCACCTCATCTCCATGCTTTGTATTCTTCGTTGGAGATCTGCTGTGAGGGTCCATGCTTCGCAAGCATATAGGAAGATGGAGATGACTAGGGAGCGCAGCAGTCTTACTTTGGAATGTAGACTGATGGTCCTGTCTTTCCAAATGGGCTTCAACCTTGTCAGGGCAGCAGTTGTTTGTGCGATCATGGAGAGGACTTCCTGTCGGGACCCATTGTCTGATACAATGGCTCCTAAATATTTGAAGCTATGCATTGTGTTGAGGGATTGGCCTTAATCTTTGATGTCCGTATTGATGCCATTGGTGTTGTTGGTCATCATTTTGGTCTTCTCTGCACTTATTTCCATTCCATAGGCTCTGGAGGTGGTGTCAAGCCTCTGTACCAGCTGTTCAAGTTCTTGTTCCTCTCCAGCCAATCCATCAATGTCATCTGCAAAACGAAGATTGGAGATTGCTCTACCCCCTATGCTGACTGTGCCTTCATGGTCTGCAAGAGCATCTGACATGATGCGCTCTAAGAAGATGTTGAAGAGTGTTGGAGAGAGTAGGCATCCTTGACGCACACCGATTGTTGTTCTGAACCAGTTCCCGATGGCGCTGTTGTGGAGGACTGCACTGGTAGCCTTGTCATACAGGCTTTTGATGACTTCAATAATTTTAGGGCTGATGTTGTACACTTTCATTGTTGCCCATAGAGCTGCATGCCAGACTCGGTCAAACGCCTTCTTGAAGTCTATGAACATATGATATAGATGTTGTTGGTGCTGTAGGTATTTCTCACAGATTATTCTGAGGTTAAAAATCTGTTCAGTGGTACTTCGCCAATAATGACAGCTTATTAATTAACCTGTGTATGTTTTCTGGTAGGATGCTTGACACGAAAAAATCGACGACTGAAACCTGGTGCTTGTCCCACTGTGTTTCAATGGATGAAACCCAGAAGCATTGCAGCGAGTACTCGTGAACAAAGAATGGCAGACCGTGATCGATTAAAGGTAATTTGCTGACATTTATTTTGATATCCTTCATTGTGCCTAAGTGCTAACATATATCTAGGATTTAATGTAATACTAATAGTCTGCATGGGAGGTGTCTTCTAGTACTTCTACGCTAGATGCTAGCAGCAAAGGGGTACAGGCAGTGATCCTGAGCCAGAGCTTCAGACTGTGTACCCATACCTTTCATTTATTACTTAAAAAGTTCATATTGGACTGAACTCCTGTGTCCTTGCTATTTGTAGACACTGTAGAGCTTTATATGTATGATTATTTACCAAAGGCGACATGTACTTTATTTTATTTTTATTATTAAATTATAATTTTCAATTTATTGGTTGCTAGACTATTTAGGACTTGTCTCGTGCCGATTTTACTTTAAATTTCTGTTTGTTTTGATTGTTTTTGTGTCATGTGTATAGTTAGACATGTCTGCCATGCAGCCTATGTGTGTTTGATTTGTGTAAAAATTTACATTTTCATTTGGTACTTTAACAGGTCATGAGTACTGGAGCCTCTCCATCTGACTCTGTTGAACCCTGTTTGGAGGCTGAATTGGAAGTGGAGATATCTACCAATGGAGATGCAAGCGGTACAGAGGCTGTTCTTGAAACAGGATCCAACATTGTGGTGGAACAGGTAAGATACCTATACAAACATTTTGACTTGATTTTCTAATTAAATGAAATGTGCTCCTTTTGAAACACTATTTGAAGCACCCTGGACGGCAGCATGAACATTTTTGTTTTATTACTGGTGTCGAAAAGGAGACACTACATGTTTAATTATTCGTAACTGTTTCCTTGCACTGGATTGAGTACCATGGTACTAGAGACATTGTAAACTCTAAATTCCAATATTGTCATCATCATTACGGTTGTACATGTTCTAATTTTGTATTTTTTGTTGTAATACTTGTGTAATATTTTTGAAGCAAATTGCACATACATGTAAAGAACATGGTTTCTAACAAGAGTAGTATGTAATCTTAAAAATGTGTCAGAATGTTTACAGGCTAAAGTTCCAGATCCATCCTGTAGTGGAATGTTGTCCTTCCTCAAGATGATATATGTTCCCGTAATTTGGTTCAGGAGATTGAACATGGTTTCTAACAAGAGTAGTATGTAATATTGAAAATGAGTCAGAATATTTACAGGTTAAAGTTCCAGATCCATCCTGTAGTGGAATGTTGTACTTTCTCAAGATGATATATGTTCCCGTAATTTGTTTCAGGAGATTGAAGGCCAAGCAGAGAATCCCTCCACACTCACCCCAGAAGAAAGAGAGACGACAACATCCAGACGCACACAGGCATCACAAGCAAACATCAGCAGACCTTTTTTTCTGTCCGTCGATGCTCTAGAGTTTGATAAAGCTCTCCTGCATTACTATACAGGACTGGAAAGCTACAAAAAAGTTCACGCTGTATTTCAAAGTTTAGGCCCTGCGGTGAATTGTTTGACTTATTTGCGCACTGAAAGTGTTTTATGCATTTCGCCATGCAATCAATTCTTATTGATGTTGGCTAAACTGCGGCAAGATATTGAATATCTGCCTTTGTCCCGAATGTGCGGAGTGTCCGTTTCTACTGCAGAAAATATTTTTATAACCTGGGTCAATTTTTGCTCGCGACAATGGGGGGAGCTGAACACATGGCCTGATAGCAACCTTGTACATTATTTTGCTCCCATTGACTTCCAGAGAAAATTCCACAGCACAAGAGTTATTTTAGATGGTACAGAAATACCAGTAGAAAAACCTTCCAATCCAATTGTACAGAGGGCCACATTTAGCATGTACAAGAACAAAAACACTGTTAAAACGTTAGTAGGATGCACACCAGGAGGACTTATTTCCTATGTTTCACCCACATATGGAGGTTCAACATCTGATCGACAGATCATGGAAAGATCTGATCTACCACAAAAGTGCGAACCCGGAGACTCTATAATGGCTGGTAAGGGATTTAATGTCCAAGATCTGTTTGCCGCAAGAGATGTCAAGGTCAACATTCCTGCATTTTTTTCAAAGAAAAACAGATTAAGCAATGAACAGGTGCTAAAAGACCGCAACATTTCCAGCAAGAGGGTGCATATTGAAAGGTTGATTGGCCAGGGGAAAACATTCAAAATACTTAATTGTGTCTTAAGTGCTTCTGAGACTGTTCTTTCAAGACACATAGTATCAGTATGCTTTCATTTGTGCAACTTTAGACAGAATGTTGTATCTTGTGATGCTTAACATGCTTGTAAGTACTACTACTAATGATAATTATTATTGTAATAATAATTGAATAACAACAGTAATAATAATTCATTTTATGTACTACAGTTGTATGTTTATGGCAAACAAGTTTAAAAAGATCTGGTAAATGAAATCTTTCTGCAATTTACAATTGGTGGTGTTGTAAAAGGGCTAAAGTTAGCATCAGTGAAAATATTGTACTTGCATACTGTTGCTATGCAAATTTTCCAGTTTTTGTGTAATAAAGATAGACTCGACTGTGACAATATGTACTATTTATATGTGTGTGAAGCTGATAAAACATGTTTATGTGCCTACGAAAGTATTGTAATAATAGGTAGTCAAAAGCCATTTTTAAAAAATGATTTCCTCATCACAAAACTGACATAGATTTAAAGAGCTTTTCATTCTGAACACAGTGGTATATTTTTTTCCCCCATAGGACAAATAGGTAAAAAGTTATTAATGTTTGAAAATGCCGAATGTTGGTGTTTTTTTGGCAACGTTTTGGAATTGAAGAAATTGACAACTTTGGAGTCTCAAAGTGAAGCCAATATTGATACCAGAAAGCTGATTTTTGACAAGTAACCCCTTCATATGTTATACTCCAAGCCCAATTTTCTTCAGGCCTATCCCATGTAATGTTCAGGCGTTTTGGTGCTTCAAAGTTGGGAAATCATCAAATTCGCAGTGCGTGCGGCAAATTAGAGGCCTACTAGTGTGCTACTATGCTCAGCACTCGTGTCGCTGAATAGGCCTACGAGTTGGCCATGGCCGCAAGAATTCCCGAACACCGTTTGGGTACACTTTTCTACGGCAAAGCGCTCCGCGATACAGTAATGCACAAATTAATAAATACCCTAGTTTTATAAAGGAAAGTCTGCTCTTTATTCCTTGCTAATTTTTAAACTTCTAGTTAAAATCAAACTTACATCAAAATCGCTTTATCCACTTTGTTCGGCTCGTAACAAAAGATTTACACACAGAGGCCACCATATTTATATGTAAATGAAGCTAAGTATCCAAACTTCTCATTGGTTCTTATTTTTAGGCCATCCAATGAAGTATCGCAAAGCGCTTAGACTTTGAAACGAGCCCCTCTCAGCAAACGACGCTGACAACTTTTTCCGCACCGCCATTCAGCGCTCGGATAGGGGCGTATTCAAAAGCTGTTTTCTCGGAATCTTTCGCATAAACATGCATTAAAAACAACACAGATGTACAGATAAAGCTTTCAATTTTTATTTGAATACAGCCACTGTTCGTTTTAATGCAGTTTTACATTAATAATAAGTGTTGAAAGTGAAGTCAAAACTGGGTCAAAACTGGTGAGCGGACAAGAGCCAATGAAGGGCTTTGACTACCTAGTAATAATAATAATTGAATAACAACAGTAATAATAATGTATTTTATTTACTACAGTTGTATGTTTATGGCAAACAAGTTTTAAAAGATCTGCTAAATTTGCAATTTACAATTGGTAGTGTTGTAAAAGGGTTAATGTTAGCATCAGTGAAAATATTGTACTTGCATACTGTTGCTATGCAAAGTTTCCAGTTTTTGTGGAATAAAGGTAGACTCGACTGTGAGAATATGTACTATTTATATGTGTGTGAAGCTGATAAAACATGTTTATGTGCCTACGAAAGTATTGTAATAATAATTGTATAACAACAGTAATAATAATTTATTTTATGTACTACAGTTGTATGTTTATGGCAAACAAGTTTTAAAAGATCTGGTAAATCAAATCTTTCTGCAATGGTAGTGTTGTAGAAGGGTACTTGCTATGCAAATTTTCCTGTTTTTGTGGAATAAAGATAGACTCGACTGTGACAGTATGTACTATTTATATGTGTGTGAAGCTGATAAAACATGTTTATGTGCCTACGAAAGTAATAACAACATAGACATCAAACACACACATACTCTATTAGGCAACTTTATTAGGCAACAAAAACAGTGGTTAATGGTGTTCAGAGCCTGCAACATTTATTTTTTTCAACTGTTATCCAAAAATTTTTTTATGTTTTTTTCAAATATATAATTACAACCGTTATTTATTTTGCCAAATGACATGCAGAAGTACAGCAAATATTACTTGGTGAAAGAAGATAATAATGAATCTCAGGGCTCTAAAGAAGTTTAACGTTAGAAAGTCTTTGAATCATATTGGAACGCACCCACACATCCATTCTTAACTTATACAAACTCAGAAAAACAATGCTCACAAACTCCTAAGAAATCAACTGCACACACACGCACATAATGCACACAAATTGTCAATATCAGGCGATCAAATGACTAACACTTGCAGCAAACACAAACATTCATAGACACTAACAGATGACTAGGTTGATTGATTGATTGATTGTTGCTTTAGGTCCAGCGGACTCTTCCGAGCCAAATCAGGACCGGACAACCCCCGATCCGCATAAAAGATCTGCCGAAACAACCCTAGTGGGAAAATTGAATGCCCTCCACCGGCCAGTCACTTTACAATAAAGACATCCCACGCAGGGGACGGCTGAGGCTTTACCCCAACTACTCGAACCCCCGGTTACAAAAACAAAATAGAATACAAACATCATTATAAATCATCAACAAAACACATACATATAAAATGCCTATATTGCTAAATAATAACATCATAGGAAGCCCTAGTGACCACCCGGCAGAAAGCGTCCAACACTCCCAAGCTGATCCAACAGACCTCATACACAAACAAGGAGTCTTGTCCAGGAAGAGTTTTCAAGAAAAAAGGTAGGTCATTGATCTAGCGAAGAAGAAGATAGTATAGCAGAGTGATAGGACAGATCAGGAATGGGAAAGAGCAAATGAGGAAGACAGCGACAGTGGGAATTTAAAGCACTAAATTTCCAGAAAGTGGGGATACTATTTATACTGAAACCCCCGGCACTCCAACGGGGGTACTGTTGCCGCAGTGAATCAGTCTTGCCTACAAAGTCAAGACAGGTTTTCAACTGTGGCTTTCACTTTTCCCTTTATAGGTTAGAACAATCTACAGTGGCAAGATTGCTCATGACCCCAAGGGGTCAGATGACTAGGTAAGGCATCAGTATATCATGTTGAGTAGATTATGCACTCACACACGCTTGCACACACACGCTCGTTCTCACACTCGATCATAACTTGATTTAAGGTGCATGTAAATATCAATTCAATACTTTCAGCTTCTGCATTGTCTTAAAAAAAAAGAAATACTTCCACACGTACACACCCACTTGCGCGTTCACACACTCACTCATATGCATGTATACTCGCACACATAATCAATACTTGATTTAAAGTGTATGTATATCAATCCAATACTTCAGTTTCTTCTGCATTCTCTTCAAAAGAGACACTTTTTCCATCACAAGTGAACATTAGCAGTCTGTTCCTTCTTTCTATTAAAGTTCTAAAATAACAAAAATGTAAAGGCTGTTTTAAACATGGGAATTACTTTCAGTCAAACGTTACTAAAGGTATACTGCTCAACATGATGTATTCGTATTTGGAAATGAAGAATGATCTTCACTGTTTAAAGAAATCCAATGATGATTATGATTTTATATAAAATGCATTTTAAAACATAATTTTACAAAAACATATCAGTCAAAATCGGTTGTTTTTATACTTGAGAATGGAAAGCGTTGGTGTCCTGTTTACCAGATATACAGGATATACAACACATTTTACAATAAAAAATGTTGAATGTGATGAGTTCATTAACAACAGAAATGCTCACTATATTTCTTGAAAAACAGCTTCTCTAGCAGAACATGCTTAGTTGAAGTGATTTTCAAAGAAATGCTCGAGCTTCTCAATCATGCTGCCAATGAACTGGTCATTACATTCAACATTAATGATGGCAAAGTCTCGCAAAGTGAAAACAGCGAAGTCAACACTTTTCATCTGCTCGCCACAACAAAACATCTGGCCCTGCACTTGAAAATAATAATCATGGGATTTCTTCAAACAAAGCTGATCATTCTTCATTTCCAGATATGGCACTGTGGCAGGTAAAATGGTTTGCTCTCTTGCTACATAAGGACACTTGACAAGTTGACTTCTAACAACTTGCTATCAGAGACCAGCCTATCTGGGGTGCTGGCCAAGTAGGGATGGCTCTCACTGACAACAAGACCAGAGGTTTTGCAGTGGGCTGCCTCCTCATACTTGGCAATAGCGACTCTTTCGTACTGTCTTCCATGCCTGAGTGCAGCACTTGTTGGCTGTGGGGCATCCACAAGTCGTTTGCATAACCTCTCCTTGTCTGCCCTATCTGTCAGCTTGCATAGCGTTCCAAAATCCTATGAACATAGCCTCTTCCTCCTCTCTTCTCTCCACAACTTTTTGGAGTCGGCCGTGTCTCTCTCAATGACCTGCCTCCTCATAGCAGACATGTCTGCAAGGCCTATTTTCTTCCAAAAGGTCTCCACTGGGTTCCCTTCCGCGTAAGTGTGGTCAGCCAAGACTGCATAGGGGTTGGCAGGGGGGTTCCACTGCATGACCGGCTCGCCGCTGAAGACACCTGAGTGCATAGATACAAACAAACAATTTCACATGCAGTAAATGCAAAGTAAAGGACATTTCAAATAACAAGCAAGAAAATCTTACATATAGTTTATTGAATTCTTTGAATCTCATTTGCTCTCCTTGGTTATTTTTGAGTGAATTGTTTATTTTGTCAGGGATTATTTGGCACATTTATTTTATTTAGAAGATGAAAAAGCTTTCTAATAGTAATAGGCAAACATTTGTTTAATAATAAACTGGAAAGAATGTCTGAAACTTCTTGTAGTTCTTTTTTTAAAATAAAAAATTGCCATTGTTCTATATATATTTTAATATCCAAAAGGCAACACATCTTTAAAAGCATTTATTAGAACAAATCCCCAGACAATGCATAACATAAACAAAAATACACTTTCACTGTTTAAAACAAAAACAATAACTACAACAGGGGCGGATCTGGGGGGGGTGCACCGGGTGCACGTGCACCCCCCCACGGACGACCCAAAAAAAAAAAAAAGAAGAAGAAGAAGGAAAAGAAGAAGAAGAAAGAAGAGGAAGGAGAAAAAGAAGAGGAAGAAGAATATCCATAATATTCATAATAATCATGCTAATCATCATCAGCAGCAGCAGCAGCATAATGATAATAATAATAATAATAATAATAATAATAATAAGAAGAAGAAGAAGAATAGAGGACAATAATAATAATAATAATAATAATAATAATAAAGGACAGTAATAATAATAATAATAATAATAATAATAATAATAATAAGAAGAAGAAGAAGAAGAAGAAGAAGAAGTTGTTTAATGTATTTAAAGTCTTTCCACCAAAGTGATACAATAATAATTTATTTAAAGTCTTTCCACCAAAGTGATACAATAATAATAATAATAATAATAATAATAATCGTCATTTACCTCAAAGATGCTGAAAAAGCGCTATATAAGAATGATAAATAATAATAATAATAATAATAATAATAATAATAATAATAATGCATTCTCTCCTATTTTCTTTCCCATATCAATCCCTGCCCTCTTCACGCCTCAATCTCCTGTTACCCCCACCCCCTCCCTCCTTTCTTCTTTCGTTTACTCACACTCACCAATCGGCCTACACATGTTAGACATGTAACAGCTCAACTTCAAAGAACACCGGCCAATTATGACGTGTAACATCCGCTAAAACGTCATATGCCGCTTGCATTTTGCGTTTATGTAAGAGGTTTATTTTCAATGTAAAACATTTATTTCCTTGTGCGCTGGGCTGTCCAGCCTGTAGACTAAACAAGCACAGTGTCAATGATTAGCGCATGATGACAAGACCGGAAATTGGGCGAGAATACCTCTGCTTATTTCGTTTAATTACACTCATCTCATTCCAGCTCTATGTAGAAGAGTTCATTTTATATTGTGTCACTCTTTATTTAGATAGACGTCAAAGAAGCAACAGCCTAGCGTTGTTGCACAGCATTAGTGTTAGTTACCAGTTTTTAGGAGTATTTCTATTTTGTGAAAAGACATTTTAGATTGTGCTGAACCATTTTGTGACCTACCTCACACTGAAGTGGTATGTACATATTTTGTTTGATGATGATGATAGGGATAGAGATAAAGATATTTATAATTTATTTTATTTGTCGTTTATTCTTGTTAATAATTATTATTCTAATCCTGTTTATTCCTAAAATGTATATTTACAGCAGTTATAGCAACAGCTTGATCTAAGTACAATTAGGTAGCAACTCAACAACAAAAGAAAGTGTAACACATGTATGTCAGGGCGTTTTGCCCATAAACTGTTGTTTTGAAAGAATAACTGTTCTTCGCTATGAATCTGAGGTAAGATACAAAAACTTCTCTCTATCCCCCCCCCCCCCCCCCCCCCCCCCCAAAAAAAAAAAAAAAAAAAAAAAAAAAAGTGCACCCTCCCGCGTGAACCTGCACTGATCCGCCCTTGTACAAAATGCAAAACAACACGAACACTACAGTAGCATAATACTGATTACTGATAATACTGATCGGGGTGACCTCGTGGCGCAGTGGATAAGTCGCCGGTTTTCTATGCTGAAGGTCGCGGGTTCGATTCCCGCAAGGGGCGAACATATGCAGGGATGGATTAAACCGGAAATTACCTGTATTTTACCGGTTTGAGAATAAAAATACCGGTTGAAAAATCAGTAGCCGGTAGAGCCTACCGGTTCTTATTTTGTTTGACTGGTTTCAAAAATAAAGGGAAAGATAAAGAAAAACAAGAGAAATGAAGAGAGAGAGAGAGAGAGAGCCAGCCAGCCAGGCTGATTATATGTGTTTAGGGAGTGTAGACGAGAGGACTGCGAATGCGTTCAGTAGCCTTGCCATATTCTTTGAGGTAATTAATACAGAATGATTTAACATTGGCGGGCGAAAGGCTATCGTGAATACGGATAAATTAAACTCGCACGCTTTTCGATTTTTTCTTTCCTCGTGCTCGTCAGTTTGTATTGCGACAGTGGCAGATAGGCTAGTAATAATGAAGAAGCAAAAATCTCTTTTTTCATTTTTTGCTAAGGGGGAGAGGGGCGATAAAAGAAGTTTATGTGAAGACGAAGATGTTTCTAATGAAACAGAAAGTGCATTAACAGAGTCGCCATCTACTTATAGTTATATAAAATAGTGACGCATTATTAAGCTTTGCTATGGGTCATACCGGTTTGCGTGACTGGTCTACCGGTTTGCGTTCCAGTGGGTTTGTTTACTGTGACGTCGTACCGGTTTTGCAAATCCCTAGGACGATCACTGATATGTGACTTAGGTACAAGACCATTGAGATCACCGAGGGTTTTCTCCGGGCACTCCGGTTTCTTCCCTCCCTTCAATAATGGTACTGGATGCAGTCAATTCACAATTTTCTTAGATTTTCTTTCCGTCTCCCAATAGCGATCTCCCTGCCTTTACACCACCTGTTTGAGTGATGGATGTGTATTTGTTGTGTGTGTGTGAGGGTGGATGAGACAGGTGAGCGTGTATGTTGGTACAGATCGCCGCGCTTTGATCCTGATTGATTTGGGAAAAGGCGCATACATAGCATCCTGTATTATTATTAGTATTACCGTACCCGAGTTCATCATGATGCCATAGAAGAATGCAGAGTAAGAGCTCATGCTGCGTGTTGCAGGTGGCCGCGGGTCAAAATCATGCGACAACAGTTTCTTGTCATGAATTGGTAATGATGCCGCCTTCATTGGAGAGCCAAGGTGCTTTTTGGCCTGGTGAAATGTTTGCAACACTTGCGTGCAAGTTGTCAGTGTGTCCACGGTTCTCTTTTCTCCAAAGTCCAGCAAGCCTAGCAGCATGCATCTTACGTGCTTGCAATGGGCAGTTGGACCCATGCCACTGGCGCATTCACACTGGGCCTGCAGAATGACACCAGTCTTGCACAGCTGTACGTCCACACAGTATGTCACTTTCGTTTTAAACTGTGCCCTGACCTCTCCTTTCACAAATGTAGCATTTTCCTGGATACAAACATGCATGAAGTTTATGTGCCTACATTTGTAGAGCCGTGCAGCTTCATCATTGTGAAGCTCTTTGCTGACGGTGTGAAGATAAGTTGAAACATCCGTGGCAGAGGTGGGAGGAACATCCAAGTCAGCGTGGATGTCTTTAAAGTCAGCTGGGGTGGGTAGCTGCATGTGGTACTCTGGCTGGACTGCGTTGTTCTGCCCAAAGTCAGCATTTCAGTCGTAAGATTCCAGCCTTCAACAAAGGAAAGAGATAATAAAATACTGATTAGTTTTCTTTTAGCTGTGCAATGTATGCGCATGCATTTTTCTCTTCTATGCTTTGAATTTTATATTATTTAATAGTCTTGAAAATTAAAAATTAAAGCAATTTTTTTAAAAACTTTACTGTCGTATCCCATTAGTAGGCATTACACTTGGAAAAAAAGTATCCTCAATGCTATACATTGTGTGCACTTTTGTTGAACTCTTTTGTTTTCTACTACACGATTTCTTAATTATAAGGAGAAATATCCCTTTGTGGACAACTGTATATCAAAGCACTCTGTGAAAATACATTGATTATCATTAAGACAAAATTTAACAAGTTATCAAAACTTCATCAAATCACAGGGTTAAGTTTCATGCAGATTTTTACTCGTATTCGACTCCAAAGCTCAAATTTGAACATTTGCAAGCAAACACGGATCCAACTCAGATTTTCAAGTTCAAAGCACACTCACCGCTTATTGTTACAATATATCCTTTGAGGTCTCAAAACTTCACACACGGGGACGAAATGTTGAGTGAAAAGTGAGATTGATCGAATAGGAGTCGAATAAGAGTGAAAATCTGTATGAAAATTAACCCTGTGATTTTACGCCGATAAAAAGTGATTCGTATAATACTATAATAATATATTTCAATACTGCACTAGCATCATGACTGTTACAAATTTTGTACTGTAAGTTAGTGTAAGCAACAACTGAACAAGGCTGAACAATGCTAGAGCTCAGTACTCTCTCAGTGTCACTCTCACCTTTCAATCAGCTCCTCTTTTCTACCAGAAATCCGAGCATTCCTCCTTCTCAACTCGCCTTTCAATCCCTCGAGCGTCCAGGATCCGTAGTTAGCAGTCATGGCACCCAAAAATGCGTACAATACCGTAAATAACTCGGAAAACTAATAGCGAAAGTGGTTTAATATTAATAAACCAATATGGCGAGGTTGAACAACAACCCCCGAGATTCGTGCGCCACCTAGCGGAAAGTTACCTCCCCTGCTGTATCGCGAACGCAGCAGAAGCCAAAAGTCAACACTCTTTTTTGTGGAAGTGAAGAAAAGCCCCTAATTAAAGTTTTACTCTGGAATTTTAATTCTGATCTAGAATTAAAATTCTACTCTAGAATTAAAATTCTACAATAGAATTTTAATTCTCGAATCTCAAAATTACAATTCCAGAGTAGAATTTTAATTCTCGAATCTCAGAATTAAAATTCTAGAGTAGAATTTTAATTTTCGAATCTCAGAATTACAATTCTATAGTAGAATTTTAATTCTCGAATCTCAGAATTACAATTCTAAAGTAGAATTTTAATTCTCGAATCTCAGAATTAAAATTCTACAATAGAATTTTAATTCTCGAATCTCAAAATTACAATTATAGAGTAGAATTTTAATTCTCGAATCTCAGAATTAAAATTTTATAGTAGAATTTTAATTCTGAAATCTTAGAATTAAAATTCTATAGTAGAATTTTAATTCTCCAATCTTAGAATTAAAATTCTAGAGTAGAATTTTAATTCTCGAATCTCAGAATTAAAATTCTAGAATAGAATTTTAATTCTCGAATCTCAAAATTACAATTCTAGAGTAGAATTTTAATTCTCGAATCTCAGAATTAAAATTCTAGAGTAGAATTTTAATTCTCAAATCTTAGAATTAAAATTCTATAGTAGAATTTTAATTCTGAAATCTTAGAATTAAAATTCTACTATAGAATTAAAATTCTAGAATAGAATTTTAATTATAAAATAATAGAATTAAAATTCTAAAGTAAAATTGTAATTCTAGATCATAATTTTAATTCTAAACTTTTGATATCGTTTTACATGCTTTACTTGTGTCAAAAGTCACAAGTGAAATTATGAGAGCATGTAATTTTAATTACGTTTGATAATTTTAATTCTAAAAATCAGAATTGTAATTATGTGAATCAGAATTGTAATTCTGGAAATCAGAATTTTAATTCTATTATAGAATTTTAATTATGAAATATAATTTCAATTTTGTTGTAGAATTTTAATTTTGACTTCACAGAATTTTAATTGTGACTTTATAGAATTGTAATTTTGTGACAGAATTTTAATTTTGAAAGATGGAATTAAAATTCTACACTAGAATTGAAATTCTGGACTTTTGACACTATTAAGCCGTCATAGTCCTTGCCTGTCGCTGTTCAGCGAAGGAATGCGATTAACGTAAGTTTGGGTTCTCGACTGAAGTGGATTCTCGATAGGTGAGCGGTAGGTACCGCACAGGCTTGCATCATTATATATGCGATAGACAGCATACCCAAGGTTGTGTGGTGTCTCCCGCTTTGCTACGGAGGATTCACTACAGGCACCTAACTTGTATTATGCCCTTATGCTTGCTTACCAGCACGTACTGTCTGTATTATATAAATGGTGCTTTATTTATGAACACGCATTGACATGTTCCAGGGTTGACCACCAGTACTGATTAAAAACAAAAATCAAATTTGGTTTGACACTTTGTTCCAGAGATATTCAGTGGTATTGAATATTGTTGTTGTTGTTGTGGTTTTGTTTTTCGTGTGTAAAAAATATGATAAAATTAAGAGTTCATAATGAATCACAAATAAATAGTAATACAAAATTAGCAAGTGTTGTTGTCTGTCTGTCTCGCTCTCTGTCTCCCTGTTTCCGTCTCTGACTCTCTCTCCCAAAGAAAACAAACACATTCAAATTGTGATATTTTGTCTGGGAAATATTCGCCATGACCGGTTATTGTTTTTCTGGTGTAAAAAAAAAAGATATGAAGAGTTCATAATAATAAATAAATAGTAATATAAAATTAATACCAGCATTTTTGTCTGTCCCTCGGTCTTCCTGTCTCCCTCTCTCTTTCTGTCTCTCTGTGATTATAACAATAACTGTTTGATTTCTAGAACAACCCTAGGAAGTTTGTTTTCTCCCTTAATTCAACGTTCCAATGATTCTGTCTGTCTGTCTCTGTCTTTCTTTCTCTCTGTCTCTCTCTCTCTGTCTCTGTCTGTCTCTGTCTCTCTCTGTCTCTCTCTCTGTCTGTCTCTGTCTCTGTCTCTGTCTCTGTCTCTGTCTCTGTCTCTGTCTCTCTCTCTCTCTCTCTCTCTCTCTCTCTCTCTGATTATGATAACTCTGGTTGATTTCTATTAACTACCCAGGAAGCTGGTTTTCTCCCTTGGTTCTACACTCCAAGGGTATCTGTCTCTGTCACTCTTTGTCTCTCTGTCTGTGTATCTCTCTGTCTCTCTCGAACACACACGCACACGTACACCCACAAATACACACACCTTCCTCCCACCCCCACCCCCACCCCCAAATACACTCACTCTTGTATATACCACCCCCAACCTGAAATACTAGGAAGTCCGTCCTACCACCGCTTTTACACTCAATCTCACTCCCCCTCCCCTTTTCCATCCTCCCTCTCCTTCCAAACCAATCCCCAACCCCTCCCATCGTCCACATTCTCGCCTTTTACTCCTTCGATGCTTCCTATGAGAGTATAAACTGAGATCGAGCCTGTTTACTTCTTCTTCTTCTTCTTCTCAGGTGACCTCGTGGCACAGTGGGTTAGTAGCCGGCTTCTTATGTCGATGGTCGCGGGTTCGATTCCCGCAAGGGGCGAACGTATGAGACCATTGAGGTCACCAAAGGTTTTCTCCGGTTACTCCGATTTCATCCCGCCCTTCAATAATTGTATTGGATGTAGTAAATCTAAAATTTAAAAAGTAAAAAAATAATAAAAAATGCGGTTTCCTCTCCGCGCCTCCCTGCCTTTCTACCACATGTTTGATTGATAGATGTGTGTTCGGTGTAATAATGACTGGGACACCCCGACTACCGAACTCATGTTCTGCCCTGACGTCCCAGGAGTGAGGTACAAGGGCGAGCAGTCAGAGGCTGCGCTACGCTCCCTCACTCTGGAGCTCCTGGACCTGAAGTATCCCAGGCCCATGTGGATCCACGCATACACGGATGGATCCTCTGATGCAGCCGTCAGCAACGGAGGCAGCGGACTACACCTGCGCTTCACCGATGAAAGCACCCTCTCCAGATCCCTGCCTGCTGGAGCCCGGTCCACCAACTACAGGGCTGAGCTCACTGCTCTTCATGAGGCTGCCCGGCTCCTTGCTGCAGAAGCGCCCGCCTCAAATATCGTCTTCCTGTCTGACTGCCGCTCCATCATCGAGAGCCTGCAGTCGCCCAGTGAACAGCTGGAAAGAGACACACAGCGCCTGTTGATTGCCCTCTCGCAATACACGAAGGTAGCAGTCCAGTGGATACCTGCTCACTGTGGTCTGTCAGGAAACGAGGAGGCGGACAGGCTGGCTAAGTCGGGCAGCAAAATGGAGCAGCCACACCCCCCAGTCTCTTATAAGGAAGCCAAGACTCTGGTCAAGCGGCACTTCCAGGCAACCTGGACCACCCAGCATGACCCTCCATCTGACGACCAGATGGCACACCTCCAGCGCCATGAACAGACCACGATTTTCCGGCTACGAACTGGTCACTGCCGCCTGCGTTACCACATGCATCGCCTGGGCCTGTCACACACCCCTGACTGCCCGTGTGGAACAGACCTCCAGACCCCAGAGCACATCCTGCAGTCCTGCCCCCAGTACCAGAATGCCAGGACACAACTCTGGTCTGCAGGACAGACGCTGGACGTAAAACTCTGGGGCTCCAAGCA
Source organism: Oncomelania hupensis (assembly GCA_036898135.1). NCBI lineage: Eukaryota > Metazoa > Mollusca > Gastropoda > Littorinimorpha > Pomatiopsidae > Oncomelania > Oncomelania hupensis. The sequence goes on along the minus strand of CM072515.1, from coordinate 23,176,323 downwards.
AGACCTCGAAACCACTGCCCGCTTCATAAGTTTGACAAACCTGGACATCTGAGGCCCCATTTGGAGGAACGCAGAAGAAGAAGAAGAAGAAGAAGAAGGTGTAATAATAATAATAATAATAATAATAATAATAATAATAATAATAATAATAATAATAATAATAATAATAATACAGGATGCTATACGCGTCTTTCCCCAAATCATTCAGGCTCAAAGCGCGGCGATCTATACCAACATACACGCTCACCTGTCCCATCCACCCTCACACACACCAAACACACATCCATCACTCAAACAGGTGGTGTAAAGGCAGTGAGATCGCTATTAAAAGACGGAAAGAAAACCGAATTTTTATTTGTGAAATTTTTATATTGACTGCCTCCTGTACCATTATTAAAGGGAGGGAGGAAACCGGAGTGCCCGGAGAAAACCCTCGGTGACCTCGGTGTGTGTGTGTGTGTGTGTGTGTGTGTGTGTGTGTGGTAGGGGTGTGTGTGTGCACTTGAATAAACGCACAAATGGGTAGCAGACCTTGTCTTTCTTAGTAACAAAGGGGTTTATTTGCTTGGAACCCACTTTTTCCCATTTAAAATTTTTTAAAATAAATATTTAAGTCTAAACTTATATAACAACGTGAATAGCAAGATTACATGGCGGTAGCGTAATATTTAATATTTAATGTAAAAAAAAAATTTCAGACTCTCCTTTGGGGGCCCACTCTCAAGTGGGGGCCCGGGGGGTACTTTCGATTTTATACCCCCCCCTCCCCCTACCCTAGCTACGCCACTGAGACTATTCTTCTTTTGAAGCAGGAACTCGATCAGCTGTAAATCAACAGACAACTCAAAGACATGCTGACTTTATGGAGGCAGGCACTATCGTTGGTCGCAGTGGTCAGCGCGGTGGCTCTATCTAATATCCAGTTAAGGGGACTAGTGTTCACCCCGTCTCCGGGCACTCATCTTTGGCTATGGTAAGTGAATTTGATAGTTCATTTCACCACTGGGCAGATACAATTATCGATGCACAATCACGGAGAGAGAGCGGTTAATGTACCACTGCAAGAGATATCTTTTATATCTACCCATGTGAGTTGATGCTGAGCATTTCTATGAGGCGCCATTTGTAAATTAAATGGTTATTGTCATTATATCTATAGAACATACATTTTACCTGTATAAAAGATATGGTATAATTATAAAATGAATTATATACCTATAAAATACATTCTATAGCAATACAACATTTTTTATAGCTATAAAGCAACATTTTTATAGCTACAGACTACATTTTACGATATACAAGAGATCATACACGAATCGTCACGCCGTTTGTAAATATTAAACACAAAAAAACTATTTTATTTATAAACAAAACATTTTATAAGTAACCAATTCATTTTATCTATAAACAAAACATTTTATAAGTAACCAATTCATTTTACCTATAAACAAGTCATTGTATCTATAAACAAGTCATTGTATAGCAAAAACGATCTATAAAACTTCCTTTTATCTGTAAACACTTCATTTTATAGCAACAACGAGCACTTATATCTATAGAATACATTTTATAACACGTACAATGAATTGTACCTGTAGAATTAATTCGCGACAATTATTTTCCAGTCGGCGCCTTACAATAATTTTATACTAACTTTCTCATTGTATAACTGCTTCTCTCCCTTCGATTATTGCTGATCCCAGGGAAGCAACTCCCTCCTCGTGTAGACTACTTATAAACTTCTAAGCGACTCAACATGGTAAAGACCATTAAAGTCTACTACAAAAAATGGCAAGGACCATACTAGTGTATTATATAAATTGGCGAGGACCATACTAGTGAAATGCTGATAAAACATCATTTTCAGTCTCGACTGTTCCAATTATTTTTTGGTCGTCTTGAAAAACTATCGATAAGCACGAAGGCAAACCAGCTTCCATCGTAACTGTTACCTTGGAGATTGTTGACATCGCGGGAAGTCGATATAGGCCTAGCGGGAATTCTTTACACGCGCCGTAGCTATCTAAACTTAGCTTATGCAACGTCACTTCCACATGAAAATGCAAGAGCCCAGCGCAGAGGAGGGGGGGGGGGGGCCTTTTTTCGTTGAATTGGTTGAATGTACCTATTAACCAATCGTCCCCTATACGCTTAATGAGTCCGGGGACGTAAATTTTAAGTTTAAAAAAAAAATGAAAAAAAAACACGTCAGCCATCTTTGCGCACCGCATAGCAACTTTGGGTCGCTTAGAACGTTACAAAATAAAAATAATCGAAGGGAGAGAAGCCGTTATACAATGAGAAAGTTAGTATAAAATTATTGTAAGGCGCCGACTGGAAAATAATTGTCGCGAATTAATTCTACAGGTACAATTCATTGTACGTGTTATAAAATGTATTCTATAGATATAAGTGCTCGTTGTTGCTATAAAATGAAGTGTTTACAGATAAAAGGAAGTTTTATAGATCGTTTTTGCTATACAATGACTTGTTTATAGATACAATGACTTGTTTATAGGTAAAATGAATTGGTTACTTATAAAATGTTTTGTTTATAGATAAAATGAATTGGTTACTTATAAAATGTTTTGTTTATAAATAAAATAGTTTTTTTTTGTGTTTAATATTTACAAACTGCGTGACGATTCGTGTATGATCTCTTGTATATCGTAAAATGTAGTCTGTAGCTATAAAAATGTTGCTTTATAGCTATAAAAAATGTTGTATTGCTATAGAATGTATTTTATAGGTATATAATTCATTTTATAATTATACCATATCTTTTATACAGGTAAAATGTATGTTCTATAGATATAATGACAATAACCATTTAATTTACAAATGGCGCCTCATAGCTTACTACCAAAGAGGCATTACGACAGTAGATAACACATTCAGAGTCAGAGCAAGGGCTGTGCGTTATCTACCGCTATCTTGTCGAGGCCCCGTTACATAGGCAGCATCCAACTCGAGTAACGCCGCTGTGCCTGTGAGCTCAAAACGTTTAGGTTTGTAGATCTATTTGTCTCGCCTAAAGCAATAGGACTGGAGTTCAATGATAGCTTCTTGGACACAATCCTTTTTATAATTATGCTATCCTTCTTGGAGGTAGGTAAAGGTAAGGTAAAGGTGGTCCCATAGCCTTGTGGCCGTAGGGGAGCGTGATGTTGGAGATCACACTTATCTTGGGCCAGCGTAATGAGGGTGATGCCCATCTCTCTCCCTCGCTGCTTTACCTTCCGGGAGGGGGGGGAATCCCCACCCTTAAGAGAGTAGGTACTCAGTCACAGTTGAGTCAACTGGGGGCGTTGTTATTTGTCGCTTCACGTTTTTGCGGTCACCCATCCAAGTGCTAACCGCACTGGACGGTGCTTAACTTGCGACAAAGTAGCGAGTGCTCCAACCACTGCGCTATCCGACACCCCGACACTCCGAAACACAACCTTCTTGGAGACTAATGGAAAAATGGGAAAGATCTCTCTCCCCCCTTCTCTGCTGACAAAGGTTTGAGTTTGTGGAATCGAGCCATAGAGATAAGATACAGATGACCATTTGGCGACCTAAAACCTGATTGTGGTTATGCAGATCTGTCCGATCAAAGACTTCAGAAGTGCCAATTTGGGGAAGAAGGTCACTTATAAAGCAGCCATTTTATTGGTTACCCGAGAAGCTGATAAGACAGAAAGTGAAAACCAAGACCTTAAGATAGACTCAGCGATGCCAAACCTATCTAGGTCTCCCTATTAAGGTTGCACCATCTTCGGCACCACCTGGAATATCAGTAACGGTCACTACCTTGATCCTGGATATTACCAGAAGAAGAAGAAAAAGAAGAAGTAGATATAGTTATAGTAAGACTGATTAGTCCATGACTTCCGCGTACAGCAATTTATCTAAAAACTTTTTGGATTGTTTTTATCTTCTCTGATTTTTGTAAAATTCTGCCTTTGGTTATAGCATATTAGTATAAAAGTGAGTGAGGCCTTATTAATTAATTAATTAATTAATTAATTTATTATTTAATCGTTCTTATATAGCGCTTTTCCAGCTCGAGAGCTGCTCAAGGCGTGGTCGATTCAGGATCTAACTCAATTCAGCCCCAGGTACATCAGTTCAAAGCTGTATATTGCTACATACCCAGACCATTTTCTCTCTTGCCATGTCAAACTGAATTCCCCCCGTTGGGATGCCGGGGGTTTCAGTATAAATAGTATCCCCACTTTCTGGAAATTTAGTGCTTTAAATTCCCACTGTCGCTGTCTTTCTCATTTGCTCTTTCTCATTCCTGCTCTGTTCTATCAATCTGCTATACTATCGTCTTCTTCGCTAAACCAGTCATCTACCTTTTTTCTTGAAAACTCTTCCGGGACAAGACTCCTTGTTTGTGTATGAGGTCTGTTGGATCAGCTTGTGAATATTCGACGCTTTCTGCCAGGTGGTCACTAGGGCTTCCTATGATGTTATTATTTAGCAATGTAGGCATTTTATACGTATGTGTTTTGTTGATAATTTATAATGCTGTTTGTATTCTATTTTGTTTTTGTAAACGTGGGTTCGATAAATTAGAATACAGCTTCAGCGTCCCCTGCGTGGGATGTCTTTATTGTAAAGTGACTGGCTGGTGGAGAGCTTTCAGTTTTACCACTAGGGTTGTTTCAGCAGATCTGTTATGCGGATCAGGGGTTGTCCGGTCCTGATTTGGCTCGGAAGAGTCCGCTGGACCTAAAGCAATAATCATGTAATGTAATGTCAAACTGAATGCGCTCTGACCGTTTTGACAATGAAACTGAAACTATATAACTTGTAATAGGTACGAGAAATCGTTATCGCCATCGTTTGTTACCGTCGTTGTCTCTTCAATTATGAAGCAGTGTAGTAAGCTGGCAGACGACACACACACACCTACACCCCCTCCCCCCAACACACACACATACACAAAATCCTTGTGGAAGACCAACGGTTTTGAAAAGAGCAATATGCGAACAGTCACCATTTGGGAAATTCAACACCCACGCACGTGCGGAGTAATTTCCGGTTGCAGCGAGCACGCGCCACTGCTCGTGCGCCATGTTCGAGGTCGGGCATCTCTGCTCTTATATTTGGTCACAGTAGGTAGTTGGCTTTTTGAAGTCACAAGTCGTCAGCTACACTTGGTCACAACCTCACAAGCATCCGTCTCTGGTGTGAGCGTGTCTCTCTATAAAGTGCGCCTTAAGCTCTCTACTATTATAGACCTACTCCTACATAGCGAGTGACGCGGTTACGCTTCGCATTCATATACGAGCGCCTATGCCTCATAGAGGTATGGATTTACAATGTACAACTTTGAAAATAAATATGTGCGTGGTAACATTGTTAGACAGGAAAGTTTCAATAATCTAGATGTCGCATGCGCAGTCAACACACGACGTGTATCGTCGGTATCAGTGTCACGCTTACATCTGTCAAGCTCTAAACATACCTCTGTTTTTGCCCTTAGTAGGCTAGATAAAATAGACCCGCAATCTTTGAGGCGGAGCGGGTGGGTTGTGGAAGAAAGGAAATAAGAAATAACCAAGTTTTACTAACAAAATAACAAGATAAATACAGCAATACCAGGCTTATATAAGAATAACAGATGCAGAACCGGCAAATATAAAGGGTAATCAAAGGTCAGTTAGTAAAGCTGAAAATTAATTATGTATCCTTGCCGGCAGTATTTTTGTCAAGCACATCAACTTTGAAGAACCCTGATGGTCCCTATAAATTTACATTTTAAAAAATGTATTTCATCACAACTATTTTGCCGATGCTGACGTATTCCTTTAGGTAAGTGCACTGTGTGACTGCATGAGAAGTGTTTTGAAGTGCACAGTCTGCTGTTTAGTGTTTTGATAAAAGTGATGAAGTGATTTGGTAAATGATGAAGTGATGATGGCAGTGATGACACGCTCAGCTAGCAGCTCTCAACGAGTGTTGTGACCTCTTCCTCATTTCAAGGGACAATACCCCCACCTGTGACGGCCCGCGGAACATCGCTGCCTAGGCAAATATGACGTGGGCATTAAAAAGCAAACGCGACAGATGGAAGAAAAACATGGACTAACCTGGCTTCACCAGACAGCGCATAATGCGAATATGATCATGACATGCCAGAAAGGGGAAAAAACGAACATCGGCTTTACAGTTGGCGTAGTCCATTTAGCGTCAACTGCTGAAACATTTCAGATTGCATTAACATCGCCCTACGTTGTACGTGATTTTACGCGGAGTGGCAAGAAGCGGGGAGCCGATTTGAAGACATTTCCCGAGGACAATAAATTAACAATCCCCGCGATCTGGACGCCGACCCATTCGTTTAGTAGGTGATCTCAGAGTGGAGGAGCGTATTCCAGAAAGACAACCACCTTATTATTGGAGTAACCTATAAGGCAGTGTGATACTACTGTCAACTTTGGATGAGAAACCTTCATTGGAGTGCTTTATTTTATTTAGTTATAGAGTTTATTTTACGGCTCTAACCTCCAAGGGGCTTTCAGTCAAGTCGAGCAAACGTTATACACGTCAAAGACAACGGAAGATCAAAAAGCAGTCTTCACGTTATTCCCATGCATTCAATACGATATGGACGCAATATAAATAATCCAGCATTTCTGACAGGCATATAGACTACACACACCTCATAATGATACAAGTGAGATAAGAAAAAATCCCAGAAAATTCAATCCAATTATACCTTAAAAAAAAAGAATAAATCGACGTAATTGTTTTTTTTTCTTCTTTGAAGAATTTGTGCTCATTCATTCATGAAGTTTAATGGTAACGCTCGAGTTATAAGCGTAGGTCCCTTTTTTGTACAATCATGATCATCCAATGTTCGCTAAGGTAAACCTTTCTATCAACAGATCTGTCTGATTATGTACACCTTCCGCCGAAAATTCAAGATTAATCTGGTGTACTTAAAACAACACTCAGGTTCCCTGCTACGATTTCCAACAAGCCTAGCTTGTTCCTGCCACCCATGAAGTTGCTCTTTACACATTGATATTTTGATTGGATCGGTTTGCAAAATTGTTAGTGTCATGAACTTTGTCTTGAAGAATGAACAAGAAATAGCATTCATGCACCACCCCGATCATTAATCTCCATCTCCAACCACCAACCATTTCGTTCATTTCTGTGATTAGGCCTATAATGTCTTGTCTACATTTCATTCCAAAATAATTCCCTCCAAGCCAAAGGAAAGGCAAGTGTGGCGATATTAATAAAGGCAGCGAGGGGACGAAAAGAGGGATGAGGAGGGAGGGGAGGGAGTGAAGGGGGAGTTGAGCTGCATAAAGCCATGTCTCAAAGACCTTTTGTTCCAATGCACCATCAGGCTATCCCGTATGCAGCGACATTTCCACAATTTCGTCAAGTCGTCTGATGTCAATCTGCTGCGCTCTTTGTACCGCTGAGCCAGCAAGGATACCGCCACCAAACATCCGCTTCCGCTGACGTCATGGCTTCTACAAAATTTATTGGCGGACACGCGCTAGTCCTGAAACTGGAACCAGTTAACTAGATGTCGATTTCATTTTGTGTTTCTTATCAATGGAAAAAATGCCAGTTACTGTGCGTACTTCACAATCTAGCCCTGCTG